>BNCR01000015.1:6169249-7369249 GCA_014656515.1 Oryzias celebensis | reverse complement strand
CAATGACATTTAGGGCAGGCATCAAGAAGTCAATTTGTCGCCCGGCGAAAAACGCAATTTTTGCCGTGCAAATCAGGTGTGTATCCTATCAGGTGTGAATACAATGTTATTCTGACCAATCAACAGATTACTTTTCTCTCTTTTTCTAAGCTAGCTGATGAAAGTGAGACTTGGGCACTCATTTATTCAAACCATTTACCTAAACATGCTGCGATGTGAACAAAATATTAGGGCCATAAATGTGGGCACATAAAGCCATAGCATTACATGGGGATAGACCATCACAATGTGGAGGATTACCGGTTGTGCTGCTGCCTCGGGTGGTAAAAGAAATTGCTTACAATCATACACAACGATTTGCTTTGAACATGCAGGGAAAAAATAAAAGAAACATGCATTGTGAAATTTGAATTCTCACCAACAATAGAACCGTTTGAGATATATTGACCAACGCTTTGGACAAATAATCCAAGAGATTTAAGAGGACGTCAGAGCTGGTATAAGATCCAGGGCTTCCCAGCTCCGATATCCTCTTCTGACTATTGTAAATAACGTTTGACAAAAGAAGAGACTTTTTTTTTCCTGTAGTACTTGACATTCTATTTTCAGAGAAAAAAATAAATAAATTCATGGCACGTTGGGTTTCTGAATCTGGGGCATCCAGTCCAGAGAATTCAGTGAAAAGGTGCATATAGTTGCTGGCATTTTTGGCTAGAAGCAAATGTGCAACTGCAGGACAGTGGATGTGAGGTCAAACAGGATGAAAAACATTACCAGAAGGTGTTGTGTGGTCCAGCATTCCTCCTGACTAAGCAGGTTACCTGAGTTCTGTGCTATTATTAGAAAAGTGTTTTCTTTAACAGAACACCAATGTCCTAAGGTGTGGCAGAAAACATGAGCTGTGTGATTAAAATAGAAGCACATGAATAAATAATGATTTTAGTATCATGACGTTGCAACTTTAGCAGGAATTCTTTACTCCATCAAAAAATAAAGAAAAATGTTGTATTACTTTTTGATTCAATCGATTTTTGTAACTGACATATGTGAAATAAGAGAAAAGGTAAATTAAACCGTGAAAGCTAAAAATGTAAAAAATATTTTTAAAAATGCAAAAAACATCAATTTTTGCCATCTTTCAACCATTAACTCTGTTTTTCTCTCCGCTCTGTGCATCTTTCCCATCAGCTTTTTAGTTATATAAATGTTTGTGACCCGGCGAAAGTAAAGAAAGAAATGAAACTTAAATGCTTCATCCCATTGCAGAAATGAAATGTAAACGTAAACAACACAAAGTGGAAATTACACATAAAAAACACCATTAATTAAATAAATAAAAAGGAAACGAAACAAGTTCTTTTTTTTGTTTGAAAAGATAATTATAAGCCATAAAGATGAAAAAAAAGTCAGTCTATGTGAAAAAGGTAAAGTCTGCAGGATCACAGTAAGATTTGTTGCTTTAATTCATTAACTGTCTCCTAAATTTTAAACTCTGTGGGCACTGAAGATTTAAATCCTGGAAGGGTTAAAGATAAATGTGACTATTGCAGAAAATAAAAAAACATTTTAATTTGGGCTTTATGGGTTTATAAAACTGCTTTTTAATTGATTATGTTCCGTGAGCATTATTGGGCACATACAAAAGTTTACACTAAATGTCATCCGTGTTCGGCGACGCTTTATATTAAGATTTCTTAATAATCAAGACATATTACAATAACAAGCATGAACATTCCTGCACATTTCAATCATTCTTTAGCAGCTTTCATGGATGAACAACTGAAACAACAAAACATGTGTTAAATGCAAAAAAAAAGTGTAGAACTTGTAGTTTGATACCAGTCTACAGTCAGACAGATGTTATCTTCAGCAAGCTGGAAGAGTGGTCAGGATGAGAAAAAAATAAAGAAAAAACCTCAAACTATGCAATTTACAATAAACCTGAGAACGTTATGCAGCTGGAAATGCTTCAAATCTCAGACAGAAATGTTCATTTTTACCATTTGGTAAAATGTTATATTTCTCTTTATGAAATGATACAAAACAGAAGAACTCCTAAAGAAGAACAAAGTGACATTTGAATTCTAAACCCCTGCGTGACATTTTATTTTTTAGAGTCACTAAGTGCACTCCAACCTTTGTTGCTAAAAGGCATTTGCAGAACTAAATTTAATTTATAAAGAGTGAACAATGTTTGACTCTTAACTCTTACTTTTTCACAAAAACACTATGATTAATTGATTTAGTCAATTAATCAATTTTTATGATATCCAACCAGATAGATTTGTCTGAGGAAAGTTTTTAATTGAATCGACCTAAACCATTATAATAATATTTCATAACAAAATAAATTGATTGACAATATTATAAAACTACTTTCACGTAAAAATGACCAAATGCATCAGAGTGGTCAACACACATGTGATGGCAGCAAAAAATGATCAACCATCAATACATGTTGGTTGAAGTTTTGGCTGTAGAGGTCCTGGATCGATTTTAGTTCACTGAATCAGATCATTCAACGTCGACTATGAATCGTATCAGCAACCATAAAGTATAATATGAATTAGATCATCGTAAAAATAAATCGTTACACCCTGTTTTATCAACTGTTTTATCGAGCTTATTCCTGACTTCTCTACAACTGTCTTGATTCGTGTGTGTCTCCAGTTTATTTGCATTCTTCATTTTGTTCCTCTCCCATCCCTGCACCCGCCCGGCTTTCTTCTTGCATCTCTCATCTCACACAGACAGAAATATTCAGTCACACATGGGAGAAGACCAGTTTCATCTGCGAATGTGGGGGATTTTCCAAGAACAGGCTCATCAAAGTCTTCTTAATTTAAAGACTTTGGATTGTTCTGTAGATCAAAAACATGCAAACAAAAAACTTTAATCAGGTTGAAAATACACTATAACAATCATATCAGAAAATACTTCTATAATATTAGAGGAATCGTGTAGCTCTTTGCTTGCATGTTTTGTTGATACAACACATGTATACAATTATGCACTGCCTGGGGCAGAAAAAAGAACATTCCTTTGAACGACCAAGCATTTTTGCATGTTTTGAGAGCTCTTTTATGGGGCATCCGTTTTTTGCCAGTGTTATGACTTTGACTTTGTGGAATGACAGAAGAGTTTAAAGCTGTTTGCATTGTTTTCTCATCAAAATGGACATTAAGAATAAGTGGTACGATATGAAGGACTTTCAGCACATAAAGAACAACACAAATTGTCTTTGGAAAGTAGTGCTACACTCTTAAACAGACTTCAATTCCCCGGCGTCTCTTAAACTTTCACGACAATATAAGAATTGCTCAGATAACCTGACTGAAGGGCAGAGTGAATTTTTTTGATCATATTTGCGATGAAGCTTCAGTCGGACTGACAGGTTTTCATGTTGTGTCAGTTTGAAAAATTGATCATCTACTTAAATGAGGGATTTTACAAATGATTCCATTTACATAGCATTTAAGGATGTTAAGGATACAGATACATATCAAAAAACGGATCTAGCGCTGAGATTAACACCAGTATCGGTTAAAAACCACAGGTATGATCAAGATTACGGTGTTAAAAAGGTATAAAATCAATCGGGAGGTAAAAAAAAAAAAAAACAATCTCCGTCAAACTTTTTCAGTTGTGCTTTCTACTGTCTTTGCCTCTATGTTCATTTGATGCAAACAAAAGCGTCCAAGCACAAGCTCGCTTCTATCTATCTATATATCTATATATATATCTATATATATCTATATCTATATAGATATATATAGATATAGATATATATATCTATATCTATATCTATAGATATAGATATAGATATAGATATAGATCTATATCTATATCTATATAGATATAGATCTATATATATATATGGTACATGCCCGGAGGCAAAGGAAGCTGGAAGCGTCCAGCCACCCTCAAAATTACACATCTCTAATAACCTCTCATTTAGGTGACGTCCCAATCCCTCGATTTTATGTGGATTTCATCCATGAAGATTGAGCAAAATCAATGCAACGCTGATGAATAACAGTATATGTACCAGAGTGTTCTGATGTTTCTGAAAAGCTGGATGAGATAAATACTGTGATTTAAATTATGCAACAAAAACAATACTGCAGTATAGATTGATTTGACTGTGTGAATACAACACAACAGCAGCTGAAGCCTTTAGTTTCAGGCAGTCCACTATAGCAAACCATCTAAAGTTCTGCTTGGAGATAAAAAATTCAAACTTTTAAAAGTTTTATAATACTCTGTTCGAACACTGTAAACCCAGATGTGTGTTTTTACACATCTTTCTTGCTTTATGCACAAACAGGACTGAAAATTAAGGAAATTACACTTAAAAAGGCTCTTTAATGTTAAATGCATGTCGCAAACTAAAAATATTAGGAGTTTGGTACCTGAATTATAAAAAAAATACTCTGCAGGAGCTGCTTATACATTTTACCACAAACAGCCTTTAAGTTGTTAAAACATATTATGCAGCATTTTGTTTTCTTTGATCTCTGATCCTTTAGAAGCTAAACATTTTCACGACGTGACCATTTCAGTTTTTCTTTGAGCGTGCTTCCCTTTCCTCGACTGCTTTACTTGCTTCTGAGAGCTGCTGATTTCCAGGATGTGCATGTGCCCTCCAATGAACTACTGCTTTTCTTGATCACTTGTTTCCTTTTTCCCCAATACTGATGAAGAAATCACCATGAAATCTAACTTTTCTGCTATGGCCGCTGCTTCCTTCCCTCCCCTGCTGTTCTAAATGCAGCCCACAAGCAATTTTCAGACGAGGCTGAATGAATTCACTCTTTTTTGCCCTCTGACACTTTGTCTTCTTTGTTCACTGTTCTTGCTGAGGGGCGAGAGTGACGCAAAAACCTCTCGATGCCACACACCTTTACCTGCATGCAAATGAATTCTGATGAGCAGCACAAAACATTGCCAGAAAGATATGCTGGACAATACACGGAGGCAAAGCATTAAAGACCTGCTCTGATTTTCTTTTGTAAAAGCACTCCAGTTGGTTTTTAAAATATGATGATGCTGCTTTTTGGCCAAATCAAAAAACCAGTATTGTGGACATACTTTCTGCAGAGCAGAAATACACTTCAGAGTTGTGGTCGAGACTGTTGGTGTGGAGTAAACTAGCCTTCATTTCCCATGATCTCTTTATTAGCACTTTTTCCTGCTCTCACAACCCTAACCTAACATCAAAATAGCATAAAAATGGTGAGCAATGCCAGACCTATCCAGCCGTCTAGTTTTTAAACAGATGCCAGCTCAGATGAGGAAAACAAAGACTTTAATGGATCTATTTGTCTGCAAGTGAGTGCATCGAAATGAAGCGGAGCAGGAAGCTTGTGGGCCACCAAATTCAAGCTTTTTAAAGATCCATTCCAATAAAAATGGTGTTTTTGGTGTTTTGAGCAAGTTCCTGCAGCATTTTTCTCACAATGGAGGAAATAAATGAAATAATTGAAGATTAAAGCTGCATTTCTGAGTACTTCTTTATTCAGATCAGAATGAATCAGAAGAAGGTGAAACAAATAATCAGCAATAAAGTTGAGCCATTCAGCCAAACAAGATAAAAGTGACAGTAAATGATAGAAGAGGAAGTTTGGAGCAGCCGGAGTGCTTTGAACACAACATCTACCGTAATATGAAGAAGTGTCCATAAAGACCAACCATGAGCCTTCAGGGACACCAAGGAAACACACACATTAAAAGTACATCCCACATGGTTAAAAACAACAGGAGGTTATTAATGGTCAGGTGTTCTTGGAGTTCTGCTCAGAGCACTTCTCCGACAAACTGTGTTCCACAAGGAGCCGTAATCATTCCCCACTCCCTACCAATCATTTACAGCAGCAGCTGCCCAATATCCTCTGGTCAATCCACATCCACAGTTTTGTAATAGCCTCCTGCAACACTGTCTCAGCTGATTTAAGTCTCTGCAGAAGCGACAGACCTTCAATCTGTTGGTTTTATCATCCAAATGGAACAGCAGACTGCAAGGAGAAGTCTCTAATGGGGGAATCTAGAGGAAGAGGTTCAGGTAGCTATAAATCTGGTTGTGTGTAACCTTTTCTCACAAAATGCATGAGATAGCCATGTGATGGATATCTGCACAATGGGTGTTGATATATTAGGGATAAAAAAAGAAAAATGAGCAAAGTTCTAAAGTAAGCTGCAGAAAAGACAGCAGGACAGAGGGCAGACTTTTTTCACAACAGAAAGCAGAGACTGTCCTTGTGTGACAACCCTCATGGTCCTCCTTTGCACTCTCATTTTAGGAACTTTCATTACAAATGCTTTATATAGAAATTTACATGGGCCAGTGAACAAAATAGAAGAATATTTTCTGCATGACTTTAATGGCAGGCAAATGTGAAGTAATGGCTTCATAAAAATATTCAGCTCCAATAATGTGTTCATATTTCACTCAACCAGTGATGGTTGACAATTTTACGCCGCTCTCGCCTCAACCTGTGTGGCCTGCAAATCAATGTCCATTAAAGCAACAGTGTTCGGTGCCACCACATCTTCTTTCCATTAACTCTGCTGCTACACAGTCTCATCCACCAGCAGAACAGCTGCAGAGTATGATATCCGCAAGCTCCGGGAAGCTGCTGCAGCCAGATGCTCATTACGGTGACACATTGACCTCCAGTTATTTTACAACATGCCGATAATGAACTGGACCGCTTGTAGTGTGTGATGGTTGAAGGCAATTTTAATGGTTATGTATCCTCCAGAGTTGACGAAGCGTTCATACTTGTTTTCTGCCAAAACTAAACTTATCAAAGTTTCTGATCCTTTAACCTGGACAATTCCTGCTACAAACACACTTTTATTCAAAACAACTTCTTCCAGAACACACCAACAGCATCTTTTTTGATTATTGATTGATCCCATTGAAATATATATATATATATATATATATATATATATATATATATATATATATATATATATATATATATATATATGTATTTCCATGAAGTTTCATTTTGAAAGTACAACAGACGTTTTTATTTTGAAACCTGGACATGTTTCCTGTTTCTCAAAGTTTTTTACGGCAAAATTGATGTGATGACGGACTGCATTGTGAAAGAAAAAACATCAGACAGCGACATAACGGAGAAGTTAAAATCTTGATTAATGAAGCTGTTGTAAGGCGCAGACACATCAGTGTAAGTCAGCCTACAAGTCCATTGACTATGATAGCTTACTTAACTGGCAAAGTCCTATAGAGAACAGGCCAGGACCATTGATCTAAATATGTTCAACAAATCTAAGAAAATGTATTTTCTTCATACTATAAGTAATTTGAAAGTTTTATTTTTTACATATAAAAAAAAAAAACATTCATTAAATGTGCACACACACCTCAGTTTCAACACATTTACCAAGAGAAAAAGACAGATACGCAAATGGTTCACAGAAAATGTCTTGTGCTCCTGTACTAAACTCAATTTTAATCTGCAGTACTTTTATTTTTTATTATTTACTTATATTTATGAATGAATGTTCTGTTAGGGAGGACATTTTTTTATAACCAAACAACTTCAAGAACAGTAAAACTTAAGAAAAACACAAGTTTCCTTCAGATATCTAACTATTGTACGTAAAACAACCCTTAAAAGAATTAATACTAACTTAATTAGCAATAGTCCAAAAGGCTTGGAGGTTTAAACAACAGTACTTGTAAAAAAAGATTTTCTCAAAGATGCTCTTTAAAACCACATGTTAATAGCAGTCAGTTACTTGATTCTGTCAGTTAATTCCTTGCTCAAATTTTAAATGAAAAGAGCATGACATTTTAAATTTCAAAATGACAAACTGGCGACCAATCCTTGAAGAGCAACTCTGTCACACTTCCTGACACCCGTTCATTTGAAAGGACTGTATGGAGACAAAGAAAGGAGCAGATTTTATAGCTGCCTATTAAACTCACCTCCTCTCCTGTTAGGTAGTACGCCGCCAGAAGCCCACCGACGTATCGGATGTTCACCTCAAAGAGGGATGCCTCGCCATTCTGTTGAACCAAAAAAGATTACAGATTAATTTTGAGATGAAGCTTCATGCAAAATCAAAGCTGTGAAGTAGAGAAACAAAGAACATGGCAAACTTCACAACTTACTTTTATTTAATTTCTAGTGGGGAGTTTCTTGGAAGTAGCAGTACAGATGTACAGATACATATTTTACAAAGCACAGACTTTAAAGCCTGAGGTACATGAAAATGTATGGTATATTTATCACTTCCAGGTGTTCGGATTTACATTCAGTGCTTTTTTAATACTTTTGAAAGATTTATACGGTAATGTAATATATCTCTCAGAGGGCTAATATTACTTTACAAATTCCACCATCTTATCAACTTTTTCTTTTAGTTTGGTCCAGGACTGATGTTTGTGAACATTTAAAAGAATGTTCTTCAAAAACGTCTTATTTCTTAGATAAATACTTTTTTAAAGCAATTTTTAACAAAGATTTAAAAAAACTGGTGTAAAATCAAATGACAGATAATTAATAAGTTCTCATTTTGTTACTTGAAAACCTGATCTACACAGTGTAGGGAGCATTTCTGGATCAATCAATTACATAACGTGTGATTCGTGTTTTGTTTACTGAAATCATGCAAAAATATTGTATGAGGAAAATCAATAAACACTTTTATTACTAAAAAAATTGCACTTGAATGGATCAGAACCGGAACATGACAGCTTTGCCGAATTATAAATCACATTAACCCAGCAGGGGTGAGATTATTTAAGTTTGCTTGTTCTCACTCCTTTTCAAGCAATAAATCAAACTTTACTTTACTGTGGGTAATAATTACTATATTTAATGAATCTAAGGTGACCCAAGTGTGTTTTGCATGCACATTTGCAAAAAAACTCTATGATTATGAGACAGTAATTTTCTTCTTACATTTACAGTATTTTTTTTCTTTTTGTTTAATCTGTGCATTTCATTATTTATGTAATGAGTTTGAGAAATCTGTGTGATTTAGTTGTATTGCAGACAATCAATGCTTGAAATAATAGAAGTACAAAGTAGTGTAAAATAGATGCAACTTTCAAGTTGTAAGAATAAAAAGCGTTGCTTTAAAAAAATAGTCAAATCTAAAGTCACAGAGTTGAAGAAATTGGGAATTTAAAAAATAGTTTTGCAAGATTTCTTCTTAAAATCCAAGCAAATGGTGGCAGTTGCTCATGAAAGCAACTAGTTCTGAAAACGTTCAGATTCAAAGCCTTACTGCTGGATGTGGGGAAGTAATGTTTTTTGGCAACTTTCCCAGAGTTTTGCAAAGCTTTTGCCAATTTATACAAGAAAAATCTTTTCTAGTATTTATTCTGGAATCTATTCAGGAAAAGAATAAATCCAGCAGAAAAGTTTAATCCTGCTCAAAATATTTTAGGAAATGGTCATTTAGTGATTGACTCATTGGTTCTTTTAGAAATATGAAAGACAAGAGATTCAAGAACATGAGTTAGTAGATAGACAAAAGCAAAAAATTCACCATAGATATGGTAAAAGGTTTCAATTTTACAAGGCACCAATTTAACATTGAGCCTAAGTTTGCTGTGATGCTATTCCCACCTAACCCATGCAGTACAGTCCATCTCCTTTGTGAAAATGAAATGAAATAACAGGTGACAGTACAAGCATCACAGTCTGTCACCATAATTACTGGTTCTTGTGCTGAAAGTTGAAGCAAAATGGTACTCAGTTAGCTGAAGGCTCGTTGAGACGGAAATTGCCATCTTAAGTGTGGATCAGAAGGAAACTGTAATTGGGTGCCAAAAAGGGCGATTTTCTCCACTTTAAAACATGTACATAAAGACAGAGTTGCTTGCGTTTTTTTAAGTTTTCCTCTCATCATATGTTTGTGCTTGAAAGTATTGATTTATTTGACTTTGGTCATTGAATATTTCAGAACTGTCAATAAAGATTTTGTATCTTACAGAAAAACACTGCAATTTTTTTCTCATTTTCATGATTATTTTTTTTATCTTTAACACAATCTTGACTTTCAGTTTACAGACATTGGTTGGCACTAATACTTGGCTGAAGGGCATCTAATCAGATCATTCATTTAAATGTTTATCCATTAAAAGTTAAATGGAAGTCAGTAGAAATGAAAATTATGGTTTGTTACACTATCATCAGAAAGGAAAAGTAACTTAAGGTCTAATTCGTATAGCTCTGAAGGTTTATAAAAAAAAAAAGTTTCTGCCGGGAAATTAAGCTGAAGTTTATAATTAAATATTGTTTGTGAGGAAAACACCTGCATTCATTTAATAAACATTAAAACTTTTTTAAAACTGTATGGCAGTGGTTGATTCATCTAGTTTAAGCTAATTCAAATAAATAGAATGTTACTTCACCAAGAAATATAAAACACATTGATGAAGACACAATTAAAAAGAAAAAAAAGAGAAACATCCTTCTTAATTCAGACATAAACAGTGAAACAACAAGAAACCTTTAGTGTTCTCATAACAAAGACTTAAACTACTTTACAATGTTCTAACTTTATTGCTATTTTTTTTAAAATCTGAGTTAGATTTCATATTCATGACAACACCAAATTGTACTATTTTTATGAGCATGGTTTTTAATATTTGACCTTGCACACAAACAAGTTGTTGTCTTTTGATTTATAGGGAAGTAATAATTTGTTTTTGGTTTGTTTTATTATGTCTAAGACCAGCCATTAGCCTACTTTTCTTGCACAGAGGTTATTGTATTGAACTCTTCAAAAATGTTTCTCTAAAATGAGAACATTTCTAAAATATACTATCAATATCAGACACATTAAAGAACAGAGACAGTTCTATTCCTGCAAGAAAAAAACTTTATGTAATTTTTCAAAGAGATATAAACTCATATTTTTTCTTGGACATTGAGTACTGAAATTAATAATAGAAAAAAAAAAGAAACATCCACTATATATAAAATAAACAAAACAACCAAAGAAGAACCTGTTTTTTTTCTAGAAGAGAAAAAGTTCTGACCAATCGCTTTAGCCTAATTGGGCTCGAAAGATCACGAAATAGATAAAAGTAGAATATTTAGAAGGTGAATAAATAATTCTTTCTCCCCCTGCTGTAAGATAATTTTGATATTATTTTTTAAGGAATTTTTTAAGGAACTAAGTATTTATTGTAGTTGCATTTGGTTTTGGCCTCCAAAGCTTTACTAAGACCTAAGTTTATTCTTTTTTAAAAAAATAAATAAATAAGGGGAAAAAAAGTAAACTAAGTTACTTGTAGCTGAAGAAGTCAGCTCGCTGTAATCATTCTTCTGTTCTTGTAATGACACATAATGGGACAAGTATTATTGCTCTTCCGCATGACTAAGGAATCTGGTAATATGTGTACAAGTTTACTTTTTTCCACTTTACAAGGGTTTTTATAGCTAAAAAACCTAATCAGGAATCAACACGAGACAATTAGAGGAATGACGCATGCTATATCTCTATGAAACATTTGTGTTCAAACCATTAAGAAAGACTTTTGGTGTTTTAAGTGATTGTTTTGTTGCTATGGCAACCTACTGCAGAGCTGTTTAAATCAATCATTTAAAGAAGTTCTAATTAAAAAATAGAACCTAAAACAAGATCTGTACAAAAAGAACCAAAACTTGTTCATTCATTAGAAAAATAGAAACAAAAAGAAAAAAAAAAGCTGATCTTATCGTTTACAATCCTTAAATGGATATAATTACACCTGAGGTCTTTTAAATATGCAGAATTTGGAATGAGAAATTAGCATTTTAATGGTTAAACATTAATTGTTGTGCGGGAGGAGCCAGAAAACATAATTGAATAATGAGGAGTAATGGATCATGGCTGTCGAAGCTTGTTGGTGTTCTGCTTCACCAGCACCACGAAACCCATCTGACACTGTTTGTTCACAGCCTCTCATCGTGGCAAAGATCACCGTCACGCTCAGCCCAGATTTTCCTGGGGTGTGAACCTGGCTGGCACAGCTGTGTTGCTTTGTGGCAACAGGAGGACTAAACAGTTGCCCATTGGGGTGACTTGCTCTGGTGTTAATGCTAATGGAGAGGAATTATTGTCCAATTACCTCACAGCAATTCCACAATCCACATTTTTACCAGTTTCATCTCAAATTAGCAAATGTGACAAGCAAAATGGGCCAAAAACCTAAATGAAGTGGTTGATTGCTTCCCTGGTTTCTCGTGATGTATGATTTGCTTAACACTGAAAATTAACACATAGAACTCATGAAAGCAACAGATTTGATCCTGTTAGACTGATGTCAAAAAAGCAGAGCCGCCTGCAGGCCCAGCTGCTGGCTCTGCTGTTTGACAAGGCTGCTCCACTTCCCTCTGTCTCTTCATTGCTCAAACAACCTTTTTTTTCCCCTTTTTTGTGCTCAACTGCATCTGTACTACATTTCTAAAATAATCCAACCTATTAATACTTAGGAAATGAAGAGCAAACTTAAATAATGAGCTTAATGGTGCTAAAAATAAAAAAACCTATGAACAAAAAGAATTTTTTTTGTTTAAAGTTGAGTCTTTGACTGTTAAGATCCCAGCTGACCCTCAGTGATCCTCATCACTGCTGATGATTTACTCTTGATAAGTGGGATTCATCTAAAACTGTATTGACCACGGCCCTTATGGGTAGATATGGGTTGCCTGCAGGCAGACAATGGGAAAACCTTGCAAGTGACCCGCAGAAAATAAAAAAATATCAATTGGTGGTCCTGCTCATGCACAGTTTTTTTCTACTGGCGAACAGTGTGAACAGCATGCAAGAGTAAGAATGGGTGAAGATGCTTTACTTAGATGTTTTAGAAAACAATGAGAAACAATTCTTCTTATCTGACGAGAGACGGAACCAGAGGACCAAGCTCTGCTGACAGTTTTCAGCCACATCACCATTTACGTTCATTGGAAGTATGTGACATGCAAAGACAGTCTTTTCATTGAACCAACAAAAGATTTTGTTCGAGTGTCTGCATTTCTCAGGAAGTTTTTAAGTCAGTACTCCACACTGTGGGTTGGACTATTGATGATTCTGAATGATGGTTCTGTGAATGTTGCACACTCGGGTCACAAAGTCAAATACAGGAAAAAGATTTTGTAGACTTGTGTGGAAACAAGTGACAACAGCTAGAAACAAAAAGCTCACATGCCTCAAGTAACAGCTTTTTTTGGGATAATATTGCAGCAGAGTTACCACCTCAGTGAGACGTTTCTCTTTTCTCAGACCTTGTCTTTGCTTTCCGTTTTTAGAAAGCACAAGAAGTTCTGTAAACAACGTCTTGTCTAAATGCATCTGCCATCATTAAAACCACATGACCAAAGAAAAAAACTCAATTAAGCACTAACTGAGGCTTGGAAATGTAAATAAACTATTAAAACAGAGAAGCTGCCAAGCAGAAACCGATCATAACATTTGCATTTCATTTCTTTGATAATCATTCTTTGAACCCAGTAGCACAGCACAAGCACAGAACGACTCCCTAAACATCATTTAGTAGGCACAAAAAGAGAGTAAATGTATTAACAGAATAAGCATCTACTAAATGAAATAAATTGTATAGTAACAGCCTGGTGAATAATTAAAAATGCTGCCAAGATGATAAATTACAGCAGAATTACAGCCCAACCCATCACCCCTCATCCCACTCCACTATTGGATGCCCCCCACCCTCCACTACATCTGTGGACTCAAACAGACAAAACTGCATGAGCGGCATCCAGCGATCAACTTCCTGATCGCTTCTGAGGGATGCGGCCACCTCCCACCGCTTCCTCAAAGATTATGCACAAGCATCATTGGATTCTGTTATGCTCACACTCGGTCCTTGTTATTCACTGCTGCGGTTCGTTTTGCTTCCCCTCAGCTCCGTGAGCAACTGTCTGACTCTGTTTCTCATCAAATACCTCCCGGTCGATCAGACATCACCAACAGTGTGGCGTTCTTCCTCGTTTCCAAGAAAAACTAGGTTATTTACTGCCACACGGTCCACTGAAAGGAGGAGCCAGTTGAGACCCAACTTAAGCTTTTAAGTGGACATTTTGATATATGTCCAATTATAATGACATTAGTAGACTTAATAAACATTAGCATAAACATTTTGGTTATAATTGTCATGACTCAGTATGTGAACAATGAGGCTGTTAGATGATTTAAAGACCCACTCCAGGGAAAATCGTCTTTTTGGTGTTTTTAACATGCTATTCTAACATTTTCTTTTAATGGAAAGACATATTTAAAATAATTTAGGGTCAAAACTGCATTTCTGAGTATGTCTTTATTCATTTTAGGTTGGATCAGGAGCAAAAGAAAACCCGTGGTTTGAAAAAACTGAGGTTTGGGATGCAGCCAGGGGTGGGCTTAAGTCTAGCTCAGGGTTGTGAGGGTCTGTAAGCTAGCGGAAGAGAGTGCAAACAAAGGAATGCTGGGATATGAATGGGGTTACTTCCGTGCCAACAATCAACCCAGAGGCACATTTCTAATGAGCTCCCGCTACGCTGCAAATGTGTGTCAAAACAAACAAGCTTTTTGATTTGGGCTAAAAACAGCAAAATCATAGTTAAAAGACCACTGGAAACAATTCTGAAATAGATAAAAATATAGTTGAAGTGGGACATTCGTAAAATGAGTTCCAAAATGATTTCAGTAATTTAATACTTTACTATTTTTTGGTTCCAGGTGTACACTTAAGTTTGCAATTCTGTACATGCAGTAACTGTGCAGAAACTTTATTGATCCAGTCATTGTCAAAACAACTCTAGGGATCAAGCATCAAAGTACAAAGAAAGGAAACATTGAAATGTGCAAAAAAAAATCAAGGTGAAGAAAAAAAAAATCATTAAATTATACAACTCTTTGAAACGTGTCCTTATTTACACTGCACAGGCATAGCCAGGAAAAGAAACCACAAAATAAGTAGTGCAAGGAAGGTTTTATCAACAGTAAACAGTTACTTGCCTCCTTAGACAGACAGTTAGGTTTGAGTCTAACAGCGGCTGGAACGAAAGACCAGCAGCAAACTGCTCCTTCTTACACTGCAGGAGTAACAGTCTGCAACAGAAGGAGCTGCTTAGAACCTCCACTGTCTGATGCAGTGTATGAAAGGTGTTGTCCATGATGGATTCTCGTTTTGTTAACATCCTCTCACCCACCTCCTTAATGTTAACATTAGTTTGACATAAAAACCAAATGTTTTTGAAATTTAAGCTTATTTTACACCTGACAGGTAAAAACAAATACTAAGACTTTAAAAAAGGACAAACAGATTTGTTTTCAGAGTAAAAATCCACTTCTTATCTTAAAAAAAATAAAGATAAAAATAAATGTTTCACCTTCCTTGTCCTGTGAGAAACATCAGCTCAGGGCCAGACTGTATCCTGCAAACATTTTTACGACGCCACAAAGGATGGTGATGCCTTCATGACTGCGAGCATTTTAACCCTCGTTTTAAGCAGTCAGGAGGTCAGTGGTGTGAAAAGATAAATGGCCTCCTGGGGTAGATAACCCCTTTTCCCCAGGTCTCCGGGTAACAGATCCGTGTCATCTCATTCATGCAGGCAACATTCCGTCATAAACCGAAGAAAATGCGTCCTGTTCATGTTAGGGTGCTTTAAGGATGTGATTTTGTTAAAATAAATAAATAAAATCAAACAATAAAATACAAAAAGTTTAGCAGCAACAAAACACCTGCAGGGATAATAATTAGCATGGTTTATTGTGTCTTAGTGATGGTCGGAATAAAAACCGGTTCTTTGAAACTTTGTCGAACAGTTGCCGTGTACGTCGACAATAAGTTTCTCTTTGCATACTCTGCCAGAAAGGTAAAAACTAAAAACTAAAGATTCATAGAACTCTTAATGTGAATATGATCTACACCAACTCATTTGTATCTAAAAGAACTGGAGGGATGGAGTGGTGTTGGTATAACGTGTGGCTAACAAAGTTTTAACACCATCTTTTTTGTCATCAAACTTTCTTTTCTTCATTAAAATACTGAGTGGAGACTAAAAGTAATTCAGGCGTCTTGAGTGGCAGCACAATCACTTGCCTCAAGGCTGAGCTTGCATTTCACTTTGAGTAAACAGTGCATCTAGACTCATTGTACCAAAACGTCAAAGACACTTGAGTTTAAATTTGAGCTATTTTCCATTCACTTCATGTTGCAGCAGAGCTGATTTGATTGCAAGGAAACTGCGTTCTCAAACAAATGCGAATACTGTAAGATGACTGGAGATGATTGTGAAGATTTGAAGTTGTTGTTTGTACTCTGATGTTTCAGAGAATAATGTTTATGATTACACAACCTCCACTGTAATTAAAGGGGTTAATTATTGCTCAGTTGCCTCTAAATACTGTGTGAATTTCAGCAAAATAAAATACTAATGAAGCCACCATTACATTTATGAAATGAAGAAAAAATGAAGATAAAAATATATTTTTCACTTCATAGTTTCTAATAAGCAGACAATAGTTACATTACTTTATTTGGAAGTTGTCTTAAAGGGGAGCTGTAGGTACATGGGGCTAGCAACCCTTCCTCCAATACGGTGATCTGAGTGTTTCACAATGAGCGACAACAAAGAAGTGTGCTCTGAAGCACAGATGTTTATATTCAACAAGGATTTTATTAATCGATGTGACACCTAAATCAGTTTTTCTTTTTTCATGACTTTTTAAAGTTATAAAACCAATGTCAGTTATTTTTTGAGAGCTGGCAGCTATGCGCTAACCGGTGGCTTTTGATGGCGTCATTGTGAAGTTGAATTCGGACACTATCATTTCCAAATCTCTCCGCTTTCAGGGATAAATGTAGGGGTAGGGGGAAGCCGTAGGTGTAAAAGAAATTCCGATTTAGCCAATGTCTCTGTTTAAGTAAAAGTCAAGCGGGATGTCGAAGAATTCATTTCAATTTGCATGAGGTGAAATATTTTGATTTAAATAAAATGTGCTGAAAAGGATTCGCTAAAATAAAAATTGGGAATCATGCAAGACAAGAATCCTTAAATAGAATATATGACATTGTGAAAACCTAAAATGAATATGAATTTAACCTAAAACACAAATAAAAATCATATCACAAGAATCCAAAAAACACAAATTATGCATTTGTCCATATTGAAGTCAATAGGATACTGAGACTGAATTCATTTGAAGTTCAAGTCACTTCTACTTTACAATAGAGGAGCGTGCTCCAAATGCACTAAAGAAAAATATTTTGATAAAGAAATCATCTCGTTTCTTTCGGCTCCTGTAACAAAGCCCATGAGACTTCAGAGTTGCTCATTCTGGATGTGAAAGGATCTTCTTGAACGTTCACACTTCCTCATCACACATCCATCTTGGGAATTCAAACATGGTATCAGCTTATTGCCAGGGGATATCTCTAGTCGTCATGAAGAGGCTTTGTGAGAATCATCAGGAAATACACAGGGGATCCTGTAATCTATAAACAGCAACTTTAAAGTCACAACAGATCAGGCTCGACACTGATTAGATCTGCATGCCGGAGGCTTTGCAGATTTGACTGAAGGTATTCAGTAGAATAGTGGGTTTTTTGCTGATGAGCAGAAGCTGACTTGACTGGCATCACACAACTTTGTTTGTTTGTTTAAATGCTTTTCTTCTCTTTTAAGCAAAAAAAAAACATTTTTATAATATAGCACAAAGCATTTGTCTACTTGTAAACAGCAAATTTTTAGTTGAAATTTAGAACATTTTAAAAAATTAATTAAATGTATGCTAATTACAGAGAAACAAAACCTTTTTTTTTTATTTATTTTTTATTGATTATTTTATAAATGATGATCATGTGTTCAATCTGCAAAACTTAAAAAAGAGAAGCCAAATGAGGGACAAAATCGGTCGTTTCTGTCTCAGGTTCTTGTGAGAACAAAGATGTATGAGCTTATAATTACTAAAAAAAATGCTGTTGGTTCCTAAAGGCATCTTTGATAGACTTAAGTTATGGTCATAAATGGCCATTGGTTAAAGGTGGATGCATTCTAATTAAATACAAAGTGAACTGCCAAATCTAAGTTTAAGATGAACATTTTCCTTGTTTGACTCCACAAGGATTTAAGGAAAGATCCAAGTGTTTTGGTCTTTTCTCCACCAGCAAATGAGCATCAATTTTCCAAATGTGGTACTTAGCACATTATATGGTTTTTGTGATGCAGATTAAAAAAAAAAAGAAAAAAGGAAACAAAGCTTCCTTTATCAAACTAAACTATACAGACCATATGAGCCAAATCTATGTTAATTTACGCATCCTTTCTTTTCATACAAGGCCAAATTCCCACTCATAGTTCTAGCTAATACAAAGATTTCTATGGATAAGATTACCATGAGGGAAAACGTCAAGGTAGAAATTTCAGAGCTTTCATTAGAATATAATGTGCTTTTAGTGAATAAAATCAGCTGGATGTACTTTAATTGCATACAGAGTTGAAGAATTATGATTGTTAAAATAATGTAAAACTGGAGCTAAAGCTAAAGTGTTAAATGGTTAAGCATTGAGGACTTTCACTTTTATCGCAGTTACACAATAAAAACATTTCTCCATAAGCATAGGTCCAAAGAATCAGAAATATAAATCAACATTCTTGAATGACCATGTAGCATCAAAAAAACTTTCCAGATCTTGGTTGGCTTTTAACCCTCAAACTGTAAAGATTTTCCAGCTTCATCTAGTTTCTTGAAAACATTGCTTCCTTGGTGGATTTACTGAGCTTTGAAACATTTTCTACTCCACTGACATCAGTTGAAGTAAAAAAAAAAAAAAATAGTTTGCCGTAAAACATAATGTTTCCAACAATATCTGCATCACATTTTAAACTGTACAAAAGATCCCTGTATCATTGCATGTTGGTTTGCTGTGTTTTTTCTAAGTAAAACTCTCAAAATCTGCAGAATAACAACTTAGGTGTCTCAGAAAATCATAGAACCTTTTTTACTACCAAAAGTTTCAATATGGAATTCAATCCTTTTCGGAATGCAGCGAGTCTAATGTGAATAAAATCAAACATATCGGTCCAGCCTATTTTTATTCTACAGAAGACGCAAAGTGTTGCCTTGACCTTCATTTTGCTGAACTGTCAGTTACTAGTACAGATGTTAGAGTAATACACTGTCATTACATGTGGTCAGCTAATGGGTACAAGCCTCACTACTTTAGCAGAGGCAAAAGAGAAATAATCTTCTGACAAAAAAAACATCTTCACCCCTGCGTAACCATTTCTCCTTCCCCCTCTGATCGGCTTACACACAGCTCAGTTTGGATTAACCCCAGAGTCTCTTCTTAAAAGTTCACGACCAGAAAAAAATATGAGACTCATATCAGCCTGTGCAGCTGCTTTTCTAACATTTTATTTTTAAATCTATTACTATCCCATTTGTTTCAGATGAAAACTTAAAAGGCGATCCTCAAATGAAAGTTAGTAGATCAAAACATCAAAAAGTGACATAAAGAGGATAGTATTTATATGCCCCTGTAGTATACTTTCAACCTATAAAATAATTTGACCAAAACTCATCCCTAAAGTTAAAAGATTTTTTTGTTTTGTTTTTTTAATAATTAAAAAAATGTTTGGAAGATTAATATACAATTCTAATTCTTCCTAAGAATTCCAACTCCGATGATACTGCCAAGTTCATACAACAGTACCTTGTATGGAAGTGGAACAGGAGGTTTTGGCACAAATATTTTTGAGCATTTTTGGTCACGAGAATTGTTCACCAAGCCACCATTTAAATATCATTTAACTATAAAGTTTTATGATAAAGCACTTCACATTGTTCCTACATAGTGAATTCCAGTTTTCTTACATCATGTGTGATGGTGGGTGATGGTTTCACTGCACCAACAGTCCCGCCCACAACATGAAAGCCGCCCTTCAAAACCTATGTCCTAAAACATGTCAGACGTTTTTGATTTTGGCTACATAATTGTAGTTGAAAGACCACTGGGAACACTTTCAAAATGGCTCACAAGAAAACTGGTGTGAGTTTTTAATAACTGTAAATAGATGTTAAAAACTGGATTAAAAATAATGTCAAGAAAATGGCATCAGTTGCTTTTATTTTGTATTCCATTTTAGAATTAATATCTGAAATGGATTTGTTTTGTCTATGTATTTCTATCGTCTTACTTTCCCTTGTTTTCTAAAATTGCTTGAAATACACTAATCAATCATAATGCAATATTCAAATTGTAATTTCTGAGTTTGTAAAACAGTTTCAAGCTACATCTGTACTGTAACCTGAGCTGACTTTCAAAAGTCTGTTTTTTTTAAATCAAGTTTCCTCTGATTTGTTTGGCTTTATTTGAAGTCAAATAAGAAGAGAAATTCCTGTGAAAACTATTTATATCAAAAACTAGCAGAAGTCCAAGACTCTTGGTGGAGAGAAACTGGCTAAAACTTCCTGCAATTACTGTCAAATCTGCACTACTGTAACACCAACCCTGTCAGTCGTGTCCTTGTTTCACCGCTAACAAGTTATAGACCGGCTGTCACTATGTGTCGAGCTGCGGATGACAGACAAGCCTGAAAAGATAAATGTAGCTCTGCAGTCTGGCCTTCTGCATCTGCTGACATTCTAATGTAATTAAGCAAAATGTCTGCAAATAAATCCTTGCGTGCGTCTGCCTCTGCTGCTTTTCTCTTTCATTCTGATGCTGTATGACTTTGAAAACTATAAGCAGACTCAAAACCCAACATATATTTCCTTTTGTTTGATTTTTTTTCATCTTTTACTAAAACAACACAAGATTTCTGGTTAAATAGGTTGTGCATATAGAGTTTATACGTAAAATGCCAATACAGATTAACATTTTTCTGAGGAGATCAACAACTAAAGAAAAATACAAAGTTATAACATACTTTACAAATTGAAAAGTACAAATACAAGTTTAAAGATTTCAGAGACAAAAACATTACAAAGTGCACTTCCGCCTCTATCAGGACAATGAGGTTAAATAATGATGATCGCGCTTAATGTGACAGTAATGGACTGTCACAAATGAGATTTCCCGTGTACAAAAATGTGCTGACCAAAAGGCAAGAGCCAATAAAGCTCTGCAACAAAAGACATTCAGGAAGCTGGAGACATGAACCTCTTTTTTTTTTTCTTTTTTAATTTGACAAAAATGTAATGATGTATAAAACAACACATTACAATGAACCTTAGTTTGCTAAATGGTTCCATTAACTCGTAATTTGTGCTTACATCACCTCATCACTATGTGGGGATTACAGTATGACTAAAATTAACCATTTAAATGCGAAACTTTTGTCTTTTTTGTAAAAGCATCACACTTCACTAAAAAAACTGAGAAAAGATTACTTTTCTTTGCAGCTGCTTTCCTGTTGTATTTCTTTAAGTGTTTCCTTTAATAAGATAAAGTGATCAGAAAATTGAAAATATTTATATATATAAAAATATCCAGCCTTTTGCAAACACACTGCACTTTTCTAGATGTCAAAATTTTCCATAAAACTATGAAAATGAGGAAATCCTGTGAGATAAGAAGTGAATTCCAGACTTAATAAAGGTATCCTTTTTTGCAGACTGTAGATACAGATTTCTACCCAACCCAAAAAATGTTCAAATATTCAAACAACCTATAATCTGTCAAGGCTTTTAAACCAGCACATGCTAATCCTTTCCCCCTGAGATTTCATCATGTTTTGAGTTCTAAACAGGTTGATTGTTCGGAAGCAACGGAAATGGGAGTCCTTCCGCCAGTGTCCATCAATGACATCGATGAAGGGCTGAAGCTAGTGAAAAATGTCAGATGACACTCGTGGAGAGGTTCACTGTGAAGTGTAAATCTGTCTTTGCCGTCTTTGTGATTAGCAACACCGTGGATGTTAATGGGCGCCTCTACTCAGGCCGTGAGCGCTGCCACAATCAGGAGCTCCAGCGCCACTCAAACCTAATCGTCAGCCGTAAGCCCGGGGATGAACCACGAACTCCAAATGTCACTACTCTCTCCACATCTGCCTTTCACTCTGGATCTACGCACGTGACTGCATGCCATCTCGGTAGAAAACGGAAAACAAATTTCAGGGAAACATTTCCTTTTGATGGCTTGGTGAAATAAACAGTCATTCCTCTTTTTGGCGCAGCACTGGCGGTGATAAAGAGTGTGCCGAGCTGTGCGGGATAAAAGCACATCATAAACACATTGCGAGTCTGTTTTGGCACTGATTATAAACTGGGGCTGCACCCCAGTGTAATAAAAAGAGCGCACAGCTGTCAGATGTGGAATATTTCCAAAGAATTCAGTGATAAGGGCATCCTGAGCACAACGCCAGACAAACTAAAGCTCTGACTTGTTTTGGTACAAAGACACCTACAGATATAAACCAGCGCTCACCACCAATATTTGTTAGCAAACAAAACAACTCAGAGTTGAGAAATTTGACAAGCTGTCATTACATGTGGTGAACTGCAGTAATTACAGCTTACTGAGACACTTCCACATTCAGTCAAAGTTGTTTACGCTGTTTTTGGGAAACCAACACAAAACCCACATTTTATTGAATTTGGTGGAGGTGGTTCAGAAGTGACCTCACATTGACTAACTAAATTAGTGCTACATAAACTATATTTACACTCAAAAGGGGGGAAAAAAAGTCACTTTGACTTTAAGGTATTTTTAACTTTGAATGCAACATGTTATGCATCCAATTATTTCTAGAATCAACCAGCCGTGTACCCTTCCGTAACCAGTCTGGCAATGGCAATTTTCCACTTTTTATCACCTATATTTAAAAAAGCAACTTGGGTTTTAAACACATTTTATAAAAATGTAGTTTTAAATAATTCAAAAAAAACACGCAAGATTTCAACGAAAATGTTGTTTTTAGCATGTTCTTGTGGCATTTTTCTGGTTATGGAGGACATTTTTTAAGAAAATGAAGCTTAAAACGGCCTTTCTGAATATTTCTTGATTCAAATTGTTTAAAAAAGTCTGTTTGAAAAGGAGAGTATTAGTGATTTAGAAAATACACTGGGGAGGCCACAAGTTCCCTGCTGGGGAGGGGAAAGGGGAGCGGGATTGCTCAGCGCCAGCAGTTTCGGCCAAAACTCAGAAGTGAATTTCTAATGAACTACTGCTGCTCTGCAGAAACTAGGTCCTAGAATGCGATACAGTTATCTGATTTTGGCTAAAAAGGCATAATCATAAATAAAAGACCACTGGGAATGCTATGGGTCTTTGAGCAGCAATAGGCTAACCCTTCCTCACTGGAAGTTTTCATATTTTTGCACAAAAGACTTTTAATAAAAAAGAAATCAAACTTTGTCTTTTTAAACAAATTTTTATGAGCATTTACTTTAAAAAAAATAGGAGAATAAGAATTGTTTGACTGTTCGTTTGAATCAGGAGACTGCAAACTAAAAATCAGAACATTTCTGTCCTAATTAATGAGGCCACTGCCATGCTCTGACAATAACACATGAGAGAGACAAGCAGCTCCTCCTCCTCTAATGTCATTTTCAAGAATCCACTGAGCCGGAGTGAAAACAACCAGTCAGAGTTAAGAGGACGCTGGAGCTGGCATCAATCACAAACATTTGTAAAGTTGACAGGTATTAGCACGTTTGCACATGTTGTGCAAGATTAAGGAAGTTCAGCTAAAAGTGAAAAACAGGAAAGGGAAGCACCAGAACTTTATAGTTTATTGTTTTCGAAGATAAGCTCTCCATTCCTCAAGGTTATTGCTTTCTCTCTGCACTATAAAAATACATCGACAAGATAGAATAAAGTGTGTCGTTATAAAGCATCTGAAGAAATATTTGAGTGCAGGAAGTGACCGAAGTGAGCAGAAGTCTGTTTAAAGTTGTAGAAAGCATCTTCTTTGATGGTTGCTTTTTGATGTGTTGTGTTGGTAGGCCTGTGCTTTTCAAGATCGTCTTAAAGATATTCAATTAGTTCAAACACAGCTCAGATAAATACAAATACCATAACAAAATCTATGAATATTTGTTAGAATTGAAAAAATATAAAAAGTGGTGTGAGCGTGTGTTTTTCTGTTACAGAAAGCACACGTTGTGGGATTTGCTGTGAATTCATAATGTATGGGAACGTTTGGAATTGAACACAGGGGATTCGTTTGACCATCAGATCAGGGTGGTGGGTAATATCCAGCAACTTTATCATTAATCCATGTCTTTGTTACCAATCGTCATGATTACTGTGCCATTCTCAATGTGCAGACCAAAGCTTCAGCCATTGTACAGTTTCATTAGATGCAAATTGTTTCAACAAGTGAAAACAATACAGTGACTTCCTTTTTTTTCCCCCACTGTTAGCCTGTACATTTTTAGGGTTTGTTTTAAGGTTATTTGTTTTTAGAGCTTACTGAATTGCTCCTCTTTATGGTGCTGCAGTCTTATGTGCCGCTCAATTGTTTTACTAAAATAAACAATTTGACACCCGGACAATATTGGAGGTTCCCAGCTGTACAGTTTTGAGCCAGATGCCAGTTCAGACAAGGAACATGAAGACTTATATGGATCTAATTATCTACAATCAGAACGGAGCTGAGCAGGGAGTTTACACCCAGCGTATTTTCAAAGTCACAAAAAATCTCTTTTATTTATATGTTTTTGATTTTTTCATTTTCCAAATAAATCATCACTAAAAAATAAATTTGCTAAAAATAAATTTCAATTCCAAAAATAACTTTGAAAAAAAAAAAGCTTAAAAAAAGTTTCCTTTATCCTGATTTCAAACATTCGAACTTCTTACTGAATTTAGGTCCAGACTGGTCTGCACCCATTCTTGAGCCTCGTTGTACTCGTCCATCAGTCCCATGATATACAGAGTGTCCAGTGAGTCAATGATGGATGCTCCTCTTAGGCCACCTATAAAACATAAGAACAAAAAAAAATTATCGAAAAAGCGTTTTGTACATTTACAAAAAAAATGTTTCAAAAATTAAATGAGAACCTAAAGCTTTTTCTTTCTTTCCAATGTAATAGTTGTTTCAGCTGTTCTCAAGAGCATGTCTAAGTATTCTGATGGGAATACTTCTTTGAAATACATATTTTTGAAGGTATTGTACAAACACAACCAGCTCTGTGGAAGCTGTTATTCACTAATCAAAAGTCATCTTTACACTGGTGAGAGGAAATACCTTCTTAGCTGTCAGAAGGCTTCACTTGTTCTAATTAGTTTGGTATTGATGGTACTCAATTGCAGCTGGAACCCTAGTTGCCGTGGAAACAGGATGTGAACATTTAATATGAAAGTGATGCTCCAATAACCTCTAAAATCAAAGTTAAAGGTCTGAATACTGCTCTAATGGCATGCTCACTGCACAAAAATGTCCACATTCATTCACATCTCTTTACAGACATTCTTTTGTTCACTAAACTTGGCTTGCAAAAGGTTTTCCTTAGGGATTGGTTTTTATTGGTCCTGATCTGATTGCAAGTCATTTGATTTTGAGAACCTGCTGATACAAAGACCAGATAATATGTCATGAGTGAAAGTTGTTTGACTGTAGCTTTAGTTTTTTTTTTCTTATATGTTATTCATATCTCCTTTAAAAATTCCTAAAATTCTCATTATTCTCATTAAAAAGAAACACAAATCCAATATTTTTTTCATTTAATGGCTTTTTAGGCTGTTGTTTGAGTTAGGATAAAAAACAAGACACTTGCTGTCAGTCTAACGCAGGGGCGTTCAAACTTTTAGCAAAGGGAGCCAGATTTTTTGGAATGAAAAGGTGTCCGGGCCAACCAATTGACCAGCATTCTTTGAACCCTTTTTATAACAACAAATGCAAAAGAACAATTTAGTTGACATTTAATGATGCAGTTTAGCCAACCACAATCAAGAAATCATGCACACAGTCCTTAGAAAGTACTGGGGGCAACTTATTTTTGTTTGTTTTTTTTTGTCAAGCCAATGGAAATTTGAATGTGGGCCACATTTGGACAACAGGACTTTGAACACTCCTAGTTTAAAACTTTAAAAAGTTTAAAACCTTTAAAACATAAAAAAGCCCAGAGGACTGAATCTGTGAATATGTCGCTAACTTCCTACAATTGCTTTGTGCGCCCCCTGCTCAGACTAGAGCCATTTCTTGTGCGCTTTATGGCAATAAAATATCATGTTCTGTAGATAATTACAGACTTCTACTCACGTTTCTCCCTGTAATACTAAGCTTGAAACATATATTGTTGATTAGATGAATAAAATAAATATTTGATCCCTTATCTGGATGCTACTTCCAATTCCAATTGTGTCTGAAACTTACGCGACCTGGCCCAGTTATCAATCACGCTATTGAGTCAGACAAAAAAAAAAAAAAACCTAAGAACAAAAAATGAGATTCTTGGTAAGTTAAATGGAGTTTGGCAAAGTAAGCACTTGAATTCTGACCTTTAATGTTTTGATTAGTTATAGTAAATCAGTAGAATATATGCTATAATGAATAAAAACAAAACCCACCAAGTTTGCATAATTACAGCACTGATGTAAAATGATTACTGAAAAACAGCTTTGTGGTGCTGAACATGAAGAGCATCCACTCTCAAAAGCATCTGTTGAAGAGCAGCAGTCACTCTTAGATAAAAGCCAAGTCATTTAGGAATCAACCAAGAGAAAATATTGATGTGACAATTGTTGCCAGCACTTAGCAGCTGGTCCTGAATGATGCACAGTCGATGCATTTTCTTCTTAAACTGTGTAAAGTCTGAGTGCATTAAAGGTTCCTGTTCATGTGTGAGCGTTTGTCTCCATGAATCTAATTTGAAGCTATTCATTTATTTCCACTAACTAAACGAGAGATGCCAGGAGGTGTTTATTCTTTCCCAGTAGTCTTATGAGAGAGCGGCTGGTCTATTTTCTTTTGAACATGACTAAATATTATGTAAATCCAGCTGAACCTGGCAGACAGCTCAGCATCATAAGAAAAAATATATATATATTATCTTTATGGAATTAGTGTACAGGAGTTGAGTGTCAAATTATGGTTTGGAGGCTTTATAATAAGAAACGGACTGAATAAGTTGAATGAAACTGCTCTAGATTTAAAGATGCAACAGAGTGGAAAGTGACCTGGTTAAACGAGAGGTGATGACATTGTGCTCATGTCTGAGAATAACTTGGTCCAGAGGAGATGGCTGGTTTGATCTGATGCAACCATTCAGCAACCTGAAACATCAAAGACTCCGAAAAATATTTTTTTAAGTCACTGAATATGTAAATTGGCCCTACCTCAGGGCAACAACTAAACAAATTAAATCCCCTGAAATATTGTCAGGATCCTCGGTATTCTGGAAAGACATTTTTGTTTTTATCACTTTCAACCAAGATAACAGAAAAATCGTAATCTACGCACTTCACTTTCAGTTTTTCTGTGATAACTTTCAGTTTCATTGTTTTGCACAACAATTTCAAACATGTTCTGTTGTGAACGAATCTCTGCTTCAACATTACTGTAAGTAAAATGTCAAAGTTTAAGGAAACTCACAAAAACCAAAACAAAAAAACTGCCTTTTTTCCCCAAAATACTCTTAAACCACATGTTCAATTTTAGTACAAACTAGGAGGGTAACGATTTATATTCTTATGATCCAACCAGATTGCTTTGTCTGGGGCAATTTGTGAATTGAATTGAATTATACCATGATGAAATCATTTCAAAATGACATCAATTTATTATAATTGATAATGGAAACTATCATTTGAATTGAGTCAAGGTTAAATTTTTCGCTAAAATGTCCTGGATTGATTTTAGATCAGTGAATCGGATGGTTCAAAATCAAACAATTTAAACTTTGAATTGGATCAACTTCCCCAAATTACAATACGACTCAAACCATTGTTAAAACGAACTGTTACAACCCTGGTACAAACTGTTAATCAGATGCACCAGAGTGAACAAGCCGGAAAAATGAAAAACAGCAAAGGTTGACCTGCTATTGACCTGTTATGTCAGCTTAAGCTTCTTTCATTTGCTTGTAAGTTTTCATATTAGACTTTAATTTCAGGTCAAGCTGTCCACTGTGCTTAAAGCTACACATGATGTGAATACCGAGAGAGCACAAACCGTCTTCACACTGAGTGTTAAGGTCAGTCCAGGTGCTGAAGGACAGCTAAAACAGGGATCAATTGATTTGACTTGACTGAAGGAAGGTAGTCGTGAACTCTGGCCATAAATAAATGAGTATTTTTAGAAAGAGAAGCACAAGCATGCCCTCCAAAGTCTAAGGTTATCGCCTTCCTCTGAAAACCTGGATGCGAGTTGCTGCCTAAGGTGGATAGCTTTAAGTAGAGCAAGCTCTTGTTTGTGCGGTGAAGGCAAAACAGACGCAGACTGACAGCATATAGCATCTGTACTGACTGTCACTGGTGTGAAAAGAGCCGAGCCTAACGGCAACAACTGTCAATGTACCAGACTATATTCCAAGAGCTATGTGACAAAGTTTCCAAACACAAGAGATGATGTCCGTCTGTTGCTTCCAAATAACTGCATTGTCCTGGAAGATCTGGATGGGGTGGTTTGGGACGAGAAGGTCACAGAAGCTCTTAACACACTGAAAACTGGGCTGCAGTTCCAGTTTTTAAGCTTTGTGAAGCTATTGTGGTAGGACTAAAGTTCCTATGTCAAACTATCAAACATCAACTGTTGGAAAACAACTTTTTCTCACTCTTAATTGCCATCTGTTACAATTCCAGTAAGAACTGGATGCTCAAGCCCTCAAGCTAGCCTACATAAACCAAAAGGACCATCTGCTGAGGTGATCTGACCCTGCCTGTAAGGGTTAGGTGTCGTCCACTTAAACCACAGAGGATTTCAAGATTTTTAAACAAACAAAAGTCCTTATATCTTTTTATGGAGACAAAAAAAAAAAACAGTTTTGTGTTTTTTACTTGTTTACATTTTTTTTCCTGCTTTCTAAAGTTCCCTCTGTCAGCAGTCTGTAAGCTGAGATATGAACCCCATGAACTTTCATGTTTATGCAAAAGCCTAGAAAAAAAACTATCGTATACCTCTGCTTACACCTTACTATATATGCAAATGTTTTGTCATGTTTATAAAAAAATAAAACCAGTAGATTCTTTGGGGTACCTTATTTATATTCTGTATGACAAATGCTGTCACACGTGTCCTCTAGTTATTCAAATTCTGGAGTGGCTCCCAGCAAAAAAATAAAAATAAAAAATACAGCAGAGTATGAAAATTTTCTATTGAAAACAGCATCAAAGCTGGGATGACGGATTGATTCTGGGAGTACATGGAGCACATCTATTTATCATGCTACTCTATTTTAGTTTCCACTCGTTCTGACTGGATGTCTGTGCTACACGCGAAAAAGCCTCACAGAAACTCTGAAGACAAACATACGAGATGTTTCCCTGTATTTGGATTGGAAACAGGCAACCTGACAACCATAGCAACTTCGGAATGTGTGTACTCTCTGATCATTATGCTTATTTACCTAAAGCAAAAACAGGCCACAAATGCAGACTGTAAATCCATGTTTACCTTATGAGGATGAACCTGATTTAAAAAAGGACTTTCGGACAAAGAGACACCATGAGTTGTCTTGGTTCACGTCACACAAAAAGGCTCATTAACGAACCAAACACATTGTTGATAAAAGCTTAGACCTAAAATTGTTTTTCCATGTGTGCATTCTTTGGGTAAAACTAGATCCTAACCATTTTTCACAGGTTTTATATAAATATATATTTTATACAAAACAAAAACGTTTAGTAAACAAAGTAAATAATTTTAAATCTTTTTGGGAACAAATTTCCTATCACATCAGAACGTGTTTTTAATATTTTTGTTCAGTTTAAGTTCAAGAAAGGAAGAATACATTTTTTTAAAGACTCACTCCAATGAACAAGGTGTTTTTAACATGTTCTTGTAGCATTTTTCTCAAGATGGAGGAGTAATACAAATAAAATGAAAAACTGTGTTTAAGTATTTCCTTATTCAGATCATGGTAAATCAGGAGCAGATGAAAAAAAAAGTCATTTGGAAAACCTTGTAGCGCCCAATGGCTACCTGCTCCACTCCATTCCAAAGGCATTGAGAGGGGCTGTAAACTAGTGGGACATAGTGTAAACAAAGGCATGATGGGAAATGAATGCAGGCTTACTCCGTGCCAATGGACCTTCCACAACTCAGAGGTAGATTTCTGAAGAACTCCAGCCGCTCTACATAAATTATCTCCCAGAAAACTTTTTGGCTTTTTGATTTTGGCTAAAAATGGCATAATTAGAATTAAAAGGCCACTGCTTTTACAATAGATTAAAAGATGACTGGATTGAGACTCTAATGTTTAAATAAAGAGCTGATTTTTTATTACTAAACCATATGATTAAAAAATAGAATAATTATCCTAACTGGTCTAAACTTTAAATTTTAGTTTGTAATTTATATATATATATATATATGCACTTTTTTTTATATCCGACCTTGATGAAATCAAATAAATCACATGTGGGACCAAAAAAAAAAAATGCATTTGTGTGCTATAAACAAAAACAAATAAACTGAAAAGCACACCAAAGACCTAATGATCAGGGCTGTCACCATTGACACATTTTTTAGCCCACATCCTTAACATTTTATTTTAAAAGAGCCCCGCTTTCGTCTCTTCTACAAATGTTTTTACAGCGTCCCTCTCCCGGGAATAATTTAGGGTCAACATTTTTGCTCTAATTTCGTATTCTGAACCATGACCATATAAAACATTTTAGTATTCAAGCACTGAACTTGAATGTTCATTACCAATTCCATTGATCAAGTATAGTATTGTAAGTGAGATGAAAAAGAATCGGATTTCAAAGTTGGGATGTTTTCTGCCCTCGTGGGAAAAGTTAAATCAAGATTATAGGTTTCACATTTCAGGCTGCCAACTTGAAGCACTAAGCCGATGGAATAAAACATTAGAGATTGGGCGGAAATGTAAACGACACAAGCAGCGTTATCAAACTGAATCTAATCAATTCAGATGCTCAGATTCACACTAATTAGGCTGGCCTGTTACCAGTGATTTTTAGCATCCAATTATCAATCACAAGGCCAATGAGTATGCTGTTAGCACCAATACTATGTGTCTATAAAAGGGACAGCGTTACTGAGCTGGTGTGTCTGGGATCTTAGAGGTATTTACCTGCTAACTTTTAGGGAGAGAAGGTGCAAAGAATGTACATTTTGAGGAAAATAAGACAAAAAAGGAAAAAAAAGAAGGAAAAAGTGTGATTTCTGTCATTCAACAATAGCCATTTGTGTGAGACCTAAACCAGCCGTGTACTTAAAGACCCACCCAGTGAAAACGATGTTTTTTAATATGTTTTTGTAGAATTTTCTCATGATGAAGGACATGTATAAAATAATTCAAGACTAAAACTGCCTTTCAAAGCATTTCTTTATTCAAATAGCATTGGATCAGGAGAAAACCTGCAACTTGAAAACCTGCGTCACAAACCTGAGCTTTCAACAACTGCCAAAGTCTCCCTGCTCCGCTCCAATTCCAAATCTTCTATTTGACAGGCAAATAGATTCATTAAGATACACATAGTAGTGGAAGTCTTTTAATTTTTGCTAAGAACTGCATAATTATTTTGAAAAGACCACTGGGAATGATTTTACAATTGAAAAAAATAGAGTTGGAGCGGGACTTTATGGAAGAGGTAAAAAAAAAAAAATCTATGAGGGGGAGAGCGTATTGATTTTTCTTCACATGTACCATAAAAGTATGACATTTTAGCACTCTTCAAAGTACAAGACTAAAAGGGGTCTTTTTTTTGTTAGTTATTTTTTTTTAGTAAGAATTCTATTTAAGTGGACGGACTGCAAAAAAAAAACATTTGCAATTTAATCAAACTAATTTTTAGCATTTAAATTTAAAAATAAAAAAACGCCCGACGGGAAATTACATCATCATGCAGCTGGACCAGAGGTAGATTAGTGGACTCATCGATCTACATTGCTCAGTGGTTTGTCTGTTGTTGTCACACAGCCAACACAGCAAAGATAAGGTTTAAAAGGACATGAATCAATTAAGCTGATCACACCGAGTAGATTTTTTAAAGTTCAATTTTATTGCATTATTAGATGACAAGAACTGAGATTGCTTGGAGTAAAAATCTATGAGCTGCATCAAAGTAGACTTTTGACCTTTTGCTTAGCGTATATATATGTATTTTTAAATTAAATTACTAAAGTTCTGCAAGTCATGGACATTTCTTGAATAATGTTATATATATGGAGTTATAATGGGTTAATTTGTTATCTTCACTTTATTCTGAACAAACCGTACAGATTTCAAAAGAAACTTTTTTCTGCAAGAACTTAAAAAATGTTAGAAAGTTGAAAATGAAAAAAAACTTAATCCAGAGTACAAACATTTGAAAATTATGTGCCCGCCATAAACTTAAAGTTAATGTATTAATTATTAGAAAATATGTCATTTTATTGGTTGATGTCCATCAACACAAATGTGAATTAGCCTGGGGTCAAGTTTTGTGAAATGTGTTGCTGACCTTATCATCAAAATAAACAAAACCCTTTAACAACGGAAATGTCGTCTGTGACACCCAAAAAACACACACTCTTTGGCATACCGTAACTTTTCAATAGTTTAAGTGCTAAACATAATTTCAGTGGATTATGAAGTGATGACAAGCGTATTGCGCCAATTTTTGCCACTTTATGATCCATTGGAATTATGGTGATCATGAAACTTTAGCCAAAAGAAAATTGTAGACCATAACAATGTTTGTTTTTTGGTAAACAAATGTTGCTCATTTCTTAAATGGTCAGTTTCTCTTAAACGTTCAGATTGACAATTTTTTCATTTATTTTTTTGTTAATGAGCAGATGGGTGTCGTGAAGTGAACTGGACTCTGGCTCCGTCTGCCAAGAAGTATCATTGAGTGTGCAGTGTGGGGCTGAAGCATCGAGGTATAGTACCAGTGTCCACCCCAGTGCAGCCAAACATGAAGAAAAGGAGGTGTGATGCTCTATAAAAATGTACAGCACTTTCTAAAATGGTAGAAAGGCAGGCACATGCTGTTGGACCAGTGATGTGAAACATGTTTTAGAGCTATGCCTTATACAAGCGCATCAATCCATTTTACCCTGAAAATCTGCAAGTGTTAAAGCAGCTGTGGTATAACTCAGCACGTTCTCCATGATTCAGTGAATCATTCAGCCCAACAGGAGCCATTTCTTTGCTTGGTTGAGTGACAAAAGGGTGTAGGGGAGCTAGAAGAAAAAAAAAAAGCTTCTCAACCTGAAAAAATGAAAAACTCAAATTAATTCTGCCATTATTTTGCTGGGGTAACATAAGAATGCTTCTTAGATTAGTTCCTCACAGCACATTCAAAAATGTCATAAAGCCCTCCACATTCTCACAATGATTCTTAAAATAAAACCCTTAATTTTGGCAGAAAAGCAGACAAAAAAATAAACAAAGTCAAACAATAGATTTTAACAATCAATTTTTCTCCACAACTTGATAAAACCCCAAGTTTTTTTAGTAATTGCTGAAAGTAATCGCTGCATTCCTTCAGCAATTTTTATTACCAAGTATGAAAAGTCTGATAAAAATAAAGTTAAACTTGATTTGATTGAATTAGTTATGTTGTTATTTTATTTGTTTTATCACCTGTAAGTCTATGGCTACAAAACTAAGAATAATCTAAATGTTAGCACTGGTGCACCAAAAAAAAGACCAGCACCAGTGTTCAGTTAGGTGTCAGCATAAACAACCATTACAAACACACTTCAAGCAAAATTGTATTTCTCTTGTTTTTAACATGTCTTTGTCACATTTTTACCAAGGATGGATGACATATTTAAAATTAAGTAACATTTAAAACAGCATCTCTATTTCTTTAGTCAAATCAGCAACTGAAATGGGCCGACAAAAGTCTTTCTTCTCTGCTCCGATCATCCTATTCACCTCCATCTGGCTCAAAACTTTACAGCTGTAAAGCTCCAATATTGCTCGTCATTTTTTTGCACCACCAATGTTAGCTTGGGGGTATAAGCTTGCCCTTGTAACAAATAAAAGCGTTAATCATAATCAGATGGAGGAAGGCCACCTTACTTATGTGCCAGTCAATATTAGAACCAGAGTCTGGAATTATTTAATAATAAAAAATTTATTACATTTCACTTCAGAACCTCAGAAGGTCTTAGTATTTATTTTTCACTTGCCATGTGATGCTAAAGAAACAAATAAACAAACCAAAAACTTCTATTCTTGCTTTCCTGAAGTTCTTTGTTGGTCAAATAACATGATCTTATCATGTTTGAAAGTTTGCTGAGTTTAAACATTTTGGAAAGTAACTCAAATTCTTTGAGCTTCCTCGTTTAGTCACTTATTAAAAAGCCAAAAAAGTATACATTCAAAATAAAGTGAAAACATCTTTATATTTAAGAGAAAAAAAAGCTTTTTTTTCCACTGACATGACAATTTGGAAAATTACACACATCATCACAAGCTCCATTTTGTTTTTTTCTAATTGTGTTTAAATGTGTGTGACTGGCATTGACAGGAATGAAAATCAAACTCAGAAAGACCTAAAATGGCTAATCAGCAAATAAATTAATCTAATCCCAAACAAACAAAACACAGCTTGTCCAGACTAATGGTCTAAATGCAGAAATGTCATTTATCAATATGTGAGAGCACAGTGTGTCTGATTTAACAGGCACTCAGATGAGATGACACACTGCATCCATGCTGTCTCTGAGTTCTCTAAAATGCCTGATTTGGATTGATCAAGAGGACAGATATGAGGAAACGTGAATCACATGCTCTATAGACCAACAGAATCTGATTGTAGATGACATCAAAAGCAGCCAATAAAAGGATACTGAGCCCCTCAAACTAAATCAGTTGTGACCTTATGCTGAATACAGTATCAGCTGAATGAAACGTGAACATTTTTACAAAAACCTTTGCATTCCAACTCTTCTGATACAGTGCCGACAAAAAACCTGCTATCCATCCAACACATTCTCTACTCACACCTGAATAGAGCTAACAGGTTGGCTTCTGCACTGAAAATTGTGTACTGCTGTACTCATCTCAGTACTCCTGTACTGAGATGCTTTATTTAGGCATTCAAAAAAAAAAAAACTTAAGTCATGCTTGTAATACGGATAACAAGGTGGGTAAACAACATGTGCAGGACTGTACATTTCACTTGACTGAACAGAAAAAGTGTTGGCAGCTCAATAGAATTTAGACAATTAAAAAAAAGAAGTTCAATCAGGGGGAAAAAACAACTTCTCCACATTTTTGATCGATCTGTAGTAAATCCATTTAGGAACTGCTTACCCTGACAAGAACTCCTGCTCACTCACCTGCAGCTTTACACTCAATTACAAAGGAAAGGGAACCTTTCTTACAATATTTCCAGGGGGAATACGAGTTCTAACACTTTCCTCAATACTTGACATCTGTTTCTCTTTCACTCCTTTACCCTCCATTATGTGTATTTTCGTTTATCTTTTCCATTTCCAGGAACCTAGAGAGCGTTGAACTATTCTTCCATCTGACCCCAGATTTGTGGCTTTGAGTCTCGTCTCTCCAGTTCAGTCTGAAGGTTCTTCCAACCCGTCAGGCAAGATAAAGGAAACATTTTATCCTGCAAAAATAATCAAGCCATCATTACAGTCCAATGTGTATAAACACTTTGAATTTTGTAAAGACGTGACCATACAATGTCTAATATTCCAATGTTCTGATTTTATTACTTCTGGACTGAACTTTGACAATAGATGTAAATGGATTTGCCATGAATTCTTGTTTACGTGTTTGCTTGTACAAATATTTGATTTACACTTTATTAACTTGCAAGAAATGCAAGGAATCTAGAAAACTACCTGCACTTTTCAGTGGCCAGATATTTATCTTTGAGTCACACCGGTTGACCCAACCATTACACCCCCAAGGAGTCTTACCACAAAGCTTGAGCCCAAGTTCTTGGGTGTCAACACAAACACACAATCTCAAATGTCAACTTCTTTTTGTACGCGTGAATATCTAGCAGAATCAGATTTGAGTATTTACCTGGACCATTTAGTGTGGCTGTATATCAGCACCTTTGTTTTCTTCGAGTTGCAGACAAAAAAGCCTTTAGAGTTCTGCTATCTTACTGCTGATGTGTTTTTTTTTGCACACAAATAACATTCTGTGAAATCTTAGTTAACGCTTGACAAATTAAAGCATTTCAGACAAAAATTAAAATGAGGGAATAACGTTCTCTGGCTTTTTTCCTCTTCCTTTCAGGAAGAGTCTGGCATGTTGAGACCGGCTCTAGGATGACGTCGTGAAATGGGCGGGACTGACAAAAAGTTCGATCACAATATCGATAGTAATCGTTTTATTGTTTAACTCTAACCAAACCCAAATCCCATGTTTGAAACTTGGGATGATGATGACCACTGAAGGGAGCAGCCAAAAAGAAAAACTAACAGAAGTATAACAAGAGTAAAATCTGTTTCGCAAATATGATAACAAGCATAAAGTCTTCAACAAAGTGTTCTGTGTGTATCTGACAGAAGATGTTTGCAGACTGAAGCGTATAAAATTGAAATCCGATTTGCAGTTGTGAAAAAAATAAAAAATAAAGTGGAGATGTTTGGACTTAAAAAGGGTTTCTAAGTACAGTGGTACACTGAAAAACTCTGATGGCAAAGGGAGGAACGATGTAACGAAGAAAATCTAAAAAAAAAAAAGAAATCATTATTTATAGATTCTAAAATAAGTGAATGAAGGAAGATCTGAGCCCTAATACGAGCAAAAGCTTTAGAGCCTGGCAGGGAAGGATTGGGATTAAAACCGCACGGAAGTGATTACTGCACGTCAAACAGGACATCTCAAGTTGCAGTGACGCCACTAAGGGGGGCTCAGAGTCTTCGTCAAAAACTGATCTTTAATCACTGCAAAACAGAGTTTATGACTCTAAAACCAATGTCCAAAAATAGAAACAAAGAGTAGGAATTCATCTGTGTGAGACTAAATAAATACAGTAACATGGAGGACAATAATCTGTATAATCCTCCTGTTTGGTTCATACATTCACAACTAGTTTTTCATCATCTTGACAATAATCCCTGAGCTGAGGCTTGATGATGTGATCAAGTTCACTGACGGGGGCTTGTTGTAATCCAGAGAGGCAGGAGCTGAATTGGGTGGCCATGTTGAAAACCAGCTCTGCTTTTGCAGCGTTAGCATTGCAAAGCCTGTATGATCTCAATCTAATAGCGCTTGTGTAACTGTGCCACAAGCTTCACTGAAGAATTTTATAAGAATCAAAGTGAGCTGATTCAAAAATGTCACAGTAGAAATCCATAATGAGAAGTTTTCCAGGCTTTGTCTTGGAACATCATTTATATGTTACATTAATCTCAGATATTTCTTCCAAACTGTCTGCAAATACAGTTAAGGGTTCACATTAAAGCGGGCACACATTAAAAATACATTAAAAATGTAAAACAAGTGAATGCAACTCTGGTTTCTTACAACTGTATGAGCTTTAAAAAAAAAAAAAAAAAGTGGGCGGTGCTTCCTGGTTCTTTCAGGGATTAAAAAACAGACCAATCAGGTGAAGCAGGGAATGCAGTCAGATAGGCATAAAACAAAAACAATGTGCACCTCTAGGTATATACAAAAACTATAGGCCTGGAGATTCTAAATGTTGCAGACAACACCTTTTTGTAATGGTAATCTTTGTTTTGAAGATTCACAGAATAAAAGCCTCCAGTAAAACCCTGGTGGGTTACTTTTGACAGCTCACTCTACATATAAGACAGGACACGCACTGCAGTTTTACACACAAATACAGATCCTACCGAACTCAATGTCAATTTGTCAAGAACAGAAAGATTAAATCAATAAAGATTTTTTTTCGCTTTAGATCAACATTAAATTCATCGGCTCGAGGCCAGAAAATGACCAGCCACAAAATGACTTCAGGTGTGTCTCAATTGCAAGCACTCAGATAATGAAAGCAGCTTCTTTACTGACTGGTGAACTGACATTAAGGGTGCTTTAAACTAGCAGTCTCCGATTCTGTCTGAATGGATGGAGAGCAATTTTTCACACATTTGTCATGTTTGGTCCATTGTCAGAGGATCATACCCTTTACTTTCTCCTGCACAAGAGTTCACATCAGTTCAGGTGAGCTTCTAAACTTTACAAAAATAGTGGACTATCCAAAGCTAAGGAGCCTGATGTCAATCAAACCTTCCAGTGTGAATGTGCCAAAATTCTAAGTTCGGATAAACTCAACGTTCCAATAAATTGTCGAAACATTGCCATGGCATTTTCTGGTGCTTTTGGTTTAATCCATGGTGAAATGTATAGAGGCTTGCTTTTAAGAGAAAATGTCTAGGACCCTATTTGTCGTCTGTCCGTGGTCACTATGGTGACAGATGATTGGATAGAAATGGGGCCCTTGGGAGATGGTGAGTGGGTAGTTACAACCTTCAGTCTGTTTTTTGACAGGTGGTGACAGACACCATTTGCAAAGCCTTTTTTAACCTTAATAACAGAGGGAATTGCTTGCCCCCCCACCCACTCACCCACTAACACCACCTCCCACTTTTTTCATCCACCTTTCACCAACCTTCACAATGCCCCCTTCATGACTGGACATGGGACTTGCTGGGAGGTAATTGTAAAGGAGGAAAAACCTGTCTCTCCTGCTTAAAATGTGGGGGGAAGTAAGAACAGGCTATTGTTAGTGGGAGTGGATACCAGCTGAGAGCTTTCTCGAAAAATAATCGAGGCAAGAAAAGCAAGAGGAGACCGCACATGGAAGGGGAGCAAAAGGTCGGGTCCCATATAGTTCTAACAGCAGCAGTTAAGTTTCCATACAAGTGTGTGAGTGCAAGTCCCAGACTTCAAGCTGCATCATCTTTGCAAATGTGCAGCTTGAAATAATCTATGAATCTCTTTTACTGCTCAACTTCCTGCGGATTATGTTCGCAATGATGTAATGGCAGTGAAAACGGGAAAATCTCTTATGTTTTAAGGAGATCCAAGGACTTTAAGAATGCCTTCATGTGATGTGAATTATTTATTTCACCTTGCAGTTGCACCCCAAGCTAAACAGTATAATAAATACCCACGGCATCTTTCTTTGGGCCACCAATCCACACTAACTGAAGCTTTTTTCACCGTATCCTTCTCCTTTGTGTTTTTTTCTATATAGCAATCCGTAGCAGTGCTTTACATCATTTAAAGAACCCTCAAGATCTTCTAATAAACGCCAGTGGTTTTAAATGGTCCCCAGCCATGCTATGAAAGAAAGGGTGAAGAGTTCAGGCTGTGTCACTGGGAGCTTCTCATTTTGCATGCTTGGGCCACACTTAACAAAACCCAGTGACCTTATGTACTTTAATTGCACCTCTCGGGATGAGACAGGACCAAAAAGGAAGGTAAAAATGAGGACGAAAAAAGGCTATGGAACAAAAAAAAAATAGAAATGATTAAATAGTCATAGGATAAAGACAGAAAAAAGCCACCCTGTTTAAAAAGAGGTCTGTTCTTTCATTTGTGTTACAGAGAGAAAGGGAACTGGCTTCATATTTTGAGGAAAAGCATGTGGCCAATCTCCTTAACAGCCATAAGACAAGTATTGTTGATGAAAAATATGCATAATGAGGGAGGGGCAGTCTTAATGTTTTTTTTTTGTTTTTTTTAAGCATTACCACTTGTCTCCAGATTCTGTCAGACCATGATTCTTGGCTTGGTATTTAACGTGACGTGTGTTTTTGCTTTCTGGCCCCATATGGGAAGACACGGTAATGACGTAATTCATGGAGGGATTAATATGTCTTTAATCCCACACTTTGGCTGTGGGATTGGTTTGTTTCTTGTTTCCAAGTGAAAGGAGAGTCTGTGTACTGCACGAGAGCTTTCACAGGGGATATTTTATGTATAAGAAGAACTATAATGACAATAGATATAACAATTATGTTTTACAAACAGATAAAACAACATGAAAGTTGACAAAAAAAATCCTTTAAATCATTCTAGTCAGTTTGTCTTGGCAATTTTTAAAGAACCAACACATTGAAAATGTTGTTTTTGGTATTTTAACTTATTCTAGTAGTATATTCTTGTGATGGATATAAAGAAAAATAAGATTAAAACAGATTTTTTAATTCAAATTGTAGTGAATAAGGAGCAGACAAAAAAAAGCATAGTTGCTACTTACAAACTTTGATCGGCAGGCCACAAGCTCCCTGTTCTGCTCCATTTCAATGAATTCATTTGCAGACAAATAGATCCCTGCACATCATTGTTTTCCTCATCTAAGATGGCATCTGGCTTTAAACTGTACAACCCAATAACTCCAATTTTGTTGCACCGCTAACATTAGTTTGGGGTAATGAGGGGCTGAAAGATAGAAGAGTGACTGTAAACAAAGGGATGATGGGAAATGAGCACAGGCTTACTGTCCGGTCAGTGGTTTCCCCCAAACTCAGAGGCAAATTTCTGATGAATACTACCGCTCTGCAGAAACTATGTCCTAGAAAACAGCACAATTTTTTTGGTATTTTAAGTAAAAATTGCATTATCATAATGAAAAGACCACTGGGAAAACTTAAGATACATCAGAAGAGGATTGCTGTTGGATTTTAATTCTCTGCAAATGACAACTTAACTACCAGCTTTACTACTCTGAAGGACCGTAAATTCAAACATTAACATGCCGTTGTTTTTAATCTCTTATTTTTTTATTGTATGATTTGCTTTGGTTTGTGTTTTATTCTGCTGAATTGATCAGGACTCCTTTCATGGATCTCAGTGGGACTTTCCTTGGTAAATACTGGGTAAACAAATAAAATAATAATCATAAACACTGGAAACAGGAAAAATGCCTGAAACTACGGTGAGTATTTCTTTGTTTTTGTGCAATCAAGATAAAATATTGGATTTAGCAAACTTTTGTGATGCAGGTGAAACCCAAATTCTTTGTGAGATAGCCATTACATATTTATAGAAAACATGTCATCTTACAACAATCCTATCAAAATTACATTTTCTGAACATTAAATACTTTTTTAAAAAGGGGTTCAGAACATACAGTCAAGTTATTTCGTCTGGCAGTAGTTCAGGAAGTTTTCATAAATGCTTCATAAACACCAGTCAAGAAGAGTTTATTTTCCTCTTACTTTATTATAGCAATCAAATTAGAAAAAAAAAATAAGTCCAAGGCTTCAAAAAAGTGGGTGGATGGATGAAGTTCAGTTGAGAATCTCCATCTGTCTCCAGACTGATAACAGATGAATACAAATGCCTACTGCAGATTAGAGCTGCCTCTATTAGAGCAGCTTTGTTTTTCAGATCACAGAATGCAGCCTCACTTATAAGGCATATAGTTATAAAAGATTAATGGCAAAAACAAGCTGGCTGCTCCGAATTGTTTTCAGTTGTCTGGCACTGAAAATGTAAATCAGCTCAGGCTGCATCAACACTCATGTTTTCTCATTTCAGAAATGCATGTCTGCATCAACCGGGTGTTTTGGGATCGCAGGACAGAAAGATAGAAATCCTAATGGCTGACTCTCTTCAAACTGAAAGGCAGCAGAGAAAAAAGTATCACCCCAATTTGTGAGTACGTAATTAAACTACAACATTATAAAATATACAAAATACAATTTACACATGCACAATTTAAAATTACAACAGCTTGACACTAACTACACGCACAAATTGCTTGTTCTGCACACGCAAAACCGTATTTACGCACAAATCCAAGAAATAAAAAGATCTGTGTGCAAGAGATGCATTTAAATGCTGTTAGAATGCTGATAAATTGCCTTATCAGCTGCTTTGAACTTAGATTCGATTATTATCTGGTGAGATAATTAATATTAAAAAAGTCTAAAGATGCGTTTTGGAAACACTCATCTCAAAAGTTTCTCTATTCTCATTGCTCCTTTGCTTTCTCTGCACTTGCACGGGTAGGCGGCGCGAGCTTCTCCTCATCACCCAGAGAGCGGACAGAGCTGATCGGCCCTATGACCCGCTCCACTCCCTGGGTGTGGAGAAGGACCTCCTCCCGCTCAGTGTTAGGTAATTAACAGGGCTCCTTTGACAAAGATATTTTTAATTTCATCAGGACTTCTGTGGTTAAACAAAAGTAAAACACGAAATAAAAAATACATTTTTAAAGCAATAAACTTGAACATGGTTCAAGGTGGTTTTTTTTTTTTTTTATGAGTCTCATATTTTATTTAACCAAGAGAAAATGTCAGAGCCTTCAAAACCAAAGTAACAAGGGATTCCATAGTCCAGTAATTATCATTAATTACTGAAATTGGAACTGTAATTCGTCAATTGCAGCTAACAAAGTAATTACATTACAGGACAATCCATAACCCCCAACACTGTTCCCACTGTATAAGAGGAAGGGGGATTCTGCTGTGTTACGATGAGTCAATCAGCAGTCTGCTTGGGTATGATTGTATAAGCCTGAACTGGTTGTTATCTATGATCCAAATCAGTATGTCCTCTTTGGCCAACTGTAAGCATTCACTACTTACGTGTTACGTAATAGATCTTAGCCCTTTTTCTGAGTTCCACACTATCAGTCTATTTAAGCACAACAACTGCACATCATCTGTCGCTGAGATAGTTTGGAAATGTGGAGCCGAGCTGCTTTAGTTAATGCCCTCCACCATAAAAGTGGGGCAGGAAAATGCTGGGGGCCAAATATTGAAAATAATTCACTGCACTAAGAGCTTTGGTAGCCAGTGTGTCCCAAAATGACCCTCGCTTTGCTTTAGCACCACTTTGATGTTGTTACAGTTGTATATAGCATGACTGTTGTGAGTCCTCCGTTCCATGAAGCAAAATGTAGAGTTTTTTTGTTGTGTAACATTGCAGAGTTTCTGTTTTCTGGCGTAAAGCTGTTCAAGAGTATCCTTGAAATTCCATCAGCTTGACAAAGACATGAAGTAGGGAGGGAGCGCAGGACATAAGAACTGCATAAGTATCTGAGGCCTACTGTCAAGAGGCGATACAGTTCACACCTTTCAGCATGTTCGCTTGAGTCAACATGCTGAAATGCAAGACTGGCCTGACACAAAATGGCATTGGGTGTAGAAAATTTAAGTGTTTTTTTCTGCATTTTGTGGCGTTTTCAATAAAATTCAACAATGAATTGGACAAGGTTGGAGGGACTAGTGATGTCCCAAAATCATTAGAATTCAGTTTTAATTAGTTACACCCTTAAACAACTCAGGTTACTTATTCAACCCAACTCTGGGGTCATCATGTTGGGATATATTTTAGGTTACTTTTTGGAGCACTAATTTTTTTTCGGTGCCTTCACTTGAACCTAAAAAGGTGTTTTTTCCTGATTTTTTTTCCCTGAGTTTAAATAACCCAAAAAATAGTCAATTTTCAACCTCGGAGTTGGACTCAAAACAACCCCATTTGGATTATGCTTAACTATGAAGTTTTTAGTGTGCAATGTTCATTCGTTCTATCACAGTTCATCTTTCACGGATTTTCCTAAGTACAATTTTGAAGGCTTTTTTATTTTTTGCAGCCCACTTTTCTGCGTCCTGATTACTTTTGACCTTGTCAATCAATCTCCTCTGTGCCGTGTCTTCTTTACTGAATGCGTTTAGCTTGCCAAATTTCATAAATCTTTTCCTCCGAGCATTTATTTTTCTGCTAAGATTTGAACTTTTAAGAGTGTTCAGTCATATATTCAGTTCAAGATTTAAACTTTTATGAGAGTTAAAATCGTATTTTCATTTCTTGAGCAATTTTGAAAGTGCAGAAAGCATTTTTTTAATTATGAAAATGCAATTTTTAGCCAAAAAAAAAAAAGTGTTTTAAATTAAGTTTTAATTTTAGTTGCTAAAAAGACAAATTTTATTCGAGTGGGTTTTTAAACAGGACAATAAAAAGTTTAAAAATGTTAATGTCCATCTTAAATAATTGTAATAAGAGTATAGTGAGGGGTTTCACAGCCTTAAAAAACATTCATGAGCCTACTTTGCAGACGCAGATTATTTTTAGGGCCTAACTTCCACAGAAAATGAAGGAACAATATTATTATTCTGCTAATGCAGAAAATACTAAGCTAATGTCGCCATCTTTCTTCTGTGTAATTCTAAATTATTGTGGGTGATCTAAAGAAGACTATGTGAAAGACATTTAACTGCAACTACATGAAATGTCCACAATGATTTGTCAAGATATTTTTCTGATTTCAGCGGGCCTCTTTAAAAGTCAAAAAGGAACCAAGGATCCAGCCGACCTTCAGTGATGTGTTGTAATCTATAAAGATTTATAACAGAGTGAGACCTCAAGGACAATCGTTGAAGGTGGCTCGTCTAAATGATACGATTACAACAATGGGAGAGACGAGCTGCATGGCAGTCACAGCAGTTTTCACCTTTATGTGGAAATGTGAATATAAATGAATGTATCAGGATAAAACACAAATAAAAAAGCTGAACTTTTTTAACTGATGACATTGTGTATTTATAAATAAATACCTAAACCTAATTTTGAGCTACACTCAGCTTCGATTGTTGTGCTCGGAAGCGTTCAGAGGTCTTATGCCTTACATGGAAGTGAGGCGCATAGAGAGGCAATGACAGCTGCTCCTCTGGGACACAGAGTGAATGTCATATTTGACTAAAATTATTTCTGAATCTGGAGACAAAGCAAATGTCACCAGTCACACTAAATGAGGCCTTGATCTCCCTTCTTTCATAATGCCTTGGGAGATTTGATATTAACCTGACATGAACTAATCTAGTGAAATCAAAAGGGAACAGGAGACGCACAGAGGCAGTGTTTGATATTTTATCAGTCAGTAAAACCAGATTTTATACAATGTAATGGCTTTATTTTTAATAAGAAGTGAACAATTTGGACACTGAATAGTCATTTTCCGTCAAACTAAAAATGACAGATACAATCTCAATTTTGAGTAAAAGTGTATTTTAAATTTGATCTATGTCTGGGTAAAAACTAGTAATTTCACAAGTGAAAACTGCTTTTTAATTTCTTTGAGACAAAGTTCTGGAACATAAAATATACTATATTTAGAATGTTACAAGTTAGGATGTTTTAGTAGCAGTTTTGGAGAATTACGGGAAACTTTCAGGCTGAGAGCTTTTCCTAGTAGAGAAATGAGCGCTTCCATTGAAATAGAAGGAAATGCAGAACTAAAAGACACTCTTGCAGGCAGGTTACAGTAAAACAGAAGCTGTGTTCTGACTTGTGAAATTCCTCTGGCTTGTTTTTTTTATTTTTTTTAATGCTGCCCTGTCAGGATGTTCTGGTGGCTTTCAGCATACCGACAAGCTTCAGACGATGACGCCGTCTGTACAGTAGATCCAATCCCGCAGCATCTCCGTCTGCTCTAGGGATTAAATTAAAGAACACAGTATCCAATTTCATACCTGGCTTCACGCGCTGCCTCTCAAAATGTGACATTTACTCACTAGAAAGATGCCCTTTCTATACCCCTCCTGGTATTTGTAGATAATGCAGCATGTAGCTAACCAGGAAGGAAAATGTTACCATTCCTTAATGGGCTAGAATGTAAATTTTCTTATGGGATTAGGCTAATTCAGTTGAAATATACTTCCCTTCACCCCCAATGCTTAAAGAATAAGTCATTTCTGTCTGTTCTGACAGAGATAAATAGCTTATTTTTCGCCTCCAAATCTTTTTGTGTGTTTTAACTTGATAATTTCTTTCTTTTTAGAGCATTGCTTTGTGGGTAACTGCTACACTGATAAATACAGCAATTAGCTGTTATGAATTTAGGATTTCTATGTTAATGACAAGAAACATTTCAATGCACCATTAAGTTACTAAGAAGCGGGGACTCAAAGACAAGTTCATGAAACAAATCAGTCCGTGGGCTCTGTGTAACAACCATCAAAGTGTCCTTTAAATACCACGGCAATGAAACAATGGTACAGATGAGAAGGATCCAGCTTACTCCAGTCAATATAATTGAAAACTGGTTTAAAAAGTTTTTTAATCACACTGTAATGACTAATCAATATCTTTTTTCTGTTATTTATTCTGTCCATAAGGATATTAACTCATTTTTAGCAGCACACTTTGAATTCAGCATTTAGTCTGTATAAAAGTATCTGCAAAATCTCACAACACCATACAGAAATGTCTTACAATGCGTACACAATAAAGTTCATTTAGAAACTAAACTAAAAAATGTAGTTTATCAAGTAACCACTAGGTTCTTGTTAGACAAGCAATGTGATTAACTTGAAGTACAAATTAAATTTTTGCCACTTTTATGCAAAAGTTATCATTAAAGACTATTTTCTTTTCTGTGCTTGTATTTAATTATTTGACCAACCAGGTTCCAACATGTGTCACAGACAAAATAAACATTCAAACTGAATGTGATTATTTTTGACCAGTTAGAGACATTTTTGGTTAGATTGTAGTTTGTGGACATCACGTCCTGACACAGGTGTCAATCAGATATCAAAACGGCTTTTTCTTTGATTTTACAGAAGCCACGAGATTTTGTGATCTTTGTGAATCTCTACATTAATTATTCAAAACCAGTTTTCTAACTCAAAGAAGCTTAGACTCAAAATAGCATAACGAAGTAAAAAAAAAGCCTGCTGCCCTTTGGAATAATCCACGTATTGATGTATAGATAATTCTGTATGTTATGAAGTGCTTTGAGACTGAAATTTGCCTCAACAAGCACTGTCAGGAAACAACATTTATTCTTCCATAAACACTGATGATATTGCATCTAAATACTTTCATTACACATAAAATAGACAAAAATACAAGCAACTGTGACCCAAATAAGACCAAAAAATAATTTGAGGAGTTGAAGCTGCAGGCAAACAAATCACAACCAATTTGGACATTTGAAAAAAAAAAAAAAAAAAAAAAAATTATATATATATATATATACACATTCAGTGATGCCTCACTTATGTTGTGGTTCACCTTTTGTGGTCTCGCAATTTCAGATTTTTTTTCAGTGCACCTTTTTTATTTATTTTTTAAAATGGCACACTGTCTTCTGTGTCCTGAATGGCTAAGGAACATGTCAATCAATGTATTTTTATAACGACTTTTGTTGCCACCTGACCAGCTTGTGCCATCACATCACATAAAATAATGGATTATTTATTACACGTGATTCAGAATGAAGACTGGAATTTAGATTCAAACAGCTCATGAGAAATCTACTTTGTGTCCATATTTGCTTTACTTTTCAGTCAACTATTGTCATGTTCCTTGCCCTTTTTTTCGTAACAAAATGACCTAAAATGATTATAGAAACTGCTACGGTTCTAACCAACAGCCATTTCTAAGTGTGACCAACTTCAAACCTCACAGGAGCTCCCAGAGCACCAGCAGCCCCACAAAGACAGCAGATAAGTCTGGGCTTTCCAAAGTAAATGAGTGGACATAAACACAATTACCTTGAAAGCATATAACGACCTTACAATGTACAATAGCTATACTTAGTCCTGTAGCTGTGATCAGCAGTAAAAGTCTGACACCTAGCTATGAATCAAAAGCTCCACTACAGTAAAACAGCTGTTAAACTCAAATGTCAAGAATAAAATCAGCTTTAGTTAAGTTTTTTGTGTCCCCCCAAATAGAGACTGATTGTTGTTGCTAATGCATGCCTGCTTTTTAAAAAAATAATAGAAATGTACAGCTTTGAGTTATCTTTCAGGCTGTTGATAGCAAACCCAACAGCTTCGGCACAGAGTACTGTAACTGCCCAACATCATTTCCATCATTCCCTCAACATTTAATGACGACAACAACACAGCTCATTAGCCGCCAGAGGCCTTCTGTTATTTATTCCTAATGAAGCATAGCACTGGCCAGTGTAATTAAATAAAAGCCTTAAAAATAGCTAAAGGTTTTAAGTGAAAAGTGAAACTCAAAGTCACTGTCATCATAAAATAAAATTGACTTTTTTTCAGCAGTATGTTAAAAGAAGAAGTCTTGAATGACAAATGCAAGGTTTTTATTTGTTCTCATACATGATAGAGAAGCAAACAATGTCTAAGTAAGGATACAATGAGAATAAATGATTAAATTGTTTCATTAAAAAGTGAAAGACTACTTTTATAGCTACCTGCTTAATTCCATTTATACAATACCCAAAGCAGCAAACCTGCTGGATAGCAAGCGTTTGTCAGTGAATCAGTGATTCCCTATGTGTTGTTGAAAATCAATTATTTTTACCAGGAATTGTTGTTACACACATGACGTAATTTACACCTCTCAAATTGGTCGACTTCAAACATGTGCTTCAAGCTTAACTCTAAATCAGTCTTTGAGTTATTTCATAGTCATTTTCTTCAGAAAGTAATCCTGGGTTGCTTTGAAATGTAAGCCATCCCATGTTTTGAAGGCCCACTTCAAACTGACGCATCATGACAGCTTTAGAGGAGTGAGTGCACCAAAGTAAACATATTTTCAAAAGACATGGCATCATCGCTTTATTAATCCTGAATCTCTGGAGATGAGATACAGCGAGACTTGAGAAGTGAAAGAAACAACCCATCCAATTCTTATTAACAGCAGATCCAGCTTTTATTAAGGGACTGGAATATGGTATTTCCCTAAAGCACATCAATGTGAAGTGACTGATATGCTCCACTACGGAGGACCTCAGGACCTCTCTCGATCTAGCACCAATTAGTCTTGTGGGGTCTGTCACTCCCCTGGCAGCCTGGGAGGCCTGCTGTGCCGACTGAAGCCTAAGAAAGATACGCTGCCAACAACTCACTGAGATCCAAACCAAAAGTAAGACATGTTGCATTTGGTGCAACTCAACTGAAAAACCATTCCAAACACAAAGGTCTATTCATCTAAATGTAGCATCAGAACACTTTTGGTGCAGCTTTCATATTCATGGTGGGAAAAATATCTAAAAATGGAGAAAAAGTAAATATCTCTACCTAAAGAGTTACTTTTTTTGCTTTTATGGTTCAGACTTTGTGCTCTAAAAGTGTACTAGAGAGTAAAAATGCAGCCCAATTTCATTCTGATATAAATTGCTGCAAGATTTTAACTCAAATTGAGGCTTTGCAAATCAGGAAAAACAGAGACCCAATTTATATCCCTAACAGATTAAGCTACTCGCTTTAAAACTGGGATCTAAACTTGTCTTCCTTCTCAGTGGTCAGTCCACGTTTGCTCTGCTAAATAAATCAAACCTTCAGACAATCAATTCATCCATTTTCAAACTTTGCCGGGAGCACTTGTTCATCTATCGTGCCATCAAAGCATAAACACTCACCAAACATGTTGCCAATATGCCCATTTTTGGTCAAAGGCCGCAACTCGTTCTTGCCCCACGCGTAGGTCTTGTAGTTGTCCCAGGCAAACTTCATCATCTGCAGAACAAGCAGAAGGACGACAACGCTGGTCACTCAGTGGAAAAAAAAAGTCATTTCTCCACACAAAATCCCATATAAATTGGTTTAGTTCAGGGTCAAGGCTATGATAGATTTCTGATAGATGTATGAGGACTGGATAGAGGAACAAGCACAGACTTACAGCACATTAATCACACTGCTAAACAAACAGCTGAAATTTCCCCTGAAGCCTCTCTTCCTAATTAAAGATTGAACGCTGCCACTAGATGATAAACAACATCAGCGGATGATTTAAAAAAAAAAGACTTTATGAAGACAAAATTGTTAAAAACAAACATCTATTTTCAAAGTCACTGACAAAAAAAGAAACTTCTGCAATCACAACAGAATTTCCACACAAAATATTCAAGTATGCCCAACTTAGAAGCTCTTGTAGCTTTTACAAATATATCTTTGAGCTGGTTATTAACAGAGCAAACATAACCAATCCACTTCAAGCCACAAGATACTTTTGTTTTGTTTCTCAAATATTGCAACAATAATGTCTTCAAACATGAACAAGCTCTAAAAATGTCTCAGTAAGTGATAAACATCCACATTTGCAGCATGAAAACACTCCATAAAAGAAGATTTTCAAGGGTCATTATTGAATTTGAAGATATTTGACCTCTTTTTAAAACTTTTTTCTGCTATGGAGCCATCCTGGAGACTTCACATTTCTCACTGTAGAAAGAAATTGCAGGTTTAGTGTCTTATATTAACAAACAGCTGGATTTTTTTTTTCCTCAGTAAAAGCAAAAAAATACCCAATCCAATTCAATTTAGAACTTTTCACACCTCTATCAACTGGATTGTTCAAATAACCTTTGAATTCTTTCATCACAAAGAAACCTTTCGTGTTCAGGCACCTCAGATTTCATTTCAGATTAGTCAGAAACCATTTCATCATGTTCAACCAGCAGTGCCAATTTAATTTCGAATTTGGCGTTTGTGCTGTTGCCTACATTACAGCACCATGTGTGGCAATGCATTCACTGATCAAACTAAAACAAAAAGGACAACAATAAGGTCATTATTGCTTTGTTTCTACAATCTTGCTAAATCGAAGAAACAAGAATCAGATTCAACTGAGCAGAAGCAATTATTCTTGAACAGGTTCTATGTTTCCCAAAGGTTATCTTTCTCTGAAAGTAATGAAGAGTAGGAAGCAGATCGCACTGATGGTGTGACACGACAAATTCAGCCTAACACAACAAAAAACAGAAGTTTCACATGGAACTGACACTATATTTAATGGTTGTAACAGCTGAAAAAAGCAAGAAACAGCAAAGTTTCTGCAGAAACAGCCTCATCTGCTGATTATTAGGATTGTTTGCTGCATTTCTTTTCTTTGCAAGATGGTACAGATACATTAACTGCTTAAGGAATTCTTTGATAGATGCAAAATATAACTATCCACAAAGCAGATGAAACTGCAAACAAACAGATGGTTTATTACAACATAGTCAAAAAACAAAAAATACATTAAAAATGTCAGCTCTTTGTATTTTTGACCCCATTTTTGCCTTGAATGTTAAGAATCACTGGCTGATGGATGACAAAACAGCTCTAGTGGGTAAACTGAAGTGGAAACAATTTTATTTTACAAAAGTTTCTCGCTTTAACCCAGATCGTGGTGTCGTTGTTCCTGGATTTTTTTGCGCAATTTTGTATGCTATTTTTTTTAAACATTGCATTGTGCTCTGCATCCTGATTGGCTGTGGACCATGGTCAATAAATCTCCATGCCGTGTCTCCTGTTCAGAATGCATTCAGCTTGTCAAATTTCCATAAATCTTGGACCACTAGCCCTTTGGTTTTATCCTATAATGTTGGATATAATGTTTATTTTTCTATGAAGGTTAAAACTTTTACAGTTTAATCCTTATTTAATGTTTGGGTCAAAATTGACCCTTTTTTAAGTTAAGGTATGTTATTTGCCTTTTTGGGACTGGAACAAGGCCTCATCGATTACTCAAACACAACTATTTTAATGCTCCATAAATGCTTTTTGTAATTTCACAAGATCTCAAAACATTGTGTCATTTGTGACGTTTCAGGTCAAACTTGACCTGGATAAAGATTAATGGGTGTAATGCGCATCACTTAAAATCTGTGGGTTCAATCTGCCCACAGCACACACATACAAGGTGTGACAATGTCAGTTTATGGTTCACATATACACCCACCTGCCCACATGTTTCTCAAGGTTCAATTTAGGTTTGGATTTTTAACTTGCACTTGTAGTTCTAAATGGAAAAAAAATATGGTTTGATTAAATTTTATTGATTTTTTGTCTCTATCCTACAGAAGATCCAGGTCGGTTTTGACCCATAACTCTGCAATAAACGAGGGGACATTGTATTAACAATTATATTCAAGAACTAATAGATCCATTCTAAAGAACCCCAGTGTGTTCTGTTTCACAAACAGGAATGAAGTTGACAGCAACAGATATTTAAAAAGACTTTTCCCATCATGATGCAATAATAGTATTTTATTTATCCACTTCTTCCACGCATTCTGAGAAATGGTTTCATTGAACTTTAGTCAACCCTTACCGATCATTTAAAACTGGTAAATCTATATTTAATTAAAAGTAGAACATGACATTTAATTTTTTCCTGGTACTAAATGATTATCCTTGAACTAAAATTAAAAAAAGAATGATTAGGCTATTAATCTAAATCATAATCTAATAAGATCTGATCACTTTTTTTTTTATTTTGCATCCACAACTGCAAGATATAGTGAAGAATTATCAAATAAGAATGTATGGTTTTGTTTTTTCACTAAAAGTTTATTCTGTTGCCAGGTAAATATAGAGCAAACTTTTTTTGTTTCCTTCTCTCTTCGTCATGTTTCAGAACAATCACCATCATCCCCGAACAGAAACTGTATCACATTTAGATGTCTGGGCTTGAAAAGGATGTGAACATGTCTCACAATTTCATGTGATTTTTGGGAATCAGAACACGTTCAGCTCTGCTTTTATGCCCAAATGTCAGCACAATCAAACTGACACTTCTTACAAATAGGCTTCTCTGTCTCCCACTGTGAGACATGCAAGAGGCTTCAATCCACTGGGGGATGGGGGGGCGGGACACAGATATTTGCCTTTGTGTTTGACATCAGTGCCACTGTTTGCTGGACAGACTGTGTGTGTGTGTGTGTGGGAGGACAGAGGTCAATCACCTGCTGGATCACTGCAGCAACAGTCAGTCATTACAACATTTCACTGATCAATAGGAGACCACCCAAAAGAACAAACCGATGAATGAGTCCTTTTCAAGGACCTCGAGCAGACGCACGCAGACTGACAGGACTCAGGACTGTACTTTGGGTTAACTAACTGGCCGGCAGAGAGGCCGAGGAGATCAATAACCAAGCAGAGAGCCAGTGATTACAATGAAACAGGGATACCACATGTCAATAACAAAATGGGATGCCAAAAGTCATGCACTGAGAATCGCAAACAGGGCACAACAAAAGACCTTTACTTCAAAAAAGAAAACAAAAAACGCTAAAATGAACCAGTCAACCAATGTCAAGAAACTGCTGTACCTATATTTGGAGTTGTGAAAGTACAATTACCTCTATCATAGTCCTGTAGTGTAACAGCTTAAAAACCCACTCTGGTGAAAATGGTGTTTTTTGGGTTTGTAACATGTTCTTGTGGCATTTTTCTGGTGATGTGGTAAGCTCAAATTTGAATTTAAGTATTTCATTATGTAAATATTTGTGAATCAGGAGCAGATGAAAAAAAGTATTTAAGAAAAACAGTATTGTGACACAGAAAATAGACTCCCTTTATGTCATTGTTTTTCCAGGCATCTAACTAAAAATTGTACAGCTGGATACCTCCAACATGACTCGTCATTTTTGTTGCACCACTAATGTTAGATTGTGGGTGTAAGGGGCTGAGAGCGCATAAAACAGACAGCTCTCAGCAACGAAGAGGGGAAATGGGGGCAAGGTTGCTCCGTACCAATGATCCTGCCCACAACTCAGAGGCAAATTTCTGATTTACGTCTGCCCCTTTGCAGAAACTATGCCCTTGAGAACAAGAGTTTTGTTTTTTTGGGCTAAAAATGGCACAATTATAATCAAAAGACCAATGGGAATGCTTTGAAAAGAGCCTTCTATGATAAATTGCAGATTTTTTCAGCTCTCGAACCTCCAAAATACAAGGTCAACATTATGTTAGACATGTGTTGTAACTCATGCTTACACAACCTGGCTTTCACAAGTACTCCAAAGCTCTTCCATAACTAGTGTTTACCATTCCCAGAACTCATGGATGTGTTGGTCCACATCAGCTGATGCACAGAGGGAGCTGAAAACATGTGAGTCATGCAGGAGAAGTCACTTCACAATAAGTGGTTTTCAATGCAGCGCTCATCCGGCTTTCAACAGCATGAGAGCTGCAAAGGTGGCAGTTCGTCTTTTGGTGACATCGAACCACTTTGTGAAATTTGAACTTTCTGTACCTTGTGACCACTTGAAATGCTTTTAAAGCCAGATGTATTCATCACAGAAAAAAAAAAAAAACCTTAAAAAGGTCCATATTTAAAAACCCCAAAAGAAGGTGATGTGTAATAGAAGCATCTGGCACATGTTAAAGAGCATCTTATCTGAGTTTCCTCTGAGGCAACAATGTTGGGGAATAAAAAGGAGATAATAAGCAACTTGTAAAGCAAAAAGCGGTCACACAAGAAGCCACTTCATAATGAGATTGTGCTTAAGGGCCAGCTCTAAATCTGGAGCTTAGATAAAGCGATACGTCTTACTGGCAGGATTGAGATAATACGTAAGTAAGTTAAGCCAAAGCAGCATAGAAGCTACAATATGAAGCTACATACAATCTCAAGGGTTGTTGGTGTCCACACTGCAAGTTTTTTGTTTCATCCTTTGAATAACTAAGATGCACAAAACTGTTCAAAGGATTGTTTTTGGGCGGCAAAGTTTTACATCTATGTGTGAAATCTGTTACAAAGTCCACACCACAAGTTTCTCTTAGACATTTGAAAAAGATGAGTAACAGAGAATCAATCAAACAGCACGTACAGTCAAAGTGTTGGGGGACGAAAACACGCAAGAAAATAGAAACAAGCTTACATCAGTTTCTGAAGCAATGATTGACAACTGCTCCCCAACAGAGATCAACACTTGTCCCAGAAAAGCTTAAAAATGTCAAACCCTGCATGTGGTGGTGTTGATTGATCTGTTGCAGGGTCTTAATACTGGGAGCTAAAATCCAAAGTAACTGCAGTTGTTTTGGACATGTCCAATCAAAAAGATTTCTTAAAATGTTGATCTATAAAGCATTTTAGCCCCACAAACTACTTTCGAATACAATATAGACGTGACAACTGTTGCATTAAAGATGTACCTGGATTAAATAGATGCATTTGTTGTACAATTTCAATTAATTAATTCAATTATATGGGTAAAAAATTACCAATTTCTTTGGAGAATTGATTCACAAGATTTATTTTTTAATGAAAAAGTTATCAATCATGATGCTTTGGCAATCTAGATATTGTGTAGCAGTCATTCTTTTACTTCATACAAAGCGACTCTTTAATCTGAGAAGGATTTTTGGTTTATGGCTAATAAATCACCCTAGCACATAAACTGCTGTGTCATCACCTAAAACCATCAGGACCTTTGGCAGAGAAATCATGGAATCAGCTGTTTTTCCATTGTTTCTCCCAGAACTTCCCACATAAACTCAAGTGTCTTTCATCGTCAGGCTTCAGGACCAGACCTGCCCAGCCATTTCCTGCCTATTAAAACAACATTTATGGTGAGTGCTGACAGATTCCTCCAGGCGTCTGACAGCAGCTAAGGCCATCCTGAGTCAGCACAACACTGGTCGATTACAAACATGCCTCCAAACAACCAGGCTGCAGCGAGCTGGGAATCATCCATGCATGGAATTAATGAACATCGGCGATCTACATTAGATAAAAAGATCCAGTCTTGTTTTGTTTTTTTTAGTTTTTTTTTTTTCTGTTGCCGAGTAATACTGTAAGCAGAGAGAAGGATATGACATCTTAAAATAAAGATATTTCCGTCCCACCAAAACAAACCAATGAAGGCACAAAATATGGAAAGTTACCATAAGAAAAAGCACAGCAAAATATCTTCCTATTAGAATTGGTCCACAGAGTGTGATTTACAATAACTGAGTCAGCACACTTTGGTAAGCTCAGCTGTCAAGTCACATAATTTAAGGAAATCACTGTTCCAATAAAGTACAGGACCTTCACTGAGCTTTACAGCTTACAATCTGTTTGGTTTTTTGGTTTTTTTTTTCCCCAGTTAATAAGAGCTGTGCTGTCATTAAGTGTAAATGTATTCATTTCTTTCTCCTAGCCCAGAGCCGTCTGTGTTTTTATTTTCCCCATGTCAGTTTTCTGTTTGTTCGTTTGCAAAATTCTTTGTGTGGCCTCTTCCTCTGAGGAAGACTAAATCCTCATCAAGTTTTGTCATCATAGCAAACTTTCAGGAAAAGACATTATTATAATTATATCAAATTTAAATAAATTGGTATTTAATTAATCATGACAAACTATATTATAATTATTTTTATACTGTGAGATCTCAACTATTTTGTGACTCCTATAATGAAACACAGCTTAGAGTTGCTTATAAAATAAATTAAATTGAAAATAGACTGTAAATGCATGTAAGTGCATTAATATGATTTAAAATTCCTGATAAATCAAGAGTACTGACACAGACCATGTGATAAAAAAGAGGACTGGACGTAAATACTTGCTAATGCTCAAACCAATGACTTCTGATCATAACTGTAGTGTGTAGTGTGGATACAATGCAGTTAGCCTGGGACAGACCATTGACTGTATATGAGCACTGGACCAAGCAAGTGTGATGTCACCCATTGAAAATGGCTTTCTTATGGCTCCAACAAAATGCCAGATGAAGTCAGTAAGCAATGACAGTCCAAGTAAGTCTGACTCACTGTTTTTGCGGCAACCACTATCACCAATCAGGAGTGAGCTTGTTGGAAAGCCACACCACAAATACTTGGGAGAATCTGCCAAACGGTTTGAAAATTCAATGAATAACTTGTACTACAGTAAAAAAAAAAAGAAAAAACGTAATGAAAATAAAACAGGATTAGCAAGAACATGTTAGAAAAAGGAATCAAAGCAAGAATTATTCTTGGTTATTCTGACAAATTTTAGTAATAGATGTTTATTTCTCCTTGGAAGTCTAAGGGATTTGACTTCTTGGAGCTTGAATACCTCCTATTTGGAACGCCAGGGGTGAGGGGTCACTATGTTCAATCCTCATATACTGTCAATGAATCAGACTGCTGTTTTTAATTTGTTTTATTTTTATTTGTTTTGAAGGTGCAGCCCCTGTTAAAGGAATTGCAGCTTGATCTTCTTCTTGATTCCTTGATTGACTGTTCTGATTTACTCCCGATTGTATTCATCAGCGTCATTTCAAGACGCAGAAAACATCTGTTTTAAAATAAACATTTCATACTATGTAAAGCGCTTCACTGAGCTCAAAGACTAACAGAACAATTCTGGTTTATAAATCACTTGACATCATAGAACAATTCTTTTAAATAAAAGCTGATGACAAACAGTGACAAGTGTAACAGCTGTGTTTGTTAATAGAAACAAAGCAGGTTTAAGCACAAAGTGAGAATTACAAATTCGCTCCCAGGTAAGAAAATCAGGACAAAATATTTTCCAAAAAACATTATTATTCTTCTAAACCACAAATTAACACCTACAAACACAAACCCTTTTCAGAAACTGTCCAGAGTGATGACTTGGCACTTTTTGAGGATTGTGTTTGTGTGCAAAAGCACTCGTGGCTCCAAACTGTTTCCCTGCCTCTCACTGTCCACGGATCACTAGATTCACCCAATCAATACACCCCCTCCTGAAAAGTTGATAGAAATTGAAGGAGAGGAGACCTGAGTGGTTTCCGCAAAGGCTGGAGAAACAGGAACTTTCCCATGAAGCATCACAGACCTCAAATACTCCAACTGCACAATCTCCATTTCCACCCGTCCCACAAGCAGCAATCGCTCCTCGCAAATTAAGCCAGCAGTGATTTTGAAAAAGGGAATTAGTTACAGAGAAAATATAAACTATAAGAGCCTTCACAGTGAAATAAGAGGAAAAAAAAGTGAGGGATAATGGAGAGGCCAGGAAAAAGCCGTGGAAGAGGGACACAGAGAAGTGGGTGGTCATTTGTCTTGAAGACATTGCCAATTTGAGTGGGCCGCCTGTGGAAACGTTTCTTCTCTAGTAGCCACAGTCCTGTAGGGATCCAGATAAAAAGCCGACTATGCATTTCAGACATGAATTCCAGATTCCCTACACAGTCCTTGTTAAAAGGACTGCTGTTAAAATTACTTCTATGAAGAGGTGGTCAGTGGAACTGCTCAAAAGCATCAGGAAATCTGACCTTGGACTAGATTCTACACCATTTCCACCTGTTGGTGTACATTTCATTTTAATTGAGATAAAGATAATAGCAAAATCCTACTGTATCCTTCATTACTTTAATTTTCATAAAGAAAATGTTGTTTGATACAGTTATTGTTTTTTGGTATTAAAAAAAATGTGATAAATTGGGGAATGAAAACACAATATAAATCAGTAAGAGTGAGAAAATTACCAGGCAAGCACATTTTGATCATATTTTCACCATTTATTTTATTAAATCACTAAACGCATAAGATTTTAAAATCTGACTCATTAAAAAAAGAAAAGAGAGACTACAGCAGCTTCTAAAGACAGTTTTAAGATCATTTTGGAGACATTCATTCTTTTCAATTCTGAATCAAAGATATTTGTATGCAGACAGACTTAGAAGAGTTCTATCTGCAAAATCAATTAAGAAAATGTGCACATTTATTTTGTAGTTTGTCTTAAGCAATGACTTCTTGACTGCTCAAAAAAAAGTCTAAAAATCTTCTTTTTTTTCCACTTCACTCAAAGAAACTTTTACAGGAAATGTAAAGGCTGCCAGGAATGTCAGCCATGTTAATCTCAGAGTTAACGATTAGTTAAACTTAACAAGTGTGAAAGGTTTGAGCTGTAACACAGTCAAAGAAATGCTTTCAAAGCTATTAACTAATGGCTTATCACACTGGCAGAGCCTCACACCAGGTTTCAAATTCCACTGATCCCTGACTATGCTGGAAGCTTTGAAACACAGTCTTTCCTCAAATAAATCTTCAAACACAGGCAAGCCTTTGAACTTCGCGATGCTATGAGTGTGTCAGGAACACCACCGCTTTTATTTTAAATGTGTGACTTCGGGAGCTTTAAGAAAATATTCATATTTTCAGTGGAAAAGGATCTTGATTGTTTTAAATCTCACAGACAAAAAAATACACTTTTTCTTATTAAAGCCTGTGTATAGTGAAACATGTTCAATATATGAAGATGTAAAAGGATAAATAAAATCAGAAAACTGCCAGAAACCGCCTCTGACTTCTTAAAGCTAACACAAATTAGAAAATAAAAAAGCAATTAGGTGAAAGAATGCAGAGCTTTCCATTTGCAGGGTTCAAGAAACGTCGTGAAAACCAATTTTGAAACTCACCCTCCAGATAAAATGTACAGATAAGGAGAGAAGCTTTCGCTCTGAGAAACTCTGTTAATGTATTATCACTACAGGCACCAGCAATTTCAAACGCAGGAAGTATTTGCACGATGAGCACAAGTTGAGGAAAGTCATATATTCTGTGGCTCTGCCTTTGAGGAAGCAGAGAGCCATCAGTCACCTCGGCAGAATCGTCTGACAGCCCTATTCTCTCACTTTAATAAAAAATCCCAACTCTGAGATGAGCCCATTTTCAATGCTCAAGCAATAAAGCCTCAGCTTCCTCTCCTTCTGCCTCAATCACACACATGCAGGAGAATCTTCACCCACACTCGGAAAATCCCCCAAAATCTCATTTTCAAATAAAAACAATGGGGGCTTTAGTCTTAAAGTGGATCATGACTTTATGAACACAAGCCCAAACTGACTATATTTACATTGGAATAAAGAGCTCGTTCTGCACAATATGTGAAATAACTTGCTTACAAACAAGAGTTTTTACCTTTAGGTATTACTTAAATTATTCAAATGCTACACAGTCACACATTTTAATGAGTGACTTTTTTTAAAGTCACAACAAACATGTTTTGGTCTTCAAGTGGAACCATGAAGCTTTTTAGATGACTACTCACATCCAGATAGCAAAGGAAAGTTTGGATAAATGAAGTTCAACAAGCTTAGAAATGGAATATAGATGCTTCTTTTTGAAAAATAAAAGAATTTAAATTAAAAAAAATCAAGCTTACTTAGAAATAGTATCTGAAATGTGACTTTATCCCAAAAAATGATCATTCCCATGTAAGTTAAAAGATGGCATTTTTTTAGAATATAATTTCTTTATCGTTGAGAGCTGAAAATTTTCCAGAAACTGCAGTCCCTTTTGACATTACAAGATAAAGCTCTTTTCTATTCGATCATCTCTCACCCAAATATAATCTGGATACTTGTTAGGAGTGCTGATTCAAGTGTGATTTGTTTGAAACAGTTGGCAAAGGAGCACTTCCAAAGTTTTAATCTGGTTAAAAAAAAACAGAAAAGCAGAGCTTCTTCACAGCAGCTCAGAGTATGTGATGTCAGATGAATTTATTAATTCTCAGCAGTTCATATCTCTCACTTCTCTCTGTGCCATTTGGTTTCCTGACACACATCTCGCAGCACTTGTCACTGCAAAACCTTTCTTTGAAATGCATGGAGCCTGTGTCATACAAACCTCACAATTTTTACACAGAGTGGAGTAAGAATTATCTGTAAAACATCATCCATCACTAGTGTATATATATATATATATATATATATATATATATATATATATATATATATATATATATATATATATACACATATATACACAAATTAAGAAAGCACACCCTCAACTAGGAGAGCATAGTATGATAAAAGAACATTAGAAGCATTAGAACATTAGAAGCTTTTATAAAGCTCCTGTGGGATCACTGGCCACTTGAAAGCGTAATCCGAATGTTTTTAGAAGAAGCCAATAAGAAAAAGTTAAAAACTAGGATTTAGCACATCAAAGATGAAAGTGGCTTTCCAGAGATGGGAAAGCAGCGCAGACATTAAAGACACATTTAAGGTCTGCCTGTTGTGTTCTTGATCCATTCAAGAGCATGAATCTGTCAGCACTACACAGAACTCTGTCCGAAGCTCCTCAGTACGCTTGAGCTCATGAGCAAAAGGTGAAAAAAAAACATCAACTGTTCAAAAATCAAAGAAAACAGTCTCAGAACCTGAATAAATGCTGTTGTACATAGAACCAACTCTGGGTCTGACTCACTGACTCACAGATAACAAGCTGCAAAGGATTTATGGATACCATTGAGAGATCTTGTGACAAAGGTTGAGTAACATGTTTTTCCAAACGCTGACAGATTCTAGAGTGGCGTTGTACTCGGACATGTCAGTGGATAAAGCACATTTTAAAATTGGACAGTAACCAAACAAGTTTGGTGGCCTCATCCACCAGAGTTTAAGTAACAAGACGTGCAAAAGCTCACACCTGAAAGCAAGCGTGAACCAATGGAAATACAAGGAGGGCAGCCATGGTGGTTTACAGACACATGCTGGAGCAAAGGCAAATTGAGCCAAACTGGATCATGGAGAATTTGACTTCTCTTTATGAAGTTAGATTTGTTGCAAAAGTATTGTTCATCTGTCAAAAGGTTTCATACTTGAATTAGTATTGTATGAGTTTCATCGTTTTGCATGTCTTTTTCTTGTCTAATTTGTTTCTCCTTTTTCCATTCTGATGATGATTTATTGAGAACCAAAAGAACAGTTCTTGTAACTTGGGTTTTGTCATTATAGATCAATATGCATGCTTGTATGCGCGCATGGCGTTTCATACAAAATATTTTTACAAATGGACAGTTTTTTCTACAGTTATGGAACATTTTTACAGACAGACATTATAAAGTCTTGCTAAATTAGACTCAATTGTGACAGGGTAATTTTATTTAATATGTGCTGCTGTATTCTTAGCCTTTTATAGTGTAAAGCATTACAGATCAACATGTGAGATAACTTTAAAAAGAAAATAAATACCTGCAATACAAAATAAGAAATAATCATCTAAAAATAGCTGCTTCAAATACAAAAAAAAACAAAGGTGTCAACATGTGAATAATGTTGGAATCATAACTCGCAAGAGGATAAAAGGGAGAAAGGAACCTTCACAAGACAGTTAAAAGCCCAGAAACAAAAGATTACGACAGAGAAGGCCATTTTATCTTTTCTGCCAGGATTAGCTTTTCTTCTAGCAGAGTGGAGTGTCTGACTACACAGCAATCACCTGCAACCCCTCTTTTGTTCTCTTTCAAATGTGAGCCTGAGTAAGAAAGTCTCATCTTAAAAGTGTTGTCTGGAAACCATGTCTGGCCTGGCATGTCTGTACAACCTTCGTTAGAGATGTTTCAAAGCAAATATGGGCAGGTTCTGCTCCCAGATCATAAACTCCAGCAAACCTGAGTTATTCTTACTGGTTAATATTTATATTTAAAGATAAAATCAACTAAAATGAGCAGTGATGTCATGGGAGACCGCAGAAATTCAGCTAAGTGACAAAATCATTTGCTTATGGAAGATAAAAATGCAGCTTTCCAAAATAAATGTCAACATTAAAAACAAATCTGAACAAAACATTCATCTTAGTTAAAGAAAGAAGCAAAAAATTGTACAATTATGCAGCCATGGCAAAGAGGACTTGTGTTCAGCATGAGTTAGAGCTAAAATGTGGATTTTTCTACCATTTTGGACCAATAAAGCACTAAAGCAGGTTTGCATCGCAGCACTGCTCTCTGTGCCTCACTTTAAATCAATTTTACAACCTAAACTGCATCATGGGAACAGAGGAAAACGTGTTAAAGACCTTGCTTTTCTAAGCATGGCCACAATGGAGGATCTACAGAGACGCAGGCCAAACCCAAAGAGCTGCTTTGGTTGCTTCCTGCAGAATTATTGCTTAGTGGCTGAAAGCATTTCACTTTTATTAGCTGTGGTTGTTCCTTTTTGCAGTATGTTTGCACTTTCTTATTTTCTTATAGTATTTTCAGCACTATAAGGCCCACTGATAAGGCGCTCCATCAAAGAATAGTGTATTATCAAAACTATGTTCTTATATAAAGGTGCACCAAACTATAAGGCGCAATAAGCGAGACAAAAGAGTCAGAGATAAATGTGTTATCCATTAACTGCATTCACACTTACTCTATAGCTTGCTTGTAACAAGCTACACATTAGCCACAATAGAAGCATTAGTCGTATTCGCGGCTTCACAATACCTGTAATTACCAATCTTATTTGCAACATGTAAAATATGTCTGAAAATGCAAAAAAAAAAACAAAGAAAAAATACTAACGTGATTATGCTAACTTCAAACCTTGATGGTGACATAAAAAAACAGTCCAATACCACTACACACTAGCACTTTCACAAAACTTGAAATAACAAACCTGGTTTGTGACACAAAAAAAAAACAGACTGATATCGCTAAAACAAACATTACTATGACTATGCCAACTCCTAACCTTGTTAGTAACACGTAAAAAAACAGCAGCAAAAGAAACGCTCCCTAAAAGTTGTTTATTTAGTCTATTTTTGTATTTATTACTAGAGCTTCGTGCCTCAAACACCTTAATTCTGACTCATAACAGATCCCCTCCCTTTGTTTCCCAAATTCCCCAACAACTGTTTTGAATGACAGAACTCAAGGCCGCAAAGCGTCTCTGTGTGGTGCGTTCACTGAGCTCCGGACATATGCACCACAACAAAGCAGTTTATCAAAGAAAATGTTGTACACCAGAAGAACTGATCGATTTATAATTGATTGATTTAGTTGTGCCAAAATTGTTTTATGACAAATTGTTTCGTTTTGTTGCTGATTGTATTAAAATGAAACAAAATATTGCAGCGGATTAAGTTGGGCTGGGTGGCTGTTTGGGGTCCGTTAACGTCCGGAGGTCAGTGAACGCACCACACAAAGATGCTCGGCGGTCCCGAGTAGTTCTGTCATTCAACCTATGTTCTGGGTTTTTAGGAAATAAAGGGAGGCGGGATGGTACATGGGATGGAATCAAGGAATTTGAGGAGCGTAGCTCTAATTATAAATTTTTTAAAAATAGACTAAATAGCGACTTTTAGGGAGCTTTTGTTTTGCCGTTGTTTAGAGTTGGTGTAAGCTGTAAGGACTTGGTTACGGCCTGCATAAACCACAAAATATAGACTTAAAACAGATTAAAGCTCTGCGTCTCAGTGCAGGGAACAGAGAGCGGGACGCTACAGTATATTCATTTTCTCAATACCACATAAAAAAAAAAAGTAGGGTAGGCCATTTGCAGCTTCCGCAGAATTAAGCTCAACTTGACTTAAATCAGTAGCTTCATTCAGAAAGGCAGCAGACTCATCTGACTTTTGCCTGCTCCAACTCTTGTGGTTTCTTCCAACACGCTGCCGATTAGGATTCCTGGCAAATCCATAGCTTGTTCTGGAATTCAAGTCTTTTTTTTTGTTCTAGAGTCCATGTCTCTGCAAAATACAGATAAATCAAAAGGAAGGCTTGCACTGTGGCTCTCTCTGCCACGTTTCAGATCATACCCTGAGGCTTTCAGATATCAATACCCTGTGTGAGAAGGCCTATGTGCGTGAAGAAAATAAGACAAAGAAAACAAAGAGAAGAAAAGATGGCACAATTTTGATTAGAAATGGAAGGAAAGGCACAGGAGAAGACAGAGAGTAGAAAGTGTTTGTTATTAATCTGCTCAGCGGTGATTCGAGGCAGGTGTTCACATCTCTGCTCGCATTATTTACTCTGCCACAGCCTGAGTGAGGCAGTGAAAACTGCAGGTAGCAGACACCCGAGCAACACAGTTTATCAGGGATTGTAAATAAGAGCCTGATAAATATGCACTCCGTCATGTCTCCTGTGCCATGCTGTGAATGTATGCAACTGGGTTGATATATTGAAATCAGCAATAGATGCGTACTATGGGAAGCTGAATATAAAACATTAGGAACGTTAGCTGTGCCCAAAAAGACAGCTTGAACTTATGTTTTCAAAGACATTTACATAAACATGCACACATTGACATGCACACATTGTAGCCTAGTCTTGTTGGTTTAACCTCATGTAACAATGATAACAGGCCCAACTGGACAATGGATCAAAGGTCCAAACACCAACCTGATTCTTTCAGTATCAATATAGAGGTTAAGCCTTAGGGCCACAATAAAATGGCTGGAAAACTTGAAACCTCAAGTTCTTTTGAAGTCACAAATAAAACTTTCAAGTCGGACTTTTCTTCTTTTCCTGTAACTTACCTTTCAAATTGAATTTTTCACCTCTTATAGAGTGTTTTTTCAGCTCTGCACAGCAGCACAGTCAGCTATAAGCTACCAGAGAGCCTAAGGACAAGACTGACTGTTACACCTTTACCTGACCTGTGTTCAAATTTCTGTTCAATGTTACCTGCTCTCTGCTTGGAACAGTCTGTCCATCATGTGTCTGCAAGTAATCTATCTGCTGTCAGACTTTGGAATGTGTCTGGTGCCATAACAGATCTGTAACAGATCTAATTAAATAAGTCTGAGATTCCAGTGAACAGCACAAGATAGTTTTTTTCTCCTTATTTTGTGGTTTGGTTTTAGTACATATACATATATTATATATATATATATATATATATATATTATATATATATATATATATATATATATATATATATATATATAAAAACAGGTGTTTTGGATCCGAGCCCTTGAACCTAATCTGGGGGGCAGGGGGGCTCAAATTGTGCTTTTTTTTTCCCCAACGTACATATTCTTTTTCTAATTGCAAAATAACATATGAAGTCCAGTTTTACCTCAAGGCAGCAGCTATTCCTTTTCTCGTCTCCTCCCTTGTTCTAAGTGTGATGGGAGACAAGATTCCCATTAGGCTCTTTGGCAGGGAGGCCAAATGAAGTTAGCATTGATCCTTTACCACGTAGAAAGAGATAGGCTTTAGAAACGAGCATCCAATATGAAGTTACCTTACAGGAAGGAATACAGAACAAGTCCTGTATATTGATAACTATTATGGACGATTTCTGCTTCCGGTCAGTGAAAAGACACACGTTGCAAGCTCTGTGAGCGATCTTCGGATAAAATCGACTAAAAACTTGATTTATCGGAGAATTACCACGAATGAAAAGCAGTAACTTCTTCACTACCACGGCCCTAAAGAAAAACCAAGTGACGAATGGCGACTTTGACATCAAACAGGGTATTGACGAGATCAATGCTAAGCTAACTCCTTTGCTGTTTATTCTAGCTAAGCTAATTCCTCTGACACAACTCCTGAAGGAGTTCAAAAGACTGTGTGCTCAAAATGAGGAATGAGATAACCAGGTCGACATGCTGGAGGAAAGAGTGGATGACATGGAACAAAAAAAAAAAGGTAGAATAATGTAATTCATATGGGATTACAAATCAAACTCAGGGCAAGGCATGCCGAAGCAACCACTAGCAGCAATGCCGGCAATACTGCTTCTAATCCAGGAGACAGCGTGGAATGCCAAATTGAATCACTTCTGAGGTCTAAAGGGATTTCTCTGGATGTAAATACTATCGAGACCTGCCACCCGCTCCCCAGAGGAAAGGACGCAAGCAAACCAGCGACTCTTATCCGGTTTGTGAATCAAAAGCACAAGGTAGCTTTGATGACGCAAAGGAGATATCTAGAAGGATCAAACCACTTCACTAATTATCACTTAAAAAGGTACTCTGAAAATGCCAAACATGCCAGGATGTTAGAACCCCATAGGGAGATACTAAACACGTGGGTGATAAACTGCAGGATCTTCGCTAAACCACTTATCCGGAGTGGTCTAAAGCAATTGTTGTCAACAATATCAATTTTGGGTGCTTGATCATGGACGTCTGAACAGACAAATTGAGTAACAGAACAGCCGAACAATTTCAAGAAAATCATGGCGCCCTGGATCTTCCACTATCTCTAATCCACAACTGTGACCCTGATTTCCATCAGAGTCCTGATCTGAAGACAATGTGCTTGTTGTAATATCAGCTGCAGAGGGACAAGGGCCCTGACAAACAATGTCTGCAGACATATCACCGAAAAACAACTTTATAAACTCTCTTAAACCCAGAAGGACAGCTGTTGATCAGGCAGCAGAAGAAGGAATACAATCTACATTCAATAAACAGAATATGGACCTCTTTATTGCACAGCATCACCATATAATCACAACAATAAACTTCCTGAATCAATTATTGATTGTTAAAATGATTGATCTCTAATCATCACTTCACTTGGTTTACTATAATATGACTTTATTAAACATTTTTTATTTTTTATACTTGATCTATATTAATTTATTATCATCATTTATTTTCCATATGGTTAAAAATCAGCATTTATTTAAAATGTTGATACTTGATTTTTATAGCTTTTGCTAATAAATAATCTGCACTTCTTTTTAGCTTAGATGCTTGATCTGCATAAGCTATGATGAATTCGGAAATAATCTTATATTTAGTGACATGATCATTATGTGCTTCATCTTGTCAAATGATTTATTGAAGCTTAAGAATTTTTAATGACCTGAATCTGGGTTGGTAAGGTATAAAGCTCTGATAAGAAGTTATGAACCAGATACTGATAACATGTGTAAAGTGAATGGTTAGGCGAATACGGGGTAGGATTATACAAGTTTGCTTCTTTCCACTCTCTTTCAAGCAATCTACAGTTATCCAATCTTTCATTTTTCTTTGTATGGATTTAAACCTTAGCTGATTATACTGTTTATGTATGTTCATTTCATAATATGAAAAAATAACAACATTTTAAAGAAAAGTAAACAGCAAAAGACCACAAAATACAATGAATTAAACCCAATGACATTTTTTAAATTAAAATACCAGTTAAAGAAATGTGCAACACATTGTTCTTTGGATTTACCTTGTAATACGACTGCTTAAGAACAATTAAATGAACACACATTATTTTAAGTCTAGAATGTCACATAAAAATCCAATTCTGTTTCCTGACTGGAGTCAGAACCAATCTAATAACTCACACCTGTATGGGCTGAAGAAGCAGCCATGCTAGGTTTAAAATGTCCTGTAAGCAAAGCCAGGTGAGGAGACAAAAAAAAAGAAAGAAATCGATTGACCCCATATTAAAACAAACTGCTGGAACTGAAGCAGAAAACCAATGCTGTAAATCCCCCTAAAAAGTGGCTCTGTAAAGAAGGCAGCTGTTGATTTAGCAGCAATTTAATGGAGTGATGATAAAGAAATGAGAGAGGGTTACACGGGGCGAATGCGTCACACCAACATGGAGGGTGTCTCAGCTGTCTGCTTTCTGGACACTTTAGGTAATTACGGGGATGGATGAAGGAAATTCTTAGGAGGTAAATTTAAATTATGCCTACCTTGGAGACTTCAGTTTGTTGTACAGAATGAAGAGTCAGTAAAAGGCATTGTTAATAGTCAGGAGGCGTGCTTAAAAGGTTGGTGTGAACAGTCACCGGGAAGGGTATTTTACAGGAAGAAACAAAATTGCACTTCCCAGAAGATTTATGCTCTTCTTGCAGACAATTGCTGAAAAAAAGGCTACAAAATAAAAATATCACTTTGTACTTATAAGTACAGTATGAGTATATTGCAGATCCACTTTGGCCACAGAATTGCAGCTCAAGAAGGGGAATTTACATAAATCCATCTGATTAAAAAACATATACACACAGTAAAGTAAAAGCTACTTAATGAACAATAGGAGATTCAGAGGCTAGATCCCACACCACCTCTTTAATCCAGAGCTTGAGTATCAAACTCCCAGGCAGAGCCCAGCAATCCTGGACAGTCCCAAGATTTCAAAACAAACACATGCAGCCCCACAAAATAATTCCTCAAGATCACAGCTCTGCCTCCCACATTCGTGCACCAAGTTGCAGCCTCTCCATCATGACTTGCAGAGAACAAATGCACACACATCTGTTAAGTGTATACATTTTTTTTAAGAATGGCACAGTGGGGGAACATAGGCGGCAGAATTTCTTGACAATAAATAGACTTTAGCGACTTTGACGGTCACAGAGGCCACTACATACGTTCAGGAGGGGAGCATAAACTGTCATCAGGTAAAAATGCTTGAATGCTTCTGTGGTTCTTTAAATGGGGAGAAAACAAACAGAACAAAGCTTAAGAGACCAGGAAAACAAAGTTAAGCTAAGAGTCTACACCAGATATTCGTAGCTACACAAAACAAATTCATATGATGGACAGAATCCTTTTCAGTTGTCTATTTTAGAAAGCAACTTGTGATTAAACAAACAACACACAGCAAGAAGCTGAGGGACATGGGGACGACCAGACAGTAAGCTGTAAGGGCGAAGTAACTTCTTGATAAGCGAGCCAGCTGTCAACTCCAGCTCTGAGTTTGAACTTGTTTGTGGCCTGGCAAACCATATAGTAGATCATATGATTACAGCTATGACAATCCCAAGGATTGACGTCCACTCTATGTGATGACGTAGACAGAAAGAAGAAGAAAAAAGATGCTAAAAACAATCTCCTGCAGATTCAACCAAGCATCAGAATGGGGAAGAAAAGGATTGAAGTGACTTTAAACGTGGCGTGGTTGTTGGTGCCAGACTGGCTGGTTTAAGTATTTCAGAAACTGCTGAACTGCTGATCTACTGGGATGTTCATGCACAACTATTTCTAGGGTTTACAGAGAATGGAACTCAAATAAGCACTGGTTACAACTGAGGTCTGCATAAGAGCATCTCTGAACACACAACACGTCACAACACGTCTGAACACACAACAGTATCGGACAGCATCAAGCCTGCCTACTGCTTCTTGTTACTCATCTTCAAAAACAGACATCGGCCAAATAACTGGATCCCATTTGTCAAATACTCTTCAGCCATGCGGACATGGCTTGCAAATACAAAAAAAAAAAAAAAAAAAAAAAAAAAAAAAAACGAAAAAAGGCATTTAAAATTCCCTGCTGCTGTTTGATTTTGGGTTTTCTTGGTCACATTTTACCTCTTGATTCCATCTTTGTCAGGACAGAGTGAAAAGTATTGATTTGGTCTCAGTCCATCCCTCAGTGAAATGCATTAGCTGCATCTGTCATTCCAGCCAGACCGCACTGTGACAGTAAGCCATGAATAAAGATGTTGTAATGTAATGTAAATGTAAATGGGATGCCTGTGGGTTTAATGTCAGCCCAGAGACAGAACAAGGCTGTCCTTTGATTATTCTACAGACTTGAGCCTAATTGTAAGCCAAAGGAACAAGAGGGTTTCTTCTCCCCTGATGAGGACCAGCCTCCTTTAAAGGAATCCTGATGAAATCAGTGGACTCATCATGGAGAGGAAGAGGTGAGAGGTTAAACACACGTCTGTGATGATGTAAATCAAGAAGGCTTTGTCTGCGACTTTTCAATTTGAACTTTTTCATCATACTAATAAAAAAAAAAAAAAAAATCAAAGCACTAACTATAAGAAGCAAAGAGAAAATTCAGAGTTTGCCGTCACGTCATATTCCAGACTGAACTTGCATACAGTAGATACTGCTTCCACTTTGCAGTGTTTTGATTAATCCAGTTTTAGTCTTTTAAAGACCCACTCTAAAGAAAATTGTGTTTCTGGTGATTTAAAAAAAATGCTGTTGCACAATGGAGGAAATACACTATATTACCAAAAGTATTGGCTCACATGGCTCGACTCGCATATGAAATGAAGCGTCATCCCCATAGAGTTCTACATAATGTGGGTCCACCTTTGGCAACTATTACAACTTCAACTCTTCTGAGAAGACTGTCCAGAAGGTTGAGGAATGTGTTTTCAGGAATTTTTGACCATTCTTCCAAAACTGCATTGGTGAGGTCACACACTGACGTTGGTGGTGTCCTGGCTCTCAGTTTCCGCTCTAATTCATCCCAAAGGTGTTGTATCGGCTTCAGGTCAGGACCCTGTGCAGGCCAGTCAAGTTCATCCACACCAGACTCTGTCATCCATGTCTTTATGGACCTTGCTTTGTGTACAGTCACGTTGGAAGAGGAAGTGACCAACTCCAAACTGTTCCCACAAGGTTAGGAGCATGGAGTTGTCCAAAATGTTTTGGGATCCTGAAGCATTCAGAGTTCCTTTCACTGGAACTAAGGGGCCAAACCCAAGTCCTGAAAAACAACCCCACACAAAAGTCCCATCCACAACTCCGAGGCAAATTTCTAATGAACTACTACCACTCTGCAGAAAATGTTCGTTTTAGTTTCAAATCGTTAAGAAAATTGCATTTTAATGTTAACCGATTAACAGATATGTACAGATCCAGTTTTAATCTACTGTTCTGGCCGACATTCTACTCTGACTTTCTCATGAGGAGGGCTCACAAATATTACTTTGTTGTAAAACAGAAAGCAGGAAGTGACTTTAATGTTTCAACTCAGCTTGCAGCACTTTGAAGCAAAAAAACAAATGAGTCTCATTTAAATCAAAGTTGGTCTACATTAATAAAGGACTTGTCAGGGAAAGAAAAAATGTCAGGGAACTGATAAAAATGACTCAAATGTGTAGAAGTGGTAAAAAATGCATATTTCCAGTGCAGTAGGATGTAAAATACTAAATATAACCAATAGAATATTGTCCACTTTAACATTCAATTTAACCACAATGAGCTCTGAGACAGCATCCTTTGTCACTGTTGAATGCCCACCTCACTGAAAGATGGAAAAGAATGTTCCGCGTGCAAGATGGTCATAAAGTGTGTGAGGGGGGTGAATTAGGCTCCATGCAGGAAGAGGTTCTCCACATACTAAGAACTCGCTCATTAATATTCAGCACAGCACAAAAGAAGCATAGATATATGCAGGAATAAATATGCAAACCTAAAAAAAATAATAAATCAACAGCAGGAAGACAACAGCCAAGACCCTTTGACATTGTGCAGTCATCAAAGTGAAACAAACATAAGAGTTCAGCCGAATATCCAAAGTGACTTCAAAACACAGCAGCATGCAGCTGCTCCACGCTTGTCTGATTCCTGCCATCATGCTTTATGTATGAGGGTTTGGATTCAGTACAGTATCTCTGTCACTCAGGACCGTGGCAGCTGTGCTGCTCACACAGCTACATCACCAAACACTTTAAAAAGCAACCAAACACCCTGAAGCCTGGCTGCTACAGAAAGTTTCTCACACACAAACAAACTTTGAAAACTTAAAAAAGTAAAAAAAGAAAAGCGGGAAGTTTCTTAAGTATGCTGGGCTTTTATAATTCAAAGTGACTTTTTATAAATGACACAAGCATTTACATTCACACAAAGACAAAGTTTCTCAGCACAAAGTACTTCTGGTAATAAAATGTAAGCAAACTGTTAAAATAAAATATTTATGTAAAAACATTTGTTCTCATTTGGCTGATCCATGCATTTCACAAGGCAAAACCAAGCAATTCATTTGCAATGATTTACATTTATTTATTTGTTTGTTTGTTCATTTCTTTATATTAAAGACTATAATCTTCAATTTTTACAAATAAAAATTCAGAATAAAAAATATACCGGATTTAGTTTTACAATATTGTTTCTTTTATTACAATCCCAAATGTATACGTTACGCAAAAATGCTCTAGAAATATCTAATATTTTGGGAAATACAGAAAAGGGTAAAAAGACTTGAGATGTAGTACTCTAAAAACTATTCATCTAAAAACATTCAAGAAATCCTTCAAAAACTGCAGCATTCAGTAATAAGAAATAAGCAATAAGAAATAAGAAAATAAGAGAAGCATTTGGAAAAAAAAACCAAAGTTCAAATGGACGTTAAGGATTTAGAACATAAATAAAAGCTAAAGTCACATGGAGATGGAAGCACAACAGAAATGTTAATTTATTTTTTTACCTTGCTTTATCTGAACTACATTTCTTTTAAAGGTGTACCACGTGTTGAGTATGTGCACTTAAAGTGCGCCTCGAGGCTTTCCCCGTGCATCCTGATTGTTTTTTACGTCTTTATCTGCAGTTCAATCTTTTTGTTTAATCTCTGTAAAGTCCATTAGCCCTGCATTTTAAGACTTGATTGGTGCATTAAACTAAGATCTAAAAAGAACAATTCAGAGTTCATTTGAAGCATGACAGAGAATGTGTGCCTTTTGTGGAACAAAACTCCAAACTGTGTGGTTCTATGAGCATAGAACCATGATTTCTGAATTAAAAATTTAAACTTTTATGTAAAATTGTCTTTGAAACCATTTCAAAATTGATAAAAAAAAAAAAAAAAAAAGTTGATTCCAAAAATAAAAAGATAGGTTTCATAGTACTAAAGAATTCAGGTTTCTGTTGGTTATAAAACCGGATGGGTTTGATGATATTCCAGTGTCAAAAAAATGCAAAAAATACTTTTCCAATAAGAAAAAACAAAAACCACTTACAGTTAAAAAGGTTCCAGATTGCAAAGTTGCAATTAAAGAAAAAATGCAAATCTTTTTCACATCAGGGGAGATCATAATCTCCTTGCAGTACTGAGTAATGTAATCCTAAATGGAGGTTATATGGAGTTTGAAATCTAAACTTTGTGAATAGAGCTATGGATTAAAAAATGATTTTTTTTTCTATTGTGGAAAAGCCAGGTGATTGTGGAGAAGAAAATAAAAGTGGAGGTTGTTGATGTTTTTCCTGAAAATAGATAAGATAGATAGAAGATAAAGAAGATAATGTCTTTATATCAAATGAAGCTGGTAATTTTTCCATTTGACACTGAAATTGTTTAAAAATAAAAGTGGCTTCAGGAAAAACATTTTCTAATGTGTAAAAGGCAATTAAAAAAAACGTTTAAAAAAATCAATAAGACAACAACAACATTAAGCTCTAAAGCTGCATAAAACAGGAGTTCAGGTTTATGACTTAATTGTTTTTCATTAATGAGGTGCAATTAATGGCCTAGGTTTTTGCACAAAACGCTGTACCTTATTTATAAATAAATACATAAATAATGTTGATTTGGTCAGTAAATATAACAAACAAACATGCATTCACGCCAGGGAGTCTGCTGACCACAATCAATCACAGAGCAGAGCAGTTAACAGCTTAAGTAACAGTTACGGGGGGGATTTTTCCATGATAATGTCACACCAATTAAAGACCAAGCTGTTTTAATTAAGCATGAGTCATAAACATGAGCTTAAAATAGACCACGCTTCACTTTAAGGACGTGAAAAGCAGAGCTCCATCACGGTGGATGTGCTCTACTGGTCTGGGTTACAGTACTGTCACAGAGCAGAGAGACTGGGATTCATGAACTGAAAAACATGGCTTTTTCACTTTAGTAATTACACCTCAGGAGGGACAAAGGAGGAATGGCAGCCCGCTATTTGATCACTGCATTGATTCCTTCGCAGCAAACCCTGACATGCATGTCATCTGTCACAGTGATACACACACCAAAAGCAGACTCCTTGTCCTTTTCAATCCCTTTTTATTATACAGTAAATGTGCACTCTCGAGTCACTGGGTCAATCCCCTTACTGACTGGAGCGTACTGGGTTTCAACCCCCCACCCCACACACACTCGTGGGCATTCTTCACTACAGAAACATGTCCTCCTCCATCACTTATGACAGAGTGACAGCCAGATCACACAGCAAGGGCGTTTGGTCTTTCTCCACATCACAAAGACATGCAGCTCCTCCCCTCTTGTGAAGAAAACAGCTAATTTTAACTCTGTGTTCCTTTTAGGCTTGAAACATTTTTAGTGAAAAAATCTTGACTTTGAGTTTCTTATCACATAAAAACAGGATTCTGCAGATTAAAAAACTCAGAGGCATGTTTGTGCCACTCCAACAAAAATTGTGCTTTTTGTGTTTTTAACATGTTCTTAAGGTATTTTTCTAATGATGGTGGACATGTATTATAAACATTAAGCTTTAAATTGCATTTCTGAGTTTTTCTTTATTCAAATGGTTATAAATCAAGACCAGACGAAAACGTGTCTTTTGAAAAAGAGCTTATTTGTGGGATAGGAAATCGGTCTAGAAGCTCCCTATTCTGCTCCATTCTGATCCGCTCCCAGACAAAGATCGATGTACGTCTCTATTTTCTTTGTCCGAACTGATTTCTGGCTTGAGACTGTATGGGCTGGTTAGATTTAATTATGCTCGCCATTTTTGTTTTGCTGGTAATGTTAGGCTGGGGGTGTGAGGGGCTGTTGGCTAGCAGGGGAGCTTGTAAACAGAGAGCTCAGTTTATGGGTGACGGGAAGTGGGGGCTGGGTTGCTCCGGTCCTGAACATAGAGGCGAACTATAATGAACTTCTGCCACTCCGTAGAAATGTTGCCCTATAAAACGGCACAAGCCTTTTGATTTTGGCTAAAAATGGCATAATAAAAATAAAATAAATTAAAACAGAACGATTTTACAATAGTGAGATGATCAGCTTGGGAATTTAAGAATACTTTATTGTGATCAAATATTGTGTCCAACATAATGCAGCAAATAGTGAAGCTTTAAGTGGATTAAGTCCAACGAAATCTGAACACAAGCAGATCAGAAAGTACCCAGATTATCAGCTTACGTTTACAGCTTAGACCAGTGTTTCTCTGGTCCTCAGCGCTCAACGTCCTGAATGTTTCCTAACCTTCACTGCTTAATCACACCCAGCTTTAATGACAGTCATTGCAAGGTCTCCGCAAAGGTTGACGACCACCTGAATCAGATGTTTGTGAGCAAAGTAGAATTGAAAACAGGATGAATTCCGTGTCCTGAAAAGCTGGGTTAGAAACTACTACTTTAGATCAAAATCAGTGGAAACCAAAAGCTGGTCCAACAGCCGGAAGCACTTAGAAGTCAGTATGACCAAACAAACAATGCTACAATTATAGGACGTGATCTTCTGAAGGCATTAAAGCACTTAAGCGAGAAGAGACATGCACCTCCATTACAAAGGAAGGACATATCACAATTGTCACCGGTGGGATTAAATGAGTTAAAATACTTTTGCCACAAAGAAAAAGTCAGATAACTAAGAGAGAGAAAAAGAAAACACTTAAAGACCCACTCCAGTGAAAATTTTGGGTGTTTTTAACATGTTCTTGTATCATTTTTCTCATATTGGAGGCCAAATCATTTAAAATTAAACTACATTTCTATATTTAAATTGTGTTGATCAGGAGGAGATGAAAACTAGATGTTTGAAAAAAGTTTGTGCCATCCATCGAATTCTGAAGCATCCACTAACGTCCATTAACGTCTTAATTTTCCTCGTCTGAGCCCACCTGGCTCTAAACTGCACGGCTGCATAACTCTGATATTGATCGCCTTTTTTTTTGCTATGGTAATGTTAGCTTAGGCTTGTGAGGTACTATGAGCTATTGGGTGAGAGTGTCAACAATGGCATGCTGGGAAATTAGAAGAGTAATACCTAGATAAGCATGTCTAATTAATTCCTGCAGACAACGTGTTAAAAAATGACACAGGCTTTTTGATTTTGGCTAAAAGCAGCATAATCAAAATTAAATGACCACTGGGAACCATTTTACAATAGAAAAATATATAGTTGCAGAAGAACTTGAAGCAATTACTAGCAGATGTGACGTCAAAATTTACTGAAAATGAAACAGACAACCACAACTTCAAGAGTTGACAATCATTTATCTAAGTCCAGGGTGAAGGAGAGCTGCAATTTCAAAAGGGCTGCACTATTCTTTAAGAGAGGGCAGCTATGAGATAAGACCCTTATCGGATAATGATGAGGGATTGGAGGAGGCCAGGAGAAGGTGGAGGGATTCCCTCTGTGCCTCCATTGTTCCTTAGAAAAACACAGGAGAATTCTTTTGGAGGAGGAATTCTTTCAAAGTCCTCACATCGCACTAAAGATCCGCTGAGAAATTATTCAAGAGAAACAATTTGAAGGGATTAGATTGTTTTGCATGAAGTGTTATCCCAACAGCTGCTTAAAAACCCTTTCAAAAGGAAAACAGAAATAATCTAAAACAATATTGAGGGGGGTCTGCTACAACAAGCAATACAGAAACACCAGCATCATTATGGAATGAAAGAATTGCAGGCAGGCAGTAAACGAGAAAGGCAGTGCTGATGGATCAGGTCACCATGTTTGCAGGAACACCTGGGAAATTTACTCACCATCCTCCCCGAACAGCTGTTAGGTGTCTGCAGATTCTTGGGGAAAAAATGCTGAGCTCAATAACCGTGCACCGCTTCCCTATAGTTTATCTCTCTATAATGCACAAAATCCATATGATGCCTTCTGCGGCCGCTCCGAGTGGCGTTAAGGTGCCGCGGACGAGCCTTAATTGGGTTTTACAGCTGGAACTTTCCACGCCTGAGACAATCAAGGTCACATAAAGAGGGCTTGTTGCTTTGTCAAGCAAGAAAGTGAACAGCCCTTTGGTGCCTTAGGGATGTTCATTAGAATCTTTAGGATGAATAAAGTATATTAAATATCATAAATCTCTCAATGGTGCACCCTCAGGTGCTCCAGATTTCAGGAGCATGTGGCAAAAAAACAGAAAAAAAAACGATGGATTGCTTTAAATGTTGTGACCCAAGGGTATGCATGTACTAGCAAACTGCAGACAGCTCCACATTACCACTTCCACTTGAGGTTCTTTTACTTTTTACACACAATACTGCACCACCAACACAGCCTGATGACCCACTGAATCATCAGGCATCCATCTGATCCATTTAATAGCTGCAGAAGATCAGCAGTGCTTCTGCTTTTCTGAGAAACTTATTAAAGATAATTTACCTTCCAACACTCAGAAATGTTCTATTCAGTAAATTGGCAAAACTTTTTTTTTTTTAAAAGCTGAAGTATTAGGATGATGAGCACATTTTTAAGCAGAAAATTAAAATTGGCAAAAAAGGAGTAAATGATGGCGATTAGCAGGGGTTCAAATTTCACCTAATGAAGGTCTCTAATCTAGAACCATTAGATCATTTCTGCTTTGATTAAGTGTTTTTAGCTTTTCCTTACTAAAAAACAATCCTTTGAAAAGTAAAGTTCAACTTTTTATATTTGTCTTAATAATATATATATATATATATATATATATATATATATATATATAATTTTATTTAAAAAAATGTGCCCTCTGATATAAACTTGAGGCCTTTTGGGCCAAGAGGTCCATCTAAAATTAAAATCGCTATTACTGTGAAACAAATTGCAAAACTTTATCTTTCATCTGCCCTTAATCCCTGTCACAATGACGGCTTTGCCGTTGGTTGTTTTCAAATCTCAAACTCTGATCATTGGATCTGACCTCTTTCCTCCTTTCATGATCGTCTCCTGCAAACATCAACCTTTATATGTGTCATATGAAACTTTCAGCATCTCTAATTGAAGCTGAAAATGCTGAAATGCATAATCTATAATGCCCACTACTGTTTTCCTGGGGCAAAAATCACACATCAGTGCAAGAAATCTTTTTTAAAGCAAAGCGGATTTTCTTCCATGGGCGGCATTATTCCCTATAATAAATCAGGATAATCTCTCATGTTTAGCTCATTTCTTTGCCCCGTCTTCTTATAAAGAATTTTAAAAACCTCTCCAGCAAATTAAGCAGTACACCTCCAATCTCAACACTTCAACGAAGAAAGGGGCATATTTCCTGTTCATTGTGAGGACATGACATTGTTCTCAGTCTTTGTTGTCTTCTCAAGCAAAGCAAACATGCTCCATCGCAATGAAACATCCAGACTAAGGCTATGTCCGAATTCATTCACTACTCACTATATAGTGTACTATATAGTGCGGTCGCCATTTTCTAGTGTTGTCCGAATCCAATATAAAAAAATCGAGTGCACTGGAAATATCCCAGAATCCTCTGCGGAAAACAAGTGTACACCGATGGTCACTACATTGGAAAAGATAGACCACAATGCATTGCGTTTGAATTCCTTTCAAGATGGCAGAAGCAAGTCGCTCAAGGGAGATGACATATAAATGTATGTATTTAAGTATCTGTATTAGAATATAACATTGCTACATATGTAATATGATATATGAACAGAAACATTGAATATCGCCACAAACATGTTTGTAATTATATTTTTTACAAACCAGAATCGTTTTCATCATTAAAACAAAAGTAGATTCATAAATAGCCCTCGTAACCTGATATTATTTATTATTTTCGTCAGAAACTTAGTGACGTCACCATCGGCGTTTAAAAAAAAAGGAGTTCGCCTCCAGGGCAGTTGGTGGCGGTAATGCAACCATTTTGCTGTTTGTCAACCGCCATATAAACAACACCCGAAGAAGAACGGCGACCAAAAAGTAGTGAGCATGGTGTCCGAATTGCTTTTAAAATCCAGGGCACTATATAGTCCAGCCCTATATAGTGACACACTATATAGGTTTTTAGTAGTTAGGGGTTAGGGTATGAATTCGGACACAGCCTAAGTTAACACTTCACTGAAGTACGGTGCCCTGAAGTGCATATCACTCAAAAAAGAAAAAAACAAAAAATCAGAAAACAAAAGTAATTTCCAGAAATCAGAATGAAATATTAAAAAACAAAAGAAAAACAAGAATGTAATTGCTGATTGGATGATGACGTTTGTCCATCATTTCAACCAAGAGTTATTCAGCATGAAGCGATACTGTATATGCTCTGTAGTCATAAAACTTTTATTAGTATGCGGACATTGTAGGCCCCCTTTTTTTTTTTTTTTTTTTTTTTTAAAAAGAATTTTACTCACTTTTATGATACGTTTCAATTTTATTTGGTTTAATTTTGTTGGAATTGTGTTTCTGGAATTTTGTTTTGATTGCAAATGTTGTGTTTTATTCTTTTAGCTTTTTTAATTGTCATTGTTGCACGGTGGAGCAGTGGTTTGCACTCTTTTCTCACAGCGAGAAGTCCCAGGTTTAAGTCCCAGCTGGGAGACCAGAAACAGAGCCACCAATTAGGGATCTTTCTGTGTGGAGTTTCCATGTTCTCCTTGTGCATGCGTGGGTTTTGTCCGGGGACTCTGGCTTCCTCCCACCCACCAAAACATGCTTCATAGATCAATTGGTGACTTTCAAGTGTCCCCAGCAGTGACTATGCATGGATGTGTGATTGTGGCCCTGCGCCACAATGACAACCCGTCTAGGGTGAACTCTGCCTTATGCCCATGAGTGGCCGGGTTAGGCTCCGGCAGCCCCGTGACCCCAAAAGGGACAGGAACGAGTATAGAACATGGATGAAAAATTGTCATCGTCATCTTTAAGACATTTTTGAATTTGAATGATTTGTTGGTGCAATTTTACTTCAGGGCCACCGTAGTATGTGGAGGTTTAAAAAAAAAAAAAAAAAAAAAACCTCAAATGTCAAAAATCAAACTACTTTATCCAATCAGCCCTCTTGTGCTACTCACCTTTCCCAGTTTTTTTTTTTGTTAATATTTAACTTTTTGTTTTTCTTTTCTGAAAATCATTATTTCCTGTTTTTGGAATTCTGATTTGGCTTCTTGAGATTTTGTTACCATTTTTAAAATGTACTTTTTTTCTTCATTATTTGTTTCTTTTTTATAATGGCTGTGATCTTTGATTGCACTGAGACATTTGTTGGTGTGATTTGCACCTCAAGGGCCACCGTACTGGAGACATCACGATGCGACAACTAAGACTGCATAGACAAAAAATGAGGGAGTCCTCAAATCAATTCAACAACCATAACAAAAATGATGGTGTGGATAAATGTAAAAGCTAAATCCTTTTTACCAACACTACAGAAAATAAAAGGTAGAGCACCTTAAGACTGTAAAATGTGTGAGGAAGAGGAGAAAGGCAGAAGGAAGGGGCGAAACCACACAACGGAAAGCACACACAGATGCCGGAGGGTGTGCACTACAGACAGTAGTAAAGAGGGCACAGAGGCATGGATGTATGTCCGCGTACACACAGACAACAGATGGCACACGGGGGATTAAAGTGACGTCGTCATTGAGGCCGACACAGACGGGCACAGATTCAAAAACAAACTGCTGTCTCCACTCCAGACACAAAGGTAGGGCAAAATGTGGAGGCACAATAAAGCTCTGGAAATGCCTGAACCACAGATCACATTGAAAATGACCCACAGCCACTGTTTTGTTCTTTAACCTCACCTTGCCCCAGACGTTATTAAAATAAAACATGCATTTCCTGCAGTGTTGATGCTGTTTGTTTTTGTTGATGCAGGGGGACAACTCAAGTGCAACAACTCTCCAGTAGGGAATCGTATGGAATAATTGATGATTTTCTTTTAAGCCCTGCTAAAGTCACCTCTAAGAAAAAAAAATAACTTTCTGTTTCTGAAAAACCATTATTTGCAAAACAGAAACATGCAAAAGAACACAGATAAGGAAAAAAAGGATAAAAATATATATATTACCTGTTGGAAGGCACCCCACAGATCACAATCATGGCAGCAGCAAATATATAAAAAACAGAAATAGCCACAGTGAGAACATTTTTATATCCAAATCAAAAAGGGAATACTCATAACAGACAGTAAAAAGCAATCAGTGCATCGAACACAAGCTACTCCTAAACAAAGGTGTTTGGAGTGACAGCTGGAAACTTGGGGACACAACGGATTGAAAAACCCCAGTTTTTGCTGAAGCGTTTGTTGCGTTTATTATTGATAATGTGCTCAGAGAAAAACCAGAGGACATGAAGTCATCTAGATCCTTAAACCAGCATTCCCAAACCCATTGGTTGGTGCTGGGCCACTGAAATAATTCACTAAACATATATATTTCTCCTTTAAATTATAATCTGATTCTGAAGGAAGTTTTATTTTGAAAAGTTTCTGAATTCTCTCAACCTCATCCGACTCATTCTTGAAGCACATCTTCTACTTTGGTAAAGTGACTGCGACAACTGCTAAAATGAAACTCCAAGCTAGCAAAGTTAACAAAAAAATAACACAGGACACATGCAGGACATTCAGTAACTGCCTGTCTGTGCTAAGAGGATGTTCCTAATAAAATTGCTCCAATGATGGATTCACATTATTTTTTATATTTAGAATATACCAGTTTTATAGATTTTTTAACAGTTTTCTCTAACAAAAAACACATGAAAGCTGCTAACCGTTGGTAATAAATCTTTCTAAAGAGATGGACAGATTTCAGAGCTGGTGGAGGGGTAGATACTAGGTTTCTTGAGCAGGAAAACTGATTGCTTCAGATTTTCCCAGAAAAATAAGTTTACTAAAGCACATGTACACAAACAGTCTTCAGGTGGAGCTGAATTGAATCTGTAGCCTTCCTGTTCAGATAGGAATAATCAAACGATAACTCAGAACCTCCTTCATGAAATTATGCATCTCATTCAGAGCTGAACAAGGTATTCGCCCAAATCTGAAAATGTTCAGACTAAAGAACATTTTCAGATTTAAAGAATTGCATGGATGCTTTCATGCAGGTTATTTTTGATAGCAGTCTGCTGTCAGAATGTATAAACAGAGGTGTGTTCTTCTCCTGCACCCCACCCTCATTCATCAAAAATGTCCATGTTAACGTAAAAAGATAACGTTCATAAGCAGCTTTGGCCGGCTTATCAGGAAACAGGTAATGAAGACGTCAGCAGAGAGAAAAAAAAAAATAAAGTTGCATCTTGACATGGATTGAAGCTCTGCTGAAACTTGTATTTGAGACATGTCAGATATTTTAAAACCAGATTTCTACACAGCCTGCAGGTTGCCAAAGTGTTGCAAGTTTTCCAACCATTTTGGGAAACACTTTAGTCTGGAATTGCTCCAGAAACCAACTGACACAGTTACCATAGAATGAAATACGATGCATTAGGCAGCATTTTTTGTCGTTATCCAATCATAATTCACAAGTTTCTTCCCTTTTTATCCTTCAAAAGTGTGGCAATGGCGGTCAATGTAGCGTCTGGAACAGATGCTCATTAAAATTTAGTCACAGAAATGTGATATTTAAGCATTGTTGGAGTATTTCACTGCAGTGTAAAAGATTAAAGAAACATTATTGGTTTCAATCATTCTCAGCTGCTCTTTACTGTGAGTTGCACACCGACACTCCATCAGATTTATGGCTCTGAGCTTCTTATATGATTAACTGCAATTTAATGAATTACGGTATGTTAAGAAAATCTGTTTAGTAAATCTTGTTTATAAACAAAAAACCTTAAAAACCTGCAATGTGGTGACAAAATGTAACAGTTCATAAGTATGTTCCTCATCCATTTATGCAAATCATTTCCCGTGCAGTTGTGTAATTATACACTGCCATTAAATGTACAATATTGTTGTGGAAAACCTTTAAGTCTCTCAAATGTTACACTAAAATTAATCTTTTTCTCAACATTTTATCATATAAATAACTATATTTTTAATTATGTTTTGCGTACTCACTCTATATTTTGTGTGTTTTTGCGTGTAGACGCCTCTATAGAGACATCTCTGGATGCACCACTTGGCTCAGATCGCATACAAATGACCAGAAAGATTTCAAAATTCCATTTGCATGGATTTTGTTTCACTAAAGCAAACACTGCCAACTACCTCATTGTGGCAACCAACCTAAAAAAATACATTTGATAAAAATGTCACTGCAAACGCCTTTAGACAAAATGCAATTCAATTGTATGATACGTTAATAATTCCTGAGGGAAAATTAGAAACTCTAGCAACTCAGTTTCTTACATTGAGTAGTTATTGTGGACAGGAAGGACCTCCTTTTCACTCTTAATGCACAGTTTAAACATGTATTTACTAAATAGATGTGTGTAAATGGACCAGCTTGCATTACAAATGTGCACACAGCTTTTTGACCTCCCTGCTGGCCATTTCTATCTCTGGATGTCTAAGCTCCACTGCAGGACTAAAAAGTGCCATCAAGAGTTCCTTCATAAGCTTCTGTTTTTAGGTAAATCCCAGCAGTGGTGGAAGCTCCCTTTTTTTCTGGACTATTGGATCTTCATCAAGCTAAAACGCCACAAACAGCCTACAACAGTCTGCCTTTGATTGTCCCACACAAACTCTTGATTCATCCCACTGAGAATGGTTTGGCCCACAGTCCTCAGAGAGTGGGATGTTCCTGAATCACAGGCGCAGACATGGACACACTGGCAGGACTTTGAGTGTTATGAATGAAAGGAAAGAAGAAAGTTGGAGGTGAATTTTCACGCTGTGCTGGGAATGAATGGTAATGCACAGAAACAATCAAAGGCTCTGACTTCAGTGTCTAATCCTGTTGTGGTGGGCGGGAAACTGCTTCTCACTATACAGAATATTCTGACATCACAGCCTCAATCCAATTTTAAATGCTTTTTTTTCCTGACGAGGTGGAAACAAACAAACATTTATTTTTAAGTCTCAATACCTTTTAGAACAGATATTTTAGGACCAATTCAGATGGAAAACCCCAGGAAAAGAACCTTGCAAACATGATTTTTTTTTGGTTAAACCCAGAGATCTTTTCTTTCCCCACAAATATGGATATGAAAAGCTTCTCTGGCAGTGAGAGTGGGAGTTTACACACAATAAACAAGCTCTTTTTCAATCAACTTAATCTTATTTGGCCTACTAATACTCAGCTTGCCCACCGACACGTCAGCCTTAAAAACAGACTGAAGACGCAGAAGCTGAGCCTTTACAAAAAGGTACGAATATTTGCTCATTCAGCTAAGAATTTTCTTTCAAGGAAAATTAGAAATCGGGAATAAGACAATTAAAAAAACATGTAACAAAAAATAAAAAGCAGACAATGGTTTGCTGGAATTCATATTAGCTTGAAACTTGGCAAAGAAAGGCAGCTCTACATTAGATTCTATAAACATACCTGTGAAAAAACAGGTTACTATGGCTGGGGAGATAATAAAGGAGGAGTTTATGGCAAAAGGTTAGACTACCATACTACTTTAAAGACGACAAAAAAAAAAGGATGTGCAGTAGTTCTCATGATAATCTCCTTAAAGACTCAGATGAAAATTGTGTTTTTGGTGTTTTTAACAGGTTCTTGTGGCATTTTTTTCTGATGATGAAAGACACATGTAGACAATTAATATTATAAAAGTAAATATACTAAAGGTTTTCTAAAATAAAACTCAATTCTAAAAAAGATTTTGATCAACAAAGTGAAAAAAAAAAATAAATATTTTTATTTTCTCTCATGAACTGAGGAGTTTTGGTTCTGTTATCATAAGTTTGAGTTCTAATGGCCCTAAACCGCATTGACCAAGAATATATAAGAACTAAGAATATAAATTCCTGTCTATCATGAAGGCCAGTCAGGAAGCCAGACACAGATGAACTCATCAAACTCTAAATCAAATTAAATTCTTGAGATTTTGAATCGTCTCCATTAAAGCAAAATATTCAACTCAATCAGTTCAAACTGTCAACTGTCAGTAACTTGGCATGGTTCAAATTCTCAAAAATGTTCTATTATTCATCAATCTCATCTCAGTGTAAAACAAACTCATGGGAGAGCCCAGCCAAAGTAACGAGTGGCTTCTTTCCAGATAAGTTTCCAAGCTTTTTACTGCTCCTCACTGACAGGTAAAACCCTTCCAACTGACACAGGCCAGACTTCCACGCCAGGTTGTTTACACTCCAACCTCAGCATTCTGTCCTCCTGCATCCATTAAAAAGAAGAAAAAAAAAAAAAATAGAAATCCACCTACAGACAGGAGCAGGGAATTATCGATACACAAGTCAATCCATCCTCTTCAGCTGGCTCTCTCCAAACGCAGGAAACCAACCATGTCAGTCTCTTGCAGATGGAGCCAGAGCCCATAAAGTCGATGCCATATCCATCAGCTAAATAGGCTGCCAGAGTCATGATTGTTTATAGTGGTGAGTGTGTGAGAGTGTGCGCGTTAGGTCTACATGCTTTAGGTGAAGAACAGTTGAGTTGTGCAAAATCGTCTCTCTTAGAGTCAATAGACAATGTGATGACAAAAACAATAATGCTTTTGAGAGGCAGATCTTTGCAGCTCCACAGTTTATCAAAGGTTAGAGAGGTAAAGCCCTTCTGACTAATCTCAGCTGATAATGAAGGTAAACTTACAGCCATTAACAGTTTAATGGCGCTCTAAAATGAAAGACCATTTTGAGCGCTGTAAATAGGAATAAAACTTCTTAATGCATCAGAGATCGTTTTACTTCCGGGTATAAAAAGAGTCCACAAAAATAACTCGTATTTTATAAATAATTTGTTTTTTAGTGTTCCAAAGGTAATATATGATCACATTTATGGATATAGTTAACTCTGAATGGCTTAAGAAAATCATGGTATGGCCTCCTTTAATGTATTTCACATTATATCCAGGTGTCCTTCCGTCCCATCTCCTTTCTAGTTGATATCCCAGTGAAATCGCACACCTCTAACACACATCGTCTCCGGCTGACAGGCCGGCTCTCCTGAGAGAAGACCCCGAGAAGGCAATGGCAGCTATGTGTCACAATGAGTGGCAGACAGTTACAGTAAACCATCCTCTGCCAGAATTGTTTTAGAAAGCAGCCACGTTTTCAGACTCTGGAGAAATAATTGAATCAGTTCAAACGATTTTTGGAAATGCATAAAGACATTTTTATTTTCAGGGTCTAGACTTGTACATGCTGTTTCACCTGTAGCCACTAGAGGCACTAAGACATGTTTGACACTTTTATGTCTTCTTTTATGTCTACGGTTTGACAAGTGTGAATCCAAGGGCTAAACCTGGTCCGACTTGCATCATGGGATTGAATCGGCTCGTCCTAAACACTGGTCCAGTTAGTTGCCAACTTTAAAAGAGGGGGCATTTGTCCATCTATGGTTACAAACTAACAAAGTTCAGTGAACTCTTTACACGGGAGTTTTAGCTCCAGTGTTGACATTCTTTCGACCACCATAACTCTTCAATTGTTTATGCAACTACCGGTAGACTAACTCCAGAGCATTCTGAAGTAGAGAAAAGCAGCACCACTTTGCAACACTTTACAGCACCAAAGTTCTTGTGTAATCCACATAAATCAGCCAATTCTGCTGTAAAGAAAAGTGCCTTTGAGTAACACTTTGTTAGCAATGTGTTGTGGTACAAAGCTAATATGAAAAGACGCTTTTTTTTCTGCATTAAAATCAGTTGCTTCACGGTGATGATGTGACCTATGTTTTTACCCAGAAATACAGATGGTCAAAGTGTATTTAATTTTGGTGTCATGGCAACAGCTGTGGTGTTAAAAGGTTAGCTGCTTTTTACCTTCTCTGTGTAAATTCTCATTCATCCAAGTAAATTCCAAACTAATTTATAAGGGTGTAATGATTAATTTTAAAAGCAAATTGATTCACATCATAATTTATGGTTGCTGAACCACACAAACTGTCAGACAAATCATCCGTGTATTTTCAGGAATGCGCGCACGTAATGATGAAGGCCGGGTAAAGCGTACGCTCTGAAATGCAGTGTCGTTCTTTATGTTTCGGTTGCACTACAGTGGGTTTCTGCAGTAACTTGGGATGAAGTATAATTTGAAATCCTGCCACATTGATTCCCAGGAGCACGGCTTGCCAGAATCACGGTCTGTGACCCACCTGTGTCCCTCGAAATGCGCACAACACGCTCATCTGTGCGCTCGCCGCTACAGTGTCAGCGAGAAATTGTCCCTCAGTCGTTCAAGCGGAGCGCTTCCCAAGAACATTTTTACAGATTTTAGAGTTCGGTGCACACAAAAGGCGCAATGGCCCATTTCTGAAAAAAGTTTAGGATTTTAAGTCACGGAAAACTCTGTATTTCTTCAATCAATCAATCAATCTTTATTTGTATAGCACTTTTCATATAAAACATAAACACAAAGTGCTTATTTCTTGCAAGATACTAAAGCGTCAATTGAGTATGTGTACAAGCAAACAAGTAAACACGAATTAATGGCAAATCCATTCACATTTTAGTTTCATTGATGGCTTTTCACATAAAAATAACACAAAGGTTACATTATTAGAACATTCTACCACACCGTATGGCCACGTCTTTGCAAAGTTTCAAGTGTTTCCACGCATTAGACTGTAATGATGGTTTGATCAGTTTTTGCTGCCATTATAAGTTTGTCTGCTTTGATGTCAATTGGTCATTTCTAAGTTCTAGTTTTTTGGGGTTTTTTTTTTTTTAAATCGTACAAGTCAATTCAGTTAACAGATCAATCTGGTTGGATTGTAGAAAATAAAAAAATCAATCATTACACCGCTACTAATTTACATTTATTTCCTTTTCTTGTTGTTTTACGATTTATCAAGTAATTTTATACAGATTGGAGAATCAAATCATGAAATGTAAAAAAAGATTACAAATCAACGTACGAGTCAATTCCTAAAAATGATTCTCCCGGCAAACAAAAGGACAATAAGGATGCACAAAATGATCCTATGTGCTACCTCACAGCAGATTTTGAAAAGGGGTCAAGAATTTGCCCTGAGGTCACACAGTCAACAGGACTCAGTCACGTCTGACTCATCATCAGATGTCATTTGACCAGCATCTCACTTACCGCAGCGCACGTGTGACTAGCCGTCACAAACACACACAGTCTTGCAGCACGAGTTTAACCATAAATCGATATGAAAATGCATCTCATATCGCCTTCATTCATCAGAATTTCTAGCTGTTAAACTCATTCCTGGCTATTTCAAAAGAAAAATCTAATCTTTACACCAAATTAGGTCTGAGCAGCCTCTCTCTTTGCATTGCTTAATGTTTTACTAGAATCTACAGCACACAGCTGCTTGAATCGAGTGCACACAGCCTCATCACTGTTGACTGACTCACCTGCATCCTTTCTGTTTAATACAGCTTTGTTTACACAGCCCAAGAGGTTCATTGATGTTACTCTCATAAGTGAAGAAGTGCATTTCTTTAAGTGTCAAACTCCTCCTGAAGACATTACCTGTGAATTTGACATTTTTGTCCAAGTTTTCCTTAGAAGGAAACAATTTGACAGTTTTTTTTCCTCCGTCTCTCTGCTGAAATGCCAAACTCTGCTGCATGCCCACGGGGGAACAGAGGAAAGGGAAGAGAGGTGGAAAGTTGACTCACAGAGTAACAGCTGGACTGAAATACTGATGAAGAGATGGGGAAGAGGGTTGGACACATTCAAACGTACGCCTACACACAAATCTACACAACTTTCCAGTGTATACAAATCTCTTACCCTTCCCAAGACACAAAAAAACAAAAACATTTGTAAAACTTTGATTTCTTTGGCATCTATCAGAGGACAAACAGACCTTTGTACTGATGTAGATTGATAAAAACATGCTTCACTGCTCAGGTCAAGAGGTGTGGGGTCAGGGGTTGCTCTCTGGTTTCAAGTTGGGATTCCTCAGGCTGCAAGTTTCTGGTGGAAGCTTTAAAGGTTTGCAATAAAACTATAGTGTACACAAATTCCTAACATCAGTCAAGCTGTCAGTTTATCACTTATAACATTCAAACAGACCCTTCCTGGGAAAACCTCACTGCTTGACATAGTTTTATTTAGATTATGCAGCAGTGTGCAACATTTTTTTATAGAAATGACTGACTTAAATTCCAGCACTCAAGCTGGGGACTTCTGTGCATGCTCCTCCAACTTATCCTGGCTGCAACTTGCTCATAGCTGCTTTTCGGTTGGTTTTAAATTATGCCAGAAAAGTGCCAGTCAGCTCAGAGGATGCACCAAGAACACAGACAGCTTTTGCAATGAGGTTGGGCGATCAAGCACCTGACAGAAATAATGATTACTTCAGGTTAGGTAGCTCTGTGTGGCCTCTAATGTCCCCACTGGAAACAATTTTCTAGCTTTAAGCAGTCATTAGAACCAGGCAGGAGGACACAGGCCATTTATTCTTCCACTTTGTCCAATCGGAGATCTGCAAATAAGAGAAAGCATCTGTTTATCTTTCATCCATCAGGGCTGGACTCTTCACTGAAGTGCCACTGCAGTAAATGGGAGGGTTTGCCAACCTCCCATAGAAGTGAAATGGTCCGTGTGTTATTTAGTTAATCTACCCAGACCCGAGGCCACGAGAAGTTGGGTGAAGATAACAGGTGGGGAGCTGCCGTTAATTGATGATCACCTCGTTTTAGTTATCACTGACATATGGCTGATATAAAAAGATGATTAAAACAAAGGTGCTGTGGTTGCTGGAGTGAATCGTCATTTTGAGTTTGTTTATGCAGCGCTTGGTAGGTACTTTATCTTCCAGACTGGCCTTTATGGCTGCTTTGTTCTTTTCCCCACTATAAATCCCCACCTTAGTCCAAGTCTAAACCAACAGCCTTGCTGCATCCATCTTTCAGAACAACTTCATATTACAGTACTGATATACCTTGAATACTTTCTGCTACTATAAAGCAGTGGTCTCCAATCTTTGAGGACACAACCGGGTTTAATTTCAGAAAATATTTTCACAAACCGTTGCATTGCGTTGGTGTTGTGTGACTTCTCCTCAGTGAGTTTCTTGATATTTTTCTGGCAAAATGTGTTTGGTCTGATATATACCGGTATGACTTCTAAATGCTCCCCTGACATGCAAGCACAGATTTGTCTTGTGTTGGATGGGGGGAAAAAAAGAAAAAAATGCAGATTATGCATTTTAGAGTCTATCATGAATGTTTTGCCTCTAAACGATTCGGAAAGCTTTGAGAATGTTTAGCAAAATTACTCTCGACCTTGATGTAATTGGCCACTGTTTATATAGCATTTAGTTCTTAAGATCTAATCCCACTGGGACAAATTATTTTTAAGAATCAAATGCAAATCACCCTACATTACTGCCATTAGACTAGTTCAAGAAAAAAAAGTTAGTTTTTTTTTCACTGGTATTAACTTTTGTGCTACTTCCCTTTCACGTGTTCATAGAGCAATGTTGGAATAACCATGCAAATGTATTTAAATCACCCAAGTCACCAAAGGGAGCAGCAACTTTCCAAGTACACTTTGACATTTGACTGGGGTATCCAGGAATAAAACCACCAGCTTTGTGGCTGGAAGATGACTGCTCTACCTCTGAATCCCAGCTGTTCAGATCAAAACAACAACAAAGACCACGTTACTTTAGAAAAATCTGGGAAAACAATAAAAAGCGGACTGTGTAAAGGACAGAAAATTAACATGTCTAAATACGATACCTACACAGTCATGGCACTGGAAAAATTAAAGAAAAAAAATTAAAAGACAGCAATGAACTTCATAACATTTTCAGAACAGTTAAGCCAAACAAACAAATTAAATACCATGATGAATTTGATTTTGTTTCCCCCAACTACATCGGCCTCATGAGTTCAAAAGATTCAAAACAATGAGACAAACTCAAGCAAGTGTAATCTTGTGCAGCTTTCATAAGTTCATGCAGAGCGGGGGCAAAGAATGAAACCATGCTTCACCTAAAACATGAGCACAGTGACCCAAACCCACAAAACTCCCAGCATGTTTCAACAAGATCTGACATCTTTTAGAAAGGGTAAATGATGGCTGATTCCTCCCTCTGAGAGAGGAGAACATGCTCCTTTTAGGATGCATGGAAGAATTCAGTGTGTGTACGCATGTAAACAAATGGTTGCATCCCATATAGTAATGTACAGTCACTGATAATGTAATTTGGTTGATTGTTGCAAACATCTTCTGCACAACCTAGTTACAAAGAGAAGATGCAAGTTTTTTTTTTTTTGTTTTGTTTTCTACCAACCAGGCTAAGCGTTTTCTTTGATACTCAGAGCTGCCAAATATTAAATATTTTACGAATGAAACTCTAAAGATGATTCTGTATGAAAATGCAAATATTTCTTTGAAATACTCGAACCAGGCGTTTTGAAGTTAAAGTATGACAGAGACAAAGTCACCTAAATCCTCTTACATCCTTTTGCTAACAGTGCGACCGGCTGAGGTAGCAGCTAGTTTCTGGACCATTATGTGTTTAAAGTGTTGACATTTATGCTCCGCCAGCTTTTGCTCCTTTCATGCAACATTTATTGTGACAAGAAAAAAAAAGACAAGCAGTCTTTAAAGCAGTGATGGGTTAAAAGAGACAGAAGATAACTAAATGTCAAAGTAAAGCACTTCTGTCCCTAAGCTCGTAGATAAACTGTTTCAGCACATCTTCAAGTCCAAGATAAAACACACCATCATCTTTCAGTACTTTTTTACCCACGCTTGATTGCTCAATATCTTCAGTGACGGAACAGAATAAAAACACAACAGGCCCAGGCAGGGTTTTGCAACTCTTAGAACAGGCTGTGACTCAAAGGAAATGCAATTGCCAAACAGTATTCAGCCTGTACTTTGCATACCTCCAGACAAGTTTCCAAGATTTAGACAGGCTCTCCAAAACTACTCAGCTTAGTATAAAATGTGTTTTTAATGGGACCCCCGCGAGGTGCAGCCGAAGGAAAACAATGGTTGCGAGGATAAGAAGGGAAAGTTTCCAGCTCAGCATTTGGCTGCAAGATCCCACCAACATCTGGGCCAAATTACACAATGTGGCCTGCAGGCCGCTGTCTGACTAATCACTGTGACAGGACAAGCCTCCAACCAACGTTGTTTAATTCAAGCACAGGTTGGGAACAAAGAGGCGCTTACAGTGTAGACACACAAAGCACACAATCTAAATCGGTGGTTTGCACACAGTTGCAAAAGAAGCTGTGTGTCACCAGGGGTCAGAGAATTCTAGAGAAAAAAACCCACATAAAATGGTAAATCACTAAATTATTATCTACACTGTTTTGAATTGTGAGAAACCGAGGGAGTTTCAGATTCACAAATGCCTTCATTCAGGGTGCCAGGGTCCTTTTTCTGCCAAATCTTGTTAAGCTTTGTTCAACCAGTTGAATGTGCTCAAACAGAAAGGCAGCGGGTGTAGAGAAGAGAAGCCAGCAACTAAAGTACCCCGGCCCCTGCAGCTTCCTTCCTGGTGTGCGTATCTCATTCTGCCCTGGGGCTACTCCTGGACTGAAGGTTGGGAAGGATGGCGTCTCCTTTACCCTGCCTTTGGAATGCGACATTGCTGCAGCGGAAGAAAAGCCAAAGCAGAGCACTTGCGTACACTTGCCAAAAGGTCTAAGTTCAAACTGTTTTTCCATTTACGACAAGTGGATATTTTCAATAGGAACTAGTCTCTGAAAAAAGGTCAAAGCACACAAAAGGTGAAAAATATCAATCATATTTGATTTTGGTCAAATTTTAATGCACACAGGCAGCTGGACTTGGACCAATAAGGCTGTCAATAACTTAGCATGCAGCATGACAGTAATCTTATCAGGCGACACAGTGATTAGAATTTAGGCAATGAGGTAGAGGTCCCCCTCATTTGTCTTGCTTTGTGTGTGAATCTGCAGCCAGGAAAGACTGATAGAACCATCTCAATGATGCAATACCCCTGAAGCCGCAGGCCACACTTAATTGGGGTAATGGAAAGATAAAACATGGCTAGAATATGCATGACAATTTGGACGTGACTGGCACACAAAATACATGGGTTTTAGCAAAACATAAGGACGCATTTTTATAGCCAGTAAACAACAGATCAGATTGGCTTTAGTGCTTATAACTGTCCAGGCTTTTACTCAGTAAAAACCCAGTTTGATTTTGTTTTTTTACATTTAATTTTAACATGCTTGATTTTTCCTAAATCTTTTTGAGAGTTAGCCCCAAATAGCAAAGAAGGACAAACAAAGCAGCTCAAAGTAATTTCAAAATATACATTGATGTAGGGTAAAAAAAATATATATATAAAATAATGGTAAGATAAATGGTCAAATTGGGTGAAACGAAGAGTGAGATAAGGTAAAACGGAGTTAAATATGTGGTAAAATAGGTTGAAAAACTGTAAAAAGAGTGAAACATATAGTGAAATATGGCAAAATAGGGTTAAAAAGGTGGCAACATAGGATGAAATAAATGGTAAAAGAGTAAAATAAAAGGCAAAATAGGGTAAAACAAACAGTGAGCTATGCTAAAAAAGGGTCAAATTAGAGGTAAAATAGAGTGAAAATTTGTAAAACATGGTAGAATAGATGGTAAGATATGGTAAAATAGGCTAATGTCTTTCACATTTGCAACAGTAAAAAACTGATTTTATTTACATAGAAACTCATGTACCGAGCAAAGCCATCCAACCGTTCAACCGTTTCAAAACACCTGTAAGCTGGTTGGCAAGCTTGGACCAAATTTAACCCAATGAAACTGACCCGATCCAATGCTTGACATCACTTCAGTTAAAATCAGTGATAATTAATGATTTTCTCAGGTTGCAACTCAATAATATACAGCCGCATTATCCTCTTGAATACGATCAACACAAATTAGCCCTTCTTTCACAACCTCGGTATCTTCCAAACACTGTGTACTATTGAGTTAACGCATTTTTGGATCTACAGAGGACATCTGGGGATTTTCACTGACACATAATGTGAATTTGGTGCACTGGGAATTGTAGTTGTTGGTGGATTTAGAAAAATTTCAACAGGAAAGTTTTGGGGTTTTTTTTGTTGGCATCTAGGAAAATTCCAATAAGTTGACTACTAGCTGAAATGTAACAATACAATTATTTATTCTGGCATGTAAAAAGATCAGGTCAGCTTCATCTATGACAACAGAGAGTCACACAAAAAGAATGCTCACCTAAAATATTGATCTGATGACATCTAAATGCACCTGAAGACAAAAGCTGAAACCACAGACTCCATGGTCTGTTTGCATCAAACAAAAGCAAAAAGGTATCGATATTAGTGCTGTATCTGCCACCTCATTGGAAAAATTCAAACCTTCTTTGCGTTGGCTGCATAAAACTCTTGGCACCTTTAAGAAGGTTATAAGCTGATGTATAGCAGAAATAATATAGTATATTATGCCAAAGCTCTCGTAAAAAAATGCAAACTAAAACATACCCTCCTCTTAAATAAAAAAAGAAAATAAGAACTTCCAAAGGTTTGTTATACCACTAATGTGTATTTCACAAGCAAGGGGGGGGGGGGAACACTGTATACTCCTGAGGAAAGGTTTACTTCTTAATTAGTGCCAAGTGTGGGGCTATATGAGACATGCTTGGCAAGTGAAAGGAATCTGACTTACACAGCTGTAAGTAACTGAACTGCAAAGGCAGTTAAAACAGAAAACAACTGTTATCACACTTAAGGGAGTTAGCAGTCTGACCTCAGAGCAGCACCAATGAACACAAATCTCCACTTCAAAAGTTGCTTTCACGTTAGGCATTTCTCAAAGTGATTTCCACTTAATATTTCATTAGACATTCAATTAAACAACACTGATACTGATTTTAAGCCTCTAGGCAACAAGCTTGAAAATCAAATTAAGAAAACGAAAAGAGATTTGAAGGAATGATGTTTAGTTACTTGGAATTTCATGTTGTAGTAACATTTATATGATGGGGAAATTTTTTTAATCAAAAAATAGAAGATGAAATTGTGGGTAAAAGTTATAATGTTAATTTATGTTTTATTGTTTAATAAAAAAATAATCCATTAAGTTTTTTTTTGTTTTTTTTTACACACCTGGAAATGAAAAGCGTTTGATCAATTTCTGCAAAGTATCATCTTTAATCAAAGTAAACATCTACTTCTTACTCCGCCTCAGATGTCTTCATTTTCATTCTCAAGCTGACAAAGGATGTCAAGTCGTGCTTTAGACAGAAAAAAAAAAAAAGAAATCAATGCTGCCAGAGAGCAAGGACCTGTATCATATCATCACACCTTCCCTTATAAGTCTGTCGAAAAAGAAGCAAGCTCTTGTAATAAGACGTCAATCAGCAGGGCTCTCTGAAGGAGGAAACGGCATCTGCCCATGAGACCAGACAAGATCCTGCAGTGTGTCACTCAGCAGGACATCAACTCATGCGGGCCTGGGCCTAACATGACTAAAAGAAATGGCAGAAAAAAATGAAGAAGAAAGCTAAAAATATCAGCTGGAATGACAACTGGAGATAGATGTAATCAAACCATTGAATATGTAGGTGATGTATGTATCGACAGGAACGTCAGGAAACTGTCAAAAGAAAAGTAGACACCAGTTTGCACAAACCCATCCTCTAACATTACAAGCTCCACAAAAGCTCAGGCTTTTCCTCTTTCATATATGGTTATACTTCTGTGACATACCGACTGCTATATCTATATATATCTATATATGTGCGTTCTTATTTAGTTCTACATGTTTGCATTTTAAGTCCAACTCTGATCATTTTTTGATCCAGTTTAAAAGCATCCAAAGTGGTCTATTATTCATAATTATGCAGTTTTTAGCAAACAAATTAAAAAAGAAACTGTTGTTCTTTTTTTAGAACATATTTTCTGCAGAGCAGCAGTAGCTTATGAGAAATTCACCTCCGAGTTGTGAGAGGAAGACTTTTGCGCTGAGTGAGCCCACCTTGACCTCCCGACGTTCATCTGTTTACACTCTCTTCAGCCCCTCACACATCCAACAGGTGCAACAAAAATGGTGAGCAATATTGGAGCTACCCAACTGTAACATTTTGACCCAGCTCGGACGAAGACATACATGGATCCATTTGTCAGAAGCAGATGCATCAAAAAGGAGCGGAGCAGGGAGCTTGTGGCCTGCTGATTGTAATGTCTACGTCACATAAAAGCTCTTTTTCAAACGGTATTCTTCTGTCTGCTCCTGATTTTCAATGACTCCAATAAAGATGCACTCAGAAATGCAATTTTGAGATTACTTTTCTTTATACGTTCTCCATCATCAGAAAAATGCCACAAGACCGTGTTAAAAACGTCATTGAAATGGGTCTTTATAACCAATAATTAGCTGTTAACAGCTAATGTTAGAAAGGCTGTCATCACCTGAAAAGCTGCAGGACAAAGGCAACACCACTGGGTTCGTTTTAAAGTATTATGCAGAGAAACTACCAAATGTTTTCACAGACGTAATTACTGCATCAACAGGCAGGTTTTTACGCCCAAATGGGTAAGCACACATTTCTGCACCACAAAGTAAACCCAGCCTGCTTGATAGATTTTTGTACTGCAAAAACAGGCTCCTTAGAAATAAGCTCAACAAAATAAGTATCAATAGTATCGATACCAAAGGGGGAGATTGGTACAGGCATCATGAGATTTATACTTCCGATACCTTTGTTGCATTTTTTTCTGCAAGTCAATTGCTTGAATTTACTTACAGAGTTCATGCAAGCACAATGTCTGTCTGAAGTGTTGCCAGATTGGTGAAATAACCACCAGGTTTGGGCGAGAAACTGCCCAGTCTGGTGCAGGAGCATTGTGCAAATGCTCACCTCCACCTGTCTCACCGCTGCTCACACGTTGCCCCACCCCTCCCTGATTCACTAGAGAGCGAAGTCATTTAAGAGCCACATGTTTCCATGCAATGGAAGGATTTTTTGTTGAGTTGTACACATCATCTTTATTTATTACAGTGCTGCTTTTGTTTTCTTTTTTCACTAGTGACTTAATTTTATTGCTACCTTTATTTAGAAAAAACATATACATTTCTGGTGCTGGTATACTTGCATTTTTTTTATTTTTATTTTTTGCACTAGTGAACTTATATGAAGTTAGATTTGTTGCTGAAGTATCGTCCGTTAGTAAAAAACAAGTTTTACTTGCAGTAAGATTTGTCTTTCTAAAAAGACCAACACTCAGTCAGAACAAAATCAATCCACAGAAAGTTATTTTTTCATTACTTGATGGAGTCATACCTGGAGAGGAAGAACACTAACGCAATGACTCGTCAGCTTCCTGATGGAGTGACAGCAGGTACTTAAGGTGGACAGATACAACACTCATCACAGGTTAACCTCAGACATACTGCTGCTGTTTCGCCTGCTTACTCATTACTTTACAGCTCGATGCAGCACCAGCCACGCTGAGAAGTATGTGGACGACAAGAGCGGATCCCATTGCGGACAATGATGAAGAGGCTTATAGAATGGTGATGGTGTGGTGGACTGGGTCAGCAGTTTAAGGTTCTTGGATATACACCACACTGATGACCTGTCCTTCTCCACCAACTCCACCATAGCAGTCATAAAAAAACCTCAAAAGCTTCTTCAATCTCTTAAAGAGGCAGGACTTGTTACATCTCACTTCATCAGAAGTGTCAGCTGCAGATCATCATGATGTAGAACAGCCTCTTTGGACAAAGAAACAGGACTCCACCATAACTATCACCACCCATCTGAGAGCCTCTTTGGTTCCATTTACCACAATGTTAAGTAGAAATGGCCATTTTCTTAAATGTTCATTTTTAAAAAGTGTTTTATAATTGTTTTTTTCATTTATCGTCTGTATTGTCACAGCACTTTGCCTCAACATTCATGTTTTTGAACAAATATAAACCTTGAAGTTTGTAAGTGGTGTGTTTTGCTTTTTCTATTCTCAATAAAGTTCAGAATTGAAAGTATTAAGCCTCTGCAGCTGCACACAGTGGTTCATTTGGAGATAATATTCATGGGGACGATGTTTAAAAAGAGAAAACATTAAGACGGTTTCATTCTTCTTCATGCTCACATGACCTCCGTTATGCCACAATGTTATTGTTACTAGAAACAAACTGTAAACCCAGAAGCTTCTGTGCAACAATGTTTAATTCAGAATTCCAATAAAACCTTGGAGTTGAGTTTGACCTATTTGACTGTTCTGCCTTAAATGTGATGAAAAATGATAAAGTTCTATCTGATGAGGTCTACCTAAAGTACTTTGCTTTATATTGCTAAAGTGAGGACAGCATTTGGAAAGAACTTGGGATGTTGCTCACGTCAAGTCGGGTTTTGTAAACAGAAGAAAGCAGAACACACAAAGAGCTTTGACAAAACATTGTCAGAGAAGCTTTTCTCTGAATTATTCTCATCAGCGTCTGTGTGGACTGAATGTAGATGGTTTTTATTTATGCCAGTTGCGTAAGATAATTGCTTGAGCTCCGTCTGGTATGGAGACTGCATTTCCTTCAATCCCTCAGCTGATTAATTATGTAGAAGTTACCTCTGTAGACGCCAAGGACCATGCAAGTTTTCTCCACAAGGCCCAAGCTATGATTTAACAGAAGCGTGTTTGTGAGTCACTCTTAAGTTACTGTAACTATTTGTTTATTATGGAAGGCTCAGAACACGCATTTATAAATATTGAAAGACATTTAATATTATTTTTCTTTCATTATGCCATAATTTGAGCCCCTACCTGCTACTGCAGTTACCCACGAGGCAGATCCCTATCTAAAGTCATGATGTGCTCATAACTAGGAATACAGAAATTTGACATCAGAAAGATTTTTGATATCAGATAAATAAAAATGCTGAAAATAAAAAATAAATAAATACTGAAGAAGAAAAATGAAATCCCAATCATTGACCTCTTATAAGCACTGGACTAAGTGACACACACACACACACACCCCGGCAATCCAAATATGAATTACCCGCTCGCTCCAAGAAGCCAAAATCCCATTCTATTGAGAAATAATCACCTATTACAAAATTGCTACTGAATTGGCTTCAATTCCCTGAAGGCAGAAGTAAGGCGTTTTCTATGGATGACGTTGCATCCGCTCAGTCCAGTTCTATTATACAGTCAACAGCAATAGTCCATACAAACTGCAGTTGACCATAAATTTAACCTGGAAGGCAAATGAAAATTCATGTGATCCTTTTTTTGCCAGACAAATTGAAGCTGTATATCACAGGAAAACCATACAAATAGTGACGACTACGAACAACATTTTTGGATGAATACTAAGAAATTTAATAACCAGAATAATTTTGGCTTTTTTTCCTGGTGACAAGTCAGACATGGCAGCTGTGATCATCAAACTCCCAGTGAGGCTCAAAGGGTACTTTAATGGCTGTCAATAATTCACGGTTTACAAGGCCGTGAGCACTACAAAGGCAATGAACCTGACTTTTAGTGGAGCTGTCAAGGCCACCAAGAGTGCAGAGGATAACTTGTGTCACTAAACAAATGCCGCATTCAGTACTGTACATCTCTGAACTGCAGCATGATGGAATGTGTTGTGGAGGCACTGCAAGGGTGAAGGAAAGGCGCAGAGTCTCCCTGTTCAGCTGTGCGTGCTCACAGCTTTATAATCCTGCAGAGAGCTGCCATTGAGGATTAGTTGAAGATCAGATTAGTTGAAGTCAGGTATGATGGGAAATCTTTATGAGCAATAAAACATTGTAGGTTCAGGAATCAAAAACTTGCAGCACAGTTGTTTTACTCGTGCATTCACTGTCATTCAAACTGATCCTTGTAACTACACAGTTCATGCAGGTCCTTTAAATTAGTGTGTTTCAGGTTTTGAAAACCCCACTCCGATTTTTAAATAAATCGTGTTTTAATATGTACTTGAGACATTTTTCTCATGGTGGAGGACATATATTACAATAATTAATACTAAAATGTCATGTATTCAGTATTTATTTATTTTCAAATTGTTGTAAATCAGAAGCAGACAAGAAAAATACAATTGGAAAAAGCTTGTTCTTGTGACTAGAAGCTACAAGCCACAAGTTCCCTGCTCTACTTCATTTTGGTGCATCCCCTTTTGAAGACTGGATCCATGTATGTCTGTTTTCCTCGTGCGAGCCGGCATCTGGTCCAGAACTGTACGGCTGGATAACTCCAAATATTATTGCTGCACTGGTAATGTTGGGTTGAGTGGTGTGAGGGGCTGTAAGCTAGCAGGAGAGCGTGTGAACAGATGGGTGATGGGAAATGGGGGAGGGCTTACTTCGTGCCAACAGTCCTGCCCACACCTCAGAAGCAAATTTCGAAGGAACTACTACAGCTCTAGAGAAAATAACTGTAGAAAACGACAGTTTCAAAGATGATCGGAGTGGGATTTTAAAAATTTCATAATATTCATATCCTTAAGAATTCAGATTTTGATATCTTCAGCTTGTTAAATACTGATTTGCACATTACAAATTCAAGGCAGATTGTAGTTCTAATTTACAAAGTAAAACACACAAAATAAATAAGCTGCTGGCAATTATTTCAAAAAAAACTTTCTGCCATGAGTAATCCCATTAACCACAGGTATTTCTAAAGTAAACCTAAGAAACCCCAAATCTTGATGTATATTGTTTTAGGCAGTGACAAAACGATTCCAGGACATTTGATATTCCACCAGCTAAAAGTTCAGCTCACAGCGTGTTGTGTATCAGTGCAGCATCTTGTTTCCTGACTTGCTGGGATGCACGTAAACCACATGTCAATGAGAAAAACTTGCTAGCGACTCATCTGGAACCCAAAAAGCTGCTTGGCGGCTGTTGACAGCGTCAGGCTAATTGGTGCGCTGCAGGGGGAAACAAAGACGTCAGGGACATCACTCTGAAGGGAATCTGTAGGGGGAAGCCTCCTCCAGCCTGCCTGAATGCCCCCCCGTACCACTTTCATTCCGCCACCACCACGAGTCCACGCCTATCACAATGTAAAAGTGGCAACTGAAGAACCCAAGGCGCCCCTGAGCACAATTATGACAAAGAGATCCACTGTTCCTTCCAAAGGAGGCTGCTTTACTCAAGGCTTCTCATGAATAGCTCTCCTTCTCTTATTGCAAAACCTCCCAGAACCCCTTGCAATAATAACGGGCTTGTCAGTCACTCGGTTAGGTGTCAAGGCTGTGCAGAGGCCTCTATCCCATTCTTTGTTTTGGAGGTACATGTCATGTTAGCTCCCTCCCCAGAGCAGACGGTAAAACAATGACCGCCTTTGTTCATTTCATCAACAAGAGGTTGGGTACCAGGATGCAACCAGGGGATTCAGAGCTGGACAAAAACAAATGCAGCCTCTGCCGATTCATTTCTCTGCTAGCAAAGACATCAATACTGGCGTTTGAGAAAAGGGAAGAAAGATGGATTCTTATCTGTTGAAGTTCTGTGTTGACTCACAAAAGCTGCTTCTTTTAGTTTGCATCTAAAGTACAGTCATTTATTTATGCCAGTTTCATGAACACACTATAGATTTGTTTCTTAAAAGCTTTAACTTTTACATAAATCGAAAAACCAGCTCTGCAGACGGACTCCCACATTAACCCAAAATTACCAGCAGGCAGCATTTATATCCAACAATTACAGGAAAAAAATGCATACATTCATAAGAAGCACTGAAATATCCCATGACTGTCTGACAGTCATACAGTAGGCAGCTTTGTTTGGTCAGAAAAGCTAAAGCAGTAAATATGCAGGAAAAAGTCTGCCAACAGTCACACCATCAACGCAAAGGGAAATTTCTAAAGAACTCCCGCCGCTCTACAGAAACTGTCCTGTTTCTTTTTTTATTGTTTTTCTTCTTTTTTTTAGCTTTAAACAGCATAATCATAATTAAAAGACCACCGGGAACACTTTAAAAATAGTTCAAAACACGATTGGAGTGGGACTTTAACAATGGATGCAAACTAACAAAGAAATGCATGGTTTCAGTTGATGCATCTGCAAACACATGAACTCCTCTTTCTCCAAACCCCATCCCTCCTGGGGAGCGCATCATCCTCAGTGGAGCCTCAGGAAGCAGCCGAACCACTTCACCTGCACTGCTGCTGTAATAGCCAATAAGATGGGGCGCTGCAGAGAACATTTCTCCTGGGCACGGAAAGTCAAATGGCTCCGTGATGTAGCCGATACAGGCAATCTAAGAGACGCCTTTTTTATTCCTTCCTGCTCCAGTCAGGGGGGGTTGAATGCAATGATCAGTGCTGCAACATACCTTCATAAAATATTAAATGAAAGGTATTCATTTTGCCTTGATTAAGCTGGAACATTATGAACCAAAAGATTCATAAAAATGAAGTGATCTGAAAATCAGGTTAAACCACTTCTTTCTCTCATATCTTGATGTCAGTACTGCCACATTAATTATATTGCATAATAAAGTCATTTTTGTGCTTCTTTGCCAAATTATCTCTAGTTTTACATTTTATTTTAGGATTTTCGCTGTGTGATGTAGCATAAATAGACTCACTGAAAGCGTAAAACAGGCATAAGGATTCTCATTTGCACATAAAACCCGTACGTGTCAAATCTGATTTTCGTGTTTCATTATGAAGTTTGACGGAGATCAGCTGTAATCTTCCACAGCTGTTGACTGTGTCCAAGAACCTTCTGAATCTCCTCTGGGATTCATTACTGTAACAGCAGCAAAAGGATGGCCGTGTGTGGATAATCTTCAACAATTCATTAGGAGAAACCGTTCGCTGAAAACATCGGCAACGTCAGACCCCACAGTGATCGGTTAAGTCGTACAAATCCCTGAATTCTCTAAACCATGGAGAAGAAAAAAAAACATCAACCCCCCAGGAATGTTCCGTTTCAGTGTGGCATGTTTGCATTGTTCACAGTCTCCTCATTGACCCTCTGAAACAGCAGCTGCTCACAGCTTTAATAGAATCCAGGAGAATGCTATGCTCATGAATATGGAAAGATAAGGGACATGAACATGAGGCCAAAGTGAAAGGACAAAAACATTTAGAACATTTTCAGAGGTTTATTGGACAATGTTAATCATCTTATTTCTGAGAGGTTTCCTTGTCATGTTTAAAAAATATTCCAAAAGTGGTTTGCGTATCTGAGGCAGATCGATTCTGTGCTGATGTGGGAAAGAGCAGTTATTATTCAACTGTGATATTAAAGTCACTCTTTAATCATCTTTTAATCGATTGTTTTAATCAACTGTAAAAAATATTGTCAGTGGTCTTTTAATTATTATGTTGTTATGTAGCAGGAGTTCATTAGAAATACGAGCATAGTAAGTCTGTCCTCATTTCCCATCATCCCTTTGTTTACACAGCCCTTCTCACCCCCAGGCCAACATTACTGGTGCAGATAAAATCGTGAGTAATATTGGAACAATCCAGTTTTGAGCCAGATGTCAGCTCAGACGAGGAAAACAAAGACGTACATGAATCTAGTCGTCTGTAAATGGATGCAGGAGAATGGAACGAAGCAGCAAGCTTGGAGCCTGTTGATTGTTGCTTCTACATCACAACTGCAAGTATTTTTAAACTGTATTTTTGTGTCTGCAACGACTTTCATCTATTGTGGATTTTCATCTTAATGGTTCAGAAAAAAAAAAAAGAAACCAACGTGGATGTGAAAAGAAAAGAAAATAACCAAGGGGAAAAACGATTAGAAAAAGAAAATATGACCTTTATTAACCACACACAATCTGTTATTTTTTCTCAACCGTGGAGGTCTTATAATTGCTTCCATGCGCTTAGGAGTCACCAATGTCCATTTTAAAGCACAACTGGTGAAAATCTTTTTTTTCATAAGGTGAAAGGGGCATGGAGGCTTGATCAGTGTACGGGGGTGTAGATGTCCACCAAAGGAACTTCACAAATGTCCTCGGGAGGCAGACCTCTATTTATTTCATCCACGCTTTGACCCACTCATCTCCTGTCAGCTCTGCAGAAGCTGTTTAATATGATCAAAGTGTTCACAGACAGATTTGGTAAGCAGGGCAATATGTCTACCAACATATTGCCACAACCTACCCCCCCCTCCCTCACACCCTCAGAGTAAATAACCCAAGTGTCAGCCATTGACCTGACAGAAAATTGCCTTATTGATCCCCACAGCGATTTTCCAGCCTGGCCTTTTCTTTGCAGGAGCCAAACTAGAGTTTTGTCAGAGGTGAACTGTTGTGGAGTGAGCCCTCGCATGTATGAGTGAGTGGGAAACCATCCACACTTGCACTCATCTTTTTTACAGCCTCAACAATGATTTGATAGTTAAACGATGCAGTGAAATCACAAACCCTCACATAAAATGTTCTAATTGAAATGAAAAAAAAGAGAACTAAGCATGTTCAGCAGAGAAACGGAAAAACGCAAATGCTTAAAATGGTACTGAAAGAACAAGATTATTAATTTGGACTTTTATAGTTTAGAAGAGACCGTTTTATAGTCAGAAATCAAGAAAATGTTCTTTTGCAGCCCAATGTTAGTTCTTTTTCAATCATTGTTTATGTTAAAATCCTGGAAAGTTCATTTGACCTTATGAATCTCTCTGAGAGAAGTTTTGGCCAAAACATCTGAAGGACTTTTTTGTGCGGCTATGCATACACACTGCAAAGAGTGAAAAACTACAAGTAACCAAACGTTTTTTGTATGCATTTTTGTGAGGCAACAGCCCAGTTAAATTTAGTCTCAAAGCTTTTAAACATCATTCTGCATAGTGGCATCTAATCTGATTTTGTCTGTAGGCATTCATTTTAAAAGGTTGGGGTTGTGATGTTGCAATAATTGACTAAGAAGTGGACTAAGTGACCCCTTCCAAACCGAAAGTATCTGAAATCCACTATGTGTGTCATGTTGAATACTGCTGACATGTTTGAAAAAAATTTGTCATAAATGAATAATTATTTTTGTCGGTCGATTAACCATTCTTTACCTATTTTTACAATGTTCTTGATCTGATTTTCCCAGATGGCAACTGATGACAATGATAACATGGCATCGTCGATAATAACTGAATGGACTTCTTCTGGTTGGAGCAGGAAGTAAGCCATGTTCTTTGGGTGATGTCATTCTCACTCTGTTCAGCTCTCATGTACAGTTAATGGTTGAAATCTGAACAAACCAAACTCTCTCTATGAGACACTTAAAGAATCAATTTAACCCAGCAGAACTCAACAACTTTCTTCAGGGCTTTAAAAAACAATTACATTTCTTTAGGCTTTTGTTCATTTTGGGAAGCACAAATTAACAGCAGTCAAAAAATGTAAAATAAAAAAAATTAAAAAAAAATACCTTAAAAAATGAGCTAAATTTGACCCTGTGGGTTCTCTAAAGGGTTATGCAAATAAGAACAGAGAATTTAACTATGTTTCAAAGCACAGGGTGTGTGTGCATCAGCATGATGGCATTTATTGCAAAGTTTCTTATTCGGTTTTCCTTAAGAAAGGCTCGGCACTGTAAGGATGCTAGATTTAACTTTAAGCTTTGAACAAATATAACTTCTGTATGCTTTGATAAATATTTAAATTCTGCTGCTTTTCTATTATGCACAAATGGTTAAAAAAAAAAAAGACAAAGGGGGGAATCCACCCATTCATGTACATGTAATTCCTTTTCACGACTCGAGTGGAAAATCCGTCAACACGATGCTGTTGTGATCTTCAGACTGGAAAAATGACTTTTCTTCCCTTCAATGTGTGGCTGCTGATGTTGACACGGATCAACACGACCTTCCAAATGATCAATGGATCATTGGCAGCTTTCAGGAAAATGGGTTATCTGATACTTCTAAGCATCTCATTTTATGGTAGGAAATTTCATGAAGTCTTGAGCCAAAAAAGAATACATATTCTGGAAGATTTTAGGGAACCTCAAATAATGTTTTTGTTTAAAAGTGACCATGATTCAGAGAGAATTAACAGGTTTCTTTTTGTTGCTCATGCAGCATTTTTAATAATTGTAAAAAAAATTAAAGCCAATACGTTTTTATGTTGCTTCCCCATCAAGAATGTGCAACAAATAGGAAATCAAATGTATGCAAATTGCTGCCAATGAGTCAATCCTGCATTTGCATTGAAGTTGCATATTTCCTTTCTTGTATAAACAGAGAGACATGGTGTCTGATATCTTGAAGCAACAAAAACACCTCACCTCTCTAGTCATGTTACAAGTTTTTTAACACATTACAATAGAAAAATAGGAAGAATTCTGACTATTTTCTCCTAACTTTAGTCTACAAATTAAATGTTTTTTTAAGTAGTCAACTAATCTTTCATTTAAAATATTTAGGCATGCCTGCAAATGCTGTGCTAGCAGTTTATAATGGATTCTTTAATTTAATATATTCAGTTATAATTTCTTTAGTATAGACGATTAAATATAAGCTACATGCTGGATTGGTTTTTACCACTCAGAGCCCTCAGCAGAATGCACGTAATCGCAGTAAGAAAGCAAGATGCAAAGCAAGACTTGTGGTTTTCAAAGCTGCTTTGGCACACACATCTATTTGGATCCTTCATAAATCCAAACTGTTTTCTTTGAGTTGTCTAATAAAGTGCAGCAGTACTTCCTGCAGGTCATGTGGTGTGTGAAGGGGTTGGACTGTAAAGTAGTGAGAAGGCACTAAAGGTGACGAGGCTGGATGGTAAAAATGCAGCAGGAAATTCTTCTACTCGATTCTTGAACCGCCTGTTTTTGTATGGAAGAGTGTTTGGCGACCTCTGATACAGCAGAATGTTAAGATGACAGTGAGACGGCACACAGGCTGCCAGCTGACACTGATATTGTTGATCTCTGCTGAGTCCACTTCCCGTTTCCTGCAGCAGACATGGGAAAACTATTGTTTCCAGCTGCTCAGGCGGCCTCTGACAGGATTCATGTATCTCTTTGGAGTTGTTTGAAAGTCTGTGCTGGATTAGATTAGCCAGAATGATGCTCTACTCTGCTCTTAATAGTCGTGCTGCATGGCTGGAACTGATCATTTCGTTGTCAAGCAAATAATGGCCCTCTGCATTCAGAAACGTGAACTGCTTTCACAAGATGTTTTTCAAACATTTTTTGAAAAATCTTACTTTTAAACGTCTTATTGAAAAAAGAAAAGCAATCTGATTTAGTAGTGTCCTGCACAAATCTGAAAGCAATACTTTAAATATTCTAATCAAAAACGGTTGCTAAATTGAACACCTTAGCCTTTTAAATATCTAAAAAAAACTGAACTCATTACTTCTGTGCAAATAAAGCATTTAGAGTACAATATAAATATTTTGAAATTAACGTTGTTTTAGTGTTTCTGCCTTCACATAACGTGACAATGCAGATGCTAACAAGCCTGTTCATCCTGTATCAAGCAATAGAAAGATTTTCTTTCAACTGATTGAATCCAGTGTTGTGTTTAAAGACCCATACTGATGAGACTTGCGTTGTTTTTAGTATGTTGCATCTTGCAACATTTTTCTGACGATGGAGAACATATATAAAGATAAGCCTAAAATTGCATTTCTTAGTATTTTTTTATTTAAATCATTGTGAATCAGGAGAAGACCAAAAAAATGCAGTTTGGAAAAAGATTGTAGGAAATTGTTGTAAAAAAAATAGATGATGGGGAAGTGGGAGCGGGCTTATTCCATGCCAAAAGTCTCACCCACATGTTAGAGGTGAATTTCTAATGAACTACTGTTGCTCTGCAGAAACTATGTCCTACAAAACGACACAGATTTATTTATTTTAGCTAAAAACAATCTAATCATAACTAAATGACCACGTGGAACGCTTTTGAAATAGATCAAATGATGATCAGGGTGGGTCTTTAAAAGGTTTGGGACTTCATGTTCTTCTCAGGTGCCAACATGTCCTATAGGGCATGAATTATGCAAAACCAGTTTTCTAGCATTAAAGTGTATTACAATGTTAATTCCCCACAAAAACAACCCCAAAGTGATATTTTCCTCCAATCACACACCTCTGAGCATTCCTCTATAAAACTGCTCTGTGAGTACCAGCCCCTAACAATCCACGAGAATGAGCAGGTCCTCACATTGTGACAAAGTGGGGAACATCCCCTTGCAAAAAGCAGTGTCTCAGAGATAGAGTCATCTTACATCCAGGTAGGGAAAGAGCTCGTGAAAATAATTAATATATTTCAAAAATAATTTGTTCTTTGGTGTGCCAAAGGTAATACATTATCATATATATGGATATAGTTTACTCTGAAAGGCTTACGATTAGCATGATAGAGGCCTTTTAAAATAACTTTTTCAAAAAAATACATTTGAAAAAGCAAAAATTTAGATGAAGCTCTCTTAAAACTTTAATTGTTAGAAATGACATGTACAAAAGCCCTTAGATTAGGCTTTTTTTCATTTCCAAAACAAATGAAAAGCTCTAGCAGCACAGTTAAGAGCAAGAAAAGACAAAGACACTCTGGTGTGTGCACAATCGTTCCAAAGCAAAGCATTGATGTAAATGCGGGAGGAGAGTGCATGCAGCTCTGGGTGCTAGTAAATAACAGTTGAGCTGAAATTTAGTGTTGATGACAAACCCTCTGACTAAGCACTGGCGTTACCAGAAGAGAAGGTGGAGAGATTCATGGCAAACATGGAGCTGAATGAACTCAGCCGCGATCAGATCAACTCAGAAAAGAAATGTTTGTCCAGACGACAGCCACACTCTTTCAGGCCTCCAGGTTATTCCAGGCCTTTTGACATTTACATTCTCTGTCCATTTCTTTAAACAAATCAATAAAAATGAATTATAAATAGCCCGACTTTTTCACTTTCAGCATGAATCTGACCTTGGCAGATAATCTGTAGCCTTGCATTAAGCAGGTCTCTGGGAATGTGTCTGGATTCATTTGTAACCCCTGCAGGATATGGGAATGCTGCATGAACACTTGACCTTTTCCCCATTCACTCTAATTACATGGAGAACATGTCACACTAGATTAAGTGAGCTTCTCCTCAAGAAGACGGCGATGCATGGCTCTTGTTACACTGATGCCTGGAGTGTACAGGAAACGGAATATAGTCGATGTTAAAAAAAAAAAATACGTCTGTATGTAAAGTTAGCTCCTTAGTGAGAGCCTTTGCTTGGATCGGTTCTTAATCCAGAGTGGCTTTGTCTGCATTTCACCATCCAACTGTGTGGGAGTCATTTCGCCTATTAATCAGCAGCCAGCACTCCATGCAGCAGCTTTCTGCACGTTGAAACAGGTTGACAGCAGGAGGTTACATTTATGAAGCTGGCTGTGAGAATGCTACTGTACAGAAACCCCTTTGACTGGGTTGCTGGACCCAGAGCGCAGAGAGAATGACGTTGCTAGGAGCAACCAGCACAAAGTGATGATGATGCTGCTTTTCTTCCACTTGGGTTCTCTTTTTCATAGTATGTGAGAGGTTTCACAGCAAAAAGCATGCCATTATAATTGTTGGTTGGCTGGTGATTGGAGTGAAGTCTGATTATTTTTGTAGTGGGTTTCCATGCATGTTGAATTAACACACAATTTTTCTATCAGACTTTTTGACTAGAAATCTCTCCGGAAAATGTGAATAACCTCGAAAGCCTCCTGTTTTCATTAGGCCTGTAAATTGCCTTCATCATATTACACACATCTTGATGCTTAGCCTCTGTGGTTTCTTCCAGTGGTGACTCGGGCACAAACACAAACGCTTAATGTTGCAATGACAGGCTTGTGTTGACAGTTTGAATAATGCACCGACTCACTTTAATCTACTTCATCATTTCTTTAGGCCTCAATAAACATCCAAAAACAGTCACATGTCAATCTTCTTCACCTTGGTTTCTACAACCCGTACGCCCTTGATTACCATTGGTGTCGCAGGTATGGCCTTAGTCAAAGGGCGTACGGGTGCTGCAGGTTTTTGGGTTGTCCGGGCCCCTAGAGAGTCACACAGAGGAGCAGCTGCATTTAATGCTACATTCACATCACCCACTTCCATTGAAAAGTCTATTTAAACCCGCCCATATATGCATTTCAGGCTCCTGTTTTCAGAACTCTTGTTTTTATTTACAAAATTGCCAACCACTTAGACACAATAGATCATGAAAAAGACAAATAATTTGTGCTCAGCCAAAATTATGTGACACAAAGTCTTTTGTAGATCTGAATATAGCTGTTAAAGACAAAGTCTAAAGCAAGAGTTATAAGATTTGCACCGATTTGACGTTTCCCACCAATCCTCTTCCAACTGTACATCAGTTGTAAATCAGCTAGAAACATATTGCATGCTTGATGTATACATGGTATTAAAGTGCTACTCCAACTATATTTTTTCTATTGTAAAAGTGTTCTCAGTGGTATTTTAATTATCATTATTCCATTTTTAGCCAAAATCAAGAAGCTTGTGTAACTTTTTAAAACATATTTTCTTCAGAGCAGCAGGAGCTCATTAGAAATTCGCCTCTGTGCTGTGGGTGGGAGTGTTGGCACAGAAGTTAGCCTCAGCTAATTTCCCATAAACTCTTTGTTTACACTCTCTCCTGCTAGCTTATAGCACCCTCACAAGCCAACAGTGTAGCAAGAAGAAAAAAAAAGTTGGCAGCGCAGACATGGAAAATGAAGACATTAATAGATCTATTTTTCTACAAAGCGGATGAATCAGAATTGGATCAGAGTAGTGAGACTTTGGCTCACATATTGCAGATTCTACATCACAAACCTAGGATTTTTCAAACCACTGGTTTTCATCTGCTCCTTATCCATCACGATTTGACTAAAGAAATACTCAGAAACGTAGTTTTGATCCTACATTTTCTTATGGCCTCTGTCATGGTCTTTAATAGATGTCATAAAAATGAAACCTACAATTGTCATGCATAAGGTAAATATATTGTAAAGTATGTCTAAGGATAATGTAAGTTGCATACACTTATGATGTTTGGGTGACGTTGTTGCATGGTGCCCTGAGGCCACACACAAGTTGTTATGAAGGTTAGTAAGGTGTAAGTACTGGCTCATTACCGACCCGTGTCAATGCTGCTCGCATGGTGTGTGTACGAAACGTCCAAGTGCCTGTAGGACGCTGACAAAAATTACGCTCCGATTGTCTAATTTCCAAATTTTTAACAAACTGTGAACAAGGAGCACTTATCACGTTTACAGCACAGACAAGCCTCTAGTGCAGGAATTTGACCTTGATGTTTTGTGCAGGACACGTGTGCTCCGTACAAGTTTGCCCATTTTTCAGCCGCAAACAGCACAGATCCACTGATAAGAGCAGTTGTGGCTAAGGCTTATAATGCCTTCACTTCATGACGAGAGAAACTTTGCCTCTCCGTTAGATAGGCAGGACCCAACTGCACCATTTTATAACTGTCAGAATCATTGTAATTCCAGAGACTGGCTGAATCCCTGAAAGCAACTAATTAAACAGCTTTATGTAATTAGCTTCCTCTTGCTGCAGCCTGCTGCATCTCGCAGTTTAGGAGGCAGTCTGACCCTTCACAGCAACAACCGATCCATCCTGTTATTTACCCACTGAGTTATATTACATATTTTACAAAGACAATATAATTACTGTTTTTATCTCAGCCATAACTGGATATGTTATCTGCTTAGCCTGATCCGTAGAACTGCCAGAATATTCTAACAGGAGCAACGGTTGCCAGTGGATTTATCTGATTCACTGTGCAGGTTGATGACAGGCAGTCAAACGTGGATGAGACTGTCGACGTAAAACAAAAACACAGCACTTCCTACACAAGCCAGCGCATGAAAGAAGGAAGTCACAGTCAGATTGGAAAAGACAAATGAAGAGGGAACAGAAGTGACAGAGATGTAGAGAGGGTGATGACAAAGAAAGCATAAGGAGGCTGCAAAAGAAATAAAGCTGGAGGAAGACACTGAAGAAGAGGCACACAACTAGAAAGCCGAAACTCCCATTAGTTCACCGTTGCCATAAATGATTAATGTGCGCACTGAACAAACGAGTTCATTGCACAGGGAGGGGTAGATGAATCTCCCCGTGTGTCCCCCAAGATAACCTCCAAAAATGGAATGGTCCCAAATTGTCAGACGTAACACAGTGTGCAATGCTGGAGCGTTAGAGATCAGCTGTAGGATGTGGTTTTATCAAAAGCTGTGAAGCACGAGGAGCACATTAGACACGCAAATGTTTTCATCAGCTCTGCTCTTCCTGTGAAAGCCCAGTCATGGTAAACATTGAATTCAAACTCATTTAGCACTGTGATGCTACAACTTTCAGACCCATTCCTTTTAGGCATCACACTACATGTGACTATCAAATGTGTTCAGTGTATTAGGCTGCAATGAAACAGTTAATGCAACTTTGCATTTATGCATTCTGATTGTTAGAATCGTATTTGATCTTCAAAAAAAAAAGGACAACGGTCAAAGCTAAGCATACCTAAAGTTACGTTTACTCTGGCCTCTGCAACACGCGTTCAAGCACCCACTTTAAATTAAAAGTCTATGTAAACAGGTGTATACACACACGTTTAAACGTGTATACACACACACACGTTTCAGGCTTTCATGCTCAAAACTCTTGTGTTCAGACATCGCTATTCAAGTTTCTACAACCGTTTTCAGGCTCTAAGAACAAATACACCCATTAAATGCACATTCAAAGTTGAACCAGGTTAGACTGACCAATCAGCGCCTTGAATTTAGTAGTACGGGTGGTTATGGGGAGAAATTAGTCTCAGTGATTTGTGTGTGTTATTCTTGATTTGTAATTTGTGTCTGCCTGTTTGTGTGCATCTTTGGATTTGTGTGTGCGGAATTCGGGATTTATCAATCCACCGAGAGTAATTTTTCTCCATAGATAACGTCATTTTTGATTCAAAAGTGCCAACCGTTTGACCGTTCATGGAGGAGACAGTTTGGGTTAGGGTTAACTATGGTTAACTAGGGGAACTAGTATCGGGTCGAGACAGTCCAGTGTGAACACCGTATGCTAAACGCGAGTTCTTGTAATGTGGGTCACATGCGCGGTGTGAACGTAGCATAAAAGATTAGGTAGAAATCATCCATTTCAAAGGTTGAAGAAAAAATGTTAATGCTAGAGTCACATGACAAAAAATTCGCATCTCCCAAGTTTGTGATAAAGTTTGGCAAGTTCAGTTTGTTTTAACCTGTTCTAGTTCATGCATTTCATTTCTCAAATTTACTAAATCAAATACACATCACTTTTTTTGTCAACCGCCACCGTGATAGGCTGCCAGTTACCATAGCTCCATGCTAGCTAACTATTTAATCATTTTTTATATGCCTGCCACCCCTTTTAGGACTAATTCCTACCACCTCCTGGGTCTGAAACAATTTGTGGGTGCATCGTTTACACGATCAGCTGTTATCTTTTGGCAGCAACACAAAGTCGCCTCGAGAAGTGACCAGAAATTGCAGGAAAGGCAGAGAAAGCTGAGGTCTTCTAGAGTTTCCAGGACTCCTAAAGAGTTTATGATGGCATTGTTGCATCTGCCCTCAGGCTGTGATCTAAAGATGTCCCACAGAGTCCGTGACTGTGGTGAATGAGTGGAGAATTTTACAGACACTGGATAATCATAGAATATTCTCTTCATCGTCATCCTTTGCATGAGATCATGGGTGCACGTAGGAGCCCCTTTTGCAAACACCTCGCAGCAGGAAGGAGCACTTCCGCAGATCTTTCTTCCTGTCAGCCATTAGACTCGACAATGCTTCTTACACACTAGACTCTTATAGCTGGGATTAACATTATAAAGTGAATTTTTGTGTTATTTATGATCCATCTGCTGTTTTCAAACAGAGCTATAGTAACAAGGTAAAAGTTTTTCTTTTTTGGCTCAAGAATTCTGGTGTAAAGTTAAATTTTCTGTGATGTTCCAATGCAACAAGTAAGATTTACCAAGAACTTCTACGATCTGAAGACATTCATCTTCCCTTCAACATTTTTTTTCCTGTCAGCATTTTGTGCATTGCCTAATAATGAAGGAGCACAGCCCAGGAATAGAACTACAGACCTTCTGGTTGACTATTAACATAAAAGCAGAACAGAAGCAGGGTGGTAAATCACATGGATCCGAGTTGGGCAGCTGTGCTATTAGCCTGCTGTTCTCTTCAATAGGGTCATCTAATAATCGATATCAGTTTAAAATGAATCACTTCGCTGTCTACCATTCGGGATGTTATTAAAGAACGAAGCAGACAACGAACATGACTTTGACATGAAAAACACTGGTTTGATTTCCACATGGACTTAATAATTACATTATTATGGTAATGGTTGTTGTTATGTCTTTTCTGCTGCTCTGAACAACAATGCCAAAAATCAATCATTTCCTTTGGAATCCATTTCTACAAGGACTTCTTCAGCTCAGGAAAATGAAATCATTCTGCTCTCCGCTGTCACAAGTGTTTTCAGAGGAAACACTTTTGTGGAATGAATGGTAGCTTTTGATTCTGTTCCAAGGGAACTGTCAGCTTGCTGTACCCGCCCGATGTTCGTTTCAGTTCCCCTTTTTCTGCTCTGTCAGCTGCTATAGACTTGTTAGCATTTTTAGTTCAGTTCTGCATTAACCACCCTGAAACAAATCGGTCTCCTCTCAATTAAGTGACTCCAGTATATGGGGTTGCAGTATATTGCTCTGAAACACAGAGAAAAAAGCCACTCCCATGAAAATTGTGTTTTTTGTGCTTTTAACACGTTCTTGTGGTCTTTTTCTGCTGATGGAGGACATAAATTAAGAAAGGTATGCTTAAAATTCAATTTCTGAATATTTCTTTATTTAAATCAATGTTAATCAAGAGCAGTCGAAAATTGCCCGTTGAAAAAAAAAGAGGGCATTTGCGCCTCAGGAACTCCATACCTTTCTGATCCAAATTCTTGTAGACGACTAAATCCATGTACGTCTCGGTTTTCCTCGTCCAAGTTGGCGTCTGGATTAAAATAGGATTCTTTGCATTGCATTTTTTCTCGACATTTTTTGTTGCACTGGTAGTGTTAGGTTGAGGTGTGTTATGGGTGACAGGAAAGGGGAATGTGGTTGCTCTGTGCCAACAATTCCACCAACAACTCAGATGAATTTCTAATAAACCCATGCCGCTCTGCAGAAACTGTCACTGAAAATGACAGATGACTGATTTTAAGCCAGTGCTACAGTCACAAATACAACTGCCACCGTGTGATGGTGAGGCATTGGCAGATTCAAGATTTCATGCCGCTGCCCAATTGCTTTTAAATCATTGGCGTGGTCATGAATTTAGATGGTGGCAGTCAGGTTTGCAGAATGACCCATTTTTAAAGACCCCTGGTTTACCGCTGGTACTTGATATAGATGGCTGACGTCTGGAGACATCTCCAGTCAGAGCTGCTGCCGGCCGGTGATCTGGCCGCCATCGACCTGTGGCCGTCCAGCTGTTTCCTGATTTTGTAAGCGTGTCATCCTCACCTGTCACTGGAGTGCCACCGCGTGACCTCAAAGTGCCTGCATGGACGGCCACTAACCGATAACTTTTGGAGAAGAATCATCTGGCCGCTGTTTAATTTGAACTTTTTCTGAAAACCTCCGCACCGCACAGCGTGTAAAAATTTGACTGCTGCCTAAAAGACCACCTAGCAGCAGACTAGTAGCATCAGGAGAATATATGGGGATCTTTGAGAAATATATCTGAAGAAAGAGGCAGCACAAGCTTCGTGTACATTTTCTTTTTTCTTCCTTCCCAAAGAACCCCAGCTGGGAAAAAGATTGATGTTTAACAATGAAAAAAAAATAAAAAAAACAGCAGATGAGTTTTCTATTGTAGGCATATCCGTGTTGAGCTATTTTTTCTTGGGAAAATAATGCTCTCAGGGCATTTTGTGCGTCTTCGGAGGGTGGCATCCATTTGCCTCCAACTGCACATAATAGCATTAACTTGCCTCAAAAGTCAAGCCGCATCTCAGGATTGTTTTTGTGTCACAGCAACAGAAAGCTAAGACATACTTTATGCTTTCATGCAACCAAAAATAAACACAACAAGCAGAATCAGTAACTGACGTTGAATGGTCTTGTCAAGTTTCATTTCTTCAGTCAGCATGTAGTCACCTCTTGTAAAGGCTCAGTGGGTCTCAAAGCTCCCCGAGCAATTTGAGTTTGGAGCATCACAGACACAAACATTTAAAGCACAAACAAACACAACTGCGCTGCTTTGTTCCGGTCCCACACTGCTGATTCTTGGAGATTTGGCTCTTTAGATAATGGTCACTGGAAAATTAATAACAGGCGTCTTATTTCACTTGAAAGATAAAAAGCAAAGGTGCCCTCAGTGTTTCTCACGCACACATACACTCTGTTTTTCATTTAAGAACTATAAAAAAAAAAAAAAAAACAACCAGCTTTTCAGAAAGACTTCTTGCAGGTGCTTCACATTTCATGTCGGCACAAGAATTCATTTTTTGTACCGACAAGTGTGGCAATAACTTTCAGATCTGAGAAAACGGTCAAGCATCTGCATGCCCTTTAAGGAGAACTCAAGAATATGAAAGATGACAAAAAAGAATGCACAAAGCAGTATAAAAGTCATGCCGAAACATCACTAAGAAAAAAAAATTGACTTGAGCCTGAACTTTGACCAGCTGTACTTTCTATTATGTTCAATCAGGATTTTCAGAGAAAGATTCTGACTGAAACACATGTTTCTCCGTATAAGACTGCAATCACATATCCCAAAATGCCGCCATGCGGCGACCTAAATTCAAGTTTTTCAGCAAATTTGTCAGAATGTGTAATCTGGAGGTGGCAGAGGTATTTTTACAAGTTGTGTGGCGGCCAGAGGTTTTAAGATAAAATTCAAAATAAATGGCGACAGCGATTTCTTTTTCCCATCGATTAGTTGCTGCCCGGGGACATTTGAAGGTTGTGCAGGGGCGGTTCAGTGACATGTGGATGGCAGGAAGGCAGCCGCAGGATAAATGACTGATAGCAGGATTTCCAAGGTCCCCAAAATCATTTGGTGATCGGCCGTTTTCAGGAAGTGGCATTACAAGTGTAATGATTACGAACAACTTAACATATCTGAATAGTTTAATCTGTTAAAAATGTACTTTCAGTGTTTCTGATCATTCGAAAAACGTTGAGTTCAAACCAGACAGATTGGCTAGTGACCTGTAGGGGTTGATTTTCAGTTTGACCGGTTCTGAACAGTGAACAGCTGTTGAATCGTTGAAGATTCGGATTGTTTTCAGGTCAGAATAAATGTCAGAAATGCAGCAATTAAAAAAAGTTCTTTTTGGACAGTAATTTATCATAGAACTAAGACAATGGTGTGGTTTGTCTCTAGCAAACATTTATTCAGTGGAGAAAAGCCAAATGTTGTCAACTTGAATGCAAAGCAAGAAAAACAACAACCACAACATGCAGGACAAACCCCATACAACACTTAAAAAAGCATGCCTAGATGAACATGCTCAGCTTGCTAAAAAAAAGGCTCAGTCAACTGTAACAAAAAGACAAAGCGGCTTCAGTTCAGAAGCACATATAGCCAAAAGCTTCAGTCTTTCACCTGAATCAGCAGTGAAGCAAATAAAGCTGCAGTGAGGCAAACCATGAAACCAATCACCATGGTCAGCTAGCCAACTTCTCCTTTTAGGGTAATGTTTGGTTTTTCTTTTTTTTAAGTCTAACTGATAAAATTAGATCACAGCCTGCCTGACAAAATACACACAATCATTAAAAATTTAATGATTGAGAAACCACAGCAAGAAGATGCTTATATATTTAATTTATACATAAAATCTGATAAGAACTTTACCAAGAAAGTTTACACCACGTTTCAATATTTTATTTAATTTTCTTTTTTTTTTTTTTACTTTAGCTTTTATTACCTGGTGAACGCTTATACATTTGAAAAGGCAATAAAATCAAGGTTAGCAAAATAAACTCAATGTTGTTTCAGTTTTCCTACATTTAAAAAAAATGTAAAAATATAGTTTGAGTTTTCTAACATGTACATTAAAAAGAAACTGATAAGACTTTATATTTTCAGCCTTTTACAGGTCCAGAGACAATATTGAAATTTCACATGTCACTAAACAGAACATCTGGAGTTGCTGATAACAGTTGACAGTCTATTCTGAAACTGAAGTTACACCCATTTCCTGTTTTTTGAACTGCAGCACATCACCATCTGCCCTCCTCAGAGGGAAAACAAAAGTGCTGACATCAAAACCCAACAAGGACATTTTTCTCCCCTGCCTCAAAGGTCGACAAAGTTTCGTTTGGTAGAAATTTTTTTCTGCCAATATCTGTATTGAAATTTTATTTTTGACCAAAATGTAAAATAGAGACGCAAAAACATTTGCAAAAAAAGGTTTAAAAAGCTACAAATTGGTGTGCTCAAAGCGTTTGCCTACCTTCTTTAAAATCTTACGACCTGGAGTCCCCATGTACAGATATCACATTTTTAGTTTTATTATTGTAGTTATTTCTCCTCAACTTGGGCTTTGTGAAAACGTGTGTAAAGGATTAGCATATATACATATTTATACATAAAATTACTGTGTAAAGCACTGTGTCTTAACATTTATTTTATTTTAATTTCTGCATTCAATATAAATATATCGGTATTAGTGCTGGCAATCAATGAAAAAATTAATCACTCTTTTGGATTCTGATTAATCACCATTTACCGTTTTACGAGTTAAATTTTACTTGGCAATATCCAACTTTCAAACAAAAAAAAAATGCAAAGAGAAAATGTTTCCCTTTATTATTATTATTGTCTGAAATGTTTTAATATATAAGGTGTTCACCCAGAAGTTTAATTTGTGTGCACAAAACACATCAACAGTAAGATAAGCATAACTGTAAAGACTTTAATGTCTGCAGTATTACTCCAAGTAGAAAAAAGATGCTGACATGCAACCATAAGAAACAAACATTGTGTTTCCGCACTTTAAATGATCCGGGTGAATACTTTATTCTGATTGGCTGCTGGGTGTTCCAGAAGAAGTTCCGGTCACAATGTTCTGTGTGTGACAGCTTCTTCAAAACAAACTTTTCCTTCATGACCTGGACAAAACCAAGCGGTAAGAGGGGAACTTTCTTAACTAATGTTTTTTGAACTTTTCATGACAATCAGCATATATATCGTTTTCTTTGCTGCTGCAGTCGAGGTCTGCCGGCTCGGCGATGTAATGTGTTACCATGACAATGGGCCGTACCAAATAAAATAGTCCGCCTTTTGTGAGAAAGCAATCGAAACCAAAAAAAACAACAAGAATTGATTACTAAAAATCAATTGAATTTTAGTACTTAGTGAGTAAGTGACCATGTTATAAGCAGGATTGTGCCTGACGAAGTGTATTTTCAGAAATTGACTCACTCCACGTTAGCCTGAACTCGCAGAAGACGGTGATTCGCAGAGTGTAAATAATTCGCGTTAATATTTATTAACACGTTTTTTTTTTGTTTTGTTTTTTTTTTTTTATTAATTGCGTGTGTTAACGCTGACAACCCTAATACACATGTCTTAAGCAACATGGTCTTAGGAAGTTAAAAGGGTTTCAACCATTTTTTGACATTTTCCAAATGCAACCCGAATCAAAAGACTAATAATTGTATTATATCACTAGATCTCTGTGGAAAAACTTCAGGCCTCAATGGGTGGTGGTGTCCTACATGTTTTCTTACTAACCTGCCACAATAGGTTTTTTCTTTTTTGTTTTTTTTTCCACACAAGAACAAAAAAAATAAATAAAACAAACAAAGAAACCATGCAAATTATCCCACAAACAATCACAAACTTAATGTAATGTTCAATGTTCAAAAAGGGCTTTAGATTAAGCTTTTCATTGTAAAAACACTCCTGAACCAGGTAATTAGTAGCAAATAGAGCTTGGAGTTCGACAGCCCTCAGAGTGCTTTTGAGAAAACTATTTAAATTTTCTATAACTGTTGCTGTTTTCCTTTAAGACAATTTTTAACTGTCATGTTCATTTCAGTTTCTTTTCTTTCTGCAAAATGTTTTCCATAAATTTTTCATGTGTTTGTGTAAATCCTAATGACCAACTTTTAGTCCGAAATTTCGTACAAAATTATTTTACGTGTAAAGTTCTACATTTTGTATGCAAAAAAGAGATTTCTTGCTATAAGTCTTTAGGTTACATTTTTTATTTTTGCATGAATAAAAGTCAGTTTTGCTAAATACTTTAGTAAACATCTATTCTGTAGCTGTAGTGTTTAGGATCCAAAATCTTAAATCCATCATGATTATCTCTTACTCTATAAATAAGATTATTTTCACACTGAAGTCATTCAATTAAAAAAAAAAGGGTTTCTTTTTCTTTTTATTTTTTCCCCATTTTGTCAAAAAGTGGATGAAAACTGCAATTATCCAACAAGCCCATCATCAACCTTGGTGGAAAGAAGAAAAATCTATATGGCTCCCTAATGAGCACAAAGCACCATTGCTGCCATTTGATTAGGGACTTAATTGCGATAATAATGAACAAATACACCCAGCTCAGGCTAAAATGGTCTTGTAAGCATGCAGCTAATTAATGGCAATTTGCCTACTGATGCCAAATGAAGAAGAAAAATCATGAGGGGGAAATGCTATTTCCTCTAAGCCAGAAGAAAACCAGCCGGCCCTGTGTCGACCACAAAAACTGTCTGATTTGCTTTCCATACAAAACCACAGGTCCTAATGAAAACCTGATCTGCCATGGTAAAAGCTTCTACATAAAAAGCTGCCTTCTGGGGATCCGCCTAGATTGTAGGTCAAAGGCTCGTCAGTGCCGTGCAGCCATTTTGAAAGACAGCCGAAACTGTGTCACAAAACAATAAAAAATGAAGACGGGCCAATCAGCGGCGACAGAAGCCAGCGGCTCACACAGCCTCTCTGGAGATGGTTTGCAGTAAACATGATTGGGGCCACACAATGCCAAGCAGCAGGGAGGAAGACAGAGAAACAAATGCCGTCTGAGACGCACCGATCTGAATAAGACCAAAGAAAACAAAAAGAACCAACAAAAGTTAAGAGAAGGGATGAGTTCTACAGGGTAAGGGCAGGTCCCCCAGCCCACTCTAATGTAAGTTTGATTATCCTGCAAGCACAGCCACGCATGTTGTTTCTGACCAATTAGGCAAGCATAAAGATAGAGGTGTAGAGCTCAGCGAGGGGCTGAAATTGTCTGCTGGTTGGATCTAGGCCACCCTTTCCTTATTCTGCCTTCTGTTTGACGAATCCGCATGAGCAGCAAAGCCAGTCAGAGAGGATGGACGTGGCAAAAGCGGTCAGGAAAGCTCTAGTCAGCAGACCACCATCGAAAAGCGTTAAGGAAAAAGACGGCCATCTGTAAACACTTTAATGTCTGTCCTAAAAAAAAAAAAGAGAAAAAATAAAACTGTCTTGGGGATGGTAGAAAAAATAGATCCACGGCAGATTTACATTTTTGTGGGTTTACTGACAGACTGTTGTGGAGAAAAACATGGGAGTTCTCCAAAACATAAAAAAGCAGATGAGCAGTTTTATTTGTTCAGAGATTATTGGATGTCATTTTTGTCTCCAGAAAGTCTGAACATCTTGTTTTTCATCTAAAATTTGTCAAAAGTGTCTTTGCCGGGAATCTACTTATGTCTCTGGAAGTAGAAAGTCACGCGTATGACCATTACTAAACAAGAAAAAAAGGTTTTGCTTGAAGACTTGTTCAAAATGCTGCTAACACATTTTATAAATCATAGGATGAATACATTTGACAAGTCTCTGAAAGTGTGCATGCAAAGTTACACTTAAAATTCACTGTAATCATATGAAATGCTATTACTACATACAACCCTAAATGCTTTGTATAAACGAAGTACCAAAAAACAAAAAAAATGGAGCTGTTGGATGACCATTGTTGCTGTTGATAGCTTTGCTTTTGCAGTAGTTGCACTACTTTGCTACCCAATTGCTCTACACCCAGCATGCACAGTGACGGTACAACTTTGAATGGAAACACTCACCTGAATTGCCTGGACATTTCTAAACCGGTCTGGACTGGACCGCTCAGTAAAAACAAGTATCAATAGTCATCTCATAGCAGCACTTCACTGGTTTCTGTTAAGGGTGGACTGCTTAAAAACACATGGTTGAAAAAACGTAACCAATCAAATTTCCCTTAAAAAACACCTGTTTCTGCACTTTGGGAGCAGGCTATGGTTCCATCAAAGATGGGACGGCTCGTCTGAAAGTATTGCCCTCAATGTAGTAAAAAAAACTGGAGAGCTCTGCTCATTAAAATGGAAAAACCCTATTTCTGAAAATAAAGTGAGAAAAAAAACAAACACAAAAATAAACTGTTGAAAAAAAGTTTATCCTTTCAAAAGCTAAGACTGTAGAACATCAAACAGGATAATTATACAAATGATTATTTTAGAAATCTTCCATATTTCTGCTCCATAGATGCTGATGGTTCTGAAAGCTGGTCAGTCTATACAGATGTTAGCCGTTTTAATCGCATTTCAGGAAACAGTCTCAGTACTTTACCACATGAAGGCATTTGGATTTTTAACAATTAGCTTCCATTTCCATTTAAAAACCTATCATTCAAATGTCTGAAAAGCAAAAGTGTTAGACTCTACAATCTAAAAGCCTCATCCTTCCAACTCACCATTTCTGTGCAAAGTCACATAATTACAAAGTCAGGACACAGCAAGAAACATTAGTGCAAAGATTTTACAATAAAACATCCCATCAGCATGTGAACTTTCAAGTGAGATGACAGCAGGGACTAAATAAGATTATAATTGCACACAATCAAGCATGAGATCAGGGCAGACAGCATCATTTCAAACTCGCCTTAAAAGCATGCCCTCGGCTGACCAGCCTTCAATACGAGCTTCCTGCCGTCATAAAACGCTTTAAGGAACAAACTCATTAGCCCCCAAACAAAGCGGCTTCTAATACAAGTGACAGAAATAGATAAACTCTATTGATATACAGCACAAGAGTGCAATCTTGCTGTGTTAGTCATGTAAAAATCCATCATCATAACAGCATTTAAACACGATGTAATCTAAACGTGCTTAGGTTTAGATTACTTAATTTAAAAAAGGGTATGATTTGAAGAGGAAAAACATCATCTGCTTTTCTTTTATTTAAATTCTAATGCTGATCTCTGCAGAGTAAAGCAAAAGTCTGTTTTTCTGGAAGTGTCTCGGAAGAATGGATGGATGAGCCATCGAGTATGGATTATACTTAACTTAAAAAGAGTTTAAAACATATCGAGGATCATGACCATTAAAAAGTCTTTTTTCGTTTACATTTTGGAGATAATGTTTAATTTCCAGAAATCCAAACATAAAAAAAAGGAATTCCCAGAAATCAAAATACCGGTATGTTAAAAAAAAAAGGAATTCCCAGAAATCAAAATATGTAAAAAAATAAATTATGATAATTAATCACAATAGGTCACTGATAGGACGATGCTTGAGATCTTCATTTCTGAAAATTACTTTTGTTTTCTGAAACATTCCCTTTCTGTTTTTGTTTTTTTTTTTAATGAAATTGTTTTGGTTTTTTTTGGAATAATAGTTTGGTTTCTGGAAATGTGTTTGGATTTTTCAAATATTTTCTTTATTACTGGTTTTGCTTTATTTAAAAGTCAATGTGATCTTAAATACGCTTTTGCATTGAGCAATTAGGATTTTATTATTTTATTTTATTTTTTTTTTTGCCCTTCAAGGGCCACCGTAGAGACCAACTCATCTCTGAATGCGTGCAAAGCAAAAAAGTAACTAGAATACACACCAAAAATCTGCTGGGAGAAGAACTTTCTATTAACCTTATAGAAATAGAAATGGACAGATGTAGAATGAGGCCATAAATACTTTGTTAGATGAAAGCCATAAAGAGATTTTCATCATAAAAGACAGAAGAGAATAGAAACAACAAAAATGTTCAAATGAAACCTAAATACAAAAAGGATGTTACTGTAAAAATCCAAATCAGTTCAAGTTGAGCTTTATTTTTAACTCATAAATTTAAAAAAATGATCCAGACTGCAATTATCACTTGCCCTTAGCAAAGAAAAACAAAAATATTACAAGATGTTTAAATGGAAACTTTACAAACAATAAAACGATTGAAGGAGTTATTTTATATCCGTGAGAAAATTGAGCAAACATGAGACGTCCACAGCTTGTTGTGTGGCAGAGAAGCTCTGCATCAATGCCAAGCAGCACTGAGCTGCCGATGATATCCGCCTCTGCTGCCATTGACTTCCACAATAAATCAATATCTAGCAGGCCCGGCGGCTCACTCCTTCACATAAACACAGCAAAGACAGCGATGGGCTCACACTCCAAACACCAGCAGCTGACATTTGCACAGCAACGGCGGAGCACGGGAAAAACACAAATGTTCCAGCTCTTGGGGAACACCAGGGAATGGTTCGCCTTTTCTTCACACTTTTGCTCATCTTCCTTTTCTGTCTTCTCTCCCAACAGGAAGCCATTTCCCAGAGTTCCTGAAGGTTGTTTGGCTCACCTGATTCAGAGCAGAGGCAGCAGCAGGAGGACGAGGGGTGGAGGGAGGTCACGGCGCCCTCAGCCAGCCAGCAGGGGCCAGTTTAATGGCTGCCTTTTACTCAGAAAGTCGCAAGCGCGCCGGTCGTCACATCTGTTTAGGAGTTTCCAATAAAACTACAACACACTTTTCCTGGGGGTTTGCGTTGCTTTTGTGGGTGCACGGCGGCAGCAGTTCAGTCGCTTAACTTCATTCAAACAATTAATTACACAATTAAATTTCACTGCAGTCAGCCTGCATCCGACATTCAAACAGGAGACTCATTTGAACAGATTTTAATTGGTGGTGACTGCAGGACACGCGTTTCTTTGTTCGGCATCGACTGACTGGACCGGTGTCAGAAACGTTTGGACTGGTTTGCACATCACTCACCTGCTTTGTAGGAACACACCATGACTGCAGTGTGAGGGGCTCCATGTGAACAGATCGCCCTCATTAGCCTTCTATCAGCTCCAAGTTGTAACTTTGGTTAACACTGGTCCTGTTTGTGATTCTCAAGACTAACTCAGATGCCGGTTGCTTGTTAACTTTTAACGCTTTGTTTGCACAGTGAAGCTCTTTGTGAAACTTAAAAACTTTGACACCATGTTTGTTCATGCAGTCTGGCCCAGAGTTTAATTCCTCTCCCTCACTGGCTTTGACAAGTTCTGCTGTTTTTTATGTATAGAAGCTATGTATAAAAGTTGGGTTTTGGATGGTTAGACTGGGATATGGGACATATAGAATTCATTTACTTACACTTTAATGAAGTTCCTTTTCAACCTTCCAAACAAATGAATGCATAAGTTGGGAGTTCAAAGCTTCAGCCGAGAACTACAAATAATGCAAACAGTGCAAAGTGAAAGTTAAAGGACTAAAAACATCATAATTCAAAGGCCATAAATGAAACAAATCAAAAAATGTTCAAAAGTAGGATTTTAACAAAAAATGTCAAAAGTAGTAGTTGGCAAATTCAAGGTAAAGAGCTTGATTGCAGAAACTCTAAATCTTATCCAGCGACAAAAAGCTGAAAACTAGAAAATTTTATATCAAAAGTTCTGACTTTTTCAACAGTGTTTGAACATATGACCTTTTACGGCCTTCAGACGACTCGCATGTTCCTTCTCATGTTGCAACAGTCAAACCCACATGAATGCGCGTCTGTCTCTGCTCTCTTCTCAGTGAAGCTCTCATTGCTTCTGTTTGTAGATAAAACAACGCCTCTAGCTTCTGTTTAGGGGTGACTCTTTGGACTCGTGAACTGATGAGCTCAACAGAACTGCCACATCAATACAGCAGAGATGTGTCTGATCATTTGCTACCGAGCAGCTTATTAAAATGATTGTGCAGCAGGTGTGCTGCACAATCATCCAAGATAACTCACTGATTGGACGATGAGGAATATGTTGTATACATTAGTGCTGCTGATTTAAAAAATTAATCAGATTAATCGCACTTTTGGATTGTGATTAATCACGATTAATCACAAGGTTTTACTAAGTACATTTATTATGACAATATCCAGCTTTTGAACCAAAAAAAAGCCAAAGATAAAATTTTTCCCTTCATTTTTGTTGTCTGAAATGTTTTAATTTGTAAAGTGGTAACTCATAAAGCCCAGAAATGTAACTTGTGTACACAAAACATGTCAACAGTAGATAAGCAGGACTGTAAAGACCCTTATGTCTGCGGTGTTACTCCAAGAAAATGAAGATGCAGATAAACAGCCACAAGACACTAACATCGTGTTTCTGGACTTTAAATGGTCCGGATGAATGCTCAAATCTGATTGGCTACTGTGTATTCACGGCACAAAAAGAAGTTCCAGTCACATAGCCTTAAATGTTTTATATCACTGCGCAGGCTTCTTCAAAACAAACTTTTTGCTGTGGTAAGAGGTGAGCTCTCTGAACTGATGAATTACTGAACCTATCAAAACAATCAGCATGTAGCTCGCTTTTCGCCGTCGCTTTTCGCTGTCGCTTCAGTGATGCTTTCTGTTACAGTTACAACGGGCCACGCCATCAATCAAATAGTCCGCTTTTTGTGAGAAAGCAGTCTAAACCGCAGGAATAACAAGTACAAAAAAAAAAAAAAAAAAAAAAAAAACAATTTTATATTTATTTATTTTATAAATGACCATGTTATAAGCCGGACAGTGCCCGACGAAGTGTGTATTTTCAGAAATTGACGTATGTCATGTCAGCTTGAAACTCTGGACGCAAAGCGAAAGACGGTCGCTTCTTACATGTAATTAATTTGCATTAATTAATATTTAGAATTATTTTTTTTATTAATCACGCGGGTTAACACGTTAAAATTTAAAGCCCTACTATATAAATAAGCTTTGGCTTCCTAATTGCACACTAGGATGGAAACTTAGGTTGCCATGGTGACACAGCTCTAAGAAGTGGACCAGCTTCATGACCCTAAAAATCCAGCGCTGGCGCCTGAAATTGCCTGACTTCTTGGTACAGGCCCCTGGTGGGCTCAGAAATAGTTGAAAACAGTCAACATGCCAGACTGTAGCTGTCACCTGTCGCATTCTTCTTCAAGCTTTTGACCAGCAGAGTACAAACAGAACAAACTGAGCCGCTCACAGCTCCTCTGGAGGAGGCTGTGCACGAAGAAAAGGCAGTGCTCAGCTGTCAACTCCATCTCCTCCCTGCAATACCTTTGCTCCCTTCAAATGCATCGTGTGTTACAGGCCACATCACAGAGTCTTTCCATGTCCGCAAGCAGCGACACTCATTTGATTGCACCAGCATATCTGTTAAACATTTTTCAGACAAAAGACGATGCCAATCTCAGGCGTTCGCAGCTCCAACTCTTTAATGCACATTCCTCATTTGATGCATGCGATGTGCAGCAGAAAGGAGAGATCTGGAGACTCAGCCCTGCAAGCAGCACAGCTCCCATCTTTCATGGATGTCCTCTTTGCTCAGCAATTGATGTTGTCCCCTTCTACTCTAACTTACAGCCTTAAAAACATCAGCAAAAAAGAAAAAAAAAGTGCAAGAGCAGACACACTCTTCTTGGCTCCAGGCATGCATTATTGTGGTGCAGTTCCCACCATCCAACCTCATATGCCAAAGCCATTGAGGCAGCAGCAGAGGCAAGCAGGCGACACAGACGGCAGCAACATCACAGGATTACAAATGGGAGGCAGAAAGGAAAATTACTCTAATTTTTATCCCGCTGTGGACTTTGGCAGAGAACGATTTAAGCAGGAGCAGTTTCTGGAAAAGGTATCCAGCACCTAGGCAACTCTGGCACAATTTGCTGGTATCTCAAGGACTGCTCTTGTTTTTTTTAATTTAACATTTGTTATTTGTGATTGGGCAGTCATTGTCCTCTGTTTCACCCTGTCTTGGCAGTGGATGCACACACAGAGGGAGATGGTGGGGAGTCTACTTTCTTGTTGTTGGCATTTGAGGAAAAGCTATGCCCATTCACAGCTTTGGCATTGAGGTCCTCAATGGACCAGACCTTGTTTGTTGGCTTTGGGAGGGGGAGGGGAGGGGAGGGGGAATCCTCGCTCTGCATTCCAGTGAAAGAAAACAACCTCTTTTTACAGAACTGCTTTGGCGTCCAAAAACAGACTAAGCTACAAAGGAGGAGGGGAAAAAAAAGGAGAAATATACCATATTTGTCTGGTCTAAGTCGCATTAGTTTGTTTGGTTTTTTTCTTGAATGCATCATTTGGCCAGGGGTGCAACTTATACTTAGGAGTGAGTTTTGAGATTTTTCAAAAAATAAATATTGGCTCCTATTTGTCATTTTCCCCACTAACAACCGGTTGGCCTTTAGCAAGCTTAACCATTAGAGGACACTGTAAGTACGAGTGCATCACTATTTGCTACTAACAGAAGAAGAAATGTCGTCCAAAACAAACATTATATTTTTTTCTTATTTGCATCAAGGCATTAATATTAGTTCTTATTTTTCCCTCTGTAGACTAATATGGAATAGCAAGTCATCAAAGCCCTTGAAAGACAATGGAGAAAGCATTGTCACCGTTGGAACTACTTCATGGCTTCAGTCAACCTAAACAGAAAAGGTTCACTTGTTTCATCAAGTTTGCCTACATAGTTTTAGCAGAAGCATCAATCTAAAAGGATGATGGAAAATAAAAAGTGTGAAGATTTGCATTACTTATGATGGATCAGTAGTAAGAGTGGGGCAGGAAACTTTCAAGCAGAATCTTGCAGAGCTCAGCCGAAAAGACAAGGCGAGCAAAGTCCGGCTGACATTCACGGAAAGAGCATCAAGCAGACGAACCATGAGTCAGTGGAGCTCAGAGCACAAGGGGGGGCAAATGACCCCATGTCCTTTGACACCTCAGTCACTGTGCGGCGCATCACCTTTGGGTATGAGGCGTGTGGAGCAGCGCAAGAGGATGACACCAGGCTGGAAGTGAGACTGACAACAGGACTTATCCGTGTCACACGCCGTGGCTGAAACCCATCTGCAACAGGCCTGCCAGCTACTGGCCTTATCGCACTTCCAACCCACCCCCCACATCCACTCCTCGCTGCCTGATTTGCCTTGAGTGGGTACAGATGTGTGATCCACAAACTCTCCCACTCCAGAGCTCTTATTGGTGCCACGGGGCTCAATAAAAGCTTGCACGCTGCAGCTCGGAGAGCCTGAGAATGCGGTCACATATCTGCAGGCAGCAGAGTGTGGAAGAGTGAGGTGATACTGTGCAAATGCCCCCTTAGAGCCGATTCAACAAATGTGGTCCGCAAAACATGTACTTATTTTGATGTTAAAAGATATTCCTCCTTTAGGGAAATACAAGGACCCAACCAACAGAAAAGTCATCATTTGACAGCAGCTCAGCATTATTAGATGGGATTTTTCAAAATAAGAGTAATTTCGTTTCAGAAAAAGCTTTGTTATGTTGGATGCTGACAGGCACCTCATCAGACTATTCAGTGATTATTACCTCCAAAAATGATGAAAAAATACAACTGTTTCCACACAGCCTCACCTCTTTGACTTTCTCCCTGCGCTCGTTGGTTTTGGGGTCGGCCGGCTTGCCATTGTCCCTCCCCAGCGGTGGTTTCTGCAGACACCTGTGGAACTTCTTGAAATTAAAAGTATCCGAGTCGGAGTGGGGGTCATGGGAGGTCACCCTCTCCGACGCAGACTCCGCTTTGGACCTGGACAGAGTCAGCTCCTCCTGCGCTCTGCCTCCGTCCGCGTCCTCGTGGGGCGCAGGGGGTTTGCGGATCACTTTGGGTTTGGTGCCCGCGTCTCCTTTGGCAGGAGTCAAGCCCCGCTGCTCCTGCTCCTTGGGTCTCTTCACGGTCACATCGTTCTCGGACCTGGAGCCAGCCGTGACGGGCTGGATCTCTGTCTTGGACAAAAAAATGCGTTTCAGTCTGACAGAGTCGGGCAGAAAGAACAGGGCTCCAAAGCACAGAGTGACCAAGCCGGAGAGGAAAAGGAGAAAAACGAACTTCTGGGACAGGCGCAGACCCATGCCCGATGCCGAGACACCGGGCAACTTTCGGAAAACCATTGAAAGTTTTCTGGAGACGCTGCGTCCGCGCTGCTCGGACTCTCTCTGCGCCACTGAGCTGCTGCCTTGCTTTAAAAAAAAAAAACACCCCCGTGACAGTCGCGGGGAAACAAACACAGCCAGTCAGTTAGATCCGTCTTTATCGCGCTATTGAGCGGATAAACAAAGGTTAGGCCTCTCTACATTTACAAATGAAGTCCCTCTCATGGCGATCATCATCAGGCAGCGGCTTGAAATCAGAGCAGAGGCGGTTAAAAACATGATTCTTATCTCAGTGACAAAGTTGGGGCTCATTGCGCGTTTCCATCCACGCGGATGCTCAAGAACGCGTCGCCCTGGAGCGCGCGGCGTGGAGCGGACAGCAGAGCATCCCTTCCCCGAGCCCCGGATCACCAGCCCGCATCTCTGCTTCAAACACAGCCGCGCTGTTTCCGCCTCTGTCCCGTACAGCTGCTGGACGGAAGCGCGCGCATGTCCATGTCTCCGGTCTGTCAACTGCCTCCTCCTGCTCCTCCTCCTCCTGACTGCCGTCAACACGCCGGGCGAAACAAATCGCTGGCGGGCATGAAAGACGGCGGGGTTTTGTCCCACGCGAACTTCTCCTCAGCCCCGATGCAAAGCCGTGAAGGATCCAATCCGGCAGCTCCTCACAAACGCGGAGACACGCCGCCACCTCCGCCGCTGCCGCGGTGCGCACCGTCTCTGTGGCGCGGACGTCCGCCTGCGCAGAAAGCGAGAGGAGCGAGGGCTGCAGACGCTACATATAATGCAGGCAGCGTGAGGAAGAGGAGGAGGAGGAGGATGAGGAGGAGGAAGGGGACGAAAGGGTCCGCTTCCGACAATCCAGTGAGCTGGTCGGGCTGCTTGATGGATATTCACAGCAGCTTATCAAAGCGCAGAGAAGCAGCTCGCTTTCAAAGGAAAAGGTCTGAGTGGTTGAGATGCCATCTGCACCTCCGAGAGAGAAAAAAAACCCGCATCCCTTCACGCGCCAAAACGCGTGAAACACTAACCCAGATAACCACCCGAACGCGGTCCAACCAATCAAAGCGAGGCCACGTTTCTTCTTGCAGTGTATATTTACCTAATGCAAACAGCAGGGGAAACCCCCCAGGAGTAAAATTCATCCTTTGATTGTTTGTTTGAGACCTCCTGATTAACACACCTGTTCGTGCGTCTGACGTCAGCACGCTAAAAATCACAAAAAAATGACCTGGGTGGCAGATTTCACCTGTCTGTGGATTTTTCTTTTGAGCCCTTGAACCAATTTTAAATTGTAAAAAAAATAAATAAAATAAAAAAAAACAATAGTTTCTTAAACTTCAAACATATAATGACTTGTTTTATTTTTATTTTAAAAAATACAGTTATATAACAAAGAGATAAAATCTTTAAAAAAACTATTTAATGGAAATGTTGTTGCAATGAGATACTTTTCTTTTCAACAGAAACATATTTGAATACATTATTCCTACATTACAGTGAATTTCATAATTGAAGACCAGAATTGAAATAAAGAAAATGTCAATATGGAAAAGAAATGTCAACATTAAATCTGGCTTGACGTGAAGTTTTGCATATTATTCACTATTAAATGCTCATTTTAAACTTCTAGATTTAAATCACATAAACGGGAAAACTGAACTCAAATGGTTATTTTATTCAGAAACACAACCTAATGTGGTTTTGACAGAAACAAACAAATCTGTTCCTTTCATTTAGCCACAGTTTGTTGCCGCATGCAGGTTTACAACAGCTAATAATGTAATATAGCCTATCACAACCAAGAAATATCTGAGAAATATTTCAGGGTTGCATCTTCTTCATTTTTATGACAGGAGCCTGCAGACTGGTGGGAATTTGCATGCAGGCTGCATTTGGCCCACAGCCGGACTTTGGACATGCCGGCCGTAAGGGATTTAGCCGGTTCAGAAGATGGATGGATGGATGGATGGATGGCTTTTACCTTCAAAGTGCTGCCTATAGTGAAATGTTTCCCCTCTCTATGGAAGGATTAAAATGAGGAACCACAGCAACAACACACAAACATTTCACATGACAACATTTGAACAGCTCCCACCCTGAAGTTGTTGTGGTTTTGAGGGTGTGGGCGTTCAATTGATTCCCAATTAGAGACAAATTCAACCCTTAATGCCTTTAACAGTAAGCAGCTTTACTTGAGAATTACTTAAAAAGTGCTTTGCCGGCTTTTCACTAATGGCCAGTTTACCTGCCCATTTATCTTATTTAATCAGGATAAAACACTGTGTTTACAGCTGAACTCCCATCCTGTTTATGTAAATATGAGGTAAACACATTCTTCTGCACACCTCAGCATGAGCATTGAAGATTTTTTTATCATTTAAATGCATCTGAACTTCTATATTATTTAGAATATGTTTGTTGTATCCTGAAGACAGTTTCTTCTGCAGATTCATGACAAAACACAGTTAGGGTTAAAGTTATGCCCTAAAAGCTGAAGTCAATATTAGCACAAGAAGAAGTCGTGTTTATTCTAAGCTTGAAAGAAAAAGGAAATCTGAGATAAAAGCAGCTCCTTTGTAAAAGACTTCCGTGACTCATATTTACTCTACAAACTTGATCTCAGAGGACCGAAGCCATGAAGAGGCCAAACTCAAAACACCAAACCTTGAAAAGACCTGAAAGGTGTTTTGACAACATTTACTTGAAGATTTGCCCAGACTCCTGTAGGGGCTTCAGTCAGAGAGAAGATTGCAGGAAATACCTTCATATTGCCTCACTGTTTAGCCAAAAATAGCCTTTTTTACCTAAACTGTGAACATTTTGAGATAAAACTCTTTTTTTTTGGTGAAAACTACACAAATCCATAACTGCAATGGGAAACAATGGAAAGAGCGATGTTATGACTGAATTTTGAATGTCGGGCTGAATGGATTATTGCCACATTTTATGTTAATAGGCTTAGTAACTAAAATACAAAAGAAAACATTCACATTAAAATGTCATTTTTTTTAATTTGATATTTTACTGGATGAGCTAGAATAGAGATGTTTGATTAGTGGAAATCTGCCTCACATGTTTTTCTTTTTTTTACTTTATTGAATATAATCACATTTACAGAACATTTAAACAAGTGCATCCAAAACAAAGCGATGACCATAACATTTCACAGAATAGTTACAGCAAAAGACATGTAAATAAGAAACTGTAAGTTAACAAATACTAAAGAGAAACAAAAAACAAGAGAAAACAAAAATTCTCATCAAACAAGGAAGTACAACGTTCTACCTCATCTTTGGGAGTGTGATTTGTTTTTTAAAATACAAAACTGAAAATATATTTTTTTTTAAAAATGAGGAGAACTCCAATATAATTTGGTTGAATAAGTAAATTAAATTGCACAATTCAAGACCATCATTATACCTTTTAATTTTTGATCCAGCATTTTCTCAGAGAAAGTATCATTTAGAGAGTTTTTCCTCTGTGTTCATTTAGTACACTTGAAGTTTTTTTCTATGTGTACCTGAGTAAACCTATATGTCTGGCAACTACAGACCATGTAGTGTAGAAAGTATATGACCAAGATACTTGTTCAGACAAAACTGGAACATTTAACAATATATACATAGTGTATAAAAAATAAACTTCAAGTATACTGCCTCACTTTTAGTACTTGTAGTACATAAAGACTATTTTCTGGATTTTTTATTGTTGTTTATCATAATTTTCTGCTCACTGTTATACAAGCGTAAAAATACAGATTAACACAAAATAAATGAACTTTATGATATACTTTTAGGCCCTTAAACAAACAAACAGATGATGCTGTTTGAAGAAAATAACATCAAGACAGAGTTTCTCAAAGATCAACTTCTACATGAGTCCTCTTATTGCATCAAGTTGCACATGTATCCTTCATCACTGGGACGGACTTCATGTTAAACTTTACTGTTTCCTCAAAATTTGCTGGATGGTGTTTGCTTTTGTGTCTTAATTCAAAAATGTCATTTGTAGGTGACTGTTCTGGTGACTCTTCATGCTGCAGCTGCAGCGCCTCCTCACAAACAGCATCTCTCCTACTCGCCGTTCAGCTCAGTGCCAACCTGATCCTTCATGCACACATTTGGAATGTGGCTGGTGGGGGAAATCTGCCGCTGCATGCGGTTAATAAGGATGCGTCCCTCAGCTGGGCTTTGTTATCAGACCGAATCATGCTTTATCGGCTGAGAGGCTTTCCCACAAACAAACAGGGAGTGTGTCCTTGCACTGAGTTGAAAAGCCTCATTTCTTTTCCAGTCGCTGACTTTGAGGATTACAGAAACCAGCATATAACAGCTAGTAAGTTTTTCTGACAGCGGGACATGGAAAAACTGATTGTTTTTTTTTTTTTAGAACAAATTTGGGAACACTTGCATTTAAAAATTCATCTCTTTTCTAGGTCATGTTTTATTCATGAAGAATAAAATCCACATCCATGTCTGCTTTCTGCTTGTTCTAATACATCACACAGCACACTGGCGTGATTCAGCCCATTCATTAACAATATCACTGAGTCCTCCTTTTGCTGCAAAGAATTACCTGACACCAGGAAGTGGGGCCGGGCAGGATGCTCACAGCAAAGCCATTAGGGTCAGCGATTGATTTGGAGGTTGGACTGACTAATCCAGTTCATGATAACAACAATGGTGAGTTAATGTAATGATCTGTGTCACCAAGTGGCACCTAGATTTAAGTCCTGAAAACTTCTTTGGCCAAACTCACAAAGCTTTGGAGGATGTTGAAGATGCTCCTCTGGAGTGGTGATTTCATTTAAAAATTCTAAATATAATGCACTTTACTGAGACTCACTTTTTTAGGATAATGCTAAATCACAGTTAAGATTCAATTATTAAAAGAATAAAAGTAAAAAAATACTTCTAAGAACACCAACTTTTATGAGCCTTAGTGGCTTTATCAGAGGTCAAAATATAAAGTGTCCTCAAAAGATTAATCTATGATGAAGTTATAAAAAATTAAACTCCTTTTGGTTTTTACAATCAAACTTGGATAAGGATGTAAAGATCTCACTCTCAGTTTGATAGTTTCTTAATTCCATAAATGAAAGTGATCAAAACATTGATATTTTGCAGTGATGCAGCTGTGATGACTCAAGTCTTTGCCCAAAATACCAAATCACCTCACAGACTCATGCTGTCACACAGTACTCTCTAATTTTCTCAGTAAATGAGCCAAATTCTGCTCTCCAGATACATTTTCTTCAACCGTTTATTTCCTCTCATGTTTTCCTGGGGTTGTTGGCTGACTTGCAGTCGTGTTTTAGAATTAAAGGTGAGCTTAAGTTTCTCATTATTCTCAAATAGTTAGTTAATAAAATCATTCAAAATAAAGAAAAACATTGAAAATAAAAATAAAAACCACTGTATGTAAATTGGAAAAAATTTGGTTAAAAATTTAAACATTTTAAAAAATTTTCGTTGTTTAAATTCTGTTGAAGATTTTTAGCAGAAATTTGTCTTCAAGCATTTTTCTGATGGTTCAAAATCAAAATTAATGCAAAATCTTTCATCTTTATGTGAGTTCTCAGTTTTAAGCTATTTTCAGATTTTAATCTCGGACGTGTGTTTTCGTTCCTTAGAGAGCAGCTTGACCTCGCCTATCATTTTGCATCGTCATCCAGCTGACAAACTCCAAACCGCAGCCTCCAAGAAACATTTCCCTCACAATCATAATCAAACACATCTTTTTGTTGAACCAGATGTTTTTCGAGCAAAGCTGGGAATAAGATTGTTCATTTGAGATTAAAACCTAGGTGATGCTTCACAGTTTTTATGGTCAAAACTCCACAATTAGCCATACACTAAATGAGGTATATGGGCCGTGTAAATGAGGCAGAATGCAATAGCAAACACACCATAAAGCTGACGCAAGTGCTGCTGCAGAAAGCTTGATTCCCTCTTTAGCACACACAATAAAGGTACTAGAATATCTTTAGAGAAAAACTGTGAAAATAGGATTTAGAAAAGTTGATGGCTCAGAGAGAGCTGCTCTCATCCAGGTGAGGATTTGGGAACTACATGGGTAGATAGTGCCATCTGCTGGTGGGTTTGTGGATTTCTGACATCAGTCCTTTTCTGTTCTCAGCTAAAAACAAGCTTTCAGCCAAATGTGGGAACTTTACAACAGAAAGAACATTAAAAAGCTTTTCTGCGTGTATTTAGAGGTGACTGCTATGTTTCATTTAGGCTCATCTCAACATTTGAAAAAGAATTGACAGAAAAGAAAAGTTCTACTGCAGACAAATCTAATAAAGAGACAGAAACAGAGAAAAAAGCGCTTTAGTTTGTGCAAGTCTGACACAGACTAAGACCAGACCGGGAAGTGCTGTTAAACAGGACATTCATGAAACATGCTATCACATTTCCAAAACAAAAATGTAAAAGTCAAATCTCAGTGAAAAAAAGTTTAAAACAATTAAATTTAAACAAGGGATCAGATTGATGATGCATTCTTATTAAGAAAATCTGTGTAGAAACACATCCAAGTATGTTTTACTGTATTATAGTATCAAATTCTGGAAGATATTTTAAACAACAAATACCCAATATTTTATTTTATATTTTATTTGTTTGATAAAAAAATAAATAAAAGCTTGAGAGTAAAAAAAATCTCTGTAGGACTTTTAGACTTTTATTTTCAAACCTTACATTGTTGTCAACCAGGACAAGAAGAAAACAATATATATATATATATATCTGTTCTGTATTTGACCTTAAGATTGCTCTTTTTTAAACTGTCTGACTTTGTCAAAAAGGAGAATTTTTTGCACTTTATTGAATTTAATAACTTCTTCTTTCACCTAAACACAATAGTTGTCCTTGATCTTGCTGCCACTCATATTTTCAGGTTCTGAAATATCACCTTCCCATATTTTTAACATCAGTTTTATAAACGCGTTTTTTGTTTGTTCCAAATATAAGCTAATTCAAATTGTTCTTTTCCTTTAAAATCCTTAATAATCTTGATTAGCTTCAGTGAAACGGCTGCTAATTTAAACAGATTAATCTAAAACAAAATTAGATGTCATCAATTTGAGTAATTGGATTCTCAGATTATATTTACATGCAGAAAGAAACTTAATCACTCAGCGGCTCTGCTGGAAAATGACAGATTCCAACACAAAGCAGCATCTGAAGCGGGTAAATAATCAGAGCTTGTCTGTTCCAAAAATAACTACAGTGAGAAGTGTTTGTGCAGAGAAGCCTGTGAGTTGTCCAGCGGTTATATTTTAAAGGAACCAAAGAGGGAAAACAAAAAAACCACAGCAGCCACATCTTTCTCCCTGAATATCTCTAACTCTCTCTGTTTGTCTGTTGTTCCGCCAAGCTGAGAAGTGCAATTACTCTTAACAATCCAGGCGGTTCAGGAGACGTGGGCTTTAGACTTAGTTTGGGCCTTTTCAAAATGCTGAAGACTGACAACTGTTTTAGTTTTTGATGATAGTTTTCAGCACTCGCTCCTCCTCTTGCATCCCAACATTTCCACAAATTCAAACAGTTCTTCTGGTTCCGTGGAGGAGCTGTGTCAGTCGTGCTATAAACAAATGCCCAGACATGCAATTGGAGGAATTTGGTCTTGGCTGGAATCATCGCAGTTAAACAGAATAACTTCATGCCTTTTAATCTTAAACAAAAGCTCAGAAAACAAAACACAATTTGCTTTTGTCGTTTTTATTCTGTCTATAAATGTAAAATGTTTAAAAATCCATGAAAAACACTGAATATGAAAGATGCTATAGACATACAGTTGCCCTGTATGATAGATTTCCTTTGAATGTAAAGCATTTAGTTTTGTGATACCTAATTGTTGTCACAAGGATGCCTCAAGAAAAGAGATTATTTTCCAATTTGATCCAATTTATTTATTCTTCAGACCTAAAATAAGCTCAATACACACAAATTATTCAAAATTTAAAAATAAAAACATTTTAGTAAAATTAAAAACTATATTAAAGATAAGATTTTAGGTGACAAAAACATTTTGGTTCTCCACTATAAGCTGAATGACACCTGCAGTTTTTTAAACAACCCAAATAAAAAGATGTTCTTTTTCATTAAATCATCTTTCTAAAACAGAAAATAATAAATAAATACATAAACAAATATAAATAAATGAATGGGATAGGATTGGATGGATGAAGGCATGGATGGACAGACAGACAGATATTGGAATTTCCTGCTGATTTTATTTAAAAATTTCTAAATAAAACTCACTTCGGGAATGTTTCGCCCACACTGGATATAAAATAACATCCCTATCATAAATATGTGACAGTAAAAAAGCATTTACTCTAAAATAGTCCATGTTTTTTGCTTTACAACTTCCAGGTTGCAATGGTCAGTTTAAACAAATGATAAAGAAGAATGAGAATAAAATCCATATACTTGATTGACATCTGCAGATGACATCCAAAGCATCATATGAAACTCCCAAAGCTAATTTATGGATTTAAACCATTTGATCTTAACTAAAATGGTAACAAATGAAAATGAATATATGATAATTAATAAAATATCACAATAATGAATATACAATCAAAAGAATAATTAGCAGTTTGTTGAGGGAAAAACACAGGATCAAACTGTGTTCCTCTTTTTGCTTTATGTGACACAGACTTGCGTCATCACGGCACAGATCTCTGGGGAAGGATAAGTTACATGACAGCAGTATTGATTTAAGCTTCAGCAGCACTGGAGGCTCCATCATTGTGAAGTAAAAAGAAATGAGATCAATTGAATCAGACACCAAATATCTGGAAGCAGTCTCATGCTGAGGCATCTCGAATGAAAGCTGCTGAATGTGACGGGTATAAGAAACCTAGATTCTGTAAATTATTTTGAAGGCAGCCGAACTCTGTAGAGCAGTGGCAGATTGAGAAGCACATGCAGGATTAAAAAAAAAGATATACACAAATGACGTAAGTAAACAATCATCCAGCCTGATTGACTTGAATAATTATTAGATGAACAAGTTTTAAAGCTCTTTTTTTGAAGTTCTTTAGTTTTCTGTGAAGCCTCAGCAATTAAACAATGTACATCAGTACACTTCAGAAGTATTTGAAAAATAAATTCATGTCATAAAACACTGAAACTGTTTAACTTGAAAGAATTCTCGAAGAATCTTTTGTATGAAACAATACTACTGTGGTTCCCTGACAGGTGAGTTAAAGATCCACTAGGATGAAAATTATGTTTTTACCTTCTTATCGCATTTTACTGATGAGGGAGGACATATGTTAGGAAAAATAAATAAATTGTTGTGAATCAGGAGTAGATGAAAAATCTGAAGTCTGAAAAAGAGCTTTTTTGCGAGATTGCATAAACTTGTAGATTATTAGATCCATGTACGTCTTTGCTTTCCTCATCCGACCTGGGGTCTGGCTCAAAACTATAGCGCTGGATAGCTCCGGTATTGCTCACCATTTTTGTTACAATGGTAATGTTAGGTGAGATTTGTGAGGGGCTGCAAGCTAGTGGTAGAGGGTATAAACAGATGGATGATGGGAAGTAGGGGCAGGATTACGCTCCAACAACAGTCCTGGGAATGCTTTTACAATAGAGCAAAAGATGATCAAAAGATTTAAGTCTACTTTTCAAAATAAACTTTCTACTTATTTGCACAAAAGTACTGCTTGACATGATGCACTGCAAATTCAAATATAACTTCACATTTAAGGCAAAAAAAAAACACAGATACATTAGTGTTAAAGTAAAACTTTATTTCTAGATTCATCCATATTTTACACTGTTTTTTATTGGTCTTTACAATGGAATGCTGAAAACTGAGAATGATTTACCTGTGAGGAAATATCTGTACTTTTTTTTTTATTGTCCAGTACATTTGCTATGTCTTCTTACATACAATGTGGTCATTTATTACTAAAATAAGGATTATATTATTATTGCAAAATCGAAGATCATGGAGTCAAAACAATTGAGAGACGCTCACAATCATGAAGAAACTAAATGACTTAAAGGGAGAATCTGATCCAGTCTGTGACATTCAGCAACATTTCTACTAAACCCGCCACAAGTTCCAGCTCCGATCCCTTTCTGATTCACCATATGGTTGATGAATCAAAGCCTTTTATTGCTTTCTCCAGCATCAGCTTTTTGAGATAAAGGTACTGCTTCATTAAAGTGCTTTTTGTGGAAAATGATGGCTTTAGGTGGAACTCAACTCTGGAGGAAGAATAAGTTGTTTTATTACTAATACAAATTCATGGACAAAATATTCTTTATGGGTTATGCTGTGAAAAATGATATGTCAATATGAATTATTTTAGTAGTACATTTACTGGATGAGTTTTGATTAGTTTCTCACAAATATCCAACAGAAACAAATTTAACAAAACATTCTAAGAAAAATGAAAATTAACTCAAACATCAAGATGTGCAAAATAATTAAAAAAGAAAAAAAATTAAATAAACTCGATGCAAATAAAAATCTTTGTTAGTTAGTGGCTCTTAAATTAAAGATACAGCTTAGGTTATCCAGCAGAAATAATTGAAATCATTATACAGTCCACCTCAGTAGATTCAGGGTTCTTTTTTCTACTAACGGAATCCAAAAACATATGTATATTTTAAGTGGTTTATCTGTTAAACAGTAAAACACAACACATACATCCAAATGTTTGATCAGAGAAGGAAGAAACACTTGTGTCCAATAAAACTCCCAAAATAAATCTGTACAGAAGAAGCACACAGAGGGTTTAAAGCACACGTGAATAGAATAAACAAAAGTGTGAACGCTGGTGGAACATTTCTTTTCATTTACAACTTGGAAAAAAAAAAAAAAACATAAATGTAGTATTTTTACCTAAACAGATATAATTGATAATTTGACTAGTAAACAGAAAACTCATCTTTTAGATTTGATTTGTCCATTAAGGGAATAAAAGGCAAGAAAGTGAGACACGTGCATAATAATTTACACCTAGGTTTTTGTTTTAAATATATTTTTATATGTATAGGCTATATGGCTTTATAGTTCTGTGGTTCAAACATTACTACAGAGGATTCTGAGAATGTTTGCCTAAAGCATGCATTTGGTATGAAAAATTAAGATATGAAAATAATGTTACTATTCTTTTTTATAAATTAAAAATCTTTGGAATAAAGCAATGGAACGTTTCATCTATTTTTTTTATTTGCTAAATGTAAAATTGCTCTTTAGATTATAACAAGAATCATCCTGTGGGCTCATCCTCAGGGTGATACACTTTGCAGTCACACAGGTTTATAAATATTCCTAAAAAAATACTAATCAGAGCAGTTTACTGTTGAACTAAGAGCATATGAGAAGACGTTTGGCACATTGGAAATAACACACATGCAGAACCTGTTCTCAGGTCTTTTTTAGTTGCAGGTTCCAGATCAAATTGTTTTTAACAGAGCATTTTGGGTGAATTCCTGGCAAATATTCCATCTTTTGGTTTTAAAGCAACCCTTTTTGTTTCTGTTGGCATTTACAGAAAGACTCCTCTCTCGTGTCTGCCTTTTCAGACTAAAAGTTCAGTGTTTATATAACAGCAAGTTAACTATTACTAGGTTTAAGCTCCAGTTCACTTCCTAAAAACCAGAAGGATGGTCATATGTCACGGCAAGTAAAAGCTGTACTGTAAAAAGATTCTAGAGAAGCATTCATGGACGTTTAAAAAGAAAAGTGGAATGAAATGAGGGCTGCTGGGTAACCCGAGCACTCTGGAAATAAGAGGATCAGGAAAGACTGAGTCGTCTTCAACACCCAGGAAACGGGGACAATGACTCACTTAAGTCTACACGGGTCAGGGAGAGGTCTTTGAATGGAGTGATATTAGGTTTCAGTGAGATATTACCTGTAGGCGTGAAATTCAATTTTAACAGCAGCACCTGGGCCCAGATGTATGAAAGAAAAAATAACACAAAAACAGAGGGACTGCTGCTGAACACACACTGCAGAATTATGAGGGAAGATTGTGATATATATATCTATATATATATATATATATATCTATATATATCTATATATATCTATATATATATATATATATATATATATATATATATATATATCTATATATATCTATATATATATATATATATATATATATCTATATATATATATATATATATATATATATATATATATATATAAAAAATCTCGTGCAAAATTATTTAATTTGATCCATTAAAAAAAAGATTTTTTACCAGCTTCATACCGTCAAAATTAATTGATATGACTCTGGTTTTACGTTTTTTTTCTGAATAAAGCTGCTTTTCCCACCAGCATGCCATGCTGATGATAACGTGGTTTTATTCTCTATTATATCTTTTTTTCCCCCCTTTTTTGACCACTACAGAATTTGCTGAAGCTCTTTATTTTCTTTTTCAGTATTTATTTCATAACTAAACTCACAAAATAAAGCTCCCCATCAAATTAATTTTCTAATATTAGATTCAATGAATTTGTTTGTGGAAAAAATATGAGGAGTTATTCAAATTTAGATGGATCAGACAAGGAAATCTGTCAAAAACGATCAATTCTGCACATTTAGGTTTTTGTGCTTAGTTTCACAAGCAAACTACAAAAATGTTCATACATCTGAGTCCTGGAGTTGTTTAAGAAAACAACAATTACATTTGTTGTCTATGTTTTTGTCAAATGAATTCATTAATTCACAATGTTTACAGTGTTTTACTCAGAGCAAAAAGGAGTCAGAAGAGTAGTCAGACAGACACTTTACTTAGGTGAAGACCTCACTGGTCCTCAGGCCCACAAAGTGTCAAATAAAACAATATTTATCCTTCCTGAAATTTGAGTGCTCTTAATGCCCATTTTGAATAATAAATTAGCACTGAACAAGGTTATACAAGACTGAATAAAAGACTTTTACAGGGCGTGCTTTAAAAATAAAGAAAAGACTGACACTGCACTGCATAGAAAGTTGTTGTTTTTTTGCCATCATAAGCCCACAGTCTTGGACTCTTAAGGTGAACTGCTGTCCAAAGGAAATACATTTTTCTAATATTTTGTGTGTATGATGGTGGAAGAGGACTTGTAGGTCAAAAATGAGAGGCTTCAACTTTTTATAATTGATTAAAAAACAACTCTACTGACGTCAGAAAGATCAAATCTACCCTCAAGTTAGAGGTTTAAAGGGTAATGTGAGAGAAACATAAAAAGTGTGGTTTTACACAGATGAAGAAACATAATTCAAAAAACAAAAACAAGCCATCCTTGGTTTGAGTTTACTGTTCAACATTCACCAACTTTCCTCCAAAACTGCAGGATTTCTGAAGCCACAGCTGAAGATCAAGGCCGCCGAGTCTTTAAGCCTGGCATTAAATATACATTGTCCTCTGTAAAAATCACCCCTTTGATCAACATCTCATCGATGTGGAGAAACTGGATTATTAAAAAAAACATGAAATTAAAAAACAGTTTTAAAGAAGACTAAGAAAAAAATGCACCAAGTGATAAGATCTGACATCAAATAAGGCCAAATATTCTGAAGGAGCTACATCTAAATGTCTAGACATCCAGCATTTTTAAAGTGGCAGACAAAAAGTGAAAACCACAAACTCTCCGCTTGAAGCAGTTGGTTTGTTGATTCTATTTAGGACAGCTGCGTGTCCCGGCAAATATGACTGTAAAGACACATTTAAACATAACCGTAAAAGCAGTTTGAAAATAACATCTCCTGGGACTTCAACAGTCCAAACTTTGGTAATGCATAGGACTTTCCTGAACGTCTCAGGCTAGCAACCATTGCAACAGCGGCTGTTGCACCCCTGCCTGCCAAAATGAAGAGCAATAACTTCAACAAAGTAATGGCTCTTTTTCCACACATGCTTTTTTTTGTCGTCTTTTTGCTTCAAGCTCTTACAGCAGTTTTGGCTTGTTTCTTGATGAACCACTGGGATTAATTTGGAGACATGGCGCTCCGTCCAGCAGCCCTGCAGCCTAAGTTCTTTCCCTGCTTCTTAGGGCAAGAACGGGTCATCCTCACCCTCGTCTGCGCTGGGACCCGGGTCACTCAGGCACCTCATCAGCTTCTGCTGATCTTTCGCATCCTCCTCATCACCCTGCTTGCACGGAACACTAGGAACCTTCATCGTGAGACCCATGTCCTCGTGCTTTTCTTTGTCCTGTTTGATCTCATCCACAATGTTGACAATGTTGACCGAGTCTGGAGACTGCGGGGAGGCCAGCTCCACCTGGATGGTTGGAACACCATCGGCATCTGGCTTCACATTATAGGATTGTGGATCTGCAGGAAAAGAAAATATGATTATTTGGGAAATCTGGTAAAAATCTGTATCTTACAACATGCACATTCTAATACTACACACAGATACGTTGAAATAATAAATTAGCTCGCTTAACTGGACTGAAACAAGCTTTTACACCAACAAACACAGAAAAAACTAAAAATGTGAAGTTAGTCAGTTGATTTGGTGCAGCACATGCCAGAACATTGCTATTTTTGGTTTAAGGTGTTAAAAGAAAGTTCCATTCAGCTGACATGCACATTTGCCTTTTCATGTCAAGGCAGTCTCCTCATTAGTGATTACAAACATGCATGTTAGAACTGCTGTCGGCTTCTGACTTGCCTCTACACTCACTACATACCTGAAGTTTGTTTCTTTCCATTTTGCTGGTCAGCAGGTTTAAAATCTGTATGTCTGCCTAAAATAAAAACCAGACTTTGGTTTACGTGCTGGTTGGCTCATGCAAATATTTCTGAAAGCTGTGAAATATCGACTGCAGCAGGTGTGAGTAGTAGCAGAGTTTGCAGTTATTGTGAGCTTGTAAAACAGAAGAATTGTGTGGATGTTGAGGGCAAAACCTTTTGATTGATAAACTGGGGTCGGGGTTCCTTCAATAAGAAGAAGAAAAAAAAAAGACTGAGGAGGAATGTGGTTCTGGTCTGGCTGTGGGATCCAGGAGGGTTCATGAAAGTTGGCACGTATTTCAGGAATTTGCTTATGTTTATGAAGGTCATTCAATTAAATCTATACAATTATGACAGGTTTGTATAGCTGACACAAAGTGAGGCTTGTTCTTAGTCAGGGTTACCTTTTGTCACTAGTTCTGTTATTTTCTGTTTCACTGGTTTGCAGTTGAGCATAAAGAAACTGGTATAAAAATCTGCATATCAAAATCTGAGGTCTTTGACCTCAGCTGCAAGACGGTGGAATGCCCCCTCTGGATCAGAACTGAGCAACCTTCATCTTTGGAGGTATTGGAATGATCTGTTCCTCAGTAAGGAGATGACGGAGCAAACAACTGGCCAACAGGTTGGTGTGATGACTGCAGTAATGTGGAGCTTTCAAGAGTTGGAAGGCAAAGCTTTCAGTTTAAAGTTGATGCTTAGCCATCAGAGAGGATCAGAGAGGATCCGAGGAACACGGGTTAGAGCTTTTGCTACTCCAGACCATGAAGAGACAAGTGAGGTTTGGAAATTTGACAAAAATATAATTGAATGCTTTTACAATAAGGCGTAAGTGTGATTAACATGGAGGAGACCCAGAACACACTGCATCTGGCCAACAAAAAAACAAAAAAAAAAAACCCTCATCCTATCAGAAAAACTGGAACAGGTAAGTCTGGGCTGTCTTCCCAAGACTGTCTTACCAACAACCAGACAACTGGAAGATAGTGGATGGATGTTTTTAGACCCCATTAGTGAGACAGTGAAGGAGCAGCTGAAGTAACATGAACTCAAGGGTCTACCGTTGGTCAGGATTACCTGAGGCCAGTCTGGCTCTGCGCAGGGTTGGAGAGTCAGAAGTAGCTGCAGGCACTGACAGGTAGTTATTCATCTCTTTTATCTGGCAGAGAGAAATTAGACAGATTTTTATGTTAGAAAAAGAAAATCTTTTACATCCTATATAATCTAATTGGCCAGAAAATTCAACCACATTGTAAATGACTATCCTTCAGAACTCTAATAAAAACTAGTTGTTGCTTTCCGAGTTTCTGCAGAAATTCTCTGAACTCTGCAAATACATGAGGTGCATTCAATTTAGTCTCAACAAGAGTGAATTTCATTTTGCAATTACTGCCTGATGAAATGTGAGACTGTCCCACTCAACTGTGGGAATAAATCAGCTCTGAGTTGTGTCGGGAAATTCAATTTTAGATTAATTAGAACTCAAATTATAGTTCTGACTAAATCTCTTTAACTGTTAGGGGCTCAGTATGAAATGCACGGATTCTCTGCGGATGGTGGAACTATCACCGGTGGCTATCTTGATTTAAGAAGCATTTCCCACCTTCTTCTCCAGTTCAAACATCTTCTGCTTCTTAAGGAGGTCATTAAACCCATCCTCAAAAGGATCAGCCACCAGAGTGTGTCGGTTGTAGGAGCGCAGCTGAAATATAAAACAACAAACAAACACAATGCAGATTAGTAAAGGAAAACCGTGTTATTATCCTTAATATTCTCATCCACTGGCTTGTAGATAACCAAGCCATTTGAAGCACAAATTTGTTATTTAGCTTCTCTATCTTTACAAACCGGAGTTCCTGTGGTTCAACAACAAGAAGAACATGCAAACTCCAAACAATAAAAAAACCCAGCCTGGATTTGAACCAGGACCTTCTTGATTCCCTGTTTAGTCCCCTTTAATATAATATTAAAAGAATTTTAAAAAGCATGAATTTCTGTGAAAGCCACGTTACCCTCTGCCGGGTCCTCTGAAGGTTGCTCCTGAGGATCTTTCTGATCTCCTCCTCCCGGGCTTTGGGCAGCTGTGGCAGAACTCTCTCTCTTGTCTCAGGAGCTGGAGGAGGCTTCTTGGGTTGAATGTTCCTAAAAATAAACAAAACTAAATTATGAACCATAAAGGATTTTAAAAAATTAGTGTTGAAGATTGAAGCCCATTCCTAAAACATGTATTTTAAGAGATGATCCTTTATTTGCTGCAGTTTTAAACTATTCCGTGTTATGGCAGAAGCATCATGCACCAACTTTTTAATAATGAAATATAGAACACGGGGCTTTTGAGTACTCACTGAATGGAAACTGTGGAAGGCAGAGCAGAAGACAGCTTGCCTCCCGCTCCACTCTCCACCAGCTGAATGGCCTGTTTGAACTCCAGCTTGTGGTAGAAGGCAATGAGCTGTGGTTCCTTAGAGCGCTCCCCTGCTATCAGGCACTTCTTCACATACTTCCTATTGAAGCGGTTCAGTCTGCAAAGAGCAAAGAGCGACTGATGAAGTCGAGTAAACAAACTCAATCATAACAGAACAAAAACAAGATTGAAATACTGTGAGCGCTAATCAAGTCAAATGTGTTACTGCTGCTAATAATTCAGTATTTAAGGTTTTTCTGTCATCTTTGGAGCTACAAAGGAATAAGGATCTAGTCATACTTAGTAAATTTGGGGAAAAAAAATTATGTTTTGCTTAGTTTACCATCATCAGAAACAAAGTGAAAATGCTGTGGTGTATGTCTGTGAAATCCATACTTGTCTTTCCAGTGGTGGTGTCCATAGTGTCCACAGATATCTTCAATTCCAGTGAGCAGGTGGTCGAGAAACTGTAAGTATAAAGAAAAGAACAAGTCAGAAAACCAGCAAAGATATCTTACAGGCTTAATCTTGGACGGAACATTCCCAAATTAGCAATTATAAGAATAATCTTTTTTTTTATTATTTATGAACAACTTTCCATGTAAAGTGACATGTTTAAGATCCACGTGACTGAAAACAAGTGCCACAAGTGTTGCAGTACCATTAAAAACCACTGTGAGGTCATTTTCACCACAAACCAGCAGTGCAGATGTTACTGCAGAAATTTGATCGTTATCTACTTAGTATTGACAAGACTACTTTTTTAGACAAGTATTATTTAAAGTCCCACTTCAACCATATTTTTTCTGTTGTAAAATGCCCCTCAGTAGTCTTGACTTTTAAATCATGATTATGCGGTTTTTAGCCAAACTTAAAAAGCCTGTGTCATTTTTTAAGACATATCTTCAGCAGCACGGCATTAATTTATCAGAAATTCTCATCTGGGTCTTTAAATGCTTTATTATTTTATATTATTGAATAACTAAATGTGTTGAAAACCTTATTGTAAAAACAGACTCATCTATGAGAGCCAACATGATAACAAAGACCAGCAAGCTTTATATAGCTCGCAAGAAAGAAATGAACAGCAGCCAGCCGACTGACTGCATTGATTTTATTAAAGCGGCAGTGTCCCTGCTCTGACAGCCATTAAAATGTTGAAAATGTGTTGTTCTGGCTGCAACCTTGTGCCCTCACAGAGCTGGTGAATGACAGTCCTACTGTTGCTATAGTAACAGGTCATTATGTGGAACTACATAATCTACTTGACAGAGTTGATTGATTCGTATAAAGACTCTAGCTCTCCACAGAAAACTGTCGAAGTTTTATGATAGAAGTTTTCAACACATCAGGATGACTTCCTTCATTCACAAACATAAACCCTGAAATTTTTCTTTTCACAGCTTTGGTTCACTAATATAATTTCCTAATGCAAGCATGGATGTTAAAGCTGGTGTAGGTGTGTTTTAAAAGCTCAAACTATATTTAATGTTTTTCTTTTCTACCTTAGCTACCTTAAAATTAGAAACTTTCAATGAATTTTTAATAAATTTTTCCTCAGGAATATTACAAAAAATATAATACTATTGATGCAAATCAGTATAAATAATACAGAGACAATATTAAGATTAAATTAAATGTTTATGGACAGTCAACAAGTAAAGTGGATACAAAGAGTCTAAAAATTGTGTACCATGTGACATGTAATACAGGAATCTCACAGCCCATAATGAAAAAATTGGTTTCATATCAGAAGCCTGACTCTGGCTTGTATTATTTGCCACATTGCAGGCTGGGGTGTCTTCTTTATATTTCCCGTCTCTGGTGTTTTGGAGTGGAGGAGCCATTAGGGCTGATGGTGACTCATTACTACAACCCCAGGAGAGTTATGTGTGCAGCTTATTTGAGTTCCATAATATTTGTTTAAAAAAATCATTGAGCATCACAATAAATGGCTTTGCTGTTTTTTATATTGGGACTAAATAAGTAAAAATTAATTGGAAGTAAATTTGCAATTGGATGAATTATTTTTTGCAACCTCTTGGATCTGAAGTCAGAAAATGTGAAGTACCACCACACAGCCAGCGGGTGGAACCAATGATCAATATTCAATAACGAATGAAGGTGGCTCCAGCAGTCTGCTAGTGAGAAAGAATGTCACATTCTCACTAGCTACATCTTTGAAGATTCATGATTAGTCAGGAGGTGCCTCAATGTCCAATTCAGGTGACCATCTGTCACTATACTTATAAACACATCTGTATTTGATCAAAAAAAAGGGGGAAAGCAGAAGATCTTCTGACATGTCAGGCAGCAGTTGCAAAAAAAGGCCTACTAGACAACCTGGAAGTACATGAGAATGTACCTGGATGTGGATCTCCTCATTAATGGAGCGCTTTGCCTCTTGTTTTTTCTTCACTGCCAGCAGCTCCACAAGGGGTTTAATAGTCATGCCCTTCAGAAAAGATGAGGAAACAAACATGAATGAACAATGTAAACCCTGCCCTTACACAGAAAATAGGTCATTATCAAGAAAGAACTTGTTGCATGAACTCTTATCAGGTTTTTTATGACTGACTAATATTCCACACAGAGAAATCTGTCTGATACAGCTTGATAAGAGCTCACCACCTCTATAAGTAAAACGGAGTAAAAAAATAAACAAGGTGTGTCAAACCCAAGGATAGTTATAATCTGTGAAATCTTAATTGTTATTTTGCCTTTTTGCTTTGTGAAATCAAAATTTCTGCCAAAACATGACCAACAATCAAACAAGAGGCAGTCAGAGCTTTCATTAAGAAAAATCAGCAAGTGAAGGACTTTCTCACTGAAGTTGCATCTCCAACACAGACATACACGCAAATTGTGACAACCCTCTCAGTCACAACAGGATGCCAGTGTGGCTGTCTGCTCAGACAAACATGCAAGTCAGTGCAGTGAAGATCCTTTCACTTGGTTTGTTCTAATCATAGGTCAGTTTTATAAATTAGACATGATGTGATTTCTGGAAGGCAAGTTGGATGCAAAAAATAATTGAAAAAAAATTAAAATCACTTCATCTCGTTTTTTATTAACTTGATTGTGCACAATTCTAAAATCTTACTGGAAATGCATGTGGATAGGATGATTCTGGTAAAGTTCCTCAGAAAAACCAGGGAAAAAACACTAAGAATACAAATGTTGCTTTGAGTCTGATTTATGATCACTTTCAGATGATGACTAGGAGTGCACGGCCAAAGTTTTATTGCAGCATGATGAAAGACTCTTTGTATGCCTGTGTGTCTATGTAGCCGGAGCCTAAAGTTCGAGTGTTCCTTGTCCTAATGAGATTGAGTGCTGCTGCCATGGTAACTGCAGCAGGAGATTTCTGTTATTTCATGTTTTTGTTTACTACAGAAAATACACGTTGAGTAGCATTTGCATGTATTAAACTTATTTTACACACAAAGACTTAAAAGTGTAAATTAAAATCTAAATTTCAAAAAGAAAAAAAAGCTGTTTTAAAAAATTGTGACATTATCTAACTCTGCTTGAAGTTGCTAAAAAAGTTAGGATCCATTTCGTCTGTACTGTCATGTATTGTTTGGATATACATATGAATATCTATAAATATGCATCCATCTGCTATTCATCCAAGTGTGGGTAAATACCTTCATCAAATAACATTTACTCGCTTCTAAATTGATCATTTTCTTGACACACGTCTCAATCCACACACAGTTTGTCTTTCACAGCAGATGGTGGAGGGTTTCTTTTAAACCTGAGCACGAAGCATCAATAAAATATCTATCAAATCAGGTCTCTCCTGAGAGCAACAGCAGATGTTCAGAGTTTTAGGTAATGTAGCTCCAGGTCCCAGTCAAAATTCAAGAAGCTTCCTCTATGTTTGTCATGGACACTCAAAAAAGAAAAAAGATTAATGTAAAATGTTAAAAAGTGGTAAGTTTGGACAATTTTCTTTATTCGTTTTGTAAAACTGCTAAATCTAAGTGACAATGCTCTTTTACCCAGGGTGAGTTTAACAAACTTCTAAGAGGCAAAATGTCTTAAACTTTAGAAAGCTAAGTCCAGATGAACTTCAAAATATATTTAAAAAAAAGCATTTTGGCTATACCAGAGATTTGCAACCTTTAATGCTAAAAGAGCCATATGGGTCAGTGTTTCTTACTGACCAAAACCCAACAAAAGCCAAAAAGCCTTACTTCTTTTTTTAGAAAAATACACGTTATGTTTTTGTGGCCATCAAGCCGTTCATTTGTAAAATGTAGCTTTTTGTATAAATATAATAATGAACAGTGTTCTATTTTTCTATATATAACAATTTGAATTTCTTTTACATTTCATAGCAGCACATAGAAGTTCCTTTCAAAATAAAATACACCCTGTGTCACATAAGATCCTACTGCTGCAGACGTATGTTTTTGAATCATTTGAATTTGGTGTGCCTTTATTCTTTTTTACCTTAAATGACAACATTAGTGCAGAATCCATGTTTTTATTCATAGATGTAAATGCAATTGCATACTGTCAGAAGTTTGCTTCTGAAGAGCGATAAGACACTGTTGTGCGGCAGAAGATAAGAATGCGTGCTTTAATCTTGTTTTAATAACAAACCATTGACAGTAGATTAAACCTTTTACCATCGTTTTGTTCATTTATATGATGAGCTAAACACCTAAATATAAATGGCTAAATGTATTTTACTAAAACATATCAACTACTAATCTATTATTTATTGAAATCATTTGCATTTTCCATCATAGCCAAAGAGCGACAATGGAGAGATGAAAGAGCAACAAGAGGCTCCAGAGCCTCAGGTTGCAGACCCTTGTGCTGGATCACATTTTTTAATGAATAAGCAGGATCCAGTCAAAACATGTTAAACAAGATGAAGTTTCGAAACTGATTAAATAGGTATTATCTGTGGATCGTCAAAGTGTAACGTAAACTATAATAAACTAAACATGGTGACGTATAAGCATTCAAACCATGGCACATGGAAACATTCAAACTAAATGGATCAGATGCAAATATGCCACACCAAATGCAACCAATTTGCACACCAACATGTTTCCTCAACTCAGATTCTAATATTTTAATGTATACAAACTGTACACATTAAACAAGAACTAAAACAATTTAGAGAATACATTATTTCTAGTTCAAATAAAGTTTAAACAATTTCTTGTTAAACATGTTTCCACTGTTTAATGTACCTTTGAAACTAGAACTGACTACTTCCATACCTGAACAAAGACTGTGAAGAAGATAACTGTGATGATGGCCGTGAGGAAAATGTGCTTCATGTCTTCATCTTCGTGTTCCAACAGGAAGCCGAGTGAAAAAGCAATTGCACCACGAAGGCCACCGTAGGCCACGATGAACTGATCCTTGGTGGTCAGTTTGACTATGCGGAACTTGTTGATTATGAAGGTGAGACCAACTACACCTGGTGAGAGAAAATTACAAGGCAGTTAGTTTTATAAAAGACTTTGTTTCACATACTGTATGATTGTAAATCTGATTTTTTAACAGTAGAATAACATAGTTCTTGTCCTGTCTTTTATCACATCTGTCTAAATGTCAGGTACAACACTTACTTTTGACACTTTGGTACTGTGGAGGCATGCTACAAATGCGGTTGTTGCTAAGGAGGCACCCTGATAAGTGCTTATGACAAAGATATTTGGGAAAACAGAATGAGAAGCAATATGTAACTTTGACGTTGAAAGTTGTTTAATGATCCAACCAAATTGCAATAAGTCATCACTTTATCTGACACTATTTTTACCTCCACAACACTCCTAACAAACTCCTCCTTTAAGATAAGATAAGCTTCCAGCCTCTCTACCTTTCCAGTTGGACACACAGCATGTCCACCGTACTTCTCTGTATCATGTCAACTAACTCTCTACCTTTTCCTGTCATAGTTCCAACATTCAAAGTCCTTACTCTCAGACCAACACTCATGACTTTGCTCTTTTCTCTCTTCCTATAAACACGCCTTCCTCCTCTCCTTCTTCAATCAACAGTGGTCTGATTTCCACCAGCACCCTGTCAGTGAACAGCACTGATGGCAACCCAGGCCTCTACGATCCCGTGAGAAAAAATATAGGTCCGATTTGCATATTTGGATTGGCAAAGACTTTACGTTGGATGCTCTTCTTCGCACAACTCTCTGTATTTATCTGGACTTGGGACAAACACAGCAAGGCCATAGCTTGGGCCCCTTGTGGCTACATTGAATTTTTGAAAATATACAAACAATAAAAACAAAACCCAAGGTAAAAATAATTCATAAAAGAAAATCTAACAGGTAATGAAAACATGCATCACTTATACCTCCCAAAATCAGTATGCTATATTCAATTAAAAATAAAAGTTGTTGTGCTGACCCATGACTCGTGCGACCAGACACAAGATAACGGTGGATGTGACAAAGATCCAGTTCCAATTGTGAGGTCCTCCGACTGTTGCTACACCAAGAAGGATAAAGATCAACGTCTCGCTGACGCTGCTCCACATTTTCAGGAAGTACTTGATGGTGGTGTGGGACTTGTGGGATATGTTAGCCTCTACATAAGGTCGCATCACCGCTCCACATGCGATCAACCTGGGAGGAGAAAAGAGACATTTAGTTCAGAGCAAAAATGATAACATATGAGGATGTAAATCTTTTAAAAAATGTAATAAATACGAATTGTAATAATTTTATATTTACCCTTGCTGTCAATTAATTAAATATAATAGGTGAAGGAAATGTCAGTGTTTTTATTAAGGAAGTTCCTGAACTGCTTTGTTTGCATTTAAACTAGTCGACAGGGATTTCTAAATGCCCGTCTGATGACCACTTCTCCCTTTGACTCGAGTCATGCGATGCTACCATGAGAACAGGTTGAACAAAAACAGTATTTGCATTTGAACATCCCTCAAGCTGTAGCACCTCTGTAGATCTGTTTTTACCAATGTCCCCTGTGATCTTGGAGATATGTTTGAGACATTAAAGAATTGGTAACATTAAATCTACATAAGTGTTCATAAAACAAATAAATTGAAAAGACAGTTATGATGTTCCTGAGAGAGGCAGTAAAGTATCCACTCACACCAACAAAAGGTTATTCCTCAAGACCATAGCAGCTGTCCCTGACATGCTGAAGACACTCCATATCTGCAACTCCTGTTGTCAACAACCTTAAACAGAAAACTTACTACCATGTAATGGTGGAAATCATTAAATTTAACCTCAAAAAATGTTCAGACAACAATGAATTCTAACTTGAGCAAAGTCAAGTCAGGGAAATTTGTCTAACAGGATATAATCATCCGAAATGTATTCTTACAAAGTTTAAAAATTGGTCGAGAAAAACTCCTGATATTGACGTATTTTCTCTGTCCTCTTTGTTTCAAAAACTGTAATTTATCACCAAAAACAAAAAAATATTCCAAACATTTTCTTTGACCCAAAGTTGATTCTCTTAGAACTCTGAACTAAAACTGAGAAAGCTTAGATTGTGGAAGTAACAGCTAAATAAAATGTATTAAAAAATGCAAATTAACATTTGGTCTAAACTGTTGACCCACTTGTCTAACAAAGCACTTCCTGTTGTATTCAGTTACTGCTGCCATTGTCGGCCTTGCTTCATATTGCAAGATCCCCTGTGTTTGTCAGCCTTATGTGAAGAAACCCTTGTAGTTCAAAAGGATTAAAGCATTTTTATCAGCCCCTTATTTAGCTTATGGTTTACGTATACGGGGGATTGTGGTGACACCAAGCAACATGCGGTTGGTTGCGAACAGCAGGCAGCAACAAATCATGAATGAATACAATCACAAGCAGATATAAAACCCACAATCATCCTCAAATGTGCAGCAAGCTCATCTGACAGACAACCTTCTTTTGACTAAAATAAAGCAGCAGAATTTGAAAATATCACAATTTTGTAGTTTTCTCCCCATCTGCACATTAAACCTCAGCTCTGACAATGGAACCCTCTAAAGGTTCATTACTGATTCAGTTAAGCTTAGCTGTTAACTTACATGAATCGCCTTCATTTTTGGTTTCTGAGGCAATAAAGCCAAGAATTCTTTGATCATGTGTGTGTGTGTGTTGGGTGTTACTGCCAGCAAACTTACGCCATGATGCCAGACAGGTGGAACAGTTCTGCTGACAGGTAGGCGATGTAGCTGTAAACAAAAACAAAAAGTGGCTCGATGACACGCATGTGGGAGGTGAAGCGAGAGGTGAAGGCAGCCACAATCCCGTAAATGGCTCCCACTAAAACTCCACCCAATGCAACAACAAGGAAGGAAATGACTCCCAGAAAGCCATCCAACGCTGTGACTGTGCCAAAGACGGAGAACTCTTCAAACAGGTGGTAGAGTACCTGGAGCGACAAATCAGACAGGTGTAGGTGAAAAACAACCAACAAAACTCGAAACAAGGCTGCTTTTCTGCTATTTTAAATAGTCTTTTGAGTTAGAATCACTCACCACAGTCACTGCATCATTTAGCAAAGATTCACCAAACACCAGGATGTGCAGCAGCTCATTGATGTGGATCTCCTCAAACACAGCAAGTACAGCTACAGGATCGACAGCGGAGATGATAGAGCCAAAGAGCAGGCAGGACAGAAGCCCTAAGTGTGTCAGGCCAGCTGCAGGAATCTGACACACAGCAAACAGCACGCTCCCAATGAAGAAGGCATTCCACAGGGTCCCCACAACAGCAAACATCAGGATTGTACCAAGGTTCTCCATGAAGGGACGGATGGGTAAGAAATAACCAGCATCCAGGATGATGGGGGGCAGCAGGACAAGAAAAAAATTTTTGGAGTCCAGCTTAGGTAATTCTGTGTCTCCGATCAGTTTACTGAGTCCTCCAACCAGCAGGCCAACCACAATCAAGAGGCAGCTTTCTGGGACAATACTGGACAGACGAGGAACCAAATGAAAACCTGGACAAAAGAAATCACAAACAAGAATACATGAATTAATCAGTATAATTCTTAAACACTTTGTTTTAAATGTCATTTATCAGATGAGGCACTTGGATCAGCACATGCTTAATGTCCCTGACAAAGAATGTAGCACAAAACAATAAATGGCAGTGGAAGTGAAAGATCAGTCTTCAGACTTGTAGAGACTAAACAAAAAGAAATTATCAAAAAAAGACATCTATACCTAGTTGGTATTTCTTTCCGTCAACATCAAATTCTACCATGTAATTTACATTTAGATGGCATTTCAGAGGGGGTGTGCTAACATGTCATATGTGTCACTGCATGTCAAATTTAAATGTAAAAGCAGCTGATCGGCACTAAACGTGTTTCAAAAGAAAATGCAACAGAAAACAGCTCTCATGCAATTGTAGGAAGGACAGACACGACAGGGCTTGTTGTTCCTTATTTACTCGTTCCAGCCGGTAACTTGAAAATACCCCACAGTTTCTGATGTAGAAGTTAAGAGAGGTATCTGCAGAAATGATAAATATCAGATAACGCCTCATTGATTAAGGTGACTAAGCTAAGTAGTGACGAACTGTCTAAATAAATTGATTTAAAAAAAAAAATGCAAAAAAAAAAAAAAAAAGGAAACTTAAAGACAATTAAATGTAAATCTTTGAACTCAGTTGAAACCTGAAGTGAAATTGTCACCAAAATTGAAATAAATGCTTTAAAATGTCCTTTATTTTTTAAACTTAATATTAAGTGTTACCTGTGTTACTATCTACTGTGCTCAATCAAGACCCGGTAAAGAAGAGATAAAGTAACAATTTCTGTTTACTGTACACAACTACAGGACAAGCCCAGGTCAAGTTTAGGTCACAATGTGTCAAATCTGATAATGATGCATGAAACCCAAACACTCAACTAACGAAGGCAACAAGCTCCGATCCAGGCAAAAGAAAAAAAGGCATAACAACCCTTCTAATACCAGAAGATACACTCCTGAGGTGTCGTTCTGGCTTTACAGCCAAATGTTAAAACACTTAAACACTATAGATTTGACGCAGTTTCAGACCAACATTTATGGTTGGATTATTGTGTGAATGATTAGCAGTCAAACCTATGCTGCTACATTTCTATTCACTGCAAAAACCTCATCAGTTTTAATGATTGATTACTCAGGTTTTTTTCATGTGAATCTAAAACCTGTGGAATAGAATAAGTTAAATAATCCCGACAAAAAATAATGAAAGAACAAGGTTAAAACATGTTAGAGAGATTAGGTCAACATGAGAAGTAGAGAAATCTGTGCTGATGGCAGTTATTTCTATCACAAACAGGTACTTCAGTTGCACCATGGAATCTCATGAAACATTACATGAAGCAATGTTATTTAGAAAATTGGCACCAAAAAACAACAACACATGATCCAAATTACAAACAAAGCAAACAAATAATAAACACGAAGTGCAATTTCATCTGAATCCTTTCCCTCTGAGCTGATACAAAATATGAAAATTATTATTATTTAAGAGACTAGCTGAAGACACTGGATTGTAGATGAACAAATTCAACTGTGCTTCAAAGCAAATCAAACAATTTTGAGTGACAGAGCATTACATACAGACTCCATCTATACGTCATTGCGTTTTTCTAGCTTCAAACTAACTTCAGAAAAACTCTTTTTTTTCATGACTTTTCAAAACAAATTCAACACATTTTTAGCAACATTGAATAATACCAATTCTCTTTGATGAATTCAACAGCAACAAAGTTAAGGAACTGTGGGGAACCGTATGGATGATGAAATAAAGGCAGAGAAACCGCTTAAACTTGCTTCAAGTCATTACAACATTAGCAGCTGTTGTGCAATAACCCAACATGACCTTAAAGATATCCTACCCCACTTGTTTTCTTTGTCCTATAAAGCTGCTTACCTGGATCAGGTGTGTTTTACTTGCTGCTAATTTGCAAAGAGTAAAATGAAGCAGGATGGTAGACTCTTAACTCCCGGTTTTAGCCCAAGATATAAGTTTATCAAACAAAGTAAAAACAGATCATGCAGCTGAACTATATTTCCTTTATTGTGTTAAAACGTTGCAGGTTTGACAGCTCCTAAAACGTTTTTCTCTTTGTTTCCATAAAGTAAAGACGCAGAGAGGATAAAGCAGGCAGGTGAGGCAGCTAAGTCACAGGGATGACTACTCCACCCATTAAACAGAAACCTTCTGTTGCCTCTGAGAAAAGCTTTGTGCCAGATAGGGTGAGAGTTTCTTCTGTTTGGAGAATTTTCTCAGCATGACATCTCTTTAAATGGAAAGGTACAAATATTCACTAAAAGTTTTGAATTAAATTAAAAATAGACAAATAAATTATAGAAAGCAATTAACCGTGTGTTACAGTTAGCTGTGTTGACTAAATGTTAAAAAGTATCGACTATTATGTTTGACACGAGAAAATTTAGATTTTGAAGAAATTAAAAAAAATCAAATATACAACTAAACTCTTTCCAAAAAATATAATTGGTGATTTAGGGAGGCTTGTTTGGGGAAAAAAGGCAAACGTGTCACATTCTCTAAAATTTCTTCTGATTCCTAAAGTGAGCTAACTTGAGGCCAGAAGCTAAGAACTTTCCAAACTTCAAAGCAAGAATTGTTGATTTTTTTTGTTCATATCTAAAGTAAAAATCTGCTGCACTCATTGGTGGATATTTTGGGTCAAGTGTTTGACTTTTGACATTTTTAAAAACAAAGCTTTTCCCTGCATCTTTTATTCATTTGGGGTGGCCGTGCAGCAGTAGTAGGGCGGTCAACCTCTGATCAGACGTTAGCAGGTTCAATTCCCCACTCTACCTGCCCGTGTGTCTAAGTTTCCTTGGGCAGAACCCCACATTTTGTTTTTCTTAGTAGTTTGATTTGAAGACGTGTTTACATTAAGTATTGACTTAGATCTTGATCTGACACATACACATCTTGATCACGTGATGGGAATTTACTGGCATATTTTACTAAGAAATGTTTTTTTTGGCTCATCTTTTGTAAATACTGCTGCACGTGTTGTGTATAGTGTTTTAAAACTGTTGGTCAACATTTAAAATGACAATATTCCAGGACCAGCTGCCCTACAACTGAAATTTTGGGAAGCTACAAACACACACCGTGTCTAATTTAGACCTCATCTGCGCAGGCCCGACAGCCTAACAGTTACTATTGTTAGTAAGACCTTATGACGGAAAGACAAAAGACAAAGTCATTTGTTAAGAGATATTCTTTCATATATTCTTAACGGTTTTTAATATGAAAAGCTATTCCCTTCATTTGAAAAACGAATGTGATCAAATACAGGTTCCTTAAGGGAGTGCTTTCTCAAAGAACTTGCATTTATTTTTGACACCAACAACAGATTATTTTACTTGTCTGCTGAGTAATCTGAGCTCAAAGATTTTTCTGTAAAAGCTTTCTAAACTCAAAAAAAAGAAAAGGGAACTGAATTGTTGCATGCAAAAACAAGCAACAGTGTTATTGGAGTACATACAGTTCCACAATCCCTTGTGTAAAGCATGCCAGTGAATGATGTTAAATTAGAAATCCAAGCTCCCCCCGACCTTTGAGCATTACAATCGTCCTTCCTCGAATCCCAATCCATAAATAGATCACAATGAACTTGCAACTAATTTATCAACTACAGTATTGTTACTCTTTTTAACATTTGCTTAGATCTTAACTTAAAGAACATCACACTATGAATGCAAATCACACGCATGAGAATAAATCATGTTACAAAGCAGCACAGAACGGTAGGAACATTTCTAAAATGCGACGTGCTGCACTAAAAAGACAAACATTCACCAGAAAAGCTTCTTCTTTAATGTTCTTGTGAAATAATTTTCTGCATGGCAGGTTGGTCGTTAAGAAGTTCTGGTCCATTATTCTGTTCAGTGGTGTGTTTTGGTTCATTAGTGACAGACTCATTTTTTATGAGGAGTTCTCTTAAAGTACCACTACAGAGTTAGGTTGAGAAATAGACTCTGAAAAGTCATAACTATATTTTTCTTTCTCCCTTTTCTTTTTTAGCTGTTCTGAACATTTGCTGGTCTTGTGGGGATTGTTGTTGTGCTGCATAGCCCACTTTAACACCAGCTTCAGGGCAGGTGGCCTAAACTTTTCCCTCAATAATACTTAGATACTTTGCAGTAATGGAGCTGACAGGAATTTCTTGGAAAACCCACACCCTGCCATTTCAAATTAAAGCTAAATCCCCAGTTCTCCATAAGCACAACTGACAAGAGTACTTTTTGTAAATTTGCTTTGTGTCCACATGATCATCTGTCTAAAGACTAAATCATTTGAATCAATATAATGACATAAGCACAAATTTTACTGCGGTAATCACAGCAAGACATTTTTTAGCCAACGTCTCTTTTTTTAAATTAAGCTCCTAAAAAAGCAACAGATAATATGATTTATTAATCTGACCATAGAAGCTTCATGGGCAGCTCAATCAAACAAAAGGAATATGAATGCTAACCCTTCCAAGAATAAAGATTCCTCAAGGATCTTGGAAGACCATCGCCCCGAACAATGTCAGGCTAAGTGATGACATTTAGCACTCACTTCTGTGTGACTTCATAACTGACCTGGGGTGATCATAGTGTAAAAAGCCATATCACAAAAGATTAGATAATGAACAGTAATACCATTAACTACAAAGCATAACCCTCCCACACACAACTGTAAGGTAGTCAACAAGGTTGTCTGAAGGAGATACATGATTAGCACACGAGGGAGCTCTGAATGAAAAACAGTTTTATGCACAGCTGCATGCAGATATGGCTATTATTCAAAATGCGTTATTCTTAAAAAAGCTCAGATCCCTTCATGGCTGCGTGTCACTGACTAAAGCAGCTGTGTCGATCCTGTGTTCCCTCCAGGGAGCTTTTTTTTCCTACCAGTGTACTGTAAATCAGTAAAAGGAGACAGCTCTTTCAGTTCGGTGTGTTCCCAGTGTCGACAGATCCCAGCACACGTGCAACACATTACTGCTTTCAGAGCCTGAAACTGTATTCTGTTGCCAGGTGACTACAAAATAGGACAGTTGGGCTAAAATAACATATATATATATATATATATATAAGAGATAAATATGTTTAGTTCATTGTTGGAACCTATATGTGTGACTACACTGTTTTTCAAAATATCAAATGCTGTGAGTCATTGTTTGACGGATGAAAAGCGTCGTGCAGCTCCAGTTCTGCAGGACCAGCATTGACATCAATTATTTATTATGGCCTGCTGCTAGTATATTTAAGCATGACCTCTGGGATGGAACTGTACATAAACATGGCTGTCTTCTACTAATAATTTCTCACAAGTAAATTATTTTCAGTTGTAGTATCAACTCAAGTTTTTGTTGCACAATGTATGGATAATAGTAAACATCTTTTTTAAAGAATACAGCGTTTCCTTGCTATATCACAGTTCATCTTTGGGGATTTTCCTGTTTTCAGGATTTTGTGTTCTGTGTCCAGATTGGCTGTTGATCTTGTCAATCTCTTCTGTGCCGTCTCTCTCATACAGAACGCAGAATGTGCACAGTTTGTCACATTTACACAAATCTGCAATTGCTAGCAGATCTTTGTTAACATTCTATTTTCAGTCAACTTCTTTTTCTGCAAAGGTTTGAACTATGAGAGTTTAAACAAGAGAGAAAAGTGTGACAATGATAGTGTCTGTCTGAGAAAAGTGCAGGCCAGGAATAGGCAACTCCTGTCTGCATGATTTCCAGACATCCAAGCCCTACTCATGACAGATTACCTGGTTCAGGTGTGTCCAGCCAATTAGAACATGCCAGAGCAGAGCATGTTGGAAAACATGCAGGACTGCGGCCCTTGAGGCCTGGAGTTGCCTAACCCTGGTGTAAAATATAAAAGTGTGTAGTGAGGAGTTTTACAGCCTTAAAACATCAGTAATTCTACTTGGTGGATTTCACCTATTATTAATTTTTGAAATGCAACCACTGCAAAAATCGCTTTGTGGCCAACTCTGGTGCACTGGCAGCAATGCTTTTTAATGTGCAATGTCTCTGTCGAATAAATAAACAGAAAAATAAACATACATATAAATAAATAAATGATGGAACATAGTACTCCTACAAATTAAGCAAAGCCAAAGAACTAAAGACTTTAGAGGAAAATCCAATTAAAGAAAAAACAAACTCAGTGCTGCCAAGAATCAAAATGTGCACAGCATGGCAGTTAAAATACTTTTTCAGTGGGAGTGTAAGGATACCCTTTAAGCAAACCTATCACAGTGTCTGGGATTTTTTTTTGTCTTTAAGTCCCACTCCAATCATCTTTTGATCTATTGTAAAAGTGTTATCAGTGGGCTTTTAATTATGATGATGAAAAAAAAGGGTGTTGTTTTCGAGGACATAGTATCTGTAGAGTAGCAGTAGTTCATAAGAAATTTGCCTCCGAGCTGTTGAAAGGACTTGGAGTGGAGTAACTCTGCATTCATTTTCTATTAGCCTTTTGTTTACATGCTCTGCCCCTAACTTACAGACCCTCACACCAGCAAACTAACTTTACCAGTGCAACAAAAATGGGGATCAATATCGTAGCTATCCAGACGCCAGCTTGTACAAAGAAAACAGACATGAATGGATCTAGTAATCTACAAGCGAATGCATTGGAATGGAACGGAGAAAAACGCTTGTCGTCTGCCGACTGTAGCACCTACGCCACAATACATGCATTTTCAAAGAGCATTTTCTACTGCTCCTGATTCACATGATTTGAATGAAGAAACGCTGTTTTAATCTTAATTTCTTTATATGTTCTCCATCATGAGAAAAATACCACAAGAACGTGTTAAAAACTATTTTCATTGGATTGGGTCTAAAAATATTATCATACAGATTATTTTATTTGCTTGAATGTTGAAGAAAATTCAAGGGGTTAAGTTTACACAATCATAACAACACTCAGCTAATGCTAAATATCTGGACATCCGTCATGGGAACCATGGCCCTCTACAACACACAACCTCCAGGATGGCTAGATCCTTATACAAAAGTTGATGATCTATTAATAACACATATCCTGAATAAAAAAAGATTTTTAGTGAGGTGGAGCAGTTTTGAAAGAGTGAACTTGAGAACAATTTAGCACATTTCTTAACTTTCTGCTGCAAATGTTATGGAAAAGTGCAATGTAGGTCTTTCAGACATGAGCTGTGCTTCACTGAAACCTAATCCCAAATCTAAAAGGAAGAATTGCACAACTGCATTATCAGAACAAACAAAACAGCATGAGTCAGGCTCTCAAAACAGCAGCCGTACTAGAAGACCATTCTCAGAAGAATCGGCTCCTACACCTAAACGTCTCACATACTGGCATAGGAAAATGTACCACTGACAGAGCAAAAAGCTCAGCAAGAACTCAGGCCTGAATACTGAGGACAATGGTAAGCTTTAAGCTTATTCCACACTCAGACTTGAAGAAGACAGTGACTTTAAAGATTAGTCTTTAAATTTCCTATATGTGCTAATTAAAAAAAAAAAGAAGATTATTTTAGCTAAAGATTGAACTCCACTGAAAAACAAATTTAATTTACACATCAAAAATGCTGCATCTAGTGAAAGGGTAGCCAAATACACAATTTAGAATGTATTAAATGGTATTATTTAGCAAATTAGAGCAATCTACTAAAAACTTGTATTTTAAAAGGAAGATTTCCAGGTAATAGAGACACAAAGAAAAATAAGGAAATGAAGTGATACTTAAAAACCACACATCATCAGTGATACTAGATGTTATCCCGCCAATGATAAGCAATCTCTGAGGGTTTAGGCATGTCAGTCAGGAAAGTCCCTTTTCAGCAGACAAATCAGGTTAACAACCTCTGCATTCCTAAAATAGCACAAATCAAGATATGGGCAATCATAAAAAAACTCATCCTGTGTTTACTGTAAAATCATTTTTAGGCTTGGAGGCCTGAACTTGATTGGTTTAAATCATAGATGATTTTAAACATCTTAAAAAAAAAAAAAAAAAAAAAAAAAAAAAACAATAAAATTGCCTTGTTACTACAAAACATTGATACAAATGGTTTTTAAATTTAGACATAGCTTGTGCTTGTTGGAGTTACTGAACTAACACTGTATCATGGTTATGAAAAAGCACCATTTTAACAATTTATACTCAAGAAACTAAAACCTGAACTTATTGGTTTGAAATATGTATGATCTTATTAGAATTACTTAATTCAAGAGTTCTTTACATGCTTGTGTGTCATCAGATATAATAAATACATTTTAATTCAACATGTTATTAGTTTATAAACAATGAAGCATTGTTGTCTTTGAAAGAGAATAGGAATCCATAAATGATCCATAAACCTTCAAATAACTAACTCATCGTGATAAGGTGTGTCCCATAGTCTGTTTATGCATCCGTTGTCAATGTTATCAGGTTACAGTTACAACCATTTGCAGTATATATGGACAAAGCCCCTGTGATGTCACCCATAGAAAATGCCTTCCCTCCAGCTCCAACAAAAGTCAATTTAGTCGCCATGTTGAAACCAGAGTGAATTTTTCCAGATAAATAAAGCAAATCCTGTGTGCTTCATAAAATCAGAACACAGTATCAGAAGTACATTTTGACGCATTTAAAGTAAAACATCCATTTAGGGGTTAAGTTCAAGATTTTTTTTAATAAATATGTACATTTAAAGTGCACAGGATGATTTCAGAGATAAATTTAAAATGAGGTGCCATATTCAAATCTCTATTATCACAAGCTAGTAAAAATTGTCAAGTGTTTGCTGTTCTCCAGCCACACTGAATAATCTACATCACAATCACAGCAGCATCTACTGTTATTCTTTTTTCTCTCTCCCAGTTTTCCCTCAATTATTATCAATAGTTCAAATTAGGGACTTTCCTGATGCTTCTGTTTTAACCACAAGTCAAAACAGCATCTGAGCCAGGTGGCCCTGTATCTCTCTGCAGTGTCCTTTGAGACTTTGGGCTTTTCGCCCAGAGAATGAGGCAGCATCCTTGGCTGCAGGCTCTTAATTATCCAGGCCCCTGTTGGTAAAAACCAAGTGACAAGCTGCTTGTTTTTTTTTAAATATAAAAGCTCCAGTGGGGAAGGTTCAACACAGGGAAAGGATGAGCAAGGATGAAGACTACATCTGTTACCAGGAGATAAAACTAATTTGTGGGGGTGTAACAGTTTATTTTAACAATTATTTGATTCATATCATTTGTGGTCACAGATACCATTCATAGTAGATATTGATACATTTAGAACGATCTGATTCAATTCACTGACGAGAGGAGCCAGTTGAGGTGGCTCGGGCATCTGGTTCGGATGCCTCCTGGACGCCTCCCTAGGGAGGTGTTCTGGGCATGTCCCACTGGGCGGAGGCCCTGGGGAAGACCCAGGACACGCTGGAGAGACTACATCTCTCAACTGGCCTGAGAACACCTCGGGGTCCCCCCAAAGGAGCTGGAGGAAGTGGGCGAGGAGACGGTAGTCTGAGCATCTTTGCTTAGACTGCTGCCCCCACAACCCAGTCCAGGGTGAACAGAAAAAGATGACTGGATGAAAAATTGATCCAGGACATCTTTAGCCAAAAATTCAACCAGTGTGACTTAAAGATACCGTAAATACCTGGGTACTAAACAGCGCAAGTGAAGTTTTCCATTTTCCAAGTGTTTCTTGCAAGATAATCAAGTGTAAATTAAAACAAGTAAACGATAATTACTGGTAAATCCGTTAATTTTTTAGTTTTATAAAGTTCAGTCCACTGTTGTTGTCCCACATAAAAATAATTTGAATATTATACCACACAGTATGGTCACGTGTTTGCAAAGTTAAAAGTGTTTCCGCACATTGGACTGTAATGACTGCTTGATCTTTTTCAATGCCATCATATGCGTGTTGTCAGCAGATATCACTTGATTAATAGAGTCATATAAACCTTCCATGCCTCAATCCAAATGTTTTCCAATATTGATTATTATCAATTTACTTAATTTTGAAATAATTTTATGATTTTATAGGTTGATTGTCTCAGATCGAACATAAATCGATTCATCGATTAAGTTGATTAATTCCTTCAAAGTAGCAATAATGGAAGACAGAATGGCTAGAAAAACGTTTTTAAAAGCCATTCAAATAATGTTATTATCATTAAACGTCTTTTTTTTGTTGCAGAGCAGTCATATGATGCAAACCTGCAAATCCTAGTTTCCTAAAACCCAAACGGGTGTATTTAGCATGTGTTTCTGTCAACTAAAATGTCATGTTTTTTATTGTTATTTCTCATTTTAGGAAAGTTGGAGCACGATCAGATTTGACCACACAAAGACACGGGAAAAGACTCGTGTCTGCACACTCACCTAGTTTCATCAAAGACGCGAAGAGTACCCATATGGAGACTTCAAAGGGAGTTTTGATGTGCTCGTACTCGAAGCTGAGAACCGGGAAAGCCTTCTTGGTTCTGTTGGTTTCCTTCGCGTGTGTGGTGGAGCAGCCGTCTCTTCCGTGCTGGCCGGCATCCGCAGAGCCGTCGGAGCTCTGAAGCAGCACGAACACCAGCGCCAGCAGCAGTCCCAGCTCCGGTAAACTTCTAACGAAGCGCTTCGGCGCGCGTGAGCCCATCCTCGAGGTCATATTGTTGAAAATAACCGTAGACTTTTTTTTTCTTCTTGGAAAAAAAATACTTTATGAAAGTTCCCCTCAGGACTTCAAGGAAGTTGAGGTGAACGCAGTTTTATCGCGATAAATGAAACAACAACCCATTCAGCGTTTAGGCGTTCACCTGGAACCGAACCTAAAGAACATTCTGACGGTTGACGTTAGCTAGCTTGACTTCAGCGTCGTTCCTCGCGGTCAGGTAAACCGCGACACTGACGCAGGCCGTTGCTGGAGGGAAGCAGGAAACGCCAAGATGCTTAGAGGAGTTTTCTTTTTTTCCCCGGATAGAGAGGGCGCCGCCGAAACACGGTATGCCGTTTCGCAAGTTTGTCCGTCACTACTGTCAGAGGTTCTTCTGACAACGTCTGGTTCCGAGTAGAGACGGCAGCATCCCTTCCTCGTTTCTTCCTCCTTCCCGAAAAAAAAAAGTCCTCCAAGAGGCGGCGGTGCTCAGATACTGACCTTGAGGAGAAGCCACACGGCTGCCACATTCCACCATGCCGTGTGCGAAATAAAATCAAACTTTTTCATTTTTAAATTCGAGTGGAGGGCATCTTCACCGTCTGCCCGGAGACCTTTATGAGCTGAGATCAGCAGGGGAAGGAGGACGCGGGTGAACTTGTGAGGTGCTGCCGTCAGGCTCTGCAGACTTGTCTGATTCTTGTTTTTTTCCCGAAAGCAAAGTAGCGACTCGTGCTGTCTGCAGTGATGTTAAAGCTTCTATACAACCTTCAAAACGCACACCCTTTCGCGGAGCTTTCAGGGAGGGAGGAGGACCGGAGTAAAAGGGGAGGGGGGATCTTCAACTCTAGTGACACCTAGAGGAGGGAGGTGTGAGGAGTTCCTTCCTGGTTCCTTCACACTGCCAACATTCATGGTCACTGATTTACATGAAATCATGTATCTATTCCATTTTAGGTTGAGCTAATACTCTATTATTGACAAAGGTCAATAAATCATCAGTACAAGCTTCTTTAAGCGAAATAACGAAAGTAATATTTTTAAATGATATGAAAACAATTCCACAATAAACTGTCAACTCTATTATGACAAAATGGAAAGGTGCATTCACGCCAGACATGGCCGGCGCAGCAGGAGCGTCAAGTTTTAACGTTTTAGCTTTGGGCAGGGGAAGTTTTCAGTGACTAAATCAAAGGGTAAAAAAAAAAAACCAATTCAAAATGGCCGCTCGATGCAAGGTTTTTTTCTTCTGAACTTCCATTCATTTTCTTAACCCGCTGGGGCCACGGGTTAGCCGGAGCCTGTCTCGGTTACAGCTGGACGAAGGAGGGATACACTGTGGACAGGTCGCCAGCCCGTCACAGAGCCCATGGAGATGGAGTGGTCAAACCGCTAGCCAGCCACCTGCAGGCCAGCATAGCCAGGGCCATCACACAGGGGGTCAGCGGGCTCCTGAGCAGCAGAGCTCTCTATGCTGGTCAGCAGACGGTTGGTTGCCTGACAGACAGAGAGCCACCGTGGATGCTGTCGTAACAATTGTGGACGATTGCTCAAGCTCCATGGATTCATGATGTTTGTCTTAATTTCATCTAGAAAATTAATATACCGTGTCAATGCTCACACTGGGCCACAGGCAGATGGTTTTACTGTTTAAAATGGCTGTTAGGTGCAGCTCCACTGCAGGAGTGAGGTGCAACATGCAACATGGCAACATGCTTCCTGGTGCCTCTGTAGTGCTCTCCAAAACATATAAACACAAGGTATTGATATCAACATTATCCCTTTTTCACAATGTGCTCAACGAATCAAGTTTGTCGGAGGTTGCTCCGCGGCCGGGGCGTGAATGCATTGAGCAGTACATTTAATGCAAGTCAAAAAAGAGGAGGCAGCCACGAACAGGATGCCTCAGCCACGTCCAGTGTGAATGCGCCACAAGAGTTTGGGAACAGCAATGTTTAACATGTCTCTTTTGAATACAACTTTTTTTTGTCTTGAGCACAAATTTCTCCTGTTAACAAACTGTTAAAAATACGTCACGGGGTCACAGGCATATACATCAAGTCCTGGATCATCGATTGTTCAAACTGTAAATGCGTGTTAAAGTTCTATTAAATTAAAACAAAAAAATAGAACTTTTTAGAATGTTTTTGATCCAATAATGGGAAATTATCTTGATAGCCACAGCTCTGTTGAAAATTAAATAAAACAGATCAAAATACACAGACGTCCGAGAATTAGATGTTTCTTTAAAGAGACGCCCAGCAGAATCTGAAATGTCTCATAAACAGCCTGGTTCTTCTTAACTCCTGTGGAAAGGTAATAAAGCCCTTACTAGTTTATGTGAGAGAACCTGTTGCTCTTTCTGTTCTATGTTAGAGGTAAGATGACAGTTTAATGGCACTGGAGTATTCAAAAGATGTGTCTTACTATGAAAAACATTTCTAATGAAAGATAATTTCATTTCATTTGGATGATGATTCAGCCCTGTGCTGGTGCTGATTTTCTGGATATGATCACTAATGGGATGTGTTCATCCAGCTGAGGACACCAGTTCATAGTCCAATATAAATACTAATTATGATGTAATCAAGCATTATAAGAAATGACATTCACTTTGGTTAATGTTTAATGCACAATGATTCTAAGAGAGCAATGTCAAAGTGTCAGCTACTAAGCATGACTCTCATAATGCATTAAACAAAGTTTAGTTCATCTAATGGGAGGACTTGCATGCTGTTAATTTGGAGAAAGGTAAAAGACAGTCTGTCTGGAAGAAAGAAAAAAACTTAAATCTTCTTAAAAGGTACTTTGTCATATTTTTTCTTGTGTGTAAAATATCCAGGGTTACATAGTTTTGGTAAAATAAAACTATCCCCCATAATCAACGTAATGAATAAAGGGAAGACTGATCTTCTACAAGGTAGATCTGTAGAGACAGCTTTGTGAAAGATGTCCCTTAAGTCTCATTTCCAAACAAACCAGTATTTCCAACTGAAATCCACAATTCTCATTTCCAAACAAAGTAGTCTTTTCAACTGAAATCATGAGCAGTACATCGCTACGCTTTTTTGAGAAATGTTAAAAACAGGTTTTATTATTTTTCTCAAAACTTCACTGGAATCTTTCAACTTGCTTTCCATCTAAGAGTTGATGTTACATCTGTGTTATACTTCATTTTTTTAGTTTGATCTGTCTTCCACATTTGTTGGTTTTCACTGCCTATCATTCAGGAGTCAACGTAAAATAGATGAACAAGCAAAACGCAAGAATGAAATTCCTGCAAAGATGGGGAAAATGGAAAAGAAGTGATGGGAAGTACCTATGGAATTTTTGCTGCAGACCATTTTTAAAGTTTACGTGTTAATGTGGCTCATTAAAATCAAGATAGGATTAGAGAAATAAAACAACTTTTGCAGAGTTTGGTTGCAAGATGGGAAACCTTTCTATGCTTGATGCTGATAATGTGTAAAATACTTTTAGATTGTTTTGACACTGTTAATCTTTCAATGGCTGCACTGCATAATTAATCTCAAGAGAATGAAAAGACCATTGTTTCAAGAGAAAATGTCTTATTTTCTGTCTTGCAAGAAAAATAATCTTATTTTTAAAAAAGTTTTTCAATAGAAAAATGATATTTGTTCAAATAAATATGCTTTAGTGACTAGAACTGTTTTCTTCAAATAAGATTCTTGGTAAAAAAAAATCTTGTCCCATTGGCAGTTCTGTTTTTTTTTTCTTGCCTATTTAAAGATTTTTATTAATTTATTTTAAGAATTCATGACTTATTTCTTCACATCCTTTTTCAGTATGTGTGGACACATTACAGTTCTGAAATCTAATAAATGTCACTTAACTAGATTTGTCCCTCATGAGGTTACATAGGTCAGAAAAGAAACAAAACTCTGTTTTACTATGTATTTGTGTTCAATTAATTACTATTTTGGTATTTTATTTACGAAGCTGTGAGACAAACCTGTTTTCAAAAATAGATGAGAAAATACCTAATTTGTCAAAATGATTCTGGGTGACCTGATAATAAGGTTGATAACAGTGTGCAGTACAACAAACATTTTATTACTGCTGTAAGCAGCATGCAGCAGACAAAGAGTCTGTCCTGCCAGTTATTTATGTCTCTATGTCCTTGTCCTTTCTTTATGACTCCTATGTGTTTGAAGTTTTACAGCCGTCTATTCATGCAGTAGAACCAGAAAGTCTTGCAGTGCGGGTTCATTTTTTTTGGACTTACCTTATAAATTGTCAGCTGAATAGTTACTTGCTGTTTAGTTCATTGCATTTTTTACAAGAGTTTGACACAGTAGACAGCAGCAAAGGCGTATAAATAGATGGTAGTTTAATTTTAACACCTGTTTTTACAATATGCCTGTTATTTTTGGATAATCTATAAAACACAGTGATTTTTATAAATGTAAGGTGCTAAATCAATAAAAGTTACTTACAAATGAAGCAGAATCTTTCATTTTTTCTGCTTTTATTTTCAGCTTTAATAAATTTTATGGCACATGCCACTGGCACTGATTGCATGCTGGGACATTGATATGCCTGTCAAAAACTGATTCCATGGAAATGAGGGGGGAAGTAACGCTCAGAGGTAAGTCACGGCTGAAAATGTAGCAGGCCGTATAACCCCCAAGACCTGGATGCAAACGAAAACATTATATTTTAAAGTTAACTCCAAAACACTTTAAATAATCCGTAGTGACTGCAATCCAACACATATTTCTGTTTTTATCTTCTTGGAGCTCAGGAAAACACATTTTAAACCAAAAAGCTTTTTTTTTCTCCGCCCAGTTGTGCGTTTTCAAGACTTGAAACTATAAAACTGACCCAGAGCTGTTTGTTATATTTAAATTTATAGTTGTGTTTTGAACTTCAGTTTTCTTTATTTATCTGGATGGGCTTTGTGCTAAGTTTACTCCCACGTGTTAGGAGCAGAACACCGCACATAAATGCTGCCTGCAATTTTTACTGCTTTCCTTGCTATTCTATGATAAGAAATGATAAAGTCTGTGATTTTGTGATTGTTTCTCAGTCTCATATCAAAATCATGTGATGTGGAAGCAAATTCGAGGTTGTGCAGCACAATTGAGTAGAATTTACATGCAATGGCAGACAAGCGGAATAACAAAGAAAACGAATCAGTCTCACATACAGTTTATAAAACAGCTTGGCAGCCTACAGTTTTCTTCAAGCCTCTGCTGAGAAACTGTCCACATCGCTTACTGAGTCCTGGCTCACCACTAAATGGTTTTTCATTTAAGGCTGCAGGATCCTCTGTTGTCACCTCCTGGATTTGTTATGGAGAGCCAGAAGGGTTCAGGGGTGAGACTGGGAAAAACAAACCATCACATCACGCCACCCAGTATAATCTGTGCAAAGGATGACTCGCTGTGACAGCATGTCTGTCAGCTGGAACCCAGGCAAAATATTTTGACAACTTTAATTGCACTCTCTGGACGGAGGTTGTTATTTGAGGATTCTCTGGACCAACAGTCACCTCTGATGTTGACATGGAGCATCTGGCTAATGTCCACTGTTTGCTCCATTTCCTGCAGCGATCTCAAATATCACCGCATGCCAGATCACATCATGCTTAATACAACATCTCTTGCAGAGCAGCAGCCTCCTTTGGGAATCATTTCCATCATCTTCTAGCAAACCAGAGACATATTGTTATATTTGTGGTCATGACACTGTGGGGGTCAGACTGTGATGTCTCTAATATGATTTGGTGGCTGCTCAGAATCCGCATGACCCAGATGATTTCAGGAGCTCAGTCCTGCTGACAGGTGCTCTTAAAACCAATCATTTTGTTCTCTTGCCATAAATGACATAATGTACCACTGGGAGACATGTCCGAGATACAAGGACCTGTTTTTCTTATTTGTTTTTGCACGGCAGTGCTGTCATATGACTGCAAGCAATAACAAACAGTAATATCATGTGTTTTGCACATTAATAATAATCAGAGGTCATTCAAGGGTCACAAAAAATAAGAGGCCTATTTGGTTTCTTTGTTTTTTTCTTTTTTTTTTTGTTGAAAACTCATCATTTATTTTTGGTAAAATTGTTGGTCTGGCGCTCAACTGTTAATCAAAATTCCTCACATTATTTTGTAGATATTCTGCTATGGGATGTTGACATATAGGATGTTGCTCCCATTTTTCCTTTGTGGCTCTGCTGCATCTTCCACTTGATTACCTTAAGTGCAGGCCCTACCCATACAGATGTAGAAATCTATCATGAAATTCAATTAAGACAACAGTTTATGAGGAATTGGGACATTAGGCCAATTGTTAAGAAAGTCATAAGCAAACCAAATGGGTGTGCCTGATACAAATGCACTTGTGTTTTGGTTTAATTTTTCAAGAGTTAACGCCCACAGCTTCTGTCCTCCAGAATGTCTCAATATTTTTTCCTTTTTCCTCTTTGCTTCTAAATGACAATCATAACTCGAAAAACATGTTTTTAAAGGAAAGTAATTACTCATTAAAGAGTAACTGATCTCCTCCACCAAACATCCCTTCTCAAAGTTTGCGTGGAATCATTAGACTTATAGCATGCTTTTACAATCTTCTGCCTAAAGGTGGCGCCATTTACCTAAGAATGAAAGACTGCGAGGAAAGAACAGAAATAGTGATGATTTTTTTCTCGTATCATTTACTCTTTTACCCAAGTTAGTAAGGGATTTCATTAAAGAAGCACAATAAAAATAAGTAGGTCACCTAAAGACTTGATTTTGTTCTTGGCAGAAAGGGTTTCCTTCATTCTTTAAATGAAATCAGGCTCAAATCCTCAAGTAAAAGTACATTTTGTGTCCAGGAATGTCTTTTAAGGCTAGAAATCCTGACTAAAACTGAACCAGTACCTTATTTTTACTATGCACATGTTGTTTTGATAAAAATGATCTTATGGAGTACAATTGGCTGTTAAAGCATTTTTTATGACTGACATCTGGATGGACATCTCTCAAGATTTCCACTCAAATTTGACAATAAATTGTTTTGCTTTGCTTCATACCTTTATTTTTAGTGATCTCTAATCCTGATAAATATTTCACTTCAACCCATCCAGACAAGTCCAGATGTGAATTAAGAGTTACCAATGCCTCACAAAAAAGTAAAAAATAAAACCATTACCTCACCAAAAATGTCCTGACTCAGCCTCAGCTCACGCAGTCAGTAAGCGTGAGCACAACTCCTGTTCTCGGCTGAGTGCAGTCAGCCAGAAGGAGTTGTTTCAGCTTGTACCTTGACATGGTGGCTCAGTAACTCACCACTGTGGTGTCCATGTATAATTTACAGTGTGAAAATTCTGTTTCATTAATTATTCAATTAAATCACCAGTCATGTGGACTCAGGTCTCTTTCGCAGTGACATTTTCTTTTACACAGTGCTCACAAGTTAGAGAACAGACATATAAAAATGAGGTATTATTACTCAGATACAATGAGTGCTCACAAAAACCTCCTTAAAATGGTTTTGTCTTATTCGAAATAATAAGTCCAGAAAGCCTGTTTTGTTTTTTCAATCACAGAAAAAACCCTCTGTGCACTTAGTTTTATGCAGAATCAGATCTTTGTTATGTTCATCTGCTGGTCTTCTGTGTTTTGGTTCTAAGACATCAGTAGTTAAGAAACTGCTGTCTCTCTGTCATCTCTTGCCAATCTAACTGTTCTCCTCTGACCTCTGGTATCATCAAAGAATTCTCCGGATGTTTTCCCTCTCTCTGACTTCTCTGCTGAAAAATCCAGCTTTCTGAATGCTGCTTGTCCGATACCATCAACTGAACTCTTAAAGCACCTTTATTCCTACTTCTGCTGCTTGGTTTGAGCTTCAGGGACCCATCTTGAATTTGCCTGCATGCCAAAATGTGGATGATAAGATATCTTTGTGAACATTCAGTGCAGATGTAACTAAGGCTAACTGCCCTTAGGGGTGAATATGGGCAGTTTCCTGGTGAAAAATAGGCAAACCTGTGTGGGGCACGTAGGTGACCTACACAAGTTAGCTGTAGTAGACTGCTAAGTGAGCCTTTTTTTCTTATGGGCACGTTACGGGTAACAGATCATAGCGAACACATAATGCCAGAAGGTGAGACACAGGCAACAGTATTTTTTTATTTTTTCAAACCCCTAAACCCCCTGCACAATGCAAGGTGTCAGTTGGTACTGTTCAAGCAATGAATGCACTCCTTGCACGCTCCTTGCGCACCTGTTGCATGCTCTTTGAGTGCAGTCTGACTGTTAGAGTTAGGAAAATTAAACAATCAGAGCGTAGTAGTATCCTATGGACATCTTACGAGCACTTACATATCACCTGCACACCCCATGGTGCAGTCAGTAAGGAGTCAGTAGCTTCCATAAGACACTCCTCTCTACGCCCCTCCACAGGTCTGAACAACCCAAAAACCCACACGGGTCAGCCCTCGAACAGTGACTTCAGCTTATTGCATTACAGTAATGATACTGATAATGTTAAGCTTTTAATGTCAGCTTTGAATTGTTGATAATGTCAACAACACTAATATTCTCCTTCGGTTTGTTCGAAGACCTTTTTTGTTCTTGTACGGATCTTGTAAGATGGGAAGTAAGCCTGTGATTACTACAATGGTCAGAATTTTTCTGACCAACACTTGGAACAAAAATCATCAAACTACATTTTCATCTAGAGCCTCACCCTAATTAAGATGTCATTTACTTTTGCTTTGCTAACTATACACTCTAGTGGAACCACTGAACCCCCCCCCCCCATCACCCAAAAAAGAAAGAGAAAAAATCACATCACTCCCTGTAGAGTCCATTCCCTCTGATGGAGGACAAAAATAAAGGTACTTCAAATTTTATGGGGAGTCATTCCTCCAGAAGAGCAAGCCCGGGGATCTACTTGATTATCCTCAAAGTGATTTATAGACTCAGTTGTGCAACATGTTGACTTGTTTTATGAGGGACAGCGAATGTGAAACAGTGTAACCCTGCCTGTGAACATATATAGGACATGAACAGAGGCAGGAAGAGTGAGGTTGCACAAAGCAGGACTGACCACTTCCTCCCATTTTCCCTCTATATCTCCATCCAGCAGGCCAAGCTTCCTGCACAACTTTTCCATGGGGTGTCTTTGCTGGACACGATGCTCATTTGTTATGGTACATCGTAAAAGTAAGTCAAGAGCCACTTAATAGAGTAAATGAAAGAAAAACTCATTCATTTTTTTTGACAAATTACAGTGTTTAATTGACACAAACACTGATATTAAATAACTCAGTAATATATTAGATGTTCTGATGGAAAGATACCACAAGAAAGAGTTGGAAGGCTGATAAATATGAAAAGGATACCCTACATTTTTGAAGATTTAAAGCTATTTTTAAAAAATGTCCATATTTTAAATAGTAAAACATGTACTTAAGCATCGGTGCTATGCATTAAACCAGGATTCTGCTTTAACTAAATGCTGAAAACTGGGTTTCAATAATGTGATGCACGAGTGCACATGTGCACGGCAGCAGAGAGTGCACTCACTTATGTTAATCTTGAAGCCCATGAGTCCATCCATGAGTATTTGTTCATGATCCAGAAAGTGCGTTCACCCCTGCTTCCCTGGAGAAGAGCTGAGAATGTGAAGAGGCAGTGGAGGCAGCGTGTGTGGGGAGCGTGACTCAGCCTGGACGATGATGAGAAAAGACAGCTTTGCAGCAGCTGGGCAAACTGCAGCATCAGACTCGAGCTGGAATTAGATATTTGGAGGAGTAGAGAAGTCGTCTCTCTTTGGAGCCCTGGGCAAGTCCAGCTTGTTTGAGGGAAGTCAGCCACTGTTTGCCGATTTGTTTTCTTTCTGTGTAAATGTGAAATGTTAGATGGTCCTCCTGAGAGAGGAGAGGAAATTGGATCCCTTTTTTCTCAATTTGTCTAAGTGATGGCTGACCACAAGGTTACCATACAGACACAACACTGCACCGCAAAGCCCAGTGTGTAAAGAGCAGCAGAAGTTTAACAGCTGAACTTTCTGCCACTTAAAAGAAAAAGAAAAACATGATACCACATGTGAATTATTTTTGGAATAAACTACATTTTTTAATATATATTACTGGAATAATGTAATACTGATACATATAGATTAAAAACACAGCAGAATCAATGATAGCTAACAGTGTAAAATGTTTCTCTTTCATTTTTTAACCTTAAAAAAATGTTTTTTTAAAGGTTGAGTCATGGCTTTTAACAATGCCCACTGGAAAACCAGAGTGTTGGCTACCAGGGGAGCAACACAATCAGCACTCTGTCATGGGTCCTGCCCACTGAAGGATTCCAAATGAAGATGTCATTCGCTGCACAAGAGCTGAAAAAAAAATAACTGAAAGAAGAAAATCTTGTCCAAAAGCAGAGCAAACAGGCTTTTAGAAGCCAGTTAACACCTTAAACACAGTTTAACCTCTGAGATTGGCCTCTGCCATCAACAAGCAATATTGAATAGATGCTTTTCCACTAATACTTAACTCACAAACTGTTAAAACGTCATTTAGAACTTGAGGAGAGACAACAATTGTAGCCACATGGCTTCAGTTGCTGCAACAGGTTACTTTTATTTTAGTAAACTGTTGTGACCAGAGAAGATACACTTTTCTGAATGAACCATTGTCTCCTGCCCGTGAAAACATAACAGGAACAAGCAGCAGCTGCACTCATTTTGGGAGACAAGAAAACAAAAGCAAGGATTATGGAACTTCTCCACATCAACAACCATAAGTCAGAGGAGAAACAAAGAGCCTTGTCTGGAGGACTGAAATCAGACTGGAGCTTTGAAGAGAACAAGGGGTGTGTGATGTGGTGTTTGTGGATGTGCTTGTTCTTTGGTGGCTTGAATTGAGGGGGTTGTTGATGTTCTTTTTATGTGGAAACACAATTACAAACAATATGAACTCAATTACAACAATTAAAAAACTTGCAGGATTTCATGCGAAGAAGTCTCCAGTTTGTGTGGTTGCAGGCTGCATTTTGAATGAATTTCTTAAGTTCATGACAAGATTGGAGCTTTGCTGACTTATTATTTATCTGCTCAGACTAATTTGGGTTGGATTTTTAGCTAGTGACGTGCAAGCACACTAAAAGCCCTACATAAGCTAAATATTATATCTGCAACTTATTTGAAGAAAAATAAACTTAAATGAAAAAGTTTTACTCCAAGCTTTTCCATGGTCAAAGCAGAGTTTAATATTTTACTGAAAAGTTTAAACTTTCCGACTTGATTTCTCCTTCTAATTTGGGTGAAGTTTAAACAGAATAATTTCTATTTTATAATTTGTCAATTAATTCTGTTGATACCATTGACTGTACGTAGAGAACTGGAGTGAGCGAGTGTGATGTTACCCATAGAAAATGGCTTACTTCCAGCTAAAACTAAATGAAGTCAGTTCAGTCACCATTTTCTGTTGTGACTGCTATGTTTGAGCCAGACAACATCAGTTAGCAGTGATTGGTCAACATTTCTATGGCAATTCCTGTCGCCAATCTGGAGTGAGCTTGTTGGGCGGCCACACCCCTACCACTGTAATCTTTTAGGTGTACTTGTAGATAACTTCTTCACATGATCAGAGGACTTGCAGGTCATCCAACAGTTTACTTCTGTATGACAAACCAGTCTCCAGAGGGACTGTCAGTTTGAAGCAGTTCATGGTCCAAAACAGCATCAGACTCAACAGCCCACCTGACCATTGCAAAGAGAAGAGTACACAGATGGATTCAGCCTTCCTCTAATACACTTCAACCCAAATTTTCTCCCAGATGTGATGAAAATCTGCAGGCACTGATGGAAGAGGTGCAACAACACAAACACTCTTCTCCTTATCTCCTCTCATTCCTCTGCCTCCTTTGCGCTGGTGTTTTCCTTCTTGATTTTTCCCACTCTTGCTGACACAGCTGCAGAGCAGTCAGGTCGGACTCCCACTCATCCGGTCTTCATCTGAACGTGGGTGAATTTTTGGTCAAACAAAAGAAGCCGAAACCTGGTATTTGCCACAGAGGTGTACAATCCAAAACACATTTCTGATGTGGGGTTTTCCAGTGTTAACACAAAATGAGATTTCAAGGAAATGTTTTGCACTGATTACCTGTTATTGCAGAACGTGTGCGGCCATTGTTCAGATGGAAGGTCGAATGTAATCGCAAAAAATGCAAGTGACATAACTCCAAAATGACCAAGTTTTCACAAAAATATCTTAATAACTACATTCAGAATGACTCATACTACTACTCCTCCAGTTCACGAGTTTTTGGACTTCTCGAGGCAAAATCTGTGCTCATAAAGGTCACTGTGAAGCGTGCAGCAAATCTCTGCTGACCGTGTCGACAAGGGGGTGATTTATGTGTCGGATTGGTAAATAAGGGCTGATACTTAAATGTTTAGGACTCTCTGAGTCTGTTTATGTGTGTGAGCTCTGGATTGTGTCACAGTCTCTTTTGAGGGACAAACCTGAGAGGGGGTCTTTTCTTTCTGTTTATAGCTTCGCTGGTTGTTAATACCTTGTCTTTAGAAACACCACCAGCTGATAAAAGAAGCACTAGAGCGGTTAAGAATAACAAAAGGACAAGATTTTTAATTGTTGGTCTGCACTTTTGCCACATCTTATCTCCTTTTATCAATATCAGGAGAGTAATCTTGTTGATGTATCAGCAAACATACAACTACCTATAACTATTTTAGGATTTCCTGTTGTTTCTGATAAGTATTTATGTAACTACACTGAAACTACACTTGGGTAAAAGTAAATATGGGGTAATACTCACTGATGTTCACACACTGAGTCATGTTTATATGCCCCCCCAAAAAACATATCGGTATTAATCCAGAAAACTATCTGACCTTCTGATGGTCTCCTGGAGTTTCTCGTAGTTCTTTGTTTATTTAATACTTAGCTGTTATCTTAATTTGTAGCTGTTTATCTAGACGTGTTTGTTTGTTAGACATATATTTGCTATTCAACCATGTAGTTATAGAATTAATTAAGCTCACTTTTCTTTAATAGTTCTAGCACATCACCTGTCCGTCCGGGGTTGAGGATCTCTCCTTCATGTGGGCAACCCTGAGGTTTCTTAGTTTTTTTCCCCCCAAAAAAGATAGGGTTTTTTTATGAGTTTTTCCTCACCGCGAAGGAGAGTGTAAGGACAGAGATGTTTGTTCAGCTTGTTTACTTTTAGATGTTTAATAATTATTTTTGCTTCTTGCAATATATTCATAATCAGTCCATTGAGACGGCTATGGCTGTAATATTGGGCTATAAAAATAAAATTGAATTGAATTGAATTGAATTGAATTGAATTGAATTGAATTGAAACAGAGATGTACATTTGACAGAAGTCAAATGGACTTCAAACACAAGGTTCAGGACTCTATCCAAACTAAATTAAGCAAACTCGGTTGACACCAACTGACTTTTCCAGTCTGAAAACACTCTTAGTCAGTTTTGTATTTGGACAGATTTGAGGATAAGGAACCATTCAGGATTGTTCAACCAGGGCAAAACTCATGACCTCTGCAGGCAACCTGTGGGTAGTCAGGCTCCATTTACTTTGTTTTCAGGGCTTAAGGGTCCCTGGTCTCCAGCGAAGAACTACCCATTTATTCTCCAACAACATGAGGTCTTCTTGATTAATGATTAGAACTCACTGATGAGTTCCCCAGAAAGCTGGGCATCTCTGTGTTACAGCACACCATGTCAGTGGGAACCAAACTCTTATTTATCATAGATGGAATCTCTTTGATGATCCCTTTCATAATCACACCAAAATACTTGTAAAGATAAATGAAACACATATTTTTTGATGTACTAATGCAACCCATATGTCTATTCTTCCCTATGTTTAGCCAGCGGTGTTTGTTAATTGAGTTTTGTGATTGCAAAGTTGTTTTTAAAACCCTATTCTAAACTCCAGTGTGATGGATAGAATGTACATCTGTCAGACAAAAAATATTTTTAAAAACTGTTTACTTTATCAAGAAGAGGCCAAACCTTTCTGATTTATTCTTGATTTTCAAAAAAATTTTTACTTTTAATTACAATCTGAGATGATAGTTTAAGTCATTTTTACACAGTCATAATTAAAAAAAAAAATAAACTACTGCTTCTTGTTGTCGATTCGCACAGATCATAAAGGGACATCCCAGAGCTGTGTGTGGAATCAGCTGACTAACAGCTGTCCAGATAAACTCGGTTTTACACGTTATCTCCACTGAGGCTCCTAAAACACACATGAAGACCTTTTTATTTAGCAGGCTTTAAGCTAGAAATATGTTTTTTTTTTTTTTTTTGTTATTTGTGAGATCACGTTTACCTTTAAACCCCACTCTGATCATTTTCTGATCTATTTCAGAAGCATTCCCAGTGGTCACTTGATTATGATTAATTAACTGATTGTGATTTTCAGGCAATAACAATAATAATAAATTAAAATAAAAACTCTTGTTTTCTAGGACATAGTTTCTCCAGAGTGGCAGGGGTTTATTGGAAATCTACATCAGAGTGGCGTGGGACACTGGTGGTGCATCCCCGGCCCCTTCCCATCCCCAATGCTAAGAGCTCTCTGTTACATTCTCTTCTGCTATCTTACAGCCCCTCTCATCCCCAACCTAACATTACCGGCGCAAGAAAAATTGCAAGCAATATTGGAGCCATCCAGCCGTACAGTTTTGAGCCAGATGCTAGCTTGGACAAAGAAAACAAACACATATGGCACATGGATCTAGTCATCTACAAGTGGATGCATCAGAATGGAGCAGAGCAGGGAACTTGTGGCCAGGCCAGCATATTTTTTCGTCACAAAATACAATCTTTTTCCAACTGAATTTTTCGTCTTCTCCTGATTCCCAACTATTTTATTAAAGAAATACTCAGAAATGCAATATTTATCTTAATTGTGTTTCTATATATCCTCCCTAATCAGAAAAATTCCACAAGAACGTGTTCAAGACACCAAAAACACGATTTTCATAAAAGTGAGTCTTTAAAATGTGTTTTGTTTCATTTTTTATCCTGTTTTAGTTGTGATACCTTGACAAATACTTATTTTTCTGTGAAAAATTCCATAAACAAGACTTGATTTGCTTGGTTTTTACTGTTCACATAGGTCTTTCTCTGTATGTTGCAGAAAAGTGTGATGGAAAAGGGGTAAAAATAAGCCATTCTACAGCAGGAATTCCCATTCCACAACAAAAAAGAATAGTTACAGATATTTGACAAAAAAAAAAACAAAAAACAAGACAATGAAATCCTAATTGATACTGCACATTTTAAAAACATGCTGGACCTTAGGGCCTGTGCTGGAGTAGCAAAGCCTTTCTATGGCTTAATCACAGCCTGTAAGCACTGTCAAACTTCCTCTTCTTGTCAACAACTGCACACTGGGCAATGATTTCTGTAATGGTCACACAAAGGGTGTGAATGTGTCACATCCTGGTGCCAAAAGTTGCTGTGTCCAGTTCAATGCCACTTTTTTTCTTTTTTTTTAATGACAGTGTAATATTAGGCATGGGAGTACCCTGAGGTTATCCGTGGCTGCAGCCAGACTTCAAGTCTGCCACTCAGTCCTGCTGCCCTACACCCCACTCGTCTGTCTGACCCCTTAATGCTCACATCATGGGTCTTTTTTTTTCTGCACCCCTCAGGGAAGCTTGGATTGGTCTTCAAGTTGTTGAATAGGTGTGAAGCTTCCTGCCAATGACCATCACATCAAAGAAACGAAGACAGTGAGCCAACAAAAAAATTGCTAAGTCATAGTTAAAGGCTTCCAACTTTACTTCCATGCAGACATATTTAAAAATAGTAACATTCAATTTGAGATAAAGAAAAGGCTTTTTTCTTCTGGAGTACCTAAAAATCCTAAAAACTTAGGTTCAAACGTGACTGCGTGAGAACTGTGACACAAGGAATTCTTGCTTCCAAATTCACAAGCTAACACACAACACTTGTCTGGGTGGGGACATCTTTCAAATGGCTGTAAATTTGGTTGCCTAGGGACACAAAGTCAATAGAGAGAAGCATTCTTTCAAAGGAACTAATACCACATAAAACTGTAAATTAACATGCAGTGTTTAAGAAACGGTTGTCATTTCAAACCAAGTCTTTCCAAATGACATGAAAAAGCCATACATCTGAGTTCTTTGGCTTCAACCTGTGATTTTATTGTCACTTGGACGCCGTTCAAGCTGTAGCCATGACTGGTCACAGATGCCGCTTGCCTGTTTTGGTCATTGTCAAACAGGCGAAGACTTCTTTGGCACCTGGGTGCAAAAGCCTGGGGCCTGACAACAAACTGCTGCACTCCAGTCCTCATTAATTGCAGCGCCGTGTGGTTAACACATGGCCAATTCAAACAGTTACAAGCATCCATTATGAAAAAAAAGCCTTCTTTGACAGTACCACATGCTTTGAATAATATTGCAATGCTTACTCACTACTTTCTTTGTAAAAAAAATAATTGAAGAAGCTGAGCTTTGCTCAAAACCTTCTCTTAGAGTTTAAACCATCTCCATGAACCTTCTTATTCATGCAGTTGGATTATCATCCCCTCTCAACCCACCTACCCATGGCACCTCATGTACTGTGTTGCTTGCATTTGTTTTGTATTGGTATTGGTCTTGTAAACCATCTACACCCACCCTAATCGAGACATGCTACTACGACTGCACCTCAGTCAACTTTGAACTGTTCGTGTGTAATTCTGTTGACTGTCTGATCCTGTTCGGGTTGTGTTGGAACGTCATTTTGTGTGCCAGTGAGAGCTGTTCACATGAAAATAAAATGAATCTTCTTGATGTAAGCCCCCCATCAGTCACAGACAAGACCACCGCTCATGTCCCTGCTCGGTGCAGCCACTTAGACTCATGTTTTGGGACAAGGAAGGTGTTGACAATCACTAGTTTACCCACATCCGACCGCCGCTGTTCAAAAGAGCATCTGTTCTGCTTCAATAAGTTAAGAAAAAAGCCAACACATGTCTCTACAAGTTAGCCCCCACTCCCAAAAGCTAAAAGACTTATGTTTCCTGTGGAGGGACAAAGAAAAACCAGAACCAACCCTGAGGGAACAATGAGGGGGGTCTTTTAACACAAATTATTTTCCTCAACACCTCTGCCACAGGACAGGTGAAGGAGTCTGTGACTTCCTGCTTTTAGCAGTTCACTGTGAAACAAGAAATGCTGTACAAGTACAACTTTTTGTAAAGTTTAGTTCTGCAAACCACACAAGAGTCGCCTTTTAGAAATATATCTGGAAAATATTGCAATTTCCGTTGTACAAGGAGGGCAATTTAAAGAGGAAGTTGCCTGCTTAGAATGTTGAAATCCTCCATTGTGAAACACTGTCATTTCAGCTTTAGTTTTTTATCAGAATTGGTAGAACTGGTAATGTCTTGCCTCTACTTCTTGCTTCTTCTTGCTACTGGCTAATGGGATAATCAAATAATTAAATTACCATTGGGAACACTTTTACAATTGATCAAGAGATGATTGGAGGGGGTCTTTAAAGATGCATTTAAAACAGTCTAATTTAGCCTTTTCAGGAAGTCTTGATCTTTGACAAGGCATCAAATTTGATTTTCAAATGGCAAATTTTGGTCAAAAGCACAGAGGGGGCTGCAGGGTGGAGCAGTGGTTAGCACCCTCACCTCACAGTAAGATGGGCCTGTTTCAATTTTTTCTTTAAAGAATTGATTTTATTGAAACTGAGAATTTTTTTGACTTTACAATGTACGTTTAATTTTATGGTATCAAATGTACTGTGAATCAGGAACAGATTCTGTAACAGAACAATATCTCTAACCTCATCAGCAAAAGTTTCAATCCCTGAATGTTTGATGAAAAGTACATGTAGTAATGTAAGATCTTCTCAAAAGTTTTTCAAACACCTCGCCTTTTCTGTGTTAAATGGACCTGCAGGTGAAAAAGTTTCCTGCAGACCTGCAGTTGAATGGCCCAAAGAGAAAAACTAATCACTCTTTGCCATTATTTGTTTTGGTTTCAGTTGTTTTCATGGAGTCCACTCCTAAATCTTCCTGCAGAATTATTTTCAAGCCACCAGCTTCTTCTTGAATAAAGTTCATTAAGTTGCAATTTTCTTTCACCACCGAAGCCTCTAAATTCCATACCAACCCGATCATACTCAGAGAAGGTTTTTCTATTGCTGCTATTCCACAAATATTGATCTTTCATACAGGAAATATTGTTCATATTGCATTCCTGACATTCTCCTTGCACATGTTTTGGTTGAACATTTAGGAAAAGAGAAAAAGATGGAAGCTGCCAGGACGTATGCCAAAGCAGATGTTTGTCTTCTTCTGCACGGGGATTTACACTTTGGAGGAATCTGGGAAGAATCAGTCAAAGAGGTGGCATGTTGCGGCAGAAACAACACAAGCTCTCGTGTGTGTGTCTTAACAACTGGTCCGCCACCGGGCGATCTCTTTTGACACTCTCAAGACTTTGTTGACGATTGTGGTCATTAAAGCAAAACAATTGAAGGCATGGAGTTCTTCCACGCAGCGTAGAATCCAAACAAAAGAAGTCATAAGTGACAGGAGAGGGCTGAAGGTCAGCTCGGAGGGCAAAATAAACAGAGATGGATGCAGGTCAACGATAGCATGGTGTCCACCATAGAGAACAAATTGTAAGAATTTTGAGTTAAATGCCAGCACAGACACAGAAAAATAAGACGTACGTGGAAAGTCGTGTACAATCGGATGCATCAGATTGGAGCAGAATGCAGCCTATCTTCTAAATCAAAAATAAGCTTTTTTTTAAATGGCATGTTTTTGTCTGACCCTTTCATTGGTAGAATAAAAAATACTTATAAACTCAATTTTAAGCTTAGTTTTCATAAATCGTGTCCTCCATCATCAGAAAAATGCTACAAGAAAATGTTAAAAACACAAATTTCATCGAAGTGGGTCTTTAACTGCTAAACACTTTTGAGTGTTCATTTTCACACACCAACATCAATCATTTCAAAGGGAGTAAAAGAAAACACAAATGTTTTTAAAGCTGGTGAAATAAACAATGGACTGAGAGCAGTTAATCTTTGGGAGGATTTCCTGCAGGTCGAGCTGCTGCTGCCGTCCAGTTTATTTGTGAGGGCATTTAGTGAGAACCGCTACAGATTCCTACTTTTTTCTTCTGAACTTAAGCTTACAAAGCTACACTCTCTTGTTAGTGCTGTGAATGCATTTCAGCACAATTCGCATAAACCATCACTGAGATTTTAATTTTTTATCAACAAACAATCCACTGTATTGCGTTTTCTGCATTGTGTCTGTCTCATGCCAGCTCTCCACACATGTAATAGTTGTAACTACAGAAAATCTCCAGCTGTGTGGTATGTGGGTTAACAGGAAAACAGAAAAACAGTTCCCGACAAAGCTGTCCACACACATCCCGAAAGCCACTGGATTCATTTGAGAACTTGGCTTTATAAGCCATAAGTTAGCTGCTTCTTCAGGTGGAGATCACGTGCATTGTAGAATTACAAACCAACCTTTGTCCAGTAACCCAACAAGGAAGTTATACCATGAAAGGTGCTGCAGTTACTGTAATCTTAAGAACCAAGTGCATGAAGATTAGAGATATTAAATAAGATGCAGATGCTTTAAGTGTGTTTTATGAGGGATGAAGGCGCGATCAAAAAAGAAAAGAAAAAAAGAAAATGTGAGATTGCTGCTTTTGTACAGGCTTAATTTCCACAACCAAAGTAAAGAAGGGTTGTGCCCCCCATGAGCAATGATGCACATCCCCCAAAAAAATCAGCCCTTTTTTGCAATTAGAGTACTTTTCATTCCTAAACAAATGGCCCTCGTTAAGTTTAAGCTACACCACAAACTCACCTTAACAGAAGACAAAGTGCTGCCACATCAATGGGCACCTCAGCGATTACCACTGCGCCTGTAAATGGTCACCACATGGCCCACAAAACTCCCATCAGACACAAGGATGCCAGCAAATGGTTCAAGGTGGGCCTTGGCAGGAAGCTGACTTTGAAGTATTATTAACCCTCATGCATGTGTGTGTTTGCTGCTATGTTTGCAACATAGCAGCTACTTCACTGACGTAAATGTATATGTTGCATTGAGCTATTTGTATTTTGTTTGATCAATCTTCCCCAGAAACCCTCTTCCCCAAATACATAAGCACACACATAAACACACAGAGTGACCTTCAATCATTCCCCCTGCCTGATTAACACTACCTCACTTTCTACTTGCAGTTTTTTCTATTTTTGTCATTTTTATTTATTTATTTATTTAATTCCTCCCTTTTTTGTACGACAACACCAAAGACAATTCCAATTATTGTAAATTATCCCAATCATGACAATCAAATCCCTCTGATTCTAATTCTAATAGCCAAAGAAATCCCACTAAAGGCATCAAAGTGCTGTAATGGTTTAATTTTTACTTTTTCATGTGTAGAAATGTTGTAGGGTTACGTGAAAAATACATATTTTAAGAACAACAAACTTGACTTTCATCATTAGAAATGTGCAGACTTAGAGGCTTTGAAAAACTTGCGGAAAGCAGATCAGAACTGGCTTAAGAAAAGATGCTCTAGGCTTTTGAATAAAAAAATGAGAGAAACTGCTTTTATGAACCGTGTCATGCATATATTAGGATTTGACCAAATGTAATCTCCTCACTAAAGAAGAGTTTTGCAGGAAAAGACAGGTGCTCACTGCTTATAAGCCAGATTTATCATAAAGCTTTCAGGAACGTTTCCAGTCTGCTGCAGGAATGAGTTTACCTTCTTTACATTGTGGTGAGGACTCTGGCTTCCTTCCACAATCCAGAAACTCACGTGCTGAGTTGATTGATGGCTCTGCACAGATTGAGTGAGGAGCGAGTGCATTTCCAGGATCTTGCCCCGTGAAAGCTGTGAGAGGATCCAGCCGTCATGTAACACTGAACAGGATGAAGCAAAAAAAATAAAAAATAAAAAAAAATGAAAAGATGGATTTAAATTCTAATTATCTGTTGTACAAAAATGATTTTACAATTGGTTAGAACCAAACAAAATTATTTAAGTTGAAATGTAAATGTAGGTAATTACATTTTAGGTTTTCACTAGTTTCCATATTTCTTTTTGTCTATATTTTACCAGAAACAACCAACTCCTGCAGTCATAAGTCAAAATTTAAAATGTTTATTTTCTACATGCCTTTTCACAATCAAAAAAATTCATCAATGCCATTATTTTTGCTATTTTGTATTAAAAATAAAACAATCTGATCACTGCTTGTAAGGATGGTGTAATGTCTGAAGGGTTGGATTTGCAACAACAAACGCCTGTTTACCTGATAACATACAAAATGTCATGTCATATTTTTTAAAGAACTTAATATTCCATTGTGGCAGTAACTTTTATAATTAAATAAAACTGACAATTTTAAGAAAAAACAGACTACTTTGGTAAAAAAAAATATCTATAAAAGTAAAACACTTGAACCTGTTTGGTGAGCTTCAAATCTAGCAGCAGCTCCATCAGCACTTAGTAGACAATGGACTTCGGATAAGATGAGGACAAGTGGCTCCTCTGCTTATTTGAGAATGAGTTAGTGAACTATTTAAACAAGCTTGTTTGTTTTGGGAAACAGTTGAAGTGACTGTGTTATACTGGTGGATCAGAACACACCAGCAGCAATTTTTATCTGAATATACTTACAACTTTTGCTGATTTACGATTGATTGGGTTATCAATTGGATTCTAATGATTGCTGGTGAGTTTGAACTTTATCAATAACTTTCCTTTTTGAGACTTTATGTCTTGATGAAGAGAGGTGAATCTTTTTTTCTTTTTTTTGGCATTGAGAAAAAGTACGAAATAGATCTATTTTCTTCTGCTTGTCCAAAGCCGAGTCACAAGGTTTCAGTCTAAGCAAAGGTGCCCAGACCTTTATTCTCTCTGGAAATTTTCCACAGTTCCCCTGGGAGGACCCCAAAACTCTCCCAATTAAACTAAAAAACAGTACTTTGACCTTGTCCTGGGTCTTTCTTAGGACCTCCTCCCAGTGAAACATGCTCAAAGTAAGCTGTCTCCCAAGTGAGGTGTCCTAGGGGTACATGACGCACCATGCTTAAATCCATCTTTCCATTTTCTGTAATTGCTTCATCCTCTTTAGAAGGAATACAGGATGACCAGTAACCACTGACCAGAACTTGGCCTTTTGACTCAGCTCGTTCTTCACTACAACAGATCGATACAGCACAACTCCTGGGATCACTCAAGCTTTCGACCCCCCTGCCTCCCTCTCCCAGCAGAATTGGGTGGCAGTTCATGAAGAGGTGAAAACATAGATTTGAAATCCTTTAGGAAAGCAATTTGTTATGAGTAAAAAAAAATTGTTCTTTATGGATTCAAGCGTCAAGGTTGCTTTTTGGAAGGCAGTCAAGAGGTAATGGTAAACAGGAACAGATATGCTAACATATGATCTGAAAAACCACAAAAAGAAGAACTTTTTGTCAGCCAGTGGTCCACAGCTTCATGCAGATCTGCACCCTGAGACGTTCAGTCAATGCCTGTGTGCCCACTTTATTCCATCCAGGTGTTTTTTGGAACCAAACCAAGCCATCACGGGTGAGCTGAAGCTTAAACCGGACAGGTCACCAATCCATCAGAAGGCCACATAAGCACACACTCTGACTCCTATAGGCTGTTTACAATCACCAAACAGCACATGGGATTTTAGAAAACTCAGCAGAGAAGATAAGAACTCCACTCTGAAAGCTCCCAGCTGGTGTTTGAGAAGAAAAACTTCTAGCTTCCTCACACAAAACATAAATGTTAGTCAATTTTACAAAAACTAACCTTGTAGGCTGAAGCTAATTGCAAAGCTAAGCTATTGCAGTGACGTAGACACTGTAATGGGCAGGCCACAAGCTTTCTGCTCCACTCCATTCCGATGCATCCACTTGCAGGCTAATAGATCCATTAACGTCTTTATTTTCCTCATCTGAGCTGGCATCTGGCTCAAAACTGTACGGCTGTAGAGCTCCGATATAGCTCTCCATTTTTGTTGAGGAGCTGTAAGCTAGCCAGAGAGAGTGTAAACAAAGGGATCATAGGAAATAATGGGAGGCTTACTTCCTTGCCAACAGTCCCGTCCAAAACTCACTCAGGGGCGAATTTGTGATGAAACTCTGAGAGCCTCAAAGGAAATGCAAGACACACCTGAGCTCCCTGTAAGATACTCTGATGACGGCACGGGTCCAGAGAAGCAAAAAAGAACAACGGTCAGACATGTGGTTTGCATTGAACACTTTTTAGATGTATGCAGTGCTGCCCTTCTAACTAATTATTACTTTATAAAATGTAGACGTTTCTCAAAAAATAAAATAAATTCAGGCTCAAGAATCTTGTCAGTTCCCACGTGGAAAAAAAATTTAACATTAGTCGTCCTTTGACGTGTAAATATGTAATGTTGTGCTTTGAGGGAATCAAATCGCTAATTCAGAATAAGAAACTTTGGTAAGACTCTTGGGCTTCAGCAGAGAAAAAAAAACACATGACGCTCTGAAAGACGTAATAAAATAACAGATGGGGACTTTTTCCTTCTGTGAACATTTGTTGGAGGCTGGAAGTTTTGTCACCTTTGGTTGGTTTCTCCAACAAACAACTAGTGTGACCTTTCAAAGTTGTGACACAGCAGATCCTTTTGGATCCTGGGTGTACCCCTGTTGCCTCTCATTACATGATGTTTTGTTGCTTTCACTGGATTATCACTCTAAGTTAACAGGGTCTTAAATAACTGACTGGCACCAGAAACCATGACTGGAATTGACCACCTGCTTCACTGGCTGGCAGCAACCTCCCATAATGCAGCGAGGGAATGGACGGAGGAAACGTCCTGCTGGGGGCAGGGATGGCGTCAAACAAGGCAGCGGCCGCTTGCCACCTCTGAGACGGCACCCAGCAGGAAGTGCTGTTTTCCTGTGTTGATGCTGTGAGGGCAGAGGTCAGGGAATGGGATGAGCAGATCGTGTTACTGCTTCCAGATGTGGCAGTGGACAGGCACGGCTCCAGTCTGGAGTCGTCCCAAATGAGGCGTGACAACTCTGACTTTTGACTGTTAAAAGGTGAATCACTATGCTGGGAAGTGCCATTCTTTCTTGTGTCTCCATCTCAAGCTTGTCCAAACCATGAGCTCTTAGAGTTCACAATTTAGCACTTTCAAACTTGAAATCATTTATTTTCTTCTCAAACTTATTTAATTTTTGGAACTTTTTAGTTGGTTACATTTATCTTAAGAGCAACACTGCAGAAAATACAAAAGGCATGTCTACACATGATTTATAAACCATGTATGTCTTATGCAGGCCTCTGATTTTTGGAGTCTGTTTACATTGTGTGTAGCATGTTTCCAGTGTCTCTGGAGCGCTGCGCTTCCTCCGTCTGCTACCAAAAGAGTGATGAGCTTGGGAATGGGAAACAGGTGTGTGTGTAAAATGTGGGACATACTCCTTTATCTTACTCTATGTCTCTCTCTCTGGACGGGGGGTGTCATGTTCAGCTGTGTTATGACAGAGATTGTAAAAGGTTGGAAAACAGGATCACCAGGGCATCAAAAAGAAGCAACTTATTCATGTATTTATTTATGTATGCGGATATGTATTCATTTATTTATCTGGTCATGAGTCTCTATTTTTAATTTTATGTATTTTAGTCATTTTTTATTTTTGTTTTGAATATAAATAAGTGTATGGTAGTGTCCTCTGTGAACCATTGTATGTGTTTTATCATTTATCTTTTTTTCTCTTTTTACATTTGTAAAATGTTTTGATGTGAAACACTTTGAACTACTTTTGTCAGAAAAGTGCTCTACAAAGAAAGATTGATTTGATTCAAATAGATTGAATCCACTATAAACACAGGAGTAAAGAGAAGTCTGACAGTGAGTAGATCATGATGGTGGTTTTCAAGCTCTGAGGCTCACATTCAGTGAATGTTTTATTGTGTTGTTTTAATCAGTGGCTGCATTAAGGGTCTTCAGGGTGCTCAGGTCATGTGTGATTAGCTGTAATGGGCTATAAAAGCTCAAGCCTTTGGGGAGTTTGTGGGCTGCTTCAGATCCACCAGTAATGATTGATAGTCAGTTACTAAAACCAATCAGCATGAATGAAAGTTTGCAAAGAAGGTGAGATTACGATTAGATTTTATTCTGAAGATTTTTCTTAATAATTTGTTTACAACCAGAGTTCGAGGTTCCACGGCTGCACTGAAAAGCCCATTGCTCATGCGCCTCGTCCCCGCCCACCCTCTCCACTGCGGGACTTAACCGCGCGCCGCGCCGCGCCGCGCCGTCAGTGTGCCGTCAGTGTGCCAAGAGCCAGCGCGGAGCGCGGAGCGCAGCGCCACGCCACGCCGCCCGTCTCTCTCACACAGGGATCATACAGCCGCACGGGACCTGAAATACAACACATGAGTAGCGAAGGATTAAGGTAAGCATGTCTGTGCTCTGCATGTGTCACGGTCAGACGTGGATTTCAGTGGGACATTCAGCTCGGAAGTTTGGGGCAGATATCGATTAAAACGAGATGACGCGCTGGGATCTTATGTTTGTAGGTAATGAGTTGTTTAAATAAGAGTATGCGTCAGAATGACCACACTTTGGGGAATATCCTCTCGCGTGTATGTCACAGCTGAGCTGATTGATTCTCAGGTTTTTTCCATTCAAACCATAACACCACCTTGCAGGTCAGAACCTTGTCTTTATGACCGCAGTTTGTCGTCGAATCTTGTTTGAGATCTTTATGGGATGTTTGGGCTCTTTGAGGTCATTTCTCCTTGACAGTGTGACTGTTATGGATGTCAGGAGGCTTAAAGTTAATAGCAAACATAAACATAACGAGACTCGACAGATTTTTCTAAGAAACTGACAAGTGTATTGGTGTATTATGTGCAGGGTAAATCTATCTGACCTGGTTTAAATCAGCTGGGAATCCCAGTTTAGTTGCCTGTTTTGAAGAAAGTGGGATAAATAATTGACCCCTGATCAAAGAAAACACATAACAGAGCTCTGGTGGAACACTGGAATATTTATTTTGTATCCACTCTCTTTTGCTTTTCTTGCAGAATGTCTTTCTTGATGGTCAAGAGAGCGTTACTTGAGATCTTTCAAAAGAACAAAAGTTAGTTGGGGTGCTCCCCCTCCAGTATGAAAAGAGCGTCTCTGCTCAGGAGACAATTGTGCCCCCGGGGTCAGTTCCACCTTTACGCACCTCTGCTGCCCCTTCTCCACCTCTTTGTGCATGCACCAGGGATCTGTGGGGGTCAGAGGAATTAACAGCGTATAGTGGCCAGACTAAACAGGCCACACATTACCTCATAAACACACTCTCATAGGTGAGTCTGAGCCAGTTTGGTCTGTGAGCAGCAGCGGGAGGTTTAATTCATGCTATTTGATGCGGCTCATGAGTTCATTTTACTTGCCTTCCACCAGTAGAAATTAGCTTTTACTTTCCTCACATCAAGAGTACAAAAAAGCTGACGAAACAGTCTCCTCTGTTCAGAATTTTTGAAAGCTGCATGTATTTTTCAGCATCATCACTTCTTGTAATGATCCATAAGGCAGATGCAGCTGCGTTACCTTTCCTAACATCCACTTTCCATTGAATGCTTTAAATCTTGGCTGTCTGGAATCTGTACCTGAAATCCACGGTGAGTCACAGGTCGTAAACACCTACCGCATCCCTCCTTTATATTACTCATATTTGAAAGGGCAGGTCATAAAAATGTGTGGCTGTAAACACACCTCTAAAATCACAGTGTGGTCTGTTCAAAATGTAAATATATATAAAATGTCAAAAACCAGGAATGGAAACCTTCTGTCTTCTAGGACCCAGATAGCATCACTGATTTCATAAAAAAATGCCAATTTAGGTGTTTTTCCCTGTGGCTTGGTTTCCAACACAAGCCGGGTTGTCGATGAGGATCTTAGTGATGCAACGCTAAAATAAACCTGCAGCCGCATGTTGAATTTACGACTTTTACTTGTTGTTTGTCAAACTCTTACTCACACTCACTTCTGCATTCACAATGAGCGGAACCCTCTAGAAAATAGCTACGAAAAAGATGAGAGACTTTTTACTCCAACTTTGTTCCTCGAAAAGATTGCTTAAACGCATAATCGAGTGAGCAGCATCACTGTTCACTGCCCAGAAAGAGTGAAGGCTGCTGGATATTTTAAAAGATTTTGTTCAACAGTGCTCATGTTTGTTTTTTCATCGCTTTAGCTCCACCAAATGGTCACGGCTTTTGCTTTCCTGAAAAGTGAATGTGTGAAAACACAGCAGAAACATCAGACATCAAACGGCTTATACCATGTTTTTAAGCTTTTTAGAGTAAACAGTATTCATTAATAAGATCATATATTACCTTTGGCACGCTAAAGAACAAATCATTTATGAAATATGATTTATTTTTGTGGACTCTTTTCACACCCAGAAGTAAAACGACTCGATCTCTGAGGCATCGCTTTTCACACCTTGCAGTTGACGTCCAAATCATGACGTCAACCTAGAACCTGACTCAGCATCTTGTCTGTGCGTGTCCGCTCATGAAAACATCTTTAAAGATGGACGTGCATGTCTTGGAGCATTACACTCTTGACCCACAGTCCGATCCAGAATTTCTATACACGAGATGCAACGTGTGTGGAAATGTAGAATTAGCTTGTCTTGTGAGTCTGGCATCTTCATCAGGTTTGATTGCAGGAATGGTGCCAGCTCTAAGGATCAGTCTCCCGGATAGTCCAGTTCGATACAGGCCAAGACTAAAGAAACGGTCATCTGCAAAGTGGCGGTCACAGACAAAAAGTTGCTGTTCGGTCTGTTGCGCGCTCCCGAGGATAAACTCCAACCATTTCGGATGTGCAGGATCTTCTTTAGGAAGGCTGAACAAACACCGAAATCTCTCACAGCCTAAAACACATTTTCTCCACTTAAAAGACATTGCATTGCAAAAAAAAAAAAATCTGTTTGTTTCTCTGCAGATTAAGTTTTGCTGATCAGCACTAGCCCTGCAGGGAAAGTGGGTTTGTGTTAGCCTGAGGTTGGGGCTTGCAGTGCAGACTCTTCCTGGTAGGGGGCGGTCTCACTGGTCTATGTCACACGGTTATGACCCACTTGTTTTTGTGGGTATGAGAGGGGCTGCGGTTAAGAGTAGTGGTTTCTGGAGGATTACTTAAAAAATGCGTGAACTGATCAAAATACCACTTTGGGGTTCTTTATAGTGTGGCATGAACAGTATAATACACTTAAAAGCCCAAAAAGTCGATTTTTCTTGGTTTAAGACCCTTTAATTTTGTTAACCCTCCTTTTTTCGTAGCATAGCTGAAAGAAAAGCCCCCCAACTTATGGCAGGAAGCTCGAGTTTCTAATTAGAGGGGAAAATGTATGCTGTTAATGACATCATCTTCCCTCTGGTACTGGAAGTGTGAGTCTGCATGCGTTTGTGTTGCTGCACAGCAGCTGGTTTGAGACAGTGGAGAATTCTTCAAACGCAAAACGTCTGGCTTATTATTAAAGTTTACGGCCTCTTGTCACCTTGTTTGTGGATCAGACTGTGGGAACGTCTTCACTTTTCAGGAAAAAGTCAGAAAGAAACGGTGAAACACTTTACATTGGGTACCAAAATAAAACAAAAGTGAAGAAATCATGATAAAGGAATTGCTACTTCTGCTTACTGAAAGGGGATTTAATCCTTATATCTGAGTGGCAGGTTGCTGTTTTTAGTCTTTTGTAAACATCAGAACATCAAGTCATATGTCTAAAGTAACAATTTTAAGTGCAAATATGTTTTTTTTTCACTTTTTTGAGTCATTTGTATTTATCTTAGCTCAAAGCGGCTTTTCTTTAAAGAAAATGTCTTGCTCCTCTTGAGTTTGTTTAAAGTCCCACTCTAACTATATTTTTCTATTTTAACATCGTTCCCAGTGGTCTTTTAATTATGATTATGCAGTTTTTAGCAAAAATCAAAACGCCTGTGTCATTTTTGTGTCATTTTCTGCAGAGCAGCAGGAGTTCATCAGAATTTCAGACTGTTGGCGCAGAAGTTGATATCCCAGCATTGCTTTGTTTACACTCTCTCCCGCTATCTTACAGACCCTCAAACCCCAAAATAGCAATATTCAAGCTTTCCAGTCGTATAGTTTTGAGCCAGATGGCAACTCAGACAAGGATCTTTGTCTTCAAGTAGAGGATTTATAATTGGAGCGGAGCAGGGAGACTTTGACCCGCCCACGTCTTCTCCTGATTCACCAAAATTTGAATAAAGAAATACTCAGAAACGCATTTTTAATCTTTAATTATTTCACATATGCCATTCGTCATGAGAAAAACGCTACAAGAACATGCTAAGAACACCAAAAACAGGATTTTCATTGAAGCGGGTCCTTAACTGATTGAGGAAACAACTGATTCAAACATCCCAATGAACTTGATTTTGGTCTTTGAGCACTGAACCGTCCTCTGTTGTTACATCACTTAGATCTCCCTGGGCTCAAGGCTCAATCCATAATTCATTGTGGCCAAGGAAATCATGAAACATGATCTGACAGATCTCCATCTCCTGACTGTCCCCTGCGAGTGGGTGACAGCTGTGAGAGCGGCTCTTCTCGCCACTGCTCTCACATCACTGTAATTGTTTGCAGCCCGACTGGGCGCCTCTATAGCTCTGCCACATCCCATCACGCTCAGCCGTGCCATGCTTTGACCACTCATCCGTGACCAAGATGACACAGGCCTGGACATTCCTTATAACACAGGAAGAGAAGGTGGACGCATCCCCAGATTCTTCCGGATATTTTCAGATTTTGACAGGAGCAAGGGAGGAGAGAGGCCACAAGCGGAGAGGTCTCTTTCCCTTAACACCAGGGGATGTTAGCCGGGAAATAGCTTGGTTGATCGGTAATGAGGGAAGACAGCGGCCTGGTTCAGCGGAGGTTAACAGCTAAGCGTAAATGGCAGGAAAGAAAAACAGCGGAGCTTAGTTTCGAGCTTTTGTGCAGGAGAGTGTGGAAGATTTCTTTGTTGCATCTTTTAAGAGAAGTTTGGGTGGTTGGAGCAAGGGCTGGTTTACATTCTCTTTTCATTTTGTCAAGTTTTGAATCCATTTGTCTAAAAATAACAAATTATTGCATTAAGGCGGAGTCTCTTTGTTGCAAATGGAACTGTTCTTGCATAGCTTGACTTTTCCACACCCAAATTGGCTAGAAAGGTCAAACAAAAGGAGAAACACCTTTTATTATTACCCTTAAGAACTTTTTAGACAGAAAACATTCTGTATTTAAGTATGATTTCTAGGGATGTCCCGATTAGGTTTTTTTTTTTTGGGCCTCAACAGATTCTGAGCCATTTGATTTTGAGTATCTGCCAGTATCCAGTCCTGATCCAATACTTTTGTAAAATATTTTAAAAATGACCAAATTTAATAAGCAGACTTGGGTTGTCACACATTTTTATTTCATTAACCTTGTTTTATTATTTAACACTCAAACAGAGCACTTTTGTGAAGTAACTTAAATAATCACGTGAAAATAGTACAACTTGTACCAAGGAAAAACCTGTCTATAACAATGAAAGTACTATAACAAATTATGTCATCATAAATCTTTTTAATAGCAGTAAATGCTGATTAGGAGTGAAATGAATAACTGATTTTTCCAACCAGATTGATCTGTCTAAGGCAAGTTTTTAATTGAATCAAATAGACCTAAACCGTTATAAAAACAGTTTGAAAACAAAATAAATTGATGAAAAACGATGCCATTTGAATTGAGGCACATTGATTTTGTTTTACTATACTTAAAAACAAACAAGTGCATCACAGCAGACAACAGACATGTAATGCCGCCGTCCAATGTGTGGAACCACGTTGAATTTAGCAAAAACGTGACCATACAGTGTGGTGGAATGTTCTAATAATGTTCCCTTTGGGTTATTTTGATGTGGAAACACAGTGGGCTTAACTTTATCAAACTAAAATGTGAGTGGATTTGATTTGATTTTGATTTAAAATTAGTTTTTTCTTTAAAGATCTCTCCAGTTGTTGGCCAGGAATTACGAGGGTGGGGCACAGCAACAAGAAGCGGACATTATGGAAGTTGTGCGCTTTGCCATCCTTGTCAGGATATTTCACTCATTTTGCTGATCACTTTTGAATGCCTGTATAAACTTTAGGTAAAGGCCTTTTTATTGCTGCTTTTTACTGATAGATTGTCAGGAAAAAAGTGAGAAGCAATATGTATCACGTAAAAGTTGTTTTTATGAGCCTGCATTCTTTGACCACATTTCAATAAGTTCCTGTTGAATCCTTGTTTGTTTGCCCAGCAATGGTGGCCATTTTGGTTCAGCTGTTCCGTTCCGAGAAAAGAACGTTTTCAGACTGAAGTATTCAGAGTGAGTCAAAGTTCAGTCTGATTGGAAACAAACTGAGACTATCTCAAAAAATGGGTTTAAGATCGGTTCCAGGTCATGAACCAGGGTCATTCAGACTCAAAATTTGTTCTGATTCAGGAAAAGTACATTTTAGCGCCTCCACAAATTGTTTGGGTTGTTACAGGTTTGCTCCCAACTCTTGGCTAACACCACTGACTGTATATGTGAACTGGACCAAGTGAGTGTGACATCATTCATAGAAAATTGCTTACTTGCGACTTCAACCAAATCAAATCAATGTAGTCACAATTGTATCTCAGAACGGACAATCCCATGTTGGAGTCAAGTAACGTCAGTGAGCAGTGATTGGTCTGAATTGTTCCACTAATAGCTGTAAGTAATAGCTGCTTATTTCTCAATCAAAAGGTCAAAAGAAGGGGTGGAAAACTCCAGAACTCACAGGTCAAATCTTCCTTTTTCTTTAGCCACTATTCTCCTGACGGCTTTTGACTTATTTACAGCAGTCTTCAGGTAAGGATAGGTACGTGCGTGTGTGTAGAAAGTATGGCTTAAAAAAGTGTAGGACCAACCAGCATTGCAAACAAAGATTCACACCTCTAAATTAGGAGGAACAGCATGTGACAGTGCAAACGTTATAAAGCTATGAATGACAAACTAATGTCATTATCAAAACCAAAGGAGGTCCTCACAATTAGTGCAGCTTTTATTATGTCAGACATCATATTTGCATTACAATGATAGCCTCTGTGAGGGGCTGTTGAAGCAAACTACAGTCTAAATTCTAATTAGAAGTAACTAAAGATACTGAATACAAAAAAATCATTCAGGATGTCACGTTCTGATGGATCTTTGCAACACTTAAGAACTGCATGTTTAAACCTGAGCAATGGAAATTGATTGTTAGGGATACAGAAACAGCAGCAGAACTCTTCCAGGATTTTCTATGATATTAAGGCAGTACTTTTTTTTTTGTTTTGTTTTGCCAGCCAAATCTGGTTTTGTCCTGATTTTTCCTTTACTTTCATTACCCGCTGTAACATTTCAATAATGATGAAAACCTCTCAGCTGCATGAGTCCAATTTAATGAAACAGCTCCCACACATTCCTGATGCTGGAGAAGAGCTGCTTTAGCTCCTTGACTGTGAAACGTTTAATAATTGATGACTATGCTGAAGCACTCGTCCTATTATTTGGTAATGATTATTTAATAATGTTTCAGAGAAGCATGAGATGTGTGATTGCTTCTCACAAAAAGTAGAAACAACTAGCCACCCAGTTTGTTCTATCAAAGTTTTATTTTTCATTTTAGCCAAGCTGTCGTTCAGCATTTTAGTCAGAAAGGTTATAGTCCTTGCTTTTGTGTGCCGATAATCAATCGGTGGTGACACATTTAAAGCAGCAGAGTCTGTTTACATGCAGCAGGAGGGGCTGGTTTGGACTGCAGTCACAAATGACCCATGCAGTGGTTGGGGATGCACCCCAGCCGGAGCAGCTTTAAAGCCTGAACCTCCTCCAGACAGCCCTGTCACAAACATTCACAGCTCGGTGCTAACCTTTTACAGCTAACATCACCAACATGTGTTTAGAATAACTCTGCAAATGTGGCAGGCGTTGTGTTGGTAGCCTGCTGTGCTTGTGTGAGGTGATGGAGGGATTACTTACACAAAGGTTCACTCCTGTGATTCTGAAAAGTAAAAAAAAGCCAGTATACACTTAAACTTTGCCTTTCAGTTTTATTTTTGCAGAAAGGCCTCTCCCATTGAAGGATCTGTTATCCCTCTGTGATCCAGACACAGGTCTAGCAGTGTGAAAAATGTGCCGACTTGGTGAAATAAAACATCGGGCAGCGTGCCAGACAGAGCTGCCTCCAACAGCTAAGAGCTAAATGAGAGTTCACAGTGTGCAAACATAATTTATGACTTTGGAAGAGGTGAAGATGTTTGCCTGTGCGATACACAAGATAAACTGTCAGGATAGACTTTTATGCCTTACTGTATGTAGCTTTTTGACCTGCACACTGTTTCCCTAGATAAGAAATTGACTTTATAGACACATGAGAGGTCACTGTGGCAGTCGTTTAGAGATTCATCAAAACTTTGGTTCAAAGTGGATGTTGATCTAATAATTAAATGATTAGAATTTAATAACTAGAAATGGTACTCGAACGTTATGCATTTATCTGTACGAATGTATGAACATTTGTGCAGATACATATTCTTTATACAATCCTGCTTTGACCCTTGTTTTAAACATTTGCTCATGATGAGTGTGGCCCCACGATAGGAGGAAAACTTGCAATGTTAGTGATCAATAATGCGATTACAATAAAACTTGTAACTTTTTTCACTGACACAGATTTTTTTCAACCGTTTGCATAACAATTCAGATACTCTTGTTCATCCTGCATCAGTGAAGTCAGCTTGCTTTGACATTCCTGCACAGAGGTTAAGGTCATACATTTATAAATAGGAATTTTCAAATCATTATTGTCATTATTATATCAGGTAAATGATAGATTTATAGATAACTTTAATGTATTACTGATTTTGATAGGTACAATTTTGCAGCTGTTTTACCTTTAAGAACTTTAGCAGATAAAGCAAAAAGAGCATCATAAAACTTTGAACGTCACTTCTGTTGAAGTACTTGTGGAAAGCAGAACACTTCCTGAGCCTTAGAGACAAAACTTGCCCAGTTGGTGGATAAAGGTAACAATAAATCATGTGACCATGTACTCTTATCTGCCTGAGCTCTGGCTTGGTGCCACAAGTGTTGATAAGGACATGACATACATTGTATAGTTGGAATAGTGTGGATGGACAAGTTAAAGTAGTTGCTGAGTCTCACGTAGGTCGTTTTTATGATTATTACTTTAGTCAGGAAAATTACACCGGTCAGTAATTGTTATTATTTTAAAATTTGATTCATTTCTAAAGTTTCCTGTTAATTTTTTAAAACTTAGTTTAGCACTTAAAAATTATTACAAATATTCTTAAACTTTTATTTGCTTATGAATTCTGAAGGTTTCTGATGACTGGAAGACAAATAATGTAAACAGTTATCAAACATTACACAAATGTGAAATTTAAGAAGATTAAGCTTGAAATACAATTGCAGGGACATTAAGTAAACTGTGTGTAAATGTTTGCTAAAAAAAGAAACAAAAGTTTCATTGCATCAGTTGTTATAAATAAACATAAACACTTTAGATTATACTTGACATAAATATGTTTCATCCACAAGATCCATCTATTTATCTCCACAGCAAACTGGAATCAATTGTTACTGTTCGGCGAAGGTGGAGTACACCCTGAAGGAGTCAAATGCACACAATATGGATTAAAAACACATATTAAACATATTTAAAACATTGTTTTCAAAATTCTGTCTAAAGCAAAGAGAAAAATCTGTTTTAGACATGTTTGACCTTAAACATGTCTGTTTTGAATCTCTAGCAAATGAGCTGTAGAGTTGCTCTTCATCAAAAATGTTTTATATTATCTCTGGTTGTCTTTGAGGATTGTCACATAGTTTGCAAACTCTTAATTAATAAAATCACTTCCAAACTACAAAAAAACATCTATTCTTTCCTCCACGTTGTTTTGTGTTAAAAAAGCGAGGCACCGCTTCATACTCAGTCCACCGGGTTGACATGAACCTGGTCATACTGCTCTGCTTTCATGGGAAAAGTAGGTCACATCCCAAATTAAGATTGATCATGAACCACAATTGTGAGCTCCCCCAGCTCTATGTGTGACTTATTTCACCTCCTCTTTGTGTTACTAGCTGCACGTATATGCGGCACGTCACAGTCCTTGTCTTTGTTGTGGTTCAGTGCTCAGCTGTGCCTGCAATGATTTGTTTGAATGACAAAAGAGCTGCAGTAGACAGTTAAGAGCCCCTGTTGTTGATTTTACGGTTTTGGGAAGGGGGGGGCTTGTTCAGGTCCGGGGCTCCTTAAGTCGTCCCAGGTGGCTGTTCTGCTGCTCCGCCTGTCTGGAGAAATCCCTGAGGTGGACCCAGCGGCTAATGAAGGCTTCACAGTGATGATAGGATTTAAAATTAGCTACCCTCTTTGTTTCTGTGGGGGATTGTAACTTAAGTACATTTTATTGTCGCCACGTTGTCCCTTTCGCTCCCTGACTAATGAAGCAGAGCAACCAGGTCAACACTTTTCTCCTGACGTGGAGGAGGACAATTCTCGCATACCATTAATAATGCAAAGACAGGCACGTCCTTTTGTTTGCGGGACAGAAGAGCGCACATCTTCGGCTCCACCCTACTTCATCGCAGACTTTTTTAAGGTCTCATGTGTTACTTTAAAGTGCACTAAGTCATGAATCATGGTTCATTAGAGGCTTTTACTCACACAAAAGAGAGTGCGTGCAGATGCAGCACATTAGAAAGCAAGACTTTGCAGTCAATTCTTTGGTGTTTGTGACACTGCAACATTCTTAAAAGTCCCACTCTTTTTGATCATCTGTAAAAGTGTTCCCAGTTGTCTTTTAAGTAAAATTTTAGCCAAATAATAATAGCCAAATTAATAATAATAAAACAAAAAGTTGTTTTCTAGGGCAAAGTTTCTGGGTTCATGAGAAATTTGCCTCTGAGTTGCTGCCGGGGAGTAAGCCCATTAAGCTCATTTCCCATGATCCCTTTATTTACTCTCTCTCTCTCCCACTAGCTTACAGCCCCTTACAACCCCAACCTAACATAAGCAGTGCTACAAAAATGGTGAGCAATATTGGAGCTATCCAGCCGTACAGTTGCCAGCTCAGACGACGAAAACAAAGATGAACATGATTGTAGTTGTCTACAAGCAGAAGCCTTGGAATGGAGTGGAGCAGGGAACTTGTGGCCCGCCAATAGTTTGTATTTTACTACAACATTTTTGAAATTGCTTTTTTTTGCCTGCTCCAATTTATTACAATATAAATAAAAAAATATTTAGAAATGCAATTTTTATTTTCTTTCTATATGTCCTGCACTATGAGAAAAATGCTTCAAGAACAGATTTTAAACACCAAAAACACGATTTACTTTGGAGTGGGTCTTTATAAAGTTGCCAGGTTGTCATCAGCAGATGCCCCTCATCTTCCCAAAGATTAATCTGACTGAAGAGCGTGCAGAATCCACTCCCGGATGATTTAAAGTGGAGCTCTGTGAATTTATTAACATCTTATCTTGGTTTTGCCTCCCTGAATACATTTTTCAAAAAAGAACTTGGCTTAACCTCATGTCTGAGCCCCCCCTTTGGTCTTCTTAGGGAAGGGCCCCTGAGTTTCCATCAGGTTTTGCTCTCATGAACCAAACACTTCCTGGGTTTTCTTGTGTTTATGTTCTCTCTGGGGGCACCACTTTCTCGTTACAAAAAGAAGAGGATCTGTATGATTTCCCCTGACAACATTACTGATAACATCTTAACCTCCCCTTGTGCTCTCATGCAGTTTGATGTGGCACAAACAAGGGGGCTGGTTAAAAAGTCAGTCATGTGACAAGTCTGTGTCTGAAAATTTTGATGTAGGATGACACAAAACATCTGGTTCCTCTTTAACTGTGGGGTGGCTAAGCCTTCCCCTGCAGGCTGGGCTATCATGGGGAGAAAAAGCGGGAGGTAGGAGAGGAGAGGACACAAACACACACGGTTTGTATTAATAAACAAAGATTAAAAAAAGAGCTTCACACATAAAACATGTTTTCACAGAACAGAACAAGACCTTTTAGTTCAGCTTGACATGCATTTATTCATGTCTCAACTTTAAAAAGTTGTGAAAAGTTTTAAATAAATCCTTCAAAGACCCACTTCAATGAAAATCATGTTTTTGGTGTTTTGGACATGTTCTTGTGGCATTTTTTCCTCATGATGGAGAATGGAAATGGAAGAATTGATCTTAATATTGCTTTTTTGAGTATTTCTTTATTTAAATTGTTACTAATCAGGAGCCGCGAAAAAATGCAGTTGGAAAATGCTGTAAGCATGACATACACGTAACTACGGCAAGCCACAAGTTCCCTCCTCAGCTCCAATCTGATGCATCCACTTGTAGATCCATGTATTTTTTTTTTCCTTGTCTGAACTGGCATCTGGCTCAAAACTGTATGAGATAGCTTTGCTGTAGCTCCCCATTTTTGTTCCATTGGTAACGTTAGTTTGGGGGTGTGAGGTGCTGTAAGCTAGCAAGAGTGCATGTAAAAAGATGGATGTGTGCCCCCCACAACTCAAAGGCGAATTTCTAACCAACTACTGCCGTTTTGAAGAAACTATGTCCTAGTAAATAGCACTGATTTGTTTTTTATATTGGTAGAATATATTATTATAATTAAAAGACAGCTGGGAAGGTTTTTAATAGAATTTAAAAGATGATCAGAGTGGGACTTAAAAGGCAAAGCTCAGTTCTGGATAAGCATAAGATCTGTCAGAAAGGTCTGTGAATGAGCATGAAACTCAAGCAATTCTTTCCAAAAAGGGATTTTTTTAATTATCACAAAATATTGTCACAAATTTTTAAAATTTTCTCCAAATACGTGTTTAAAAACTAGTGGCAAACTGGTGCCACCCTGTTAAATGTGCCTCGATGCACGTTGCCCAACAACAAGCCTGAAAGAAGTCTGACTTAAGAAACTGTTTATACATTTTTGAATATTTACAACGTTCCAGCCACACAAGAGTGAGAGGCCTTGTAACGTCCAATTTTGTTTAAAGAAGTATTCTGTTAGTAAACTTCCTACACTACATGTACATGGTATATTGAAAACTTGCTACTCAAGTATGCTTGATAAAATATACTTCAGGTGTAGTACTTTATCTAAGGGATGTTAAAAACTTAGGCTACAAAATGCTGTCAATTGTTTCAAAGTGTGATCAGAGGCTGTTGTCCTGATCAAAACAAAGGTTTTTGTTCTCCCTGAGGTGGACAAAAGCTTTTGAAGCGCTCACATACAGAGGGCGAACGTAAATGGTGCCGGCAGAAGGAGGACTCTCAGACAGAGGTCAAACACGTGTGAACAAGCACGGCTACAAATGAAAGGGTGGCATCATTTGGCTGCACCAGGAAGGAGAAGGTGGAGTGCTGTTTGCTGTGGAGATGGGAGAAAATGCCAGAGTTCAGAGGTTAATGACAACATTCTGTGAGAAACAAAGGAGGTCATGAAACAAAGGAGAAACTCTGAAGTCCTCTCACGCTTTTCACAAGCTTTACGATCACAGGCCAAGTCGCTGGATACTAATTTGGCTCATTTTGCCCCATCGACCTAATGAGGGCTTTTCTTTCTTCAATTGTACTAGAGTGCATGTATTTTTTCTATAACATATGCACACATTTATAAGCATATATACCAGTATTCTTCACAAAGACATTGTAAAAAGCCAGCATCAGTTATTGTGGTGCAGGTTTTGCTTCGTGCTCTTTAGGACGGGCCTGAAGCAAGAGATAACCTTTGAAAAGGGCTGGTTTCCCTCAAGCTCCCAATGTCAGATTCAATGATTCCACATTGGCCAAAGTAGGCCAAACATTACTCTTACTTTTTGTGTGTTGGGATAAAACTATGTGCTCTTTCCCTTTTTATCAAACCTGAATAGAATACATTTTCTTTTTAAAATCAGATGTGGAACAGATTGCTCCAGAGGGATATCTAATAAATACATCACAATCCCAGCCACACACTGTTACCCCCAATCTCACTTCCTCCTCATTTTCTGCCCTTTTTTTTCCTGCTTCATGCCCATTATTATCTTTTTTCCTTCCCACACCTGTTGAGAGACATTTTTCCCAGAATCTCCCCCTTAAAAACGCTTGACTTTCCCGAGCCCCAACATCTGGGAAAACTAAGCAGAATGCCAGGGCCCCCTCTTCCCCAGGTAATTTATAGTGACATGCCGTTTTGACGGGCTCTGTGAGGGACGTGGAGGCGGTCCGAACAAAGCTGGGGTGAAACATGAGCTCACCTTCTAAAGTGTCAGTGCTAGTTATGTGCTTAGTCAGGAGCTAAACAATCAGACTGAAAAACAAAGTTACACATTAGTCCACAGGCAGTTAGCAATGTTTTCTCAGAGTTCGTAATGAAGCTGCCATGAAACTCAGCTCTACATAATCGTCTCCGGATCTGGAAAAAGACTTTCTTCTGACTGTTCCCACGGGAAATTGGATTTCCGTTATAATTAAGATTTTGTTTTATTTTAGTGGAGAACTTTTTTTATTACTCTGTATTTAGTATAAACAATTAATTTGTGTTTTGTTTTTTACACAACTGATGGGTTTTTATCAGAGAATTATCCAAAGTGGTGACAGTGATGTGCAAATATGTGTGGGCTCTCCAAGGAATAACATCTCAATTTTATAGTAATGCCTCTGTTTGTTAATATTATTGCAAATAATCAGATCAGTCATCATATAAAAAAAACAGTCATTTTTGTTCTTATTCTTCCATTTTGGGATCACATTAATGTGATGAAAATCATGTTTTTGGTGTTTTTAACATAATCTTGTGCCATTTTTCTAATGATGGAGGTCACTTAATAAGAAAATTAAGCTAAAAATTAAAAAAGAGCCATTTTAGCATTGGGAAGGGGAAGTGGGGGCGGAGTTGCTTAGAGGAAAATTTCTAACTCCTTCCACTCTGCAGAAATGTCCATGAAAGATTTTTTGATTTTAGCTAAAAACGATCAATCGATCAAAACATGACTGTAATGGGTATTTAAATGATAGTCTTCTCCAGCATCAACAAGTTAGACTTGTAACCACAAGTTGGACTTAAATGTCCAAAGAATTAATTAATAATGGAAAATCTACACATTCTAATGATCTTTTCCCAGTCATATTTTAAACCAGCTGTTCTGTTGCTAAGAACCAGATCACCAATTAATATTAATATTTCAAAGAGTGAATTTTGTATCCAATAAAAGATTTGTAGCAACCATTAGACTGTAAATGTGATGATCTCTTTAAACCAGGTAGTTTTATGCCTACATGTTAAATGAACTGTGAAAGGAAGCGGAGAAAATGTGAAAACATTAGGAGGCGTGAAACAAATGTGGCTCTATTTGATGATAGTCAAATGCTTCAATTCATCTTGACATCCCTCCAGGCTCCTTATGTTGGCTTTGCTGCATTTTAACGATTGTTATTTTTCTTGTCTAAGATGCAGGGATGTTTGGTTTGTGTACAGAATTAGACATCTGCGTCCTCAAGCAAGGATCCATATATTACATATATTTTTTTTTTTTTAGCTTTGAAATTTATTACAAAAATGATTTATCAGTGCACAAGAATTTATACTGACATTGTCTCTGTTTTTCTAAGTCATGATTATGTTGAGGAAGCTGTACAGGTCATCATATGTAAAATATCTCCTAGCCTTTGATAACATTTGATGGTGACCGCTGGGACCAATCCGCACAACGACGTAACAACTTCCTGTTGTCTATGCAACATGATGCACATTTGTCATCGCCACCTGTGCAGCTGCTTGTGCTTTTATTTCTTTATGTATTTCTTCTCTTCTCTGCACTGTTGAGCTGCAGCAGACACAAAAGCGGTGCACAGAAAAAGGTTCGCTTATATGCCTTCCAACGCCACATGAAACCCTCTGTCATTTACAGGGCTGTGCCTTTTTGACTGGTGCTGACACGCTCTGCCAAAATTAGAACAGAGACGCAAATACCCACGATCGCATTTGCACACAAACATAGGAACATAGATGCGCAACTGCTGCAGTTAAACTCGTGCGCCCAGCGAGCTTTCAACATATCGTTTTCTGGGTTTAATGCCTTCTGCAGTTTAAACTTGAATATTTTTTTCAATGCACAAAACACATTTTTCTTTAGAAATATAAAAACATTTAATCAGTTTCTTAAATTTTGAACCCTCTTTTTGGCTAAAGCAGCAGGAGGCTGTGTTTGCTGCTGTAAACAAAGCTGAACCAACATCTGGCCTGAGAGAATATGATAATGAGTCTGGCTGTGTTCCTGTGCAGACAGAGGATGGTGTGGGGGCCATACTGGAGTCAGATTATTTTCACCACTTCTGGAGGATCGACAGTGACTAGCAAAACATGTTTTTGTCATTTATGAATTAAAAGTAGTAAGGCTAATTAAACGCTCCATTGTGCGAGCTTGTCTAAGCATGCAGCTCCCTCTGGCTTTAAGTGAGCACAGTTGGAGCCAAGCTGTAGGGTACACTGCCTTTCCTGCCATCTGGTCTCTGCTGTCTGCCCCAGAGAGAGCACTACATCAAACTAAAACATGTCTTTCTCTCTCTGCCTCTTCCCAAGGGTCTGCTCAGGTGAGGACGAGATCCACCTCTCTGCCATCTGTCCTTCAACGGATCGAGTGCCTTGGTGCCGGCTGCCCTCTGGTCCACTCATCCGCAGCAGGCGCAAAACAATAAGTCTGGACCTGACGCACCTTGGAAGGCCAGCACAAAGCAAATATTTGAGGCCATTATATCTGATTTCCCCAGGCAGTTGCCGCTGAAGAGCAGGAAAAGTGGGGGAGGAAGAAGTCACCCTATCAGAGTGCACCCTACCCTATTTTTGCCACACTGTAGGCAAGGAGCATCTCATTTGGCTGCGCTGTTGGCTTACAAAAAAACCCCACATTCCCTCCCTGCATGTTTTAAAATCCTGAATAAACACCGGATAGTGATATCAGCTTTTTTTGACCTGCCCAACAAAGATGCTAAGCTATCTTTAGAAACCATCCAAACAAACGTGGAGTCTGTGGTCTCCTTGGATTGGTCAATACTTGTCAAGAACAATTTCAGAGCTATGAGAGCAGCGGCGAGGGTTGACTCCACCGTCTGATCTTGGAAGTGTCTCCAAAGGCAACTAGTGGGAAATCGGAACTTTGTTCAGGAGCAGCCGCTTTGATGCCTTTCCCAGCTTGCTGAAGTAACATGAAACCCCTCACGCCGATCGGATCCCCGTCTCCTCTGAGGCTCCTCAACAAGGGCCCAGAATACCTGCGCAGGCAGATTGACGGTGGAGGTCACGGGCGTTCCATCAGCGCAGTGGAAAGGCTTGAAGCAGACAAAGCCAAGTATGTCAAGAGCCAGCAGGTGATCAACACCAAGCAAGAGCCTGTGCTTGTGCCCTGCGCCACACCACCGCCACAGACCCGCCGAGCTTTCTCCACACCTGGCAGCCTGACCCCCCATCTCCCTCCGCGGCGTTTGTCCAACACCCCCTTCTCCGTTTCATCTGGATCTTTCCCCTCAAGAGATGAAAATGAAAATGATGATTCCAGAAAGGAGAATAGACGGACTTCGGTTGACATCGAGGCGCACAACAGGAGCAACGTGAACAATGTGACGCCTCCCAGCCCCCGGACGCCTGGAACAAACAACTTGGTGGCCCCCCACAGCGCTCCAGTGCTACGAAAGAGCACAGGCAAGCGCATGTTGAGGCCAGACTCTCTGGTCATCTATCGCCAGAAGAAGGAGTGTAAGAGCCCCAGCGGAGCTGCAACAGGAGAAAACAACAACATGGATGTGAAGGGACAGAGTTTTGTCCGACGCCTCTTCCAGGGCTCCATGAGGGAAAAGAACGGTGGTGGGGAGGGCAGAATCCAGAAGATGGTGATCGGCGAAGAGAAAGCGCCGTCGCGGGACGGCGACTCTCGCATGTCTTGGACCAATGACAAAGATGCTCCAGATGGCGCAGGAAACCGTAAAACCGACCAAGAACGAAGCCCCGTCAGCTTGTCCAGCCCTGGATCCAGATTCAGACTTGAAAACAGAAACAGTGATGGAGTAAACAATGCTGTCACCAACGGCAACGACGATGACAATGACCCATGGAAGCGTGTGTCCCCACCACCTTCGAGGAGATTCTTTGGGGAGCTGCAGCGCTCTAAGTCAGACTTGCTCTTGCACTGTTCGGTCGCATTCTCAGAGCAGGAGCATTTCTTCGACTTCTGCGGCCTGGACATGGACATGATAGAGCGTCTGGGTCGACAGAACTTTCTCTCCGGCGCCAGCTCCATGGACACACTCTCTCTGGCTCTTCGCAGCGTGAGCGGAGAAGGCGGCGGCCCGTCAGAGCCCAGCGAGTTCTCCCGTCATTCAGGAGATGGACTGTTTCAGGAGGAGTTGGCAGAGCAGCTTCCCAATGGGGTGTCCATCATTGAGAGGAACGCTCGGGTCATCAAGTGGCTTTACGGGTGTAAAAACGCTGCTCAGGAAGGACCCAAAGAGTCTACCGTTTAATGTGTGGACACAGATTTGGAGTATTGAGAGCCTTCTATTTTTTACAAAAAAACCAGTGGATAAGCACGTTTGTCAGAACAGGCGAGGCTATTCAGCTGATTCAGGGCTTATAGAAGAACTGTTGCAGTATTTCACCAAAAACCCAAAGTAAAGTGACCAAATCCTTGCAGAATTTCACAGGATTTTTATGAACATTTTAGGATTTTACAGGGGGCATTGCTGTGTATTTATAATTTCCTTTTTTCACATATTTTATCCGTCGTAGGTCACATCAAAAATGTAATTCTTGTAAGCTAAAGAAAAAAAATCTGATAAACAAGATCAGCACACAATGAAATGCAACTAAAAAGATTTGTGGTTTCAAGTCTTAAAACGAGGACGTTTGTTCGTACAATGTTCAGTGAATTTAGAACTGAGTGAAATTAAATATTCAATTTAAAACAATATTTTTTAGATTTCCCATGAAGAAATAAGGATTTTTTATCTCTAAAAGTTTATTTTCACATACATTAAAGGGAGCTGGATTGTTGACCTGCTGTTATTGTGTTGCAGTTTACTAAAAAGATGCAGTAAAATGTACTTTGATGTACAGAAATCTCACTGTAAAGTAACAAGAACTGGAAGCAGCTTTTTTTCCAGGAATTTTACGATGAAACAAACTTTGTTTTGCCTGTTGATCCTCATCATGCAAAGCTGCAGCCTTGAGGTTTTTTTTTTTTAGATTACAAATATAAAACTGAGTATCAGTGCAGTCTGCATGCAGGATTAGCGTTCAGTGGCTTCCCCTCTGACACTACTGCTTTTTCAACTCAGTGACTAGGAACTGATAATACCCGGTCTCATCCCTATCAAGTCTTTGTAGATCCTAATTTAAAAAAACATTAAGTGAGCATTAAGTATTCACATCTCCAGAAAAAGATCCTACTTTCTTATAGAAAAATGTTTTTTTGTATGTTGAAAAGGTTCATACCACGGTTTTATTTTGCTTGAATTCATAGAAGAACGGAAGTGGACCCAGAGCTGAGATGATGAGATGCTAACAGACTGATACCAGCATTGCCCTTGATGACTAATTTAAAATGTAAAGAACCACTACGTTGTTTTTTAACTGGAAAACTGATGTGTGTGTGAAGTGAACATCGAGTACCTCATTTGCATTTGTCCCAGTTTAGTTTGTATCTATTTTTTTAACTCCTTAAACGCAGGCGTTGGATCATACGTGTGAGGCGGCGCCCCTGTGGGGTTGTTAGTGCACTGAACTGGAGAGATTAATAAAGATTGAATTTTACTTTCCAGAGCTTTAAATCAGCTGATGCTTCAAGCATATTGTAGAAGCTTCTCAGCCAGTATTTGTTTTCGTCTGTGTTCAACAGCTGCATGACTGTTCAGTGGTCACTCGTGCAAGGTATGATTAAACTTAAAACATGCAAAACCACGTTATTGATGGTAAATCTTGTCTTCTCACTTAAATGGTTTCATTTTAAAGTGGGGAATCTCAAGCTGTTTGATGTTTTAAGATTCACTTTTACCATCTGGCAGTTTCCAGATGTTTACTCGCCCCAGTTTGCTCATCAAAACTGCAGGGGAGGCTGAGGCTGAGGCTGCCCTCCTCTCACTGATAACCACTGATCTTACCTCACTTCATCCATTCTCTGCTTTTCACTGTCTCCACCAAAGGTCATTTCCATCTCTTGATTGAAAGGACGCTGATAAATTGATGCAGGCCTGAGATATGTGGGGGTCGGACTGAGAGACCTGCAGGCTGACGGTTTCCGAGTGACTGTGTTTTTCTGACAGGATCTGTTCAAATCTGTTTGTTGCATGTTTACACGGTTAACTTTCTGTACACAACAAAGAAGTTTTATTTTCTAAAAGAAGTTTGTGTATGGTCAATAGACAGCAAATAAACACGTGTAAGGAAGAAATATCTGTTTCTGGGTCTTTTTTTTATTGGCTACAAAACGAATTTCTTAAATCTGAGTAGGGTGGGGCGTCTTGACTCCCCAAATAAGTTTCATATTATCACAAACACATTACTCATTTTAGCATTCCCCGCATAGCGTGTTCTTGGGATCTGCATCAGGTTGTGTCGGACAAAGGAAGCCTCCGTGTGACCTGATGTCTGCAGAGTCTGGAGCAGTTCCTCCACCTCGTCTGCAACTTTTGTTTTTTATAAATATGAGCCAGCATTCGTTTTTACTTGTTCCATCTCACAGCGGATAGAAATCTTCAAAGGAAACGTTTTTTGCTGTTTCCATAAAGTAAAAAAAAAATCAATGGTAGAAAACTCCCAGGTGATACAGAGCCACTAAATTGTTTAACATCTTTGACAAGAGTGGAAACAGAAGCTGAGATGTTAAGCTGACATCTAAGCCATGAGGCTCTTTAAACTGCATTTTGGGGAGCTTGAGCATTTCAGAAAACCCTTTAGGCTCACCAGAAAAAATATTGATTTTATAAATTTAGAAGGAAACAAATCAAAACCTGCACATTGGGGTTTTATGTTATTATTTTACTTCCTGGTGCCACAATGCCCCCATCCCATTCTGTCCTTCTTATAGCAGAAGAAAACAATACCCCTCTTGTGTTTCAGTCAGTCCCTCTGACCGGAGGGCCTGCTGTGACATCCTGTTTTGGGTTCATGGGACCAGGTTTAAACATATGGTCATGTTTTGGGTTTGGCTTTTCTTCCACAGTCTGCCTGGGAATAAACAGACAACAGCTGGCAGAGAACAATCCCGGTCTGTTTATGAGAGAACTGTCAGGGTCCAGGTCTGCAAGCAATGTTCGCAAGGTGAGAAACTGAAGCTGGCGTACCTGTTTGAAAGAACGTGTCAGGTAGTTTGAAACAAGGATGATGGACTAACAGGAAAACGCCCATCACAGCTTTGGTGAAGCAGATGTGGGATCTCACCTGCACAAAAACCACACAGGAGGCTGACGGACTGGTGCTTTTACAGCATTGTCCCCGGGACAGTCCTGCTGAACTGAGTTTGAACTTGTTAACTTAATAAAGGGGAGGTTTTAATGAATAAAAGTTGTTTTTTTTAAACATTGAAGACCCACTCAGATTAAAATGATGTTTTTGGTGTTTTAACATGTTCGTGTGACATTTTTCTGATGATATAGAGGACATGTATAAAAAAGAATTAAGCTGAGAATTGTGTTTTTTCTTGGTGGTTCTTTGGTTAAAAGTGCAAACAGCCACTAAGGTCAAGCAGACACATTTTCTGTAAAGAAGAAAAACACACTTTCATTGATTTTTTAAAACATTGTAGTGCTTTGCAATTTATTAAAGCAGACTGGGAGACAGATGAGGGGCTTAATTTCACACAAATAACTCAAGTCAAATGTTCAACAACAGTCCAAATTGAAGACAGCAGTTTTGTGTGGCCTCCAGCTGTGACTCACTCAGAGCTTAGACTTTTTTTTTCCTTTCTGTGCACTGAGCGGCAATCATATGTGACAGAGTTAGCCTGGGTTGTGAAGTGTGTCAAATCTGGCCTAGTTCTTCTGTGCCAGCAGCTTCAGCAGACTGTCTGTGCTGGAAAGAGGCTGGGCTCATGACAAACACACAGAGCTCGCAGACAGTGAAAAAAAAGCCTCAACTATTCCAGGCAATTAAGCCCAGTTTCATTAAAGATGGATATAAAACATCAAAAGGATGCACGTAAGGGAGACTTATGAGCTGCAGCTGGGGAGGTCTGATAGACTGGAGAGAGAATTAAAAACTCAGTGTGATTTGGAAGGGCTCCGGCACGGATATGAGTGATGCTTGGTAAAGGGAAAAAACTGCTTTTCTGCAGCTTGTAGATTCCTAATCACACATTTGTGTCCATAAAAAGCAAACAGCAGATACGTTGATGAGTCAAAATGGAAGAAAGTTGGGAAAATGTTCAACAAAAACACAAAAAATGTTGCTTTTTTTGTTAATAAAAATTGTCTTTTTTCCTTTTACAGCATTACTAAGGTTACGCATTTTAATATCATAGTCAAATAACACTTAGTTCCTTTATGCTTGACTTTATTCCCAATTATTTGAAAATTGTCATCCAATGTTTTTTCTGTTCAAGGTGATTCTAAATTAAATGGAATGCTGGATTTAATGGGATCCTGAAAATTGGCAACATATGACATGAAGGGGTTAAATTTTTTAACCCTGGATAATCCATGAGGTCAAATTTGTAAAAATGTTTCTGCTGTTAATTGCTGCTTCCAAAAATGAACAAACAAAAAGAGAAATGTGTTTAGTTAACTTTAAAACCGCTGAAGAAATGTGTTGGGTTCTCCAGGGTTAAAGTACTATAGGATTTAACCATAAAAAGAAGTCAACATTTTTGAGTCCGTTTGTTTAAAACTTCTTCCAGAAGACACTGTTGCCATAGTGACAGAGTCGCTTGATTGGTTATCTTCTTGACACAATATATTTAAAACATGTTTGCATAGATTTTTTATGTTTGACTGAATTCTTTAGCAAAAATAAAAAAAATCTGTGTCGTTTTCAAGAGTGGCAGGAGTTCACTGGTGCATGGTAAGCACGACCCCACCTCACGACATCCAGTTGTTTACCTGCTCTCTTGCTAACCTACAGCCCCTTACAACTCCAATCTAACATTACAGGTGCCACAAAAATGGTGAGAAATTGTTACGTCCCTCTTCAGGTAAGAGGGAGAAAATAGGTAACACAAAGAAAATATTAATAACCTGGCAGGGTTAAGTTGGTCACAGCCGTTTATTAGAGTGACAGGTGGCAGGAGTCACAACAGAAAAACCAAAACACCAAAGACTGACTTAAGGTTTGAAAGAATTTGCTTAAATTCTTAGACTTTAGAGCAGATGAATGACTAATAAAACTAAAACAGAAAACAGAAACCAAACTGAGAATAAACATAAAATAAAGGACAAAACCAAAATAAAAACTAAGGAGAGGGAAACCAGATGCTTTCACAAGCTTTGCAGACAGCAGGGGCCGACTGAGAATCTAATTCCTCTCAGGAATTCAACTGCCGCTGGAGCAGAGCTTTCTGGCAGCCTTTAAACTTCCCTCCCAGCCTGGTGATTGGAGAGTGGTTGCTTCAATCAGAGTGGGAGGGGTGAGCAGCAGTGGAGGAGCTGGACCTCTGCAAGAGCTGAAACTCAAATACACACAGACGCACATACATCACATAAAACACGCAGGCAAGCCCAGGGGTCGTAACAGGAATATCAAAACAATTCTGAGCCAAATACCAGCTCAGACGAGAAAAACAAAGAAGTACAGGGATCTATTTGTCTGCAAGTGGATGCATCAGGATTGAGCTGATTGTCGTTTGCATGAAACAACTACAAATGTTTTCATCTGGTATATTTTTGCCTGAACAGAAGTTAAAATCTTAATTTTCCTCATATCAAAAAAACATGTTACAAACACAGGAAAAAGCCCACAATTTTCATCGGACTGAGTCTTTAATCAAATAAACTTTAACCGTACTCCTTTTTGCTGAGAGGAGAGCCTTCACAGCCGTCTCATGTCAGGGTTAAGGTGTAAAAAATAACAAACTTAACCAGAAAGACTCTTCATTGCTGACAAAAGACAGACTTTAAAACCAACAAGATGAGGAATAGCAGAAAGTTCAAGCTTATGTTTCCTGAGAATTAAGTGGGAGAACTGAACAAAACAAAAAGAAAATCTTGTGTTTTTACATTAAAGTTATATACAGTATCTAAAAACTTGATGAATTATGAAATATCTTTTGCATGACAATAATTTTGCTGTTGAAATTGATACTGTGAAAAATATCTAAATACTTGAAAGATCAGCAGAACTGTTAATCTACTGAATGTACAGAATGTTGAAGTTTTTGGTCAGAGTCTGTGATAATATCTGAAGTTTGGAAAAACAGTTCTGTTATAAATGAGGAAACCCCCTTTTATTTTGCTTTTGCTTGTATGATCAATGACTCCGTCTGCGATGGATGTGAAGAGTGCTTAACCCAGTTCAGATAAGTTGGATCAGAACAGCAGCAGAGGTCTTGGAGCGTAACAGGCTGCAGAATGTGACCCTACAGTCTGATGTGATACAGACGCAGACAGACTCCTGACACGCAAAGATAAAATCATTAAGAGAAAAGTCGGGGGATGACTGGGAGGCTCCAGCACAGCAGCATTACACTCTGTCATGTCAGATTGGTCCAAATGCGACAGTTTGCCCCCCATTCTAGAATGTTACACTGTGCTGTGTCTGCTTTATGTCCAGACTTGGACTGAAAACGTCAGATTTTTTCCATAAATGTCTGCCTGAAGAGCCGACTTTGGCTTGTCTGCACTTTTGAAACAAGAACCAACTCTGAGCTCGAGGTATCCTGTAGCTACGTAAGGTCATAAATCAGACGACCTGCCTCATTTTAGTCTTCCCTCTGATGCGTGACCCCTGCTTCCCCGGGGGGGCCAGGGAAAAACCCGAGCCTCGGTCCTGTGGGAAACCAAACCAGGAGCCTCTTCAAATAACAGGGCAAGCCCAGAGTGCAGAAGAACAAGGGCAAGACTGCCGGAGGGTTCCAGGTTCAACCTTCAATGAAACTTACATGTTTTATTATGTGTTTTTTTTTAGCTGACCCTCACTGTCAAACAAAAACAGAAAGGGCTGCTCCGTAACTCAATATTAAACACAGACACGAGGCTTCTTCTTTATAGGATTAATACACCTACTGGTTGCGTCCACGTTCAGGTGTTAGAGGTTTTTTTTTTTAACATTTGAGTCCTTAAAGAAAAACATGGCTTTAAATGATGTCAGCAAAGTAAGAAAACTTTATTTTTTCTTCTGATCCTTGAATCTTTAATCTTTCAGGAATTAAATTGTAAAATTTCAACTATTAAACAGAGTCTTTTGGGGTTTTTTCTGTCAAAGGTGATCAGTTTTCTTTTTGACGATAGTTTTTAACTCAGATGCAGGATTTTAATTTTTGACAAACACATTGTTCAGTCACTTACAATTCTTAACAATGGTCATTTTTTTACCACACATTGTACACTCAAATTTTTTGTTCACATTTTTATACAAAAAATGTCTTAAAATAAGACGTAATTAATGTGCCTAATTACTTGAAAATGAAAACATCTTGCTTTGAATCCCTTTAAAATATCTATCCTACTCATGTAAAAAGGTCAAACTGTTTATTTAGATACATTTTTGTTTCATTTTCTTTACTTTTTAACGTCCATTTATATGACTGGGACAGATAGAAAAGCAAACGTGATCCACACAGATTTAAAACACACAAACTTAATCGAAAACAAAGCATCAAGAAAAGGAAGAATTCTTCAAAATTTTACAAAATGTCATCACTTTGAAATTCAAAGCAAATCCTATTTTTTGTTTCACTTAGTAAATCTTTTTATATTGATAACATGTTATTGTGTAAATTTATTTGTGATTTGTTCCAGAAAATACATTAAATTTGTTGGAATTCTAAATTACTTCAATAGTGCTTGAACAAAAACATTCAGAGGCTAAATAAGTAAGTAGAGAAATGTTTCTAAAAGTTCACAATCAGCCACAGGACATCCAGAATATTGTGCATCAGCGTGTTGAAGACCCACTCCGATTAAAATTGTGTTTTTGGTGTTTTTAATATGTTCTGGTAGCATTTTTCTGATGGACATGTATAAAGAAAACTAAAATTAAAATTGTATTTCTGAGTATTTATTTAATCAGATCAATGTGAATCCGGCGCAGACAAAAAAATGCTGTTTGAAAAAGAGCAGATTTGTGACATAGAAAATAATCCACAAGCTCCGTAATCCGCTCCATTCTGGTGCATCCAAGTGTAGATAGATGACAGGATCCTCGTCTGAGCTGGCAGCTGGCTGGTGTGAGGGGCTGTAAGCTAGCGGGAGCGAGTGGAAACAGGAAGCTCACAGTAATGGATGATGGGAAGGGGGTGGTATTGCCTGAGGTCCTGCCTGGAAAACGACACCATTTTAAAAAAAAATTATTTTGTCTAAAAACGGCATGATCCTAATTTTAAAAGCACGGGGAGCTTTTTTTGAATAGACAGACTGATGACTGGAGTGAGACTTAAAGATTCTCACTCATTTACTCTGATTCCAGTCCACCAAGTTGTAACGCAGACATTTATGAATTCAAATTCTACTGTTGAAATAAAGTTTCCAGGTCACACAACGAAAAAGTGAAGAGATCCATAATGAAACTCTGAAGATAATTCTAAGATAGACGGTTAACCGCATGACATCTTTGACCTGAGACCGACGGCGTTGCTCAACAGGGTGGCAGAGCTGCTCACTGATCAAAGCTTCATTTATTCTAGTCTGAACCCCAAATTACAGTTGTGGAAATTGTTCTAAATTTGTCTTGGTTCTAAGTGTTCTTTTTTTTTCTTTTGGAGAAAAGTTGCAGTTTAAGCATGCAGGCTCACTGAAGGACCTTGAACAGCTGGTTGGAGTCTATGATTACCTCCTGGCATAATCTAAAAATACGATTTGCATGAACTGTTCGTCTTACATCGTTTTCTGTACTTTGATTTCTTGACGTGGGCCACCAAATTTAGATTTGAGCTTCATTTTAAAAGAAATTCTCAATGTTTCATTAATGAAATATCTGAGTTAGACGTTCAGCTAGAAACAGGGGAACATCGTGGTTGACAGCTGGCTCCACTTACCAACAATGAGTATACTTTTTTAAAACTAAAATCAAGATAGTATATTTTTAGTTTACTTTTTAGGTACTTATCAGAGACAAAATTCCACAGCATTAAAAAAGAAGTATTCTTGGGATAATATGTCCACCTGGCCAAAGCTTTTTTTGCTAGAAAATTTAAAATCTAAACCGGCAACAATGGTGTTCGGCAAGGCAGCTGACGCACTGCATTTTTTGTAATAAATATTGTTTAGATGGTCACAGAAACATTTTGTCTGCTGTCAGATCTGGCGGTGCAAGGAATTGTGGGATAACAGTCCCATTGCCTGTCTGGGTGAGTTTTTGGCTGTTTTCCTCTGTTTTTCCTTTAGTTATTTTCTCCTGTTGTGTTCATTTCTTTCTGCATCATGAGTAGGAGCAAGCAAGACTATGATTACCCCGTTTTGATGTTCGAAGTTCTGTGTCCCAAAGTTAAAGCCAACTCTTAAATGAATCTTTGGCTTTTTTAGCCGAAGCTTTGTGGGCCTGTAGCACTGATGGGCCCGATATCGTGGGTCTTGACTTGGCAAATGTGACGTAAATGCTACATTAATGATCCTTCGACGTCTATCCCCAAAAATTTAAAGTAAACTTGAAGGTCATCACCTGTGAACTTAAAGTAAACCAATAAGGTCACTTAAAGTTTATTTCTATTTATACTTTTACAAACTTGAAGTAAACTGGAAGTACACTTTTATAAACCTAGAGTAAACTTAAAGTGTAGCCAGTAAACTAATAGTTTACCAGAAGGTTACTTTACGTATACCTTTAAAAACTAGAAATGGGCCAATTTATTCGCAAGAAGTATATTTGTTAGTAAACTGTGAGTATACTTTCTTAGTGTACTTGAAATATACTTTTCTTTACTTATGTGTACTTTAACACATATACTTGAAGAATGTCTCATTTTTGTAAGGCTGTTGATGTAAAACTTTAAAAAAGGATCTATAATGTGCTCCTGTCCAGAGAGACACAGTTCGCCCTCTTTTCAAACCACTTTTACTTCTTAACACAGTTTTGACACCAAACCTGGTTAAAAAAAAAGTCTCTCCCGAAGCCATGTGTTGACAATATGGGCCTGCTGCGCCCAATAACAGACTCTTTCCGTTTAGGTGGCAGCGTTTGATGTGTTCCACACACAGTTAAATTTGTCTGGGAAAATCTGAAGGGACAAATCACAGCCTCAATTAGTGTCCCGCAGCTTCTCCTCCCCCAGCGCAACCTCGCCTTGCAGGCCTCGCCGTTTTACCGACAGTCAAACAGGATTCAGCGGTGCATCATAGGAAAACACATGTCAAGAACTAATAACATGCACAGTTTCATATTTCATTTTTACATTTTTTGGCTCTAAAGCATTTTTATTTTCTTCATCTGAGCCAAAGTTTATAAGCACAATCTTTCTATTTTCACAATAAGTGACATTTTTAAGGGAGTTTTTAACAACCTCCATCCAAAACCCACGCTGACTGAAATTGTACTTTTGATATTTTAACATGTTCTTGAAGCGTTTTTTTCATGATGGAGGACATAAAGAAAACAAGCTCAAAATTGCTTTTCTGAGTAATCCTTGTGAACCAGGAGCAGATGGAAAAAATGCAGTTGGAAAAAACTTGTAGATGTGACATAGGACCTACAACGGCAAGTCACAAGATCCCTGCTCTGCTCCATTCCGATGCATCTACACGCAGACAAATACATTCATGTACTTCTTCATTTTCCTCGTCTGAGCTGGCATCTGCCTCAAAACTGTATGGCTCTGATATTATTCATCATTTTTGTCCTGCCAATAGTAGGTGTGAGAATACACGTTAAGGGGAGAACAACCTGCCCATCCTCCTATGCTACACTTAGTCAAACAACAAGAAAGTTTCAGAGAAATACTAATTACAGGAAAAAATCCTTTATGTGTGTTCAGTGCAAACATGAGCAGGTGTAAAAGCTAAGAGGTGTGCACCACAGCAGCTGGATTTTTATCTGTTTTCTGAGAAACATCCTTATGTAAACAGCATAAACATTTTTTTTCCTTCTGAGATTTTAAATGTAGAGTTTTTGTTATCTTTGTGATGCATTTTTTACTATTTAGAGAAGAATGGTCCCACAGAGGTTAACTTCCTGTTGTGTTTCCATAGTGTAACACACTTTTTACACCATTTTGTCCTTCTGCAGCCCTCCCTGTATTTCTTTGTTTTAGTAATTTATATTTCTAAAGTTTATCTATTATCCTTCTAAAAACTGCCAATATTTTACTAAAAAATGTGATCCTGTTTCTTTTTTGATCTCAACTATTCATACACAAGTTGCATAAAAGATGACTTGTGTCTGTCATTGAAATGCTAACATTTACCTCTCAATACTATTTTATGGAAATTGAATGCATTCAATGACTCCCACATTATTTTGAAGTTTTTTTTATTGTAATAACGGCAGAAAAAAAACCCATCAATTTCTATTGCTATAATTTAAATTTTTTAAATTTTGCTTATTAGGTCATTTTAGAACCAGTTGCTTGTCACATATTTGCAACAACAGGCATTAAAGGGTTAAACAATACGGGGTAAGTTAGAGTGAAGGTGCGATACAGGCGGGTCGCATAGGTTTTTAATTTCTTCGACCGCTCCAGAATCTGGAAACTGAACAGGGAGCTTGCTAGTGCCGTTAAGGGGAGAAGTGCATGCTCCTTCGCATTAAGCCTGACTTTTAAACAACCAGCTAACCAGCAACCAACTAAAATAGACAAGCAGACCGTAGTTTGTGTGGGCATCCAAGGGGCCTAGTTTTCACACATTTCCAAATACTAGACTAAGAACTTCCATGATTTTCACAAGTATTTCAGCATGCACTTACCATACCCAATGGTACGTTCCATTTTCATGACCTCCATTGAGGTGGTCGTATGAGTCTCAAGGGAACTGCAAGACCAACCTGTTCTCCTCTTAAGTTCCGGACAACCCTCTACAGGCCCGTACAACCCTAAAACCCAGGCGCATGCGGTTCAGTAAAAAAATCCCTACTAAGTACATTTCATAAGAACACAAGGTAAAAGAAAAGTGTCAGTAATTGAATCCCAATAAAAAGGTTAATAGTGACTAAACATTAATAGCTGTTTGTTGATGCCTCGTGATTCAGCTGCTTTGAACAATTCCTCCACTGGAGTCCTGCAAGACCTTTCAGACTCGTGTGTTTCTGTGGACTGTATGTTTGTAACGTCTTACGAAGGGACTTCCTTCATGGAAGTTTGAGGAAGTTTGCAAACAGAGTACCATAGATTAAGTGCTGAAGAAGCTCTCCACACAGTTAATGGAAATGTAGTAAAACTCTGGAAAGGTCGCCTGCTTCCACTAAAACAGGAAGGTGAACTGGTCCAATCACAGAAACTGCAGCTTTCTCCAGATCCTGTGAAGAAATCCTCTTCTCAGTGATAAAGGAGCTTCATCAAACTAACAGATCTACAATCTGTCGCTAATACTGAATAGATAATCATATGTGCTCCATGTAAATGAACCCATCAGGTTCAGCAGCCGTGGTGGGTTCTCCTTCAGTCCGTCGGCTGCACTCTTCCACTTCCACCAGCATCAAAGCCTTGCAAAGCGCTTGACCTCGCCCCGGTCTTCACCACAGTTCTGGGGTTAGCCTTCACTAATTTTACACCAGTCTGGTTGCCTGGGCGAGGGAAGGCCCTTCAGCATGGCGCCGTGCTGGGCAGGACCTCCCCTGTGGATTCTACTTATGACAGCCCTCAAAAACCAGAGAGGATACCCATCTGATATGTTAGCAACTGATACCATGTCATTGCTGGATTTCATGAAGGGGAGTCCTACGAAATTATGTTTAGAAAAGTATTTTAGGAACATCTAAATGTCAAATCCCCGATTTAAAACTGGGAGAGGATTGCCAGCAAGACAATGAGTATGTCTGTCGCATTCCTTTTACAGGATCTGTTGCTAAGAATGTTCAGCTTTGTGTCCTTTTTTTTTACATCTAAGCCAATTTTACAAAATGTTTCAGCACTTTTTGTGCATTACATTGCATGTCTTGCGTTTTTTTATTTGACCTGTCCTCGCTCTGCAGTTTTGCCTTTGGTCCAAAACAAATTATAAACATTGAACTTCCTTTTTACTGCCTGGCATAAAAAAAAATATTGGAGAAAAGGAAAAAAAAATAATTGAAATCAAAGAGAATTGTGACTTTGAAGTGTAACAACAGAATACAGCATTTACACAACTGAAAGTGACCATGCATGTAACAGCTTTTGTGTTGTTTGGGAGTTGTTCTCAAGACAAAACTAGAAAAAAATGTCAATTTAAGAATTAAGAGTTCTAAGAGATTTCTCCACTCCTGTCTTTGAAACCAAGACACAAAACTGATTTAAAAAGCAAATAGAGACTTCCTTGAAAAACACGTTTTAGTTTCTGAAAACCAGAGCTACTCATCAGAAAAGAAGATCATTATTATTAATTATAAATATTCACTTTAGAATATAAGGCGGTAAGTGGCTCTGGAAACCAAAAACCCCATAAAACCCTTAACATTAAACTGTGAGGAACTATCATCACAGACTCAGTGAGATCCTGAAAAACCAGGCTCTTAAATCTACTGAGGGTTAATGAACTAACACAAAGCAGCTGAGTTGATTGATGGTTGAAACCTGGTGTGACTGAGTCACACAAATTGACACAATCCCATAAAACTAATGTAGCAAAAATATTAAATTCTGGTTTATTTGCAGTTAAAAGCATAAAATGCAGAGTAAAAGGATTAGACTGATTATAATCTTTGACTCTCTGCAGAGAGATTTGCATTATTACAATGTTTGAGATGCTTGAGAAAACTGAATTTTACACATTCATCTTATTAGTAAACTATTTGTAGAAAGGAATGCATTTGTTTATTAATTACATTGTGTCCAGCTCCAGCTTTTTCAGGTTGGAGGGTCTCCTTGCCCTCATCCAAAAATCTTTTGCCCCTTTAAAGATTAATCTTTAATCTTTGATTAATGAAATTCAATTCTTCCAAACATGAATGTTGTTTTTTTTTCTTCAACATAAACCAACAACAGGGAGCTGCTGTTGTTAACATGTTGAGTACAGCCTCATAAAACTGGAAAAAATATGTCTGCCCTCTGGATTCTGCATATTGATAATGAAGCTAAAGACGGACGTTACATAGACCAGAGTTTGCTCCGCCCACTTTAACAATATTACGAAAATAGCAAAGTGAAGTCCAAAGTTCTGTCCACTTGCAATCGTACTCTACATGTGTTTATTTTGGATGTAAAACTATACTTTTTTACATTGGAGCCCATGGTAAAATGGACCCTTCTACAATGGGATTTTGACGACGCTGTAACATTTGGAACTTAATATTTTGCATCAAATCAGTTTCGGAAATTTGGAGCTTTATTAAAGCATCTTAAAGAGCTTTCACTATTAGGAAGGAGTACATGTATCTCTGGAAGGGTCACTTTTGGTTTAAATTTAAAGCAAAGAAAAATGTCTTTCCACTGTGATGCTTCTTGCACATGGTGTTTTTAGAGAACCCTGTGTCAGTTGAAGGAAAAACAAAACACTTCCTGTTTGAATGAAAGGAACTTTGAGTCGAAATTAGTTGAATAATTTCAGGCCTGATTGTGTATTTATTAAAAAAATGCTTTTGGAAATGCATTTTGGATTCTGGATTTCACACTCAGTAAACATAAACACTTCCATCACTTAATAATCCTGTTATTATATTGTCTGATTTAAATCTTAATGGACCTTTAATGCTTATAGATGACATTAAAATGAGAGAAGAGATAGTTCTCCTTAAGAAAAAAAGTCTTTTGTACTTTTTGGAACACGTTATTCTACAAAAGCTGGCTTGTTTTTGTACTTTTTGTACTTGAAACAGGAGGAATCTGATTTAGTCAACAAGACCAATGACTAGGAATATGCATCATTGGATTTTTCTGTCATCTTTTGCAATGACAAATAAAATCGTTTTTGTGAGGTTTTGTGTGTTAGCTTTGTTGGACCAACCAAACTATTTCACTTTGGTTAATAAATATCTATATTTAGCTATTTTCTTCTTGTCATCATTTTACAGTAAAAATACACAAAGCCTGTTTTCCTTAAAGCAAGCTGCCTGGGCCTGACAGTCATTTTTGGCCCCCTGAAGTCAACAACAGGTCTGTCCCACAATAGCTCTTCGTCCTGACAGCCCCCATTAACAGCTCATTAGGCTCCTCCCTCCCCTCCTTTCCATTCAGACAGGCAGCTGCACCTCCCATGTTAGAAATAGAGTTGGACAGAAAAAAGGCAACGAGTTAGAGGTAAAGCATCAACTAAAAGGCAACAGGAATTTCTATTGGGGGGGTGGTAAGGACCAGTCAGAGAAAAGGGGGAGTTTCCTTTAATGACATCTTGATGACAGGCCTGATGGCTTGATTCACGACTCCTGCAGGAGCTGAGGAGGTTGTAAGATGAAACACATGGGCTTGTACAGCCTTGAATAGACGTCTGCTGATTGGCTCCCAGCCCGTCTCCATACCTGCACCGCCCCAACAAAAGCAGGGAGATTTCCAGCTGTGCATCAGTGTGTGACTTCCGCCTTGTTCCATTTGTTCCGGGCCACCGCGTCCCCTAGGCTCAGTCTGCTGGGCATGGTGAGATCATCAGCCTGTGATGTTTTACGAATGTTACTGATGTGGCGGAAAAACTGGATTTTTTTTTATTATTATTATTCTACTAGAACTACAGTTGTAGCCAATTAGAAATGCTTAGTCTCAGCAGGAAAAAATGACATTCGGATACTGACGCTAATAAATTCTAGAAAGTATTTAAAGTCAAAAACAGATAAATAATCAGCTGATGTTACACATAAACAAATATCAAAGGTGACATTTTTAATTTTGCATAAACGCAAACAACAAAATCCAAACAAAGAGGTAAAACTCGGATTCTTCCAGCATGAAGTGAAACTGGTCTAGAGACCATCTTTTCTCTCAGCCTTTGAGCTCTTTACAACTGTTTTCCAGTGTCACTTTTGTTCTGCAAATGCCAAATATACTGAACTGAAATGATGACAGTCTACTATAACTAATATACATCTATTGTAGATGCCTACCGGACATCTCAGACAACTCTTTTCTGTTACTTCAAGTTTTCTGAAAGATGTCTGCATATGGAGGTCTCTAACACATCTACACGTATTCATCTAATTTGGGGATTTTTGTTTTATATTTATAAGAGCATTTTTTAAACATTTACCAGATTTATAATAAACACTGCAATTTCACATCCATCCACCCATCTTCAGAACCCACTGATTCCCTTTTGGGGTCACAGACTGGTGTAGCCAACCCAGCTACAGTTAAACAAAGGTAGCATTCTTGGGAAGGTCGCCATGTCTGGTCGTCATGGCCTCACAATCACAGATGTACACTTCTGAGCAATTTAGAGCCACTCATTAACCTATGAAGCATCCATTTAATTTGTGATTCTGTTCACAGAGAACAAGTAATGACAGATTTCTACATTCCTGGAAGTAGCAAACATTTCTAATGACATCTAGCTGAGGTTAAAAGGTCACAGAAGCTTGAATCAAAACAACAATCCAGCAAATATGCAACTTCATTTGTGAATATCATATTTATTCAGAAGAATCAGAACAGTTCCTCTGCTTTTTTCAGCATTCTTCCAAATCAAATCCCAACTGGGGGCATTTTAAACACAAAAAAATCCCCTAAAATAACAATACAGAATGAAACAGAAACAGCGTTCACTTTCACCAAAGTGATCAGATCGTCCTTTAGCATTACGGATCTTGTCGCATTGCCTGTTCATGAATACAGTCCTCTGATGCGTTATCAAACGTTTGAAAGATGGCCTCTAAAGCTTACAAAACAACCAAAAAGACCTCTTCTAAGATCATCTTTATGTTATTTAATTATCCTTTACTCCTTTCCTTAACTTATCTGAACCGTCCTTTAGAAAAATTACGGCATGATTATAAACAGTGACGCGATTAGCTGTGAGAAAGTTGTGTGTTAGAGATCTTAACGACGATGTGCAACAGGCCTAGAATGCATGTGTATCGGATGTATACACTCACTAGCCCCTTTATTAGGTACATCTAGCCCGTACTTGGTCAGATCCCCTTTTGCCTTCAGAACTGCCTTAATGGTGGCAGTACTGGAAACATTTCTCAGATGATCGTATCAGACAGTTGCTGCAGATTTGTCGGCTGCACATCCATGATGTCAATTTCCCGTTCCACCATATCCCAAAAGGGATCTACTGGGTTGTATTGTTGGTTGAGGTTGGGTTGTTACCAGTCAGGAAAAAACAGAAGTTTAAAAGGATGGTTTGTTTCAGGTGCTGTTTTTAAAAAGGCAGTTGTGCTGGATTGTGTTGGTTCTCACGGTGCGCTTCTTGTGCGTGTGTGTGTTAGTGTGTGTTTAGGCTTTCAGGTTGAGCCTGCAGGTCGGGAGCTAAGCAAAGAACCACAACTCCAAACAGCTGTAGAAACAGTAACCCGAGCCTGACAGAGATCCAGGGACAGGCCAGTATTGATTTGCATCCCAGTTGGGACACAATGTGAACATATCGCACAAGGCCGCTCTTGAACTGTCAAATGTACTATGAGGACGATCAGTGCATGACAACCATGTGACAACTTAAAGGCAGGATGACTGATGTCGGCCAAAAAAAAATAATAATAATAATCCTCACAAATCAGGATTTCAGGCTCAGAAACATTTCAGCTGCTCCTTCATTTTCTGTTTGTCATGTCAGAAGGTTCAGCTCTGCTGTTGGTGGACGGCCAATGGATAAACAGTCAAATGCAGACACAGATGGAGAAAATAAACAACTATTGATTGAAAATGTGCATCGATCTGTTGTCATGGGACAACCCTTTAAGCCCTGAACTCTGGTAACGGACAAGTGAAGAAAAATCGATGTATTTCACACGCAGATGCAGAACCACATTTGGAAGTGGGTCATTTTCAAACAGAAAGGTGAAAGCAAACATTGAGAACATGTGTGTTTGCTGAGTTGTGTGGCTCAGCAAAGAAATTGCAGGATTTCTGTTCAAAAGTTGAGGCTTAATGTATTTCCAAAGATACATATTGATTTAACAGGTTAAAATGATAAAAAGTGAGGAATTTATGGGTTTTAATGCGCTAAATTATTCACAACAATGTGGCTCCTATAAACTTCAAAACTGAGCTCTTCTCAATGAAACAAATATCTAACTTAGTTGTTTGTTTTTTTACGTATTTATAGCATATTTTTAATAAGATGCCATTTGTCACTAATTTGTCAAGTGTCACATAATCCAGAACTTCACTTAATTCAGTCCACCTTTAATAGTTAAAAACACTGAACAATATTATTTTATATGATTGGAAATAAATTCAGGGTTAATAAATAAAGTCATATGTATGAATAATGAGTCATAATATTTCTAAGTTTATACAAAGGGTGTTTTGTGTTTTATCATTCTTCCATAGATTGGAAGAAGGTTTGAAGGGACCATCGTGATTTTAAAAAATAATAATAATGATAATAATCAACCACGTCACTTTTAAGAGAGAAAGTCTAACAATTATTTTCTTTTTAGTTTGTTATTTTTGGTAACTCTTTATAATAACAATCCTTAATAATGTAGTTATCAGACAAGCATTACAATGTGTTTATAGGCCTGTAAAGGAATTTCTTAAGACATTCATTAGCTGTTGTAGACAACTTACTTATTCTATATAAATGTTAATATGATGCATTTTAGTACATTTATTTGCATTTGTGAGCCTTATAAGACAAAAGTAAGACAATTATTAGCATTTAAGGCATTAATGGAACATTTATAAGACATTTATTAACTGTAGGCATTTATAGGACATTATTAAGACATTTTAATTCTCCCTTTTGGTTTGCCGTATATGTTTTATTTTCTAAATCAATCTGATCACTTTTGTTTTTTTCCATCAAAACAATGGCAAACTAGTGTACAAACAGAATCACATGGCTGAAATGTAGTTGATTCCTTTTAAAAATCATTTTTAAAAAGCTTGTTGGTCCAAATCCATTGTTTTTCCCGTCTGCTCATGAACTTTGGCTCGCTTGGCTAAATTACACGACATTAGGAATTTCTCACTTCTTTTCCACTACACTAAACAGGAACGTGTGTGGAGATTTTTTGTAACAGTTTAGAATGATCATGCAGTGAGATTTTTTGTCACATTATCACATGGGGATTATAACAAAAAGGTTTAAGCCTTAAAGGCAGAGAGGTCACAGCAACCCTGCAGAGGGTTAGTCTCACTTCAAAAATCACGTTGCTTACTTCTTATCTTTGCAGACTCAAAGTAAACCGAGGAGATAAACTTGGCAAACGGCTCTGCCTTCATGTTTGTTTGGTGGATCTCCTCTGTTGAGCTGATAAACCCATCAGTGGTGTCTGGAGCAAAGTTAAGACCCATCTTTCACTGTTATCTCCCTGAGAAAGCTGTCTACACAGTTTGTTTTTGACTTAAATGTGAACACATCAGCAATTAGAATCATTACCACTAACAAGATAAATGGTCAGAGATCAGCAGCATCTGTGGCTGCTTCACATTGTGCTGTAAATGTTCTCTAATTTAAATTAAGTTTGTTTGAAAATGCTGCTCAAGTCAACCTGAAAGAGAAAACTGTGATGCTACGTACAGACCAGGCATGTGTCACAGGTACTTGAACGCACATGGTAGCATATGGTTCGATTCGGTGTGATTCTAGTGCATGTGCATGGAAGAGTTCGGTGTGAAATTTTGAAGTGGTGCAAAAATGTCAAACCTTGCCTGTTTCACAGCTCTATTCTAATATGCAAAAGTCTTTGTGTCATATAATTCCAGTTGTGCACAGACCACCATTTATAATTTCTCCTTCATGATCGATCTTCATCAAGATGGCATTTTTGTGAATTAAAAAGGACGCTATCCATGCGACACTACCAAGTCCGAGTCCTTTATTGGTCAAAGTTCAACTTGTTTAACTTTCAATGTGCGTTCTATTTCTAAGTGTTTTGTACACAGCTCAAAAATGAATGAATGAATGCAAACGTTTTGAACGTGGAAGCTCAAAATGCACATTTACATAGACTTTTCATTGGAAGTGGTCACTGGTACCCATGTCGCAGAGGCCAGTGTGAATGTAACGTGAGATCAAACTTGAACGTTTAAATAATTATGCCATCTTCATTGTGGGTTTTTTTTTGTTTTTTGCAGAGCTGGTGTTTGAAGAAAATGTATTACACATTTTGTTCACAATCTTCCATATTTTTTTCAAAGTTTAGCCCTTTGTCACATTTTTTCCTGCTTTGGATAAATAAAAATTGTATTCAAATTTATGCTTTAAAGTTCATGTTAGACCAAACAAAACTGCTGTCTCTATGGCCTACAAAGCAGATGAGTCTCTATGTGTGAGGACGTTCACCAGACACGTTTCCTCACTCTTCCCCGAAGCGTCTGCAAAGATGCAGGTCATTCACGACAAGGTGAAAAACCTCAAACGTTCAGACGGCTTCCCTGCTCCCACATCTTGGTTTCCAGATGGGACAGCTGTTGGAGCGCATGAGTCACCATGTCTGTTGTGACGCCCGCCGCAGCTTCGCCTTACCTGAGTGCTTCTAGACATGTCTGTCTGCTTGTGAAGCTCTGAGCTAATAAGAGCCTTTTACAATTCTTTGCCTGTACAGGCTGCTCTATAGTGTCCTTTTTTTTTCACCAGCGCTTTTCCGATCTCAAAGACGAAACAAAGCATGAAGAGATGACAAACGTTTGAAGCACATTTTGCCCTGACCTCAACCCCAAACTGCAGACCTTGAGCTGTAATCTGAAAGTAAAACTTTGCCTAAAAGACAATTCTATCTTTGATTTTTCAAACATTTGTATTAGTTAGACCACAGAGGATTGAGTAGGCCTCTGCTTTAGCTTCTATGAAGCTTTCTCTTAAATCAAAGTCTATAAATGCATAAACTTGACAAAAAAAATGACTGATGTCTTATCTTGTCATGCAAAATGACTATCTTACACCTTTAATGTCAGCAGACAGAAGAATTGCTTTGCTGCAAACAAAACTAACTTGTCATCCTCACCTGATGAAGCATTTAAAGGCTTTATGCTATCTCCAGATCACGCAACTTTCTAGGCTGCCTTTGTCTTATTTCCTTCACATAATTACAGTGTGCAGCAGAGCTGAGGGCGAGGTGTGACACTGATATTGTTCATGTGAAGCACAAAGGAGTTGGAAATGTTCCTCCCGTGCCAAGAAAGTGCCACTCCGAATCGCACCAACATTCCTGGCTGAACCTTTGAGTACATCTAAACACTGGAGTGATTCTGGTTTTCAAGAAATCTTGAAGTTCTCTCATCTTCTTTGTGAAAATATCCCCTCAGACTAAAAGCGCAGTCTGATGAGGTGAATATTGAGGTACAACTTTGATACCTGTTGAACTGGGGAAGAATGTAGGTTTGTGTAAAACAGTTGGTTCCTTTTTATGTTAAAACAGTTTAATTCATAGTTATCATTTTCAGTATGTGCAGTGAATAAGTAAACCTTTCATTCAGTTTAATACATTGATTGCTTGTAATCTTGGAAACACACTTTCTAAACTGTCTCTGACATACCGTTAACTAATTTTGTCTTTGTGCTGTTTTTGTTTTAATTTCTATTTCATTACTTGAATATAAATGTCAATAAAGGCCCTTCTTAAAGGTCAAAAGTTAGTGTCTGAGGAAAAGGGACAGAGTTATAGGAGAAATAGGCGTTTACAAAAAGAAGGGGAAATCAAACAAGAAGAGGAAATAGTGGATGAGAGGAAACATTAGGAATAACTTCTATCAAGTTTATCCTGTAAAATAAAACACAAAATAACGGTGAGATAAAGCATTAAGCAAAGATGTGGTTGAGGCATTGACTGCAGAGGTGACAGGCCTATTTTGAAATCACAGGTTTAGAGAGCCCCCTGCTGGTTTGTAAAGGAACTTTCTATTTAACAGAAAAATCTCAAAACTTTTGTCAAGATTAAAACTTAGAATGTAATAGAAAATATTCAAAATAATTACAAAAAATGTGTTTAGAATGTGCTACATTTCACCTTGTTTTCATTATGGATTCAAGGTTCAACTGATCACAACTGTGAAGTTCCGAAATTATTTAAATAACGCCAGAGAACCCAGCAACAATTTTGTTTTCTTTGTTTTTTTAAGTTTCAAGGAAAACTTACAAATATTTCAGTACATATGAAGATTTTACTTACTAATTTGACTTTTGCTCAGGAGTAATTAAAATAAAATGCCCTCATAAATAATTCAGTTTACAGTAGAGTCAGATAACTGAACGTGATCTGAACGAAACGTGCAACAGGAATAAAATTTTCTTTGTCAACGCAAGAAATTCCCCATAAACTAAACTACAGAGTCCCGTGCTGTTTTATCTGTGACTGAAGACCCGTTTTTGCTAAAGTCTTTTCTGACTACATTTTACAGAATAGGGATCAATAGTTATGTGCATCGGAGAGCTGCAAGTTAAAGCGTTGTAGCTGCTGAATTAAAAGAAAACTGCATTTTTTTCAGCTGAATAAGACACATTTAAAACTGAAACCTGGTGGTGTGTTGGCAAAATGTCAGATTTGGATTTGCTTCCTTCTTTTACGAGGAAATGTATAATTTTTTTTTTTTTAAAAGCATTATAGAGGAAAAAAAGCCCATTCAATGCATTAGAGTTTATTGTTGAATTCCAGAACAAAACATACAGATCAAAACTAACAATGGATAGGAAATGATAACTCTGGAAGCAGACTCTTTTCATGACAGAGAATTAATATGATCACAGATTCACACATTGCACATTTCAGTCAGAAAAGTTCAAGTCATCCGACATAACCTCCTCCAAACACACATTGGTCTATTAATACCTCTAAAAACCTTTTTTTTTGTTATTTCTGAAGTGATGGCTTCACCACACTAATAGGTGAGTTAATCCACCTGCCTCTAATCTATTAAACCACAGATTAACTTTAATTTGTTGACAGCTGTTTTCATGTGTGGAAGCAGATGTTACCGCACAGCGTCCAGTAAAAACTGTCACATGCTACTGATGCCAGAAGCTGCTGGCTGTGTGCATTTAAACATGTCAGAGAAACCAGATTAGAAGGATATGCACTTCAAATCCAAGGCTTCAGATTCGTTTGCATCTTTTTCCACACAAATGTGTCTTTTTATCGGGATGAGATGGTTCATTGCAAGTTTATTGAGGAGTGAAATGAGATAACTAAAGGGTTCAATATCTAGGAGACCTTTGTAAAGTTAATTTTTGATCTGTCTCCATACTTTATGTTCTTTAAATTGTGTGCTTTTGTTTTCATCCAGAGGTGTCTAGTTGGTTTTGGTCATGCTCTTGGTTTTGAGCTCAGCCAGCTTGCTCGTCACAAAGTTCCACTTAAAATTCGCCTCCTCGTTCCCTCCTCCCAGTGTAACATATTTAGAGAAGCTGTTGCCACTCCTCTCTCCTCCCTGAGTTGCCTCGGCTTCAGCGGCCTGCCCGTCCTGCCGTTCCTCCACATTGACCTCTGTCTCCCCTCCCTCAGCCTGCGCCGCTGCAGCCCCCTCATTTGCAGCTGCAGCAGCAGCTGCTGCTGCTTCGGCCTGCTTCTTGGCAGCCCAGTTTGCCGCAAAGCTATCCCAGAACCCAGAGCGTCTGTTGGGGCGAGGAGGCTCCTCTGGTTTCACTGCAAGAGGACTGACCATTCAGAGAAAGTAATCAGTCTTTCATTAGTTTTGTGTTCATTTTCACACTGAATCTTTAGTAATCGTGGAAAAATTACAAATATTAAAATCTAACAAGAAACTGATGATGAAACCAATGTTGTCATGTATTAATCACGCAAACCAAGAAAATTATTTTTGAACGGATGGATCACAAAATGTAAGATATTGAGAGTCGATTAAAGCTGTGGCATCTATTTGTTGCCATGGCAGCACTTCTAGTTCATCACTGAGCAACAAAATAGGAACTCAAGAAGGTCAATAATTTGCTACTCAAATCATAACATCTGACCCAACTAAGTCACCTGTGGGAAGAATCTGCTTCTCCCATGGACAAGGTACTAACACAAATACACACAAAAAGTTTCAAAAGGCTGATCTATTAGTTAATTAGTCTATATTTTTTTACTTTATTAGAATCATTTTTTTCCAAATATCAACTGGAAGGTAGTATGATCCTTAATAAATATTTAATAATTAACCCTCAATAAAATTGTCCATAAAATGTACCCGGCAATGCACTAAAAAATTTAAAAGGATATTAAGACTAACTGTAGTTTCTCCTTAAAAAACTCTTTCAAAACACCTTTTTTGGTTGTTTGTCCACACAGCAATTTTGAAAGGAGTTCAGTAGATTTATTTTTATTTATGTCTTCAAAGATTTCTCCCTAAGATGGAAAACTATATTACTTCGTTGACAACCTCAGAAAAAACACAAGTTTTTAAAATAATTAATTTCTTCGTTTTTCAAATGTTAATTTAATCATAAAACACTATATTTGCGACTATTCATTAAATAAGTTTTTATATTAAATCAACATATTCCACTAACAGACAGGCTCTCAAACTATTGATATATGAAATTATTTGCATACAACAACCACCCTCGTTGTTTATCATTGTGTGTATTTGCATTGTTTACTACATTGGTTCTCTTGTTGCATGCTTGCATTTTGTTCAATAAAGTAAAAAGAAATAATAAATAAATAAATATATTAAATAAAAACTGTGTTAATAATGACATCCAGTGTTCAAATGCAGTACTGCAGCTAAAGTAAAGGCATGTTGTCTCCTTTGCCCCAAATTTTGAGTTAATCCTTTGTTCCAAACTTTCTACAACTTTTTTCCTTGTAGATAAGTTACTCAGTCCCACTTTTTTTATGTGGCTGTTTTCAAAAGAACGCTGCCAAACAGAGTAGCCCTGAGGATCCCTTTGCTGTTTGGCAGAATTCCTCTTACAGAGGTAAGTTGGACATGATGTTACTGGCAGTTTTGATTTGATGAACGATTGCAGAATTATGCAAATATAATCTAAATACAACCAGGGTTAGTCAGGACACTCCTCTGTCTGTATAGCATCTTCTTGCAGGATTTTTGGAGACTTTGCGAGCAGCCTGGTGGGTGTCTAGAATTGATCAATAAGTGCTGCTGCTCCGGCAGATGAAAACTCATCATATTCCCACTTTTTCTCACATTTTATTCTTTTGAAAAACAAAAAGGGTCCTACTAAATAAAAATATATATTTAGCAGTATATTTCCCCAAAACTTACAAAGCCTTTTTTTATATCTAGCTCTTGAAGTTATTAATTTCTTCACTTTTTGTCTAAATACTTGAATGTTTCATAGAAAAAGCTATGATTTTGTTCCATTAAGTGACAAGAACAAACAGCAAAATTACAAATAACGTTTTCTTTTGAATCATTCATTCTAATTTAACTTCTCTTCTTCATTAGATTGTGATCTAAATGATGCTAGTCATCCTGATGATAATCAGAGGTACTATGACCAAATCTTTAAAATAGAAAAAGAACTGTCAATCAAATCCTCAAAACAATCCCAGCCGAGAAGCTGGGATTTGAGCTCTAAAGTTTTTCACTCACTGGTCAGCGACTGGAGGGCTCTCAGTCTCCTCCAGAAGCTGGTGCTCATCCTCTTTGTTGAACAGGGAGGATAGTCTGTTCCAGCTTTTAGTCCCGGCCCCCTGCATCTGAATCAAAGGTGGAGGTGATGCTTAATTACCTCGAGTGGAGTCGTTAGTCTTTTTATGTTAATTTCAATATTTCTGTCTTGAAACACATCAAATATGTGTTCAGACATACTTTTTTGGCCAGCTGGGAGACAGCGTTGGGCCCCTCATCTTCTTGTATCGGACTGACGTCATTCTCCACCTCTGAGACCTGAAAAAGCAGCAACATGAACTGGATTTATGAGGCGTTTCTTTCACGTGTAAAAACCCAGCGGGGCCTCATGGCTGCAGAGTGTCAACAAAGATGTTGGGGCAGTGGTTGGATGGAAAAGCTGAACATCAAGGGAATGAAGACACAGTGTCCTTTGTGATGTTGTCACACTTGACTCATTTGTGCCCCCTATGGGATACAATGGTTACTACACTCTGAAAACTTTCAAGGATCAGACCAAGCAGAGGAAAACATAAATAGGTCCAAATTCTGACTGTTGATATTAAGTGTGAGGATGTTCAGTTTCACCTTTTGAGGTAGTTTTGTCACATTAGTCTGAAGGAAAACAATGACTTCATGTAACTAAGAAAAACTTTGCAAAATGTTGCATCCGATTTGGATTACTTGTAACATTTCGAGGGATCACAGGCAGAAAATGTCATCTGTCTGATCTGTGCACGCCCCAGCACTCTGTCAGAGCCTGTGTGAGTCAATCACTGGAAGGCCGGCTAATCTGTTTGCTCAGCTCCAATGCAGGATCGAGTTTCTCTGATCTGGAGATATCTGGGTCAGGGTAAGAGAACCAGCTCCTGCATGGAACAAAGACACCACAGTGGGCCAAATATCACCATATTTTTATAATGCTAATGAAACAAACAGAAAAAAGGGTATTTGTCTATAAAAGACATTGTAAATTGAAAAAAAAAGTAATTTAGCAGAATTTAGAATTCTATCGAGTCTTTTTGACCAAATTGAAAGGTCATGGAGAGATAAATATAGAACCAAAACAGATAAAACGACTTTTCATTTGTAAATGTTGATTTTGAACTCTTTAATGACAACATAAAACCCTTTAAGAATGAATCATTATGTGAAAATAACTGATAGTTGTATAAGAAAGAAGAAATATGACTGAAACATTTTTAATCCACATGTGAAACCTGTCATGTTGCATATATTTATATGCTTAACAGGCCAGTTTCTCCATTTAAAGCATCTCTCTCATCATTAATAACAGTTTTTTTGTTGTAGAAAATAAGCGTATCTCCTTGAGGAAAGTTGTTTATAACAAGCGGTGTTTGCTGGAATTTTTTTTTTTGTTTAAATGCTCCAAAGGAATCAGCATTCACCTCAAGCTTCTATAAAACAGTAGCCTGTAGACTCATGTGACAAAGAGGTAAATAAGAAATGATTTGTAACCCAAAACTTGTTGGTTTTGTGATTTTAAAACCAACAAGCACTGCAACTTCATTCCACAAAGTGACCAGCAAAATGTCATAGATTGAGAAAAGTACTAACCTCTTCTGCCATCTCCTCCTCATACTCGGGATTCAGAGTCTTCATCACTTTGCTTTTATAAACCTTCCACATTGGATTCATGTTTGCGCAGAAAGATGCTCAGTCTCAGGGAGAAAGGTCACCTTCAAGAACCTCAGTCGTCTATGTCCACCTTCCACCAAGTCCTGCAGGTTTCAGTTGGGCCTCAGGTGGCCTGTTTCCATTCAGAAGTCCTCCAGCAGCAGCAGTGAGTCTGAAGAACTTGGTCAGAACCGAAGTTCAGGTCTTTTCATGCTGCCTCTTGTGATTATTTTTTTGTTTTATCTGTTGTCCAGAAAGTGGGACTTGATGTCCTCCAATATGTCCGCACAAGCGGTGTCCAGAAGCTGGGCAGCTTGTGCATCTGGCCAGAAAACGATGGCTCACGCACACAGTCAACACAGCCCAGAATACCTGGCCTGGTTACCTGGAAACAGGTGTGGATTTCCTCATTCATATTTTAGAGAGTCTCTTTTCTCAAACCCGGGGCCTTTTGTCTGCCAACATTGGTGGACCGGCTCCTGTGACCCGATGCGCTTATATGTGCACGAGCAAACAACTGAAGCGTTTTAAATGCTCTGCTTAGCTCTCTGGTTTGTAGCAAATAAACCACAATCTTTTACCCAAAGAGCCTCATATCCCTCTGTACCAGTTCATTACCTGCAGTATTATATATAAATATAAATATATATGTGTGAATTCAACTTTACATCACCTATTGACTGTTACCTGTCCACTTCCCTAACATCCACCTCTGCATCCTCATTGGTTGTTGATTCACATCATTTAAGCGCCATTAAGGTGTAGGTGCACTAACTTTTTTTGTTGCTTGGCAACTTGAGAGGCGGTGGGGTTTGCTGCTGACAAAGACAAAATGGATGAACGCTCAGGTGGTTGACAGGATTTACCTGACTTCCAACAACTGGATCTGATTGTTTCAGATACAAAAGAGGTTTCTTACACCATCATTGTTTTTTTAAGTTTCTTCTTTTGGTTTTTATAAACAACAGGGATGAAGCTGGAAGGTAGGGTGGGTCAGCCGCATGAATTATCAATGTCTTTGGGACGACACTCCCACACGCGCACACTGATGTGTGCAGCTTATTTAAAAGAACTTACTCTGACTGTGGACGGACCAGCTCAGGTTTCACAATGAAGAAGTCGCACCCAAGTGTTGCTGTCAGTCGACACAACACACAGAGGGTCCTTTGATGACCTGCATGTCTTTTTAAGGGTACACATATCCTGCAAACCTGTAATAAACTGAAACAGAGTTATACACATTCAAAGATGGAAAGATGTAATCTTGCTATTCTTGCTGTTGCTGTTATTTGGGGCTTGTGTTGAAGGAACAGATTGCATAAAAATATTTTTTTTCTTTCTGTACTTTTTTTTCTTTTTTGTCAACTGGCACAAACAAGCAAGCAAACAAACAAACAATAAATAAAGTTTAATTTTAAGTGAGTGTTTTACCAAGAGATGGTAGCCTCAAAGTACCAGCAGATGGCATAAGAGTTGTTTTTCTTACATTGCGTACAGCTATTTTCACTATGTATTGTGTAATTGATGTGATTTAAGCCACAAATCTTGTGTATTTTATGGTTTTTTAAAGCATTGTAATACTTTTAATAATAACCTTAATAAGATTAAACTGACATGGTTTACATGAACATCAGTACCTCTACACTCTTTTGAATGCAGATTTTCTTAGTAGTTTTTGTTTTCTTGTTTATTATTTTATCTTTTTTGTTCATTGCATTGAGAAAGTTGTGCAAAAGTTTTGTTTTTCCCCTGAGAAAACCGGAACAAACTTTGGCCTTTGAGCTATTTCCCCAACCGATTCATAACAAAGGAGAATCCTGGTCTGAAAAAATGATCAGTTTTATTCCAGATGTTTGAACTGTAAATCAGCTTCTTGAGCATACAGGTTGGCAATTTCATAAATGTTTGTAAAGCTCTAGTGTTATAGAGCATTTCAAAAAAAGATATGTAAATGAACAACACAAGCTATTTCCTGTTTCTTTCTTTTATGAAAAACTGTCAGATTAAAAAAATGTTTTGTAATACTTCAGTCAATTACCTTCTTTGACCGCTGGAGGGCGACAAAATAAACTGATCCCTTTCTTCCTTGTGCTGCTTGACAGATATGGAACAAAATGTACAGAACACAGGACATTATGTCACTGTTTCCATTGTGCCGATGAATCGCTGCAAAGTCACATGCAGCCATAAAAATGGTCAGGAACCGCCACAAATCGGTGTACGAGAACAGATGATTGTCTGAGAGAACAAATGAAACTGAGGATGACCAAAGCTGCACAAGGAAGAGAGCAGAGCTGAAAGGAGTAGTCAGGCTGTTGGTCTGAGAAAAGTCAAATCTGCAGCTGACGTGCTTGAAAAGATTCTGTTTTTAGAGAACCAACATGGAGTAATGTCGTTTCATGGACCTAAACACATACACAGCTGCTTTAACATAAACCAAAGCTTGATTCTGCTTTTCTTAACCGTGGAGTAAGACTTTTATGAGGTTCTAGTAACAGGATTTTGGGAAAACTGGACGTAAATCCTTTTCTTGAGCCGTTTTCCAAACCTGGTCCACATGTTTTCAGTCCTACACTGCTCCAGCACACTTGGCTTTTATGGTAAAAGTCTCTGCAAATGTTTGAATCAGACTCAGGTGTGTTAGAGCAGAAAGGGGAGGGAAAAGGCAGGACAGTGGGCCTCAGCGGCGAGGGCCGGAAAACATCCTAGAAACTGTTCAAGATTTGCAGTAAAGGTTTACTAGAGTTAGAACTTTGCAATCTGGTGCTGAATACAGTAAAAAATGGTTTATTGTGCAGAAAAAACCTGTAAAAACATTTTTTACAACTTGTAAAAGTTAAAATAATCCTGTCTTTTGGAAATATTTGCTAACAATTCAAGCAGAATCTTTTTAAAAACATTTTGATAATGGCAGCTGTATTGATATCAAGTATTGATCTCTCTGAGCGCACGCAGTCCACTGATGACAAATAAGTGTCAAATCTTTGCTTTTATAAGGAAATCATTGAGGGTTCATTGACAGTGTACATGACCAAGGTCGAGATGGTTCGAATGCCTGAAAACAGGTTTATCGGACAGAAAGCAGTTGGTCATGCGACCTCACCTTTCATCCATTTCTTTGAGTGTTACCGTTGGTCACCGTAAAGAGCGTATTTACACTGGTAGGTTCAGTTCTCTCCAGGGTTAGGTTCCTGGAAATTCCACTTTGGAAGGTGTGAAAGCTCACCTAAACTCTGGTGTGATCCATAAGAACACATGGCGACGTGAATCTAACAGAAAAACATCAGAAATGAGTATATCCCACATACATTTTGTTTTAAGGGAACATGGGTCTGGGTTCCTTTATTCTAAGTGAATTTTTTTAACGTGACAGAGACTCTTTGGGCGCCGTGGTGCAGAGGTAGAGCGGTTAACCTCTGATTGGAGGATCACAAGTTCGATCCCTGCCTTGTCCTTGAACCTCACATTGCTTTGGGTGGTTATAGGTTGGGCATCAGAGTGTAAATGTGTGCATGAATGGGACTTGGACCAGAAAGTGCCTTAGGCTTTAAAGTGAGGTAGAAAAGCAGTATGTAAACATTCATTTCTTACAAAGAAAGAAACATAAGTTAACCGACCAAAGTTCAACCAAACCAGACCCAAAAAAAACAAAAAACAGAAAAAAGTCCAGACCAACAGCTTGTGGTATAAATGCACTTAAGGTGTTTTCAAACTGGACACATTTGGTTTCTTTAAAGGGAACAAGAGTTTGTTTCCTCCTATAATCCAGAACACATTTTCAGTCTGAGTACACCCAACCGGTTCCTGGTCCTGCACCAGGGTCCACTCGGACCCATCCTTCGAGGTAGTCTTGGTTTGTTTACAATCCCACTGAGCTGCTGTTCACGCTGAATTTCCAACATCAGAATAGGTTCCGTGCTCAGAGTGAAACAACTGGCCCAAAGCGGCCACCGTATGACGGGATATAAACAGAGTAGGAAGGAAGCCGCGGACAAACATGAAGCAACGATAAGACACTTGAAATGTGGTTTGATGAATGCAGGCTCATTAAAACAACTTTTAAAGTGATGCATATTGCTTCACACACTGTTTTCCCGACAATCTCTATGTCAGAAACACTTATCAGCGTACCTTCATAGCCGTTGTCCCCTCAGTAACCGCCTTACAGCATGCCTCTGCCGTAAAGTAGCAGTAAAAAGTGTTGTACGTCACGTTGATACAGATGTTCAAAATTAGTCCGCGAAATATAAAGTATGAATAAGTGAATTATGCTGACAAGGATTCCAAAGCTTAGGACTTCCAGTTATGCTTTCTCTCGCTGCTTTGCCCCGCCCTCATAATTCCTGGCCAATGACTGAAAAGATCTTTAGTCACATGCTTTTGTTAACAAGCTTTAGTTTGAAACAGAAATATCCGGTTGAAGGCCGTCTGAAAACAGACCAAATGCAAGGGTCAGGACTGGATCTGACCTTTCCTCCTCCCATTAGATTAAAAAAGACCATTATGCATCATCCGCTAATGTCAGTTCGGACAGACCTTCTTCTACATTATGACCTCCCCTTCACATCCTCTGCTTGTCCTTCTCTGCTCTCCATCTTCAAATGTTGTCATCTCCTTCTCCAATATCCAAACTCCTGCAACTCCTGAAAGGATTCATGTGAGAGCCTGTTGTTAGACCTCATGCGGTGGCTTGGATGGAACAGTAAAATTCCACCTCTGTGTGCATGTGAGGTGGTGAGAGGGGAGTTTGTTTGGCCTCTTTGGACCAGTTGCAGATGTATTTGCCAGCAGAATGTTCTGCACTAAAATAGATGAGGAAATAAAGATGGAGTTGGGAGAGGATCTGGCAATGCATTGAAAGGGGTGTTAGATGAAACCGGTTGGCTTTTTATTAACCGCCCCTCAGCAGAGTTCCTGCATCAGAAATATCTTAATGGTGTCATGAAGTGGTAAAGGACATGGCAACCATGAGCAGAATATCAGGTGAAAACATGTGCCTTTTTCCTTCAAGGTGAAAATGCGTTGATTTGTTCATTGAGTTGGTGACAGGTCAGTATGCAGGTCAGCTCCAAGGCCCCGATAATGCAACACAGCACGTTTATGTGGGTCAGCTGCAATATAAATGTAACATTGCACAGTATACTGATGTGGTATACTGGGTATTAAGTAAAGCTGTATATATAATAATTCTAAAACTTTGAAAGTCCCACTCCAAACATCTTTTGATCTAGTTTCAAAGTGTGCCCGTTGGTCTTTTAATTATGATTTTGGCATTTTAGGCAAATTTTTTAAAATCCGTGTCGTTTTCTGGGACAAAGTTTCTGCTGAGCAGCAGTGTTTTAACAGGAATTTACAAGTGAATAACTCACTCTATTCCAAATTCATCATAGATAATATTGTCTACAGAAATTTAAGTTAATATGCTAATTAAAATCTGTAATATTTTTACTTTTTTAGACAGTTCTGTAAAAAAATACATTTTGGGTGTGAGTTTTTCATATGCAGACGTCCATACCAAAAAACGCATGGCTTTCACGTGTTTTCTAAAGGTGCACGGAAAGGATTCATCAGGAGCAGGAAATCAAAAACAGAAGTAAAAAGATGAAATAGTATAAACAGAATCAATGAGCTGAACGAGAATCGGGTTTTAATTCTTCGGTGAATGTTGCAACACTTCTGAGCTGGCACACACTCTGCCGTGTTCCTCTCGTGTTCATTGGCTCTGCAGATGAGGGAGGTACAGATGCATCCTGTCTTGGCAGCAGTTGTGTAACTCAAACGGAGCTCCTTTCACCTTCCAAAACAGGGTTTTATGGTCGTCTCCATTGTCATGTTGGCTATACGATCCAACTTTACATACGAGCTCTCAAGGTTACTTCAGACCTTTGACATGCCTTAAGTGAGACGCCGCCGTGAGCGTAATGTGTGTTCACATGCAAATGTGGAGACATGCAACTGGGAGCAACAACAGAAAAAAAGAGCTCCTTTCAAGCTAACTTTGTGCTCACCAGAGTGCACTTTTACACTGTGTCATCTACTTTTGAACTTTGTCCTTAATATTGTGTGTGTTCAAAATAATTTGCAGGAAAAAAGTTTGGAACAATCAAGAAAATGTCACAGCAGAACGGTTTGTTCATATTAAAGCTAAGACCAAGAGAAGAAATAAGGTCACGGAAGAAGAGACTTGGCTGTCATCTAAAACTCCAAGAGCATCCACCTCTAACTTCATCTTTGCTTCCTTTTAAGGCTGGGGTGGAGCAATTTGTGCTGGATATTCAATTGAATCTCATTAGCGAGAAAAGAAAAGAACATGTCAATAATCTGTTGTTGGTCCTGAAGGAAATAAACTAGTAAACTAAAAATGATCAAACGTTGTTGTTTTGCAGCACTTTGCTGCAGCCACCAACAGTATAAAAAAAGGTGGATGTGGGTGCAGTTTGCCAAACCATCAGCCCTAACGTGCACAAAAAGATACAAAGAAAAAACGCTTCTAACTGAGTAAGAGGACGTCAGGGGCTCTGCCTTAATCAGATTTAGATAATGAAGGAAAAATCTACTAAACATGACTTTTATTTCTGAGGAATATCCCACTCCAAAATAGTTTTTAATGACACCAATAAAGCCTCATTTTTAATGACGCATGTCGTAAATTCTGAACCTTTAATCCGTCCTCATGTCAGAGCAGTTCTCTTCTTCTAAAGTGGATCTGGTATGTGGATGGGATCATTTGACAACATGACACAGGTGGTTTATTTTGGTTGTAGGGATCAGTGTTCACGTGAGTTTGTGAACAAGCTGCCAGTTTGTTTTTTTTAACTCACTTTTTGGTTATTTGAAAAAGACAACATGCATAAAACAAAACACTGCTCCCTCTATAATCTCACTTTTCTTTTTCTTACGTTTTGGTCAGGCTCTTCTTCTGATCCCAACTTGTCTAAACAAACCGAAAATGTAGTTCAATCCAGATTTGCAGCGCTCTGCTGGAGGCAGCTCCTCAGCCACATGCCTGCTGTGTCACTCCACAGGAATGTCAAGTTCAGGGAAGTCAGCAAAGAGTTTAAAGCTGAGCTGCCACACGGAAAGCAGATCTTCAAGCACATCAAATAGTGACAAATAATACTAGGACAGCAAACGGCATTGTTACCAAGCGAAATATTCTGAGAGGAGCCTATGGCACACACCTGCTGCAGACTTAATAATGTTCTAACAATGCAAGCTTCCCTGAAGCCACAAAGTTCACAAAGAAAACCGATGTATGAATTGGTCAACATAATTTTCATTATAGAAACAGCAGTTTAGTATTTAAAAGTAGCATATAACAGAGTCTGAGCATGCTGACTAAATTTTTTTGAGCTTCTACTGTGGTAAAAGCATGCTTGTTAACGTGCTAGCCTGCAAAGCTGACAGCATTTAAATGCAAAGGACTAAAGACTTGTACACAATCTATGTGCTAAGTCAGTGAGCGCCTCACAACCTCTGTTCCAATGTCAGCTGTCACCTCCATAAGAACACAAGATTTACAATCTCAACCTCCTAAACCATGGAGCCGCAGCTCCTATATATATCCAATAACTTATAGCTCTTTTGACCAATCGGGAGCCACGGCGGCAGGAACACTAGACCACAAGTGTCCGCCGCATACATTAAAAGCACGGGACGTTGTGGCGGTTTTAAATGAAAAACAATTTACGATCCGTTTATGATCAGCTTCTATATGGAGCCCCTTATCAGCAGCGCCTCTTCCACATAACAAGTATATTGGATTTCAACCAGCACCTGTTTTCAGATGTTCCCTCCAAAATTAACCAACACTGAGCTGGTTCATTCCTGTGAAAAGAGGGCATGTGGGCCGCGGCCAAAGAAAGATTCCACATAGGTATTCAAGGAAGCAGAGAGATGACAGGAGACGATTAGAAGCAACAAGCTAGTGTTGAACAGCAGCTCTGCGTGTGGATTTGTGCAAACAGCTAGTGATGGAACAGGAACTCTGTCCTTCTATCTGGAAATCCGTGCAGCAGTGACAGAAAAAGAAGCAGAAACACATTGCAATCGTACTAGACAGAGCAGTGCAGCTGAGGTTTGGATCAGAGAAACGTATGGCAGCAATCCATGTATTTGTTTGATGTTAGTCAAGTAAAAAGAAAAGCCTCTGAATTAACAGAGTGTACTAAACACACTCCTGCATGCAAGCTCATCCATTCCAGGCCATCAGGATGCAGGTGTAAGCAGCGGCACAGGGAGACTTCACCAGCAGTCGTGTTGTGGAGGGCCTCGGGCGCAGCAGGTGGAAAACCCAACAATGTGGCATCTCATAACTGGAAGCCATATACCAAATGTTATCTAAAGCATGTCAACGTTTGTTTCTAAATCTCATCCAGAACATAATGTGAGCTGCAGGTTTAAAACGTCAAGTCATTTGTGTCTATATTCACTTCTGAATGCTCCCACAAAAAAAAAGCTTTAAAATCCTTTTTTAAAAATGTTTTATAATACAAAAAAAGTCTGTTTAAAAGAAAGGTGAAAATGGAAACAATGTTCAGATACCCATACTTTAGTAAGTTCCAAGTACTTCCAGTACTACTATGCATGATTACTTTTATATATGGAAAATCTTTACATTTGACTAACTACGCAATAACAAAACTGTTATGACCGCCTCTTTTTTGTTAATCATTATAATCAAGTAGATTAAATTGCTGGCTGCAGTACAAGCCCAAAGCATGATTGATCCACCCCCATGCTTAACAGTTGGACAGAGGTTCTTTTCATTAAACTCTGTACCATTTCTTCTTCAAACGTACCTTTGCTCTTTGCGATCCAAAAAGTTCAATTTTAACAGGTCGGCCCACAGAACTTGTTTCCAAAATGTTTCAGACTTGTTTATATCATGTTTGTTTATATTATATCTTGTCTTTCTGTAGGGATGGAGTCAAGCGTGAGTTTGGATTTGCTTTTCTCACAATCCTGCGAGCTGCTCTGCCTGAGATTTTTCTTGGTCTTATAGCCTTCTCCTGCTTTGTGAGCATCAACTATTTTCAGTTTCATTGTTCTGGACAACTGATTGGAAGAACCCATGATGCTCAGACTCAGATTATTTCAAATCTTTCAGATTGAAACCACCTGGTCTTTGCAAATGATGATTCCAAAGGTGGTGGTGCATACTGTCAACTGTTAGAAATATTGAAAGGATTAGTAACTATTTTGGTGCAATAAAATACAGTAGCAGAGAAATATAATGTGTATATGTCTTATAGGCATTAAAGAAGTTTGACCTTCTTTCAAACGCACCCATACAGAGGTAAAAATTAGCCTCCACTTCCCACATTGTCCTAAATCTGCACTAATGCATTTTCGTGTTTTCTTTCTGTTTTTTTCCCCATGCAGTTTTAGTACGGGGTGGGACAAATTCAAAAGTACATCATGTCCTCAAAAATCCCTTTGGAAAGTATTTCGTACTAAATAGTGTACCGTTTGTCCCTTTAGGGTGGCTCATTGTTACATCAACTGATAAACGTCATCTCTTTCATCAAACTAACCAGCAGTTTAAGCTTGAAAAAAAAGTTTGTCCATAAAAGGTTACATATTTACTTAGAATTAACCTGCTTTAAGTTCTGAAAAGAAAAAAAGAAAACTCCTTACTTTCACTGAAAGGCTCCTGCACCTTCTCTGAGACTTTATGTGACAGAAGCACCTCTCAGAGACCACAGAGCTTTTTAAAAAGCACAGGGTTAGTCTATAATTCCCAAACCGCTGCCTATTTCCAGCCCTGGCTCCCACTGCCTCTGGAATTCTGAGAGGAAATCAGCAGATCAGAGTTTCTGCTCTGCTCAGACAACGTCTCAGTGAGGATTTTACCCATCAAAACCATCTGGGGCTTGAAACAACATTCTCATACTGTGGATTTGACATTTACCAACAGTCTGTACTTACCAGCTTGGAGGCGGGTCATTTATGAGGAGGTTTTGAATAAGTTGAGTTACTGTGAAAAAAAAACAAACTGAGTGTATATTCATCTCACAACAGAAAATTGTTTTATACTTTTACAAAAAAAAGGAGAGCATAAATGACTCAAACAAACTTCTATGGAAGCTTTGTTTTAAATAACAAAGCCGTTTCTGGTTTTTATGTAAAACTCAAATAGACTTTCCACGTAACTGTAATTCTAAACTGGTTTAGAAAGTGCAAAAATATTAATTTTGTGGTTTACTTCCCCTTTTACTCTATACCCAAACTTTCCTAGAGGTTTTCTAGTGTATTTACATGAAAAAAAGCAATGTAAAATTGAGAAAAGAGGGAAGTCGAATTGTGTTACTTGGGAGGCAAGAAAAGAGAAGATTCTTTTTCAAAAAATCAGGGGAAAAAAAGTTTTATAAGCATTTACCGTATGTCTTAGACAAGAAGTTGTTCCGGAGCAGCCAAAAATGCATTATAAAGAAGTCACACTTTTGGGAAAAAAGTGCAATGCTTTCGAACTACTCCACCAATTCCAATGCTGCATTCACACAAATCGTAGCTCACATGTCTGATTCAGATCATTTGCCTCTTTTTTCCTTTCCGTTTTTCTTTTTTCACACCAATGGACAATTTAGAATAACCAATTTTTTTTAACAGGAAAGAAGCCGGAATCCCGGCACAAAACCCATGCTTTATGCTCTAAAAAATACAGGTACAGCATGTTACAATTTAGATCATTTAAATGCAACATGCATGTCAGTTAACGATCTGAAAACCGTCCATATCATCTACTACTTTTTTTGGGTGGTGTGGTTGCAGTGAGAAACCCCACATTTTTCTCCCGCCACTTCCACCACCTCAGAGGTTACCAGGACAGCCAAAAGAATATCATCTCTCCAGCATGTCTTGGGTCTACACTGAACATGCCCTTTACACTTCATCAGAAAGGCATTTAAGTGTCTCAGCATCTGAACAGATGCTCTTCTCCATGTGGAGCCGTGCCAGCCTTTCTGTACATGAGAAATGGACTGAGTGAATGTGATGTCATCCATGGAAAATGACGTGCTTCCGGTTCCAACACAATGAAGTCAATTCGGTCGCCGTTGTTCTGCGATACAGCCATCACCATGTTGGAACCAGATGCTGTCAGTAAGTAGTAATTTGTCCAAGATGTTAGAAGGCCACACTCTTACTGAGATCGAGTTCAGGAGAATCTGTCACTTAAACACTTCTGTTTGATGCAAGACCATACACTTTCACTGAGGCATCTGATTAGCCAGTTTATTACTTAAATAACTAGCGCTGCATTAGCAACAAAAGGACTAGTAAGAACCTGTTAAAAAGATGTATCAGTAAAAGAATGGTTATTCTGAATTCAGCTGTTTATTTCTCAATGGAAGCCTATGGGATTTGAGCTTTCTGGGACCAGCGAGCACTTCCTATTTGGAAAGCAATGGGAGAGGGGCCATTCAGTTTAGCTCTTTCATTCAGTCAATGGTTCCTCCCAAATGGCTGACCTTTGAACCTTTTTCTCTATGGGTGACCCCAGTTGTCCTGCAGTGGAACCTCATTTCCTCCACTTATTTTTGTGATCTTAACTGTTCATTGACAGCTTCAACAGAGTTTTAGGGGGTCCCTCCCCAGACCCCGTAAGCCCCCGTCTGTGACCAGAGCTCTGAGATGCAACCTCGACCATGAATACGCTGGACAAAGCCCGATGCCAAGTGCTTAAATTCTATTGTGAAAATGCTTTTGTAGGAATTCTGCTGAGGTGTAAACTCATTTTTGAGTTAATAAATCTGACTTTCACTACTCACCTTTCAAAAAATACCAGCATCTTCGCTAAATCATGTGGGAAATGAATTAAATGCAGAGAAAATATCTACATTTTTAAGAGATTTCACTCCAGTTGTTTACAGGACGGGCTGGAAAAACTCTAACCATGACAGTCTTGTCCTAGAACTTAAAGAGATTAAGGGATTCACTGCTGACAACTCTGTGCCAAATTTCACAGTTCATGTTGAGGTCTGGGGTCTATGGAGTCATGAGGGTAGGCCTGATCTGTGTGTTTTCTGATATATTTAACTTTACCCAAAACATGTTCTTTATTTAAACACTTATATTAAGCAGTTTAATACATTGTTTAGTCAAATAAAATCTGCAGGATTTCTGGTTGTTCCAGGAATTTCAAAACAAGAATGAAAGGACTATTAAAATCACATTTCAATCAACTTTTGATCTATTTTCAAGGCATTCCTGGTGGTGTTTCAATTTGATTATATCATTTTTAGCTCAAATTTGAAAAACCTGTGTCGTTTTCTAGGACATAGTTTCTGTAGAGCTGCAGATGTTCATTGGAAATTTGCCTCTGAGTGGCGGGTGGGACTGTTGCCTTGGAGTAAGTCTCTCTCATTTCCCATCATCCCTTTGTTTACACTCTTTCCCAGTAGCTTACAAACCCTCAAACCCCCAACCTAACATAAGCGGAGCACCAAAAATGGTGCCGCTATCCAGCCCTACAGTTTAGAACAGGGCTGCTCATTCCTGGTCCTCGCGATCTACCACCCTGTCTGTTTTGCAGCTCTCCCTGCACTTTTCATTAAATCAGATTGTGGAGACACCTGACTAAACTAATCAGCAGCTGGCAGGGCTTGGAGATCTGAAAAACAGCAAAAGTTCAAGGACCAGGAAGGAGCAGCCCTGGTTTAGAGCCAGATGCCAGCTCAGATGAGCAAATGGAGACATATACGATTCTATTTGTCTGAAAGTGGATGCATCGGAGTGAAGTGAGGAGCTTGCAGATAGTAGCACCTAAGTCTCTGCTACAAGCTTTTTTGTCTGCTCCTGATTCACAATGATTTGAATAAAGAAATACTCAAAAATGCAACTTTAAGCTGGAGCTGCTGGAGCCTATAACAGCTACTGTCAGGTGAGGGTTTGTCAGTCCATCACAGGGCCACACAAAGGCCGACAACCACTATGGAGTCACCAATGAAACTAGGAAACTTGATTTTGAACTATATTGGATGCTAATTAACCTGTTAAGCTCGTTTTTGCAGTGTGTGAGGAAGCTAGAGTCCCGGAAGAAAGCCCACACATGCATGGGAACAGGTATGCAAACTCCATATAGAAAGGACACAGTCTGGATTCGAACCACGGACTTTTTGCTAAGAGTGCTAACCACTAGCAAGCAAAGCTCACTTATGTAGAACTTTTACCAGAAAGAATGACAAATGCTAAGAAAGCTATCAAATAAACAGCTATTACTCAGTCATTTTATTTTTCAGAATAACCATTTTTTCTCTGATACATCTTATTAACGTGTTCTTACTAATCCTATTCCACTGTACAGTCCATGTGGACAAACATTACACCTTTTTTGGTGACAATGACAGATATAGTAATAATTTTAACAACTGTAATAAAATATAGGACTAATCAATACTGGTTATACTTGTGCTGTTACTCAACAGTCATTAAGAAAAAGGTGCACATAAACTCTGCAGGAAATGAGATCCTTTGAGACCATAAAAAGATGAACGGATGGCTTTTAAATCCAGAGATAAGCAGCTTAAAAAAAATGGTGACCACTGGGAGATGAGGACGATTAAGAGGCAGCTCTTCATCATTGCATGAAATGCAGAAGGGTTCAAATGAACACACAGACGTCTATTAACAAAGCAATTTCAATTCTAGTTTGTTGCTTGTTTCCTTTACAAAAAGAACATTGAACAAAAACATTTTTTTTTTATTTGAAATTAAAGAAAAAAACTTCTTTTAAAGTGGAGTTTAGCTGCAGCGGCAGATAAAAATGGACGCAGCTGATGGTGCTGCAGGGCAGTAATGTCCGGGATTCGAGAGACGCTGTGTTCTCTGCAGTCTGCACATTTTAAGCCAGTCATAACAGTGGCCCCCTGAGCAGAAACAAGTCCCATTCCTGACACGCTCTGGCCAGGCACGTGCACACCCCCACAATGTCCTTAACCGAGGGATGCTTTAAGGACCCCCAGTGATTTGGGCACAGGAAAATATTTAATCTAATTAATGCAACATCTGGTTCAAATGTATAAAATATTTTACTCATAACAACTGAGACAGCAGCTAATAATAAAGCATCTTAATATCAAACAGGCCATTTATCAATTTTCACATTAGTTAATATTTTCCATTTTTGTCTCATCTTGCAATAAAACTATTTCTTGGTTTTGAACAGTTACATTTTTTGTCTTACTTGGCATTTTATGTTTAGGAAGCACAATGCAAATGTAAAATAGCATGTTCTTTTTTTCTGTTTTCTTTTATTAGCAACTGCAGACTCGTCCGCTCACGTGGCCTTGAAAGGTTTAAGGTTATATGACACATGTCGTCTGTTTATGGAGATCAGAATCTCCAGAGAGGCAAATCCAGAGATAATAGAAAAAGCATAAAACAACATAAATGGATAATGTGTTTTAGAATTTTCTCTTTTTTTGTTGGCAATGTCTACCTCTAAAGCAGCAGCCTCCAACAGATGCGACCAGATGCTGAAAGCATTACACACTCCCTCTTTAGGTGATGGAGTCCCCTAAAAAGCTGCATATTTTGGTGCAGTTTGTTTAAAAAAAACATTCACAAAAGTAAAAAGATGGGCAGGAAGCTTTTATCGAGACACGGTACGTTGCTTCTTACTGCAAACTATTTTTGGTTGTACGAAGCTCAAAAATATTTTCTACAATTCTTTTTAAACAGTCAGCACACGGGCCTCAGCTTTGGTGTTAAACACACCTATTGAACCAAACATCCACATTCTCCAACGGTGACCTAAACCCCGGTCTTTTGTCCCTGAGGCTCAGAACCAGGCCGATTATCGTGACGCATCATTGGTTGACCAATGGGCGCCCATTGTTAGGGGTTATGTCCTCATGCGAGCATCACTGAGATGCCAAAGTGAGATTTCTACCCAGTGATACGTGAAAGGGAGAAGGGGGAGGGCAGCAGGGGAGGAGCTTGCGGCGTGGGCAAGCGAGACACGTGGCGGGCAACGAGATCTCAGGCTGTCTCAGAGCATCACATCAGCATGTTAGCAGGGATGAGTGCTTCCAAAACTCCACGCCTTAGAAGAAAAGGAAAATGTGTGCAAAAGCAATAGGCCAGCCACTCAGCAAAAGTGCTTCCAATCACGTATGGATCAAATGATGGAAGAACATGAATTTTTTAAGAGCCGACCGACTGCCATTTATGTTGGTTTTCCTCTTCATCCATTCAGACTTTTCAAAAGGTGTTCATGGTTTTAGTCGTCACACCTTCCATTTATTTACATCTAACTGATCATAACAACTATTTGAATACTCAAGCCTATCAGTTTACAATTCAAAATACAACTCAAGAACCTAATTTTTTTTTTTAATTAGATCATTTTTGCCAACTTTTTGTAAATACTGTGCAAGGCTCATTAAAAGCGGAAAAACAAATTATGCTGCTTCACAAGACTGCGCGTGCAACAGGCTGACCACATCCTGTTGCGTGCAGACGACACCACAAACTGGTGCAAACACAGTAGCTCCTCGTGCCAACAGCAGCCCTGATTTTAAAATCGATTATTTAACTACTGCCACTCCAAAACTCAAACACCCAGCACACATGTTAAAAATATTCACAGCTTTATTAAATCATTACAAAATACAGTTTTACATTCATCCACAAAAACTTTGATTAATGATCTGCACAGAAATGTTTCCAAGACATGTTCTCAAACAATCTTCACTTATTATTGCTAAAAACCATGAAATCACAACATGCAGTGAGCAGTTTAAAGTCCCTTTGGAGACTCACTGGAGTACTTTAAAAGTCATTTTTTGCAGTTTTGTGCACATAACAATGGAATCTCAGAAACCTGATAACACACTTCACATGCATTTCCCCCCCCCGGAAAGGTTCTGATGTGTTCTGAAGGCTCTCTTGCTACAGAAAAGAAACTAAAATGTTTAAGATCATTTTCATCCCCTTTTACTTTGAAATGGGTCAATAATCACTTCATTACAAGGTCCAGCTGGCAGTCTTCCTTTAAAAAACAAAAATGAGTCACTGTTCACAGTTTAACCCTTTTGGCCTCAAATCACAGTTAAGTTTTTTTCTCCTTTTTGTTCCAAACAGCACTGTCACCATCTTCCATGCATGTACCCTTGTAATGACTAATATTTAGACCCAGCTGGCCTTCAGCTAGTTTTATTCACCCTCTCAAACCTGTAAATAAAACCAGTGCACACCCCACAATGAGCCATCTCCACAATCCCCCTATAAAAAGGTCATGGCTACAAAAAACGTGTGGAAAATGCACTTTTGAGAGCCTTTAAAGTTCAGTTCAAGGTGCACAAATGGTGCCAAATATTCATACTGAGGTAAGAAAAGTGCTGTGTTTAGAGACATTGCTGCCTTCCCTTCTCTACCCCTTTGCTCCTCTATTTGTCATCGATTCATCCATCATCTCCACAGCCAGAGCAGTGGGATCTCACGGTGCAGGCTGGACATGGACTTTCTCGGTCATCTGTTTGGCACTGTAGTAAGACAGGCTCAGACCCATGATGGCCAGCATCATAGCGATCTGGTTCACAGCCCGGTCCTGTGGCTGCGTCTGCACCTCACCAGCAACTTGCCTCTGCAGAGATGAAACATGACAGAGGTCAAAACCTCAAGTTTAAAAGACTGAAGGAGCAGCTTCAGCTCCACAGTAGTAACATTGGTGACCAAACACCAAGCAAGAGCGGTCATTAAAAATGTAGGAATGTTTAGCAATAAGGGGAACACTGTGTCCTTTATGGCGCACACAAAGGAGAAACGATGGCGCTACCAAAGCTCATGGTTGAAAATGTAGAGATAGCATTAGTCTGCAGAGGAGCGATCTCTTATATAAGGCAAATGCAAATGACAAACACCAGAAACACTCAAACACTTCAAAATTAACCACAGCTTTACAAAGAATTTCATTTAACAGCACATGAAAAACAAAAAGCACATTCTGTTGTACAACCAAGTCAAATTTTCAAAGAACTGCAGACACTCATTTGTCCCATTAGGCCACATAAGAGCTGATGTTCTTTGGTTTTTAAAAAGGAGCACAGACTTTAAAATGAGGTAGACATGTGCACAGACTTAGCAGATTAGTAGACAATGCTGAGGAAGTCCGGAGGAACAAAAGAACCAAAGCGGGTGGCAAACAGGACCTAATTTGACAAAGGACCAAACCTTCAGGAAAGCGAGATGACTCCTAGTACAGATGTTAGAAAAATACCAGTTTGAAGTATTGCTTTTTTTGCAGATGACAATGATCTGCAAAAATGTAGGAAAGAAAAAAAAAAAAAGGAGTATGGTTGCTACCTGAAGGAGGCGGAAGTATCCAGGAGTCAGCCTTCCAAGTCTTATTATCATGTTTGATGGGTCGAAGCAGAGGGAATTGCTGAGATACCTCAAAACCTACAAGGAGACGAGGAAGTGATGTTACCACCAGAATAAAAAAAGAAAAAACACACAAAAGACAACATGCAAAAGAGCAATGAACAAAGCTTCACACAGGCAGTTAAACGAGCTTTAAGCCCTTCAAAGTCTACATGGAGGAACATCCATCCCCTGAGGACATTGCTCAAACTTGACTGCGTACAGATCATCCAAAATAAAGCCACGTTTCCTGGAATACTTTCAGGCTTGCCTCTCAAAGTGTCCGTTTAGTTGACACTACAGATCGGGAAGACCCCCAAATTCTCCCATCAGCCCCCTCTGTTCACCACTGGTTACTAAATACTTTAATAACCATATTTTTAGAAGATCTGGGATGAATTGACAAAGCTGCTTTTATGCTTCATCAGTTATGACGCAGCAGAGAGAACGAGTTTCATGCATGACACGAAAAAGCCTTTCAGTCAGTATGTGCATCAGTTTCACACAGCTGTTAGGAATCCACTTTAAACAGAAAACCACATGGAAGGAGAGTTATCAATCCAACTGTGCATGAAACTCAAAAATGAAAAACTGCCCAATTTGAGAAATACAATTTTAAGATAAAAATGCATTTTTTCTAAATTACAAAACAAAAAAAAATCTAAATTAAGCAAAAAAAGAAATTAGATTTACTGGAATGCAGGAAGGAGCATCTCTAAAACATTAGGTGCTGACCTGATGGGAATCGAACCTTAAACAACAAAAACGCATCCAATCAAAACTTTAAATTTGTTCTTTGCATCCAAACTCCATCGTGACATCTTTGGGTTTTCTCACCTTCAGCAAAATTAAAGAAGTGATCCCCAAAGCAGAACAACCTTCTACTTCCTGTGCCACTATGAAAATCCAGACCGTGATGAACCTGAACTAGAGAGGCAGAGCTCTCACGCTGTGCTCCACCTTTTTATACAGCCCCCACTCTTACCCAACCAGATCTTCAGGCTTACAGACAGCATACGCCCACTTTCCAACACAAACACGCTGCCATCCAAACGCATTACTCTCAGTGGCTCGCTTCCCTTAACCCTCACTCAGTGTTTCCGTCTCAAACCAGAACCATCAAATATCATTTGTTCATTTAGTCAAAATCACTTAAAATCGATTCAGAGGGAAAATAAGAACCCTGCAATGAAAGAAGACCATTTGTGAACTTAAAGGTCAGTCATAAAAGCAATTTAAGCTCCAGTACATCAATTGGACAAAAAATTAAAAGGAAAAAAGAAATGTACGGGAAGTCTTAATTTTACAGAAATGGCAAAGTTTAACTTCATCAACTAAAAATATGCACCAGCTGAATGTTGCAAACCAGTATCCATTTCTACAAACACTGATCTCCAGAATAAAAGCAAGCTTGTTTGCAATCACACCACTAAATAAGAGCGACACAAGACGAACCTACTTTTATGAGCTGGGCACAAAAACGATCAACCAAAACACTTGGTGGGTTTTTTTCCACTGGTTCTGCACAAAAAATGTAATCATTTTTTAGGGATGTTCTTGGAGGCTGGTTGCAAGACGCTTGAAACCCATGATTTTTTGTTCAAAAGGAAACGTAACTTTTGTGTGCTAACTTTATAAAACAAGGAAGTTATCCAAACATGGCAGTGCGGACTAACACCACAAAAATTCAAGATATCCGACACCTCCACAAGCCTATACCATTACCCCGTGACGCCTGAATTTGTTAACAGAAGCTTTTTAATAAGAGAAAAAAAAATGAAATAAAAAGATAATGTCTTGCTTTCAAGTAGATAAAATAAAGGAGCCAAAGTGGTTTGATGCGTGTTTGCATCAATAGGAGTCAATGGGCAAAAAATGACTCTCAGTTGGACGTGTCTTCAGACCAACAGTGACGAGCATGAACCATGTCCCAACAAGTTCCTTGTTCTTAACTGGAAGCAAAGCCAAATTCAGTTGAATTTTCATTCAACTGTTGGTAAAAACATTGTGACACAATCCGACCGTTCTAGTCTAACCTCCAGGATCTGGAGGCTACTGTCCTGCTTATTCTAAACCAGGTGTGTTCCACCAACCAGAAGCAGTTAGAAAAGAAAAGACAGCAGCACCATGATGGGTGGACAACTTCAGGCCTCCAGAGCATTTTTTGCATTTTTTTCCAGATCTCATTGCTCTACTCACAGCTGATTATGTGGATCAGGTGTGTCCACCCAATCAGAACATGACAGTGCAGGGCATGTTGGAAAACAAGCAGGAATGCAGCCATGATGCCTTTAATCCAACCTTCATTTCTCTGCTCACATGTACTGAACAGATGAAACCAACATGTCAAGTCAAAGTTAGGGAGTGGTTCACTTCATGCTTTGGGATGTGTCCAGGTGAGTCACATATCAAGCATTCTCCTTCACCTGAAACTAAACATGACAATAAAGGGTGTATTCTCATTGTGCATAATTAGGACACATTTCCAAATTTTCAGAAAGCCTCAAGAAATTTTATGCTACAGTTTACTTTAATAGGTTTGAAACACGTAAAACACGACATAATTTGCAGCAAGTACACTGTGGACTTGATGCTTGAGCAGCCAATGAGATCCAACCACTTTCCTCTCCCCCTTCTGACTGCTTCCTTTGGTCTTTCTTGCCCCAAGCACAGCCCCCTCCCCTCCACAGAGAACACGTTGACAGCCTCGTAAAAAACTGATTGATGCATGTGCAATTTTAGCACTGATGAGCAAGTACAGATCTCCTGCCAGGCAAAAACCACACCCAATTAGATGTGAAAAACAATCTGGCCAATCTGCGTGAACTGGTACACACAGTAATGAGAGTCTTTATTATTTAAAAGCATTGAAGCTAATAGGACAAGTATAATAAATGTATATATAAAAAAAAAAAGTTTCCTAAGCATAAAATAAAATTGTGATGAAAGTTAAATAAATCAAGAGGCAAATTATATTTTTGCTTCAATCGAAATGAAAATGCAAAAATCATAACTTTATGCAAAAAAACAAAAAATCCACAAAAAACACGACTCCCATCCAAAATGTAACAAGAAAGCCGGGACATCCTAACTAATGTCATAATTAAAAAGGAATGTTTTTGAGCTTTTAAAAAATAAAAAATAAATAAAATTACCTCAAAAGTTAAAGCTTGAGATCTGAAGGTAATTCCATGGAAAGAAGGAAACTAGTAAAAGATAAGCTTTATAATGTTAGTCCTAAGAAAGCAAACAGGGGGGGGCGGGGGGTCAGTGACTTAAGCTCAGAAGAATCCGGTTGAACCGTTTGACAACTTATTCTAAAGTCTCCTGCTAAGCTGACACGAATCCAAATCCACTTAAAAGGGCAAAAGATGACCAAGAGGTCTGTAGTCAAAATCCAGTACGATTAACTAACTACCCCTCGCACACAAAACAAAGAAAACCTACTGCTATTACTTTAATAATCAAAACTTTCAATTGTGTTTTGATTGTATCTGATACTTTTAGGTGCATTTTATACTTCTGACAACATGACAATATTAAGCACGGACATTAAAACTTCCAAGAAACGTTCCTATAGGAAGAGTGTACCCAGCTCAGTCACTACAGCTCCTTATGTCAAAGAGTACAAAATGTACAGAGGGCCCGCCACACATTAAGGAGTCAATACAACAGGGTCAGAAAAACTATACATTAAAAGAAAAGTTAATGTAGTCAAACTATGTTTTGAGCTGTAAAGGGTTTTTCTTGTTTGTTCAGATTGTGGATGTAAAAGCAAATGCTTTTATTCCTGCAATTATTTAAAGAATCCTAGTTATTTTTAAAAGGTGAAATGGAACATTTTTGGAGTCCAATAGATTAAAAATGTAAGCCATTTGTTTCTTGATGAATCTGCATGTGTGAAATAGGTTGTCATTTACATTGTTATTTGTGAGTTGAACTTGTAGACTGGATATGCCACAATCTTTTATTCACTTTATGTAATGAAAAGCATTTAAAAAAAAACACTTTTTTCCCTTTAAAGACACAAAAAAAGTATGAACAAACAAAAAAAAAGATAAATCAGCATCTATAGAGAATGTATTAAAGGGTTAATTGACCAATTTGTGACTGTAATTAAAGACAACACATTGCAGCTGTTGTTACACCTGAGGAGACTTTCCTGGATTTGCGCTCATCGAATTTAGTCACTAAACTAAAGTAAACCCCCTAGATATTTACACGAAACCACAAGAAAAAAAGAATCGGAACCGTTTGCGACTCAATGCCTACTTTACACAAAAAGGAAGAGAAAAAGATTATATATTTAGACTGTACTTTGTAAGTTTTCACGTCTTTTATTTTGAATAAGTTTGTGTTTGTTGACACGTGGTCAAAAGTTAAAACTGATACTTTCTAGAAAAGAAAAGAAAAAAAAAAACAAATAATTAGTTATAAAACATTGAAAATACGCTTGCCATAATTGAAAAAGATGACTAGGCAGCCTTGCTTTTTCTCATTTCTTTTGCAGCGTCACTCGACCTCATCCAAACTTTAGTGCGTTTTGGGCGAAAAGCGCAGCGCCTTCCTACCTGCAGCTGTTGGGGGAGAGCGTGCAGCTGGAGGGCCGGTCCTCCTGCGCTGGACTGAGCGGTACAGCGTGTTCACTTTCCGAAGGTCTATATAGGAAGCCGGTCTGTTGTGTGGCAGGGGGTGGGGCACGCGCGCTGAGCGCCACAGCTCCTGCAACTTATATTCCACGTGCGCCCCAGACCCCCGCTTTCTCTGAAAATGGGCTCGTCCGATATAAAAATGTGCCTTTTTACCATGTTTCTCATTTAAAAAAGAAAAAAAAACAGCACATGTACGGGACTCTGCAGTGCACGTGCATGTTTATATGGTAAACAGATAAATAAAAATGGGTTCTTCGGAAAGATGGTGACGTATTGTGTCCATGTTATAAAAACGCACACAAAACCCCTTTATTGTACCATTTCGATGTTCCAAAATAGTTTTTCTTTTGCTAAAACTGTAAACATGAGTTTGCAGCAAAATAAAAATAATTTAAGAAGAATATCATTTAAACAATATAACACTCAAAACGAATAAGTTTTTATGACTAGAATTAATGAGCCTATGTGAAGCAGCATCATAACAAATGTTGTGGTTTAAAAAACCTCTGTTATGGTACTTAAATTCAACCAAACATCTTTTCGTGTTGTTTATAAAGTATTAGTCAATAATATGCAATACCTACACTAAAAATCGAAAACATTGATTATCAGGGCGTTATGATTATCATTTTAAGCAAATAGAATTTTGCCTTGTTTTATCGGTTTTTTTTCATTTTCCCCCTTTATATCTGAATTGACAGATAAACAGATAAAAAAGGTGTTTTGTAATATTGTCGCCAAATTATATAAGACTAGGGAGATCAGATAAATATAAAAAATGACTTGCTCAAATAAAGCGAAGTTCTCCATAAACTCTGCTTTTTTTTTGAAAAGGCAAAGTAGAAACAGAATGTTCTTATCAAAACATTTGTGGCAGTTTGTAGCTACCGTAAATGAAAAAAAAGGCGCCTCTCTCAGCAGTGTTTGCAAACACGGAAAGCGTCATATTTGACCTACTTTCAGTTGCGGACAGATCAAACCAGAGAGAAGCTGAAATAAGAGAAAAAAAGCCTGCTGCTGTGATGGTGCAGCACTGCCCTCTGCTGGCCGTTTAACGCAAAAGCACGGAATCAGTATAGAAGAATAATCCTGTAATCGTTAAATTTTCCGGGAATTTCTTATTTAAATGCAATATATACTCACTGTTTGGAAATAGTTTATGCTATCAAACTGCTTACCTTTCCAAGGTGCGAGGTTCCATGTTTTTTTTAATTTCCATTGAAAATATAGCATTTAGCTAGGGAGATTTGCACAAAAATCATTTTTATTAAGTAATACATTGACTTGAAAATAATTTATCTTGATTTTAGTTATAAATGTGCAATATATGCAAAAAAAAAAAGAAGTTAATTACACAATTACACCCCCCCCCCTTTTAAAAACTGGAATATAATTTAAGACATAGAAGACCAGAATGACATTTTAAAAGTTTTTATTCAAGAACATTAAGATCAACCACTGAAACCAGAAGAGTTTCTTCCTGCCCTAACAGAAACATAACTTAACAGAAAATTCAAGAGGATGACCAGATTGAAAAGCATAATTTTAGGGGATCTATCAAACTTTTGACCTAATAAACAGTAATTTTTGGTGGCATTTAAACGGACTAAGTATTATGTCCACATACAGCTTTAAAACATTTGGTAAGCAATTGTTTTATTAGTTTAACATCAAAACAAAAGGAGTTCCTACTCTGCAAAATTTACTATGCTTTAGCTGCCTTTAAAATAAAAATCAAAATCCAACTTGAAAACATCTACTCCTCAGCAGTTTCAAATAAGATAAAATAACAAAACAGATTAGACAAAACTAAAATGCCACACCTACAGAATATGGACGGTAATTTCGATATAAAATGGATATGAATGTGAAAACAGTTTTGTTACATCAAGTGCAAGCCCAAAACAAACCTATAAATGACATTTGTAATATAAAACTTGGTAAAAAATACTTATTTAAAACTGTACAATCACCAAGTACACAGAGCAAGCACATCAATTGTTATTTATTTGGCTTCGGTGGCTTCAGCCTTTGGCTCCTGTGAAGAAAAAACAAAAATAAACTCAAATTTTAAGTAAAATAGAAAATCAGACAATTATTTCTTTAGCTATATACATAATTTAAAAATGATAACATTAGTAAAATCAAATAAAATCACATATTTTTTACTTCTATAAACATCAGACAGAAGGCAGAATCTTAGCACTATATCTAAACTGTTTTTAAGGCTAAATTACTTTTTTTTGCTACTTAAGAAAACTGAATCATGGACGTTGAGATTATCGTTTTAATTACATTTAATCACGTTAAAAGTAAACAAAAAGGCACATTAATATGTGATTTACTAAACAAAAATGGATAATATTAACAATATTTGTCAAACCATTAAACTAAAAATAATGTGTGGAAAAAAGCCTGTTAACTGGTAAAAGAAGTACCTCAACCTTGGTGCTTCCATTCTCAGCTGGTTTGGCCTTCTTTGCTTTGGGCGCCTTCTACATAACAATAAAAAGCACATTTAACACAGAAAATCGTGAAATTTGACCCTCGAATGTTTGTGCAAATACTCTAGTTATAAGAAAAATGATCCTATTTACCTTTGGAGCAGCCTTTTTCTTAGTCTCCACAGGTGCAGCTTTGGGTTTCTACAAGAAAAAGAAAACACATTATCTGTACTGAATAAATCAATAATAAATTGATATTTAAGTACTATGATGATGAAATAAGCTTAGAGTATTTTAATTATTTTGAAGGTCATGGCTCACCAGTGCCAGCCGCGGGGAGGTTCGTCTTTGCTTTAGAGGAAAACGAAACCAACAAACAAACAACACCAAAGTGTAATTAAAAAATGCCTTAAATTCAACACACTTTTTGTCCAACACTAAAAATTTAATTTCAATCTTGTAGACCCTGAATAAATTATATTAAAAAATGTCAAAACACATTTTAATACAATTATTAATGAAAATTGTATGTGCAAAGAACAAGTGATGATTCGAAAAACAATGACAAACCTCAGGGGGAACAGTTTGCTGTAAAAAGAAAAAAACAGAAAAAAGAGGGGGGGGTTATTAATATGTTATAAAAGCCATAAAATGATCATATTAAAAAAACAACATAAATAAATATAAGCAGAATTTGAAAACGTATTCTGAGTAACAAATGTTCTGTTCAGTCAGTGCTGTTGATCTTGAAGCGAACAAAGAGCTTCCCGCGCATTTTTGAATTCAAATCTGGGCTGGCCCGTCACCATGACACCACTTTGGCGCCTTGACAGCTTCCTTTGTTTTGTATCAGCGCGCGCCGACAGTTGGGGGTAAACTTGTTAGATTACTATTTTACAATTCTGTAGCGACTAAATACATGCACCAAAAAGCTTTTTAAAAATGAAACAAAATAAACAAATAAGCCTCACACATAGTTTTTTAAAATTATATGTTTTTAATAATTATTATACTCGACGTCTGATTACGCATTTACTTGTTTTTAAGCAATCACTCTTGTTTACAGTCTGTTTTTAAAATGTTTTTAACAGCACAAAAATGGTATGTATTTAATTTCGGAGGCGGTGGTTAGTTCATTACATTATTTTATTTTTAATTAATACAATAAATCATGTTATTAAAAGCAAACAACAAAAAACACACAACAAAATGCCTGCTCATGAAGTATTATTTGCTCACCTCCAAAGTAAAAAATAAATCATCCCCAACCCCTCCCCCACTTCTTCCTCAAATTTGCAGGTTGTGTTAAAAATAAACAAAGTACGCGCCTTTTTTCATTTGATTAATCGAAGAAAAAATAATAATATCCAGATCGTCGTAATTACTAGTCGAATGCTGAGAAGAGGAATGAAAAGTTTTTTTTTTTGTTGCGTACAACCTGTCAAGATATGCCCAGTTCACTGCCACAAGGAGGACAGTCGGTGACAGGAATTTTGTACTGTCTTAACGTCGACTCCATTGCTGTGGTCATATGCAAATCGACTTAAAACGGACCATATGCTATTTCGCAGTCGAGTTTAATCAGTACGACTCCTTTCCAACCACTAGCAAAAACACGGGTTTAATTTTTATCGTCGAATGAGAGGATGCTTGAGTAGTTGTCTGCTGAAGAGCCGCCATTGCGGTACCGTTTGTTAGTGGGGCTGATGACGTTCTTCTGGTGCAGAAAAAATAAGCCCAGCTTTCACGCCAAACTCAACTAACAACCACAATTCGAACGCTATTTTTTTTTAATGAATGGAAAAATAAATGTCTTACCTTTGCCTTGCCCATAGTTCTTTAGGGTTGGATAAAAAGACAGAAAGTAAAAAATATATAGAGCTGTTGCACAGACTTTTTCCGGAGAGACAACACACAACAACCTTGCAGTTGCTGTGTAAAATGGCGAATGTATAATGCAAACGAATGTTTTTGTAGTTTATACAGTGAAGTATAAGAACGAAACCGGTTAGAACCAGTTTTGTATTTCAACGTTTGTTATTGGACCAAATGTAGCACGTGGTACGAGGCGCCTCCCCTTTGTTAAAGAGGCAGGAAGTGGGCTGCTAAGGGGCTGACATTCGCCGTTAGGAGGCGCTGTGTAACGTTTTCGGGTGGGAGGGTGTGTGGGTGTAGGTGGGGGAGCATGGAGCGAGTGCAAATCAATTACGTGAGGTGCGTTTACGTTAACCGCTTTCATAGATTTTGAATAACCATAATCAAAACCAAATTCAAGCATATTTATGCAAACTTTAAAATACATATTTTTCTCAAGCAATACCTCAGTTGCAATGCTTTTTGGACTACATGCAATATACAGTATAGTCTACTGTGCTGCACTTTTTACCCCTTTGTATTTTATGATATACACAATTTTACAATTACATTGGAATTAAAATTAGTATGTTTATTTAACCTGTACACTGATGAGCAACGGCAGATCCCAAAGAAACTAAAGCCATTGCTACTGTGTCAAGGTTACTTTCCGTTATTCATTCAGGTAGAGGTAAAAAGTACAAATCCTAATATTTACCTAAGAATGACAAAAATAATATGAAAAGATAATAGATCTGTAGTGTTAATCATATATACACCTTAACTATGACAGACAGAATTTATAATATATATACATTTATATATGGATGTCACAGGCGAGCGTTGCCAGACTGTCATGTGGTCAGATGAAACCAAATTGGAACTCTATAAATGTCACTCTCTGTGTTTGGAAGGGGGAGAATTGTAGGTGGCATTTCAAGCAAACCTACCCCCTTTGAAGCATGGGGGTGGAAATATCATGCACTGGGGCTGCTTTTCTGCAAAGCGAATAAGGTTACTGATTTGGATTAAGGAACGGATGTGTTGGAGCCTCTTAGACATATTTGTAGGGCCATCAGTGAGATCACTGAGGATGAAATGTTTGACAATGATCTCAAACACATATTGCTAACATGTGTCTACCAGTATGTACAAAGCATTTCACAGTTCTGGAGGGGCCAAGCCAGTCTTTAGACCTCGTTCCAATAAAGAGTCGTTGGAAGGAGATGAAAGTCTGTGTTGCCCAATGACAGTGCAAACCTTTAACATTCTGTCAGGGATTTGCACTTGAACATTACAGGCCTCTCTCAACTTTTTAGGTGCAACATAAAAACAGGCAAAACTCATCAAACCAGGTACAAACAATAAATAAAATGTTTGGCGTAATCAAATACATTTTAAATTTAAATTCTAATTGTCCAGTTCTGTCTGGATTGTTCCAGAAATGAATAAGGTAAAAATGTTGAGCAATTTATGATATTTCCAGATACTGAACTGAAATTTTGACTACGGTACCCCAAATTAAAACAAAATATTTGTGTCACAAAGAGGCTTTCAGATACATGCAAAAAAGTTTTTTTTCTTTTTAAATGCAGCCCTTTAGCTGAGTAAAAGTATGGGTTTCTCGTCATGAAGAAAGTACAAGTACAGTGAGTGAAACTACTTACTATTGACAAAATATGGTGTAACTAAGTAAATTTAAGTTATTACCAACCTCTGCTGATAAAAAAAAGTAGTGGTTGGTTATGTCATCATGTGTTAAAATGCTTCACTAGTCACTTAAGAATATTCCATTGGCCTTTTAAAAATGTTCACATTGTTTAAAATTTTTAAGACTTGAATGCTTTAGATTTATAAATTGCACATACTACTCAGTATTCCAGAAGAATGTTTCAGCATTACAGTTTAAAATTCAAGAAATTGAAATAAAGGGATTTTGATCTGCTCTATTAGCTGACATCTGCAAATAAAAATTACGCCCAAAAGACAGGAGGTGACATCGGAGGGCTGTAATTGAAATCTGTGCACAGTTCAAGACATTCAGATAAAATGATCCTTGCAAAAATTAAAAAGAAAATGCTCAGATTCGAGTTATTATGAAGATTATAGAAACAGTAGAAAAGGCTCATTATAGTTTCTTTTAGCCTTTTAAGTTAATTTGACCTTTTAATACTGAGATGAAGAAGAAAGAGAAGAGAAGTGAGAGCAGAGCTCACTTGCTGCACTGAAACTGTTACCATGACAACATGACGCACCACTTTTAAATAGTCCCATTTTGTGGAAAACAATTAAAATTAATAATACGGGAGTGAAGTTTTTCAATATTTAGTCCATTGCCCTGCATTGTATTCCCAGAATGAGTCTGCACTTCCTGGATGATAAAGACCCGCCCCCAAGTTCTTAACACCCAAATCCAATTAAAAAACTTCTGGGACATAACGGTGTCAAGGAGCTCCGTCAAGGTCTAATTCTGGTCCGGGAGATGATGCAATCAAGATGTCCAAACACATCAAAACATAAATGCCACCAGCATTTTTTTTTAATCAAAACACCTATCAAAACAAGATTATTCATATTGTATGCTTTTTTTGATGGGTAGGGTATTATGTATTTGATTCCAATATCAAAAAGCCAGATAAATATTTTTCTTCTTCACCAGTAAAATGACCAACCAACCAAACTGTTTTTGTAAATTTTTATAAAAACATTAAATGTCTCATCAATAAAGAGTAAATCACATATTTATTTAAATCTAATATACAGTTGATTTATTCTGCTTTAGAAAGCTGGTCAAAATATAGCTGTGTTTAAAAAAACAAATAAAGGAGAAATCACACTCACCAAACAAGCAGCACTTTCAGCAGCAAAAATATTAAACTGCTCTGTGTATCACTATATTGGACGCATCTTCAAAGCACATCTTAGATTTCAACCATTCAAATTCGATGGCATGCATTTGACAGACACTTTAAACATCTATAAAGCTACATCTTGACCAGACATTTCTACATATTAGACTTTGTTAATCTACAATCATAAATAGCACAGTTACTCTACAGCCCCATAGGGGTAAACGTTTGTCCTTTCCGCTTTTAAACAAATCAAAATGAAAAATCACTGCCAGTCGCTCTTCCATTTTACACAGAAGCCCTTTAGAAAAGAAGACAGGAGAGCTTTCATCCATTGTTATGATTAGTTAATTCAAGATTTCCTAGGCTGAGACCGCGTTGCCGTATAAGTCGAAAAAGAAATTGTTTCTCTTCTGCTTCAGTGCTTGCAGGAAGTCCTGGACTCGTGCTTCCCGGGAGACAGTGTAGCGCTGCAGTGCTTCTTGTCTTCTCTTGGCATCAGCTGGCTTCCCGTTCCCCTGATGCTGCAGGAGGTCTGCTACACAGGCGCGGTCCGCCTCCAGCTGCTGTAGTGCTTGTTCCTCTCGATGGAGCTCTCTGGCTTTCTGTAATGCAGCAAACATCTGAGGTCAAGCCTGGTTCCACAGCCATCCAACAGGAATTGGTTTTTAAGACAAAATGTAGAAAAAAAATCCTTTTAGAAAAAAGTAAAAACAGAACTTTACCAAGAATATTCATGAATTAGGTTTCCCATTTCAGAAAAAATACTTATTAGTTTTTAATGTAAATATTTTTTATTTATATGAACAAAAGTTTTACTTTGTCAGTTTAAATTACTAGTTCTGAATATAGATATAAAATATATGCATTTTTTGGCTGGCTGTTGGATCAAATCAAAATTAAGAACTTGTGAATCTGAACTGAAAGAAAATATTGAATGTATAGTTCTTATAGTTTAAACACATAATAAAAAAATGACATTGTAACATGTAAACTTGAAGTGACTAAAGCTTAAGGTTTGTTATAACTCCAAACAAGAATGCCTAAAAAGGTATAGATACAAACTAGACTGGAAAGATAGAAATCTCTTTATGTGAACTCTTTCATTGTATCATGAAGCTGCAGTTACTTATTTTAAAGTAGACACTCCCAAAGAGGAGGACACTTAAATCAATTCCCTAAAACCGGTTTCTATGAGGCGAGATAAAGGCAGTGGCTTGACTTTCTCTCTGCGGCGTTTTGAACAGAACATTTCACAGAGGTGTAATAAGCCTAAGTCAAGAAGGGAAACAAGTCTTCCATTCTTGGAAGACAGAGAACTGCTTTACAGAGCAGGCAAAGCGTGACTGTATACGTCTTTACCATATCTTTTGTGGAGGTGTCAATACTAAATATACTTATAGGGCTTGAAAAACAAAGACCTTTCTTTTCAATAGAGGAGCTAAGAATATCTTCTGTTTGGGAGCTATTTGAGCCGTTTCCAGTCAATAGAAACCAGGTCAGCTTGTGGCCAAATGAGAAGGAAGCAGGGACAGAAAATGTAAAGAGATTTAAATTGGATTCTCAATTGTCATAAATTAAGATGGGAGACTAAATTATTGATTATCTTTAAAACTGTTCTTCATTAGCTGCAAAAACAGTGTTTCCTCCACTGATAGTAGATATTTCAAAAGTGAGTCTTAAGCTACGGACACATCGGGCATGTGACGCATGTTCAAGAATGTGCATTCTTGGAAATGATTATAACCCATTGGTGTTTACAATGGACAAGCAGGGAAGGGACTCTCTTTTTAAAAAGTGGGGATCAAAAGTTTGAACACCCAGGTAAAATGTTATAATATATATATAATACTATATATTATTATGCAAAACGAACCCAAGGAAAGCTTGAAAAATCTTCTAAAGGCATCAGTTTACAGATGAAACATCCTTTTAATATGCTCAAAAAAAGCTTAATTTCCATAATCTATACTTTCAAAATAACAGAAACCAAAATAATGGTGTGTGCAAAAGTTTGGGCATCCTGCCGAGTAAGTACCTCGTACAGCCCCTTTTGGTCAAGGATCACAGCTTGTAAACGGTTTTTGTAGCCAGACAAGAGTCTCTCAATTCTTGTTTGAGGTATCTTCATCTGTTCTTCTTTAAAAAAAAGTCTTCACTGCACTTTTCAGGTTTTTCCATAGATTTTCAATGATGTTAAGGTCAGGTGATTGTGAAGGCCACTGCAGAACCTTCAGTTTATGCCTCTAATGTAAGACAGCATGGATTTGAGGTGTATTTAGGATCATTATCCATTTGGAGAAGCCATCCTCTATTCAACTTTTTCACAGATGGCATCAAGTTAGTGTCCAAAATTTGCTGTAATTTTGTGGAATCCATTCTTCCTTCTACTCATGAAATGTTTCCTGTGCCGTTGGCTGCAATCCAAGCCCAAACCATGATTAATCCACCCCCATGCTTAACAGTTGTACAGAGGTTCTTGTCATCAAACTCTGAACCATTTCTTCTCCAGAACATACCTTTGCTCATTGCAGCCAAAACAAATCCATTTTAACCTCGTCGATCGACAGAAGTTGTTTCCAAAATGTATCAGGCTTGTTTAGATGGTCATTTGTGAACTGCAAAGATTGAATTTTGTGGTGAGGACGTAGAAAATGTTTTCTTCTGATGACTCTTCCATGAAGACCATATTTGTACAAGTATATCTTGACAGTAGAACAGTGTAGCACAACTTCAGAGTCTGCAGGTCTTTCTGGAGGGATGGTTCAGTCAAACGTGGGTTTTGACTTACTTTTCTCACAATCCTGCGAGCTGTTCTGTCTGAGATTTTTCTTGGTCTTCCCGATTTTGCTTTAACTTCCACTTTTTTTGTTGACTTCCATTTCTTAATGGCCTTCTAAACGGATGGTATAGGCATCTGAAAAGGCTTTACTATCTTCTTCTAGCCTTCTCCTGCTTTGTGAGCATCAACTATTTTCAGTTTTATTGTTCTGGACAACTGTTTGGAAGAACCCATGATGCTGATTGTTGGGACAAAGTCACATGACTCAGATTATTTCCAATCTTTGAGATTGATATCACCTGCAAACGATGATTGTGAACAATCCATGACACTGTCAGGTCTCAGCTTTTCCAAAGGGGGTGGTGCATACTATAAATTCTGCATGGGCGTCCAAACTTTTGCACAAGTCTTTATTTTGTTTTATGTTATTTTGAAAGGATAAATGATGGAAATAAAGCCTAACTTTTTTACATATTTAAAGAATGTCTCATGTGTAAACTATTGCCTTTAGGAGATAGTCATATGTTTCAGGATGGGCACAAACCACAATTATTAATTTATCCTCCATCAATTTTCAAATTTCGTGAATTACGTCACTACCAAATCTGAGTCCCTGATGGGTGAAAGTTTAACCTGGTTTAACTTGCAATGCACGTTTAGTGGCGTTCTTTACGTAGATCCCAGAGAGTTTTGAACGCAGAAATTTGAAACGCGCTTTGACACTCGTTTGCATTGAGTTTTCATTGGAAGTAGTTAAACATTGAATATTCATTGCTGAGGGCGGTGTGAATGTAGCTTAAGGGGTTTGCCACAACTGGAGTGAAATTACAAGTTGTACTTTCACATTTCTAGGTACCACATGGAATTATGTTTTGTGACTTTTAGGTTACAGAAAATCTAAGAAAAAAAGATGGAGTTTTCTGCTGTGGGTCAGAAGCTTGTGACTTCTTTTTGCCGTCTTCCATCTTTGTGAGGCCATCTTTTTTGTTATGGCATTTAATGGTCTAAATGAAATATTAACTTAAAGTGACAGTAATCACCCTACTTTTTCCCATATTAGTTTATAGTGTTCCTGCAAAGCAGAATGACATAATAAAACTAAATGTATTTTTGACTGCTATACTAATATGTGCAAATGCAAAAAACAATCTCAGAAACATTTTAAACGCAAACAGTAAACTTACATTTCATTCATTTTTAATCAAAAATGCAAATAGTTACGTTTCTCTCAGTAAAGATGAGTAAAGATCCAGGTTAGGACTAACCTGGATGGATTTGTGATTTAACTGATACTGCAGAATGGCTTCACACAGGTTCCAGAAGGAGTACTCGGGCCACAGAACCGACTGAAACACCAGACAGGAGTGGGATGTCTGTGGATGGACCACATCTGACAATTAACATTTCTCCAAAAAGGTTAGGATACCCGACTAAATTTCTGTTGACAGCAGCATTTCTAAAAACAAAAAACAAACAAAAAAATAGGGACGTCATTTTTATTTCCTGTAATTTAAAGATTGTTTTTAGAATGCTTTTGATAGTTATTACAGTAAAAAAGAAAAAAAAAAGGCAAAACGGGACCGTACACCGACTTGCAAAGATTGCAGATTTATCCTTTTTTTGCCATCTACAAGAAGTTTAAAAAAGTATTTATATAAGCTTGTAGTTTTTTTTTTTTTTTTTTTTAATTAAGCAGGTCATAAAATCACTAAAAGACCTAACCCGAAATACAAGTCTAACTGATAGGATGACAGGCACTCCCAATTCTGGAGAGGAAAACAAACAATTGTTGCAAACTTGAAATCTTTAGCCACTATTGAAAATGTCTTTAATCTTTCATTCAAAAATATTGACAAAAAATGTATATAAAAAGACATATTAGCAGAGATGTCTTCATACCTGCCACAGTAGGAAGTCACTGAGGCGCACCTCTCCTGAGGTTCGGATCAGGAGATCAGGATTAGGAGAGTTATTGCTGTACAGGCACTCGCTGAGCAATGGCTCGGAAACATCGCTGAGCACAACAGAAACATGAGCGGCTTGTCAATCTCTCCAGATTATCTGTCTAAAGGCTGTTCAACACAGGAGTATTGATGAGATTAACCCACAAGTGTCTGGTGAACTGCTCACCTTGCCTTGATCAGGCCCTGCTCAACTCCCCAAGCCATTTCCCTGACAGCGTTGGTGATTTCATACCTCGACGTGTAGGCAAAGCACACGTTGAGAAAACATCTAAAAATAAATAAGTCCTTATAGTCACATTACATGTAATATGTCATGTAATGATGAAGTGAGATCAGATTTTGCCACTAATCATTGAATTTACAAAATAAAAGCATGATTAGAAAGACATACTTGTTATTAGTCCTGGTTGTTAAAACAGCTTGGGCAATAAGCTGCTGAAGATCAAGTGGTAGCATGTTCAAGTCACCCAGCACCCGGATACAAACGCCATGTTTCTCCAGATTGTCCCTTCAAGGGAAGACAGAAAACCATTAAAAGGAGAGAAAGATCCTAAAAAAGCAAATTGTGATAAATACATTAAATCTTTTCATTGATGATTACCAGAAGAATGTGTCTGATTTTTTCTGTCAGACACTTCACATAGATACTTGCAACCACTGAACATTCTGTGGTCTGGTGTCATGTGAAAGGCTGGTTTCTCAAAAACCTGGTTTCAAAAGGATTATTTAGCAAAAAAGAGGCATTCATTAAATAAATATAATTTGTCTTGCATTATAAATTGTTTTTGTAGCAGAAAATTTACAACAGGAAACATTCACATAAAGAGAAGAAGTGACAGAAAATGTTATCAGGGCTAACAAATAAGGATGAATCCTCTGGGAGAAAAACATGTCCCCAAAGTTATCAAACTCCAGCCATCCAGGTTCCAGCCTCCTGCTGATTTCCAGAAACCCTGCCTTATCTGGTGTTGATTGGCAGGTGTGTTTGGCCAATAAGGGGCTTAATGACAAGTTGGTTGGAAAACATTTAGGACAGCGACCTGGAATTGGGCATGCCTGGCGTTACAGCTGTTTGTGGAGTTGCAATTGGCAAAATTTTACTTTATTGTCAAAACCGATTTAGAAACGTTGGCCCACTTGGCTAAAACCTAACTAATACTAATTCCAGACTTTCATCTTTATGTTGCTTTTCACCTTTTGGCTTATCCCTTCAAGGGTTGCCACAGTGAATCAGCTTTTCACTGATTCGCACAGTTAGTATTTGTCTGAGATTTTTACACCGGATGTCCTTCCTGTATTTTACTGGCACAGAGGGACACAGACTAAGGCCCCCTTGCAGCTACATAGTTAGGGAGTAGCATGAAGGGTCTTGCCTAAGAAGTTCATTGCGCAATGCGCACCCTGGGAATCGAACCCTGACATACAAACTGAATGTTTAAATTTGGCTTTCATCAATTAAAAAACGACTCCAATGAAAATTGTGTTTTTAACATGTTCTTGTGACACTTTTCTCATGATGGAGGACATAAATAAAAAAATAAGCTTAAATTGCATTTGCTTTTTTTTACATCATTGTGAATCAGGAATAGACACAAAAATGCTGCTGGAAAAAACTTGTAGGTGTGAAGAAGAAGCTACAATAGCAAACCAAAAACTCCTTGCTCTGCTCCATTCTGATGCATCCACTTCAATCAAATTCAACCATTCCATTATCAGAACAGGATCATACTCACTTTTAGAGGAGAGTACAAGCATTACAGCCTCTAAAAACAACCTTTTAAAAACACTTTTCCAGCAACAAAAAGAGACTTGTTTGAAACCCAAGAATATTCACATTTTCACCCTTGAAATGACACGCGTTTACTTTGACTGTGGAGCTGTACTGAAACAAATCTGCTTCCTCTTAAGCTGAGCTGTGAGGAAGCTCTGAATCACATGATGAATCAAAGTCACTTGTACCACAAAGTGGAAATCTATCCCTAAAACTGACCGTTCCTCCAGTAGCCTCTCAAACTTCTGCCTGGCCAGGTCCAGCAATCCATCCACCTCTTCTTTAGTGCGTTTGAAGTTCTCAATGCTGAAAGCATAAACCGTCACCTCTGGGATATTCAGCTGTTTGCACCAACGTAGTGTCTGATGTCAAAGACAAAAGGCTTTAAATAGTGTGATATTATTAGACATGTAAGAATTATTCACATGATGAATAAAAAACAAACCTCTGCCAGCTTGTTAAAACCCTGCATGTGTCCTTCCTGGCGCTCCATGTTTTTCTTACGTGCAAAGCGGCGATTTCCATCCATGATGAAGGCCACATGTTTAGGCATGGGTCCTGCCTAAACAAGGGAGTCGGGAAAATTTTTAATCAGCGACTGGATGACAGGATTGTCAAAGTCATCTGTATGTTAATAAACTAAACACCAGTTATAAGTCCTATAAGATGCAAAAATATTTCATTTCCACAACTTGAGAAGTTTTCATATGATTTCATGAAAGTGTAGTAGTCTGTAGGGTTTTTGTGTCTCAAATTTTGAAGAAACAAAAAAAAGATGATGCTAACCGGAGGGCCTTTATTTAGTTGCTCAGTTTCATTAATGCCAAAACACAGCAACTAATTAGTTTAACAAATGAATTTAGCACAAAAGCATGAAGTGAATGCTAAGGCAAGGTCAACTCTGATCTGAAATCTCAGATTTGGGAACGTGAATAATACAATGGTGTTATTGTGTTGCAGTGTGCATGTGAAACGATCTACTTAACTTCCACTTAAAATTCACTTCGGAGCGAACTAGGTCAGAAAATAATTCTTAAAACATATTTTACAGGCATGTTATGTCTTTGCACATATGAAGCAATCATTATTTTGAAATCAACGTCTAAACCCCCAAAGGCATCAGAAGACAGCAGCCTTACCTTTAGGACATTGGAAGCAATCTTTTCAAGCAGATTTAATTCACCTTCCTTTATCCACGACATTTTCTGCCTTCAAACGATCTGAAATTACGTCATTCAAGTATTTTCTCGTGGTTAATAACAAAAAACGTCTCGGCACGTTTTAAAAAAATAACTAACTGTCGTAAACGTTCTATTTTAGTCACATTTTTGTGCAATATTACATTTCATCAGCAGCAGCCAGTGGTGGGTTTCACCGTCAACTGCCAACTGGGCTCACGACCCATGCAATGAATTAACTGCTAAACGCTAAAAAGAAAAGGCACCGAGCCGATTAAAAACTCTCCTAGAGGAACTCACTGTTAACGGAAACCGCTTTTTTCCATTCAGGCCGTAGAAGAATAAGTCGCTAGTCTAAAGTCTACGGTTGTTTTCTCATATTTCACAGCCTCCAACTCATAGCTTTTACGATGACGACCACTTCCGCACAGGAACTACGTGCCGTCAATGCGTCATGACGACTTCCTGTCGCACGTACGTCTTCGGATTTTCAAATCTCTCACCTAGAGCATTTATGGAGAACATAGTTATCGGTTCTTATAAAAACACATGCACGCACAAGAAAATAACACGTGTTTTAAATTAAATATACGATAAAATATCAGATAGACATCACGTTTATTGATGAACGCTCGTCTTTTAAAATAGGAAACTCTCTTTGTTCAGTCGGTTTGTGATGTCAGAGGTTGCTAAATGACCGCCCAAACGGGAGCAATTGTTAGCAATATCAGGCGAATAACGAGGAAATGCCATTTTATTTGTATTTACTAAAGTACAACTAGTTTGAGCTAAGACAGAATTTTATCCCATACATTTTGTGATTAAGTTGGCAACATTTGTTATGAGATTGAACGAAAAGAAAGTTTGACTTCCTAATAGCAACTCTCTTGCAGGACTCACAACCTTTGATACTTTTGCAATGTCCGCCGAGGCTTTTGCTTAGGTTCAGTAGTTTCACTGTAATTTCTATGTTTGTACAGTTATGGGACTTAATGCCCCCCCCCCCCCCCCCCCCCCAAAAAAAAAAAAAAAAAAAAAAAAAACATTTTTTTTTAATTGATGTTGGGATCAATCAGGGAGTCCCTCAAATAAAACAGTGTTAATTTGTTTAACTTTGTCCATTCTTTTCCGACTTGAAAACATCTGATCTTTCTTTCTTTCTGTTATTTAACCCTCACATGAATCTACTTATTTTAACAAAAATATAGTTAATCATTTATCTAATATTTATTATTGATTCATTTGATAAATATAATTAAAAAAAAGTACTTAAATAGTCCCTTTATCTATGAATCCTTTGTTTCCCACTTTTAAATCTAAGATGCAGTTCCGTATTTCACCGCTAGAGGTTGACATTAAGTTTGTCAACAGTTTGTTTGGACTTTTTTTGGTGACAAAGAAGAAGTTTAAGATTTTTGGGGGGGTTGAGGGACTGGCCCTTTTTTGTTCCGCTGGAGAGTCCTGCTTGAATGTTGAGCAGGAGAACATATTAAGCAAGAAATCCCAGCTGCGTGCACTATCGGTTAATCCACCGTCCACGGCGGAATCACGCCAAAGTATTAGCGGTCAGAACCAAGACGTTTCAGCGCTGCCATTAGCAGATTCAGGGTCAACGGGCAAAGCAGCGACTGCCAGGTACTGTCGTTAGCCTCAACCCCTCTGCGGGTCTGGGGGGCTTGGTTGGGGTAGGGGGGGCGGGGGTACACCGAGAAAGGGGACGACTCAACACCGACAGGAGGGGCTGGAAGTCTGAAGCACTTCCAGCCTGAAGGGGCCGGCGGTTTGGCCACAGCACCCACTCAGGACCAGCTAGCTTGCACCGTCTTGGCTAAGTGAATGGGATGGAGCCGGGACCGTCTGGCGCTGGTAAGTCTATTTTTATGACTGTGTTATTTTTATTGGTATCAGTTCAAATATTTCAATCATGACTGCAGATTGCATTTGGGAAAGTGAGGCATTCTAGCGTCAGGAGGTGGATGTGCGCTTTATGTCAAGCCTCTGCATCGCTACGTTTAGGCGAGACAAACTGAGATGGATGAGGCTCCTGCAGCCTGCATGTACCACACACCGTCTAAGAAACCCTAATTTTTATCACCATGAAGAAGTCTCCAGGTGCTGACAGTGTCGTCTGCCACGTTCGGGGGCAGAGAGGTCGTGGGAATCTCTGAGAGGACGTGAATCTGTGGGTGAATCCCGCCTTCAAGCAGCCGCAGCCGCAGCTGGCTGAGCCCCGCAGGTCCCACGCAGCACAGCATCCTCCCTTTTCCACCTCCTTAAACTCCTTCCATTACCTTAAACCTGTAATCTCATACAACCTCAACCCTACCATCTGCAGGATTGATAAAATATTTATTTGAAACTAAAAATAAACTGTAATTATATTATGTGTTGACAGGAGCTGGTTTTGTTTTGATAGACTTGGAAAAATTGGATGCATTTACAGTAAATGCATTGAGTCATTTAGTTTTTTCCCCCTTGTCTTGCATGGTTCTCTTTTACATTTATTTTTATTTGGTGGTTTTCTTAGTGAACACTTAGCCATAAATAAAATAACAACATGTGTTAGACTTATTTTGTAGTATTAAAATGTTTTGAATGCTTTACTTGTCTTCACTTTTAGGAAACTTTTTTTGTTTGTTACTTTTATTGTTGTTTTAAAGTTAACTCCTGTTTTCTTAATTCAAGATGGATCTAAAATCACATTATTCAGCTAGTTTAAATCTTGAATGGGATAGACCTGTTTTTATTTTTTTTGTGATTGGGGGAAGGGCCCCTGGGGGCCCTTTATTTCAAAGTCTGCTTTTGTGTTTGAAGTGTGACAGTTGTGTGGCGTTTTCCTGAAACTGATTAGACATGTTTACCACACGGTTAATTGGCAAATCAGATCTTTTGAGCGAAGCTGTTGATGAGTGAATGCCGCTTGTTTCTCTTTCTTCTTTCCATCTTTGTGTTCTCTTTAATAGCATCAGTTGCTTTTCTAAGTTTACAATAACATATATGATATGATGATTTAATTTAATCTTGAGGTGATGGAGATAATTCAAACAAGATTACACTTTCCATTTTTCCTATATGATTTATACTCATCTAGATCAAAAATAAGGATTTTTTTAAAGCTTTAAAGTATTTCCAAAGTTTTAAAAACATTCACACGATACTACTTTTACATTTAAAAGTCATGTCTGCATGTCTGCGTCTTTTTGTTTGCTGTAGGTGGTTTGAAAAGCAGCAGGCAGTGTCTTTATATTGTCAAATTTAAGTTGCATTGCCCTATGAGAGGCTGCTATTGTGCTTGTGATATGTGAAAGCCCTGGCTCTACTCTTCGCCATCTGCCTTCACTGGCACAAGGGGGAAGTGTGTGTCATTGTGTGTGTGTGCAACAGTCTCGGTGCGCGCACATGCTTTCTTGCACCTAGAGGAGTAAGCATGGTCACCACATGTCCGGTGTCTGTGTTTACTGTTTTTGTCAGATGTGTGAGTCCACACATGAGGAGGATCCGCACTTTCAGAGCAGAGCAGCTTTCTTTGTTATGCAGAAGTTTCTCAAGGAAATCTTGGTGGCCACAAACGTATTGATTAGATTTTGACTTATTCAAAACTCAGCTGCTCCAGTTTAGGATGCTTTGGCGCCTCTGGCTGATGTGGGAACGTGATGCGTTGGAGCAAAGAGGCCAAGGTCTTCAGCATGACCGCAGCAGCACCCCTGCCTCCTCCCATCTCCTCCTACAGTTCTACTCATGCAGACACACACAAGTCCCCTGATATCCATGACAATTCTGTGTTGTCGTGGTGTCTCCATGGTGAGGCTGGGAATGTAGAGGGGGGGGGACCCGTGTTTGTGTGTATGAGTGTGTTCAACGTAGCAGGGGCGCTCCCTCCGCCATACACCCGTGTTTTTCTGTGTGTAAGATGGAGGAGCAGGGCAGCTGGGGTCTTTGTTGTGATGGTGGACGGCTGCTCTCTGGGGACCCAGAGGTTACGGCAGTGGGGCCCTTTTAGGCAGGAGTCACTACTAGCACCCTTTTATGCACCCCCTCAAGGCCTTACGATAGAAGACCCTCTAAACTTATACAAATTTGCTTTAAGAAGAAAAACTAAAATAGAAAATTACTTTCATTTAGACTAATAGAGATTGTGTGAAAGGACATAATGTGAGATACATTGAAATACAGAGTTTATACAGGTCAGTATCAAGGATAAGTTCAAATCACATATCAAATCTTTTTTTTCTGAAGGGACAAACTTACACATCCACTAGAATGCACTCAAGATAACCTTTTTACGCCACTATCCTCAAGTGGTTTGTTTCCTATCTTTTTGTAAGACTTGTAGTTTGTGCATCAAACATTTTCAGTTTCTTCCTTCTACATGACCTAATTAACAGATACTTGATTTTTTAATAGTTTGTTTGCATTTCTAGCTACTTCTCTCTTAAACTTGAATGACTAAACTTTAAAATTGAAGGAATAAACTGCTTCTGTGTTAGCAATCTGGAAAGCGAAAGCTCAATTTGAATTCATCTAAAAATGGCTGGGTTAATGAATTAATTGGAACATAAGTTAAAGGGGCTATATCATGCAAAATCTTCTTTTTTAAGCTTTTAAGTTTATTAATGTTAATTCCTCATGAAAACCAACCCCAAAAGCAGTATTTTCACTCATCTCTGAGCATTCTTCTTAAACCCTGCTCTCTGAACACCAGCCCCTCCCAATCCACAAAACGAGTGGGTCCTCAGAATGTGACGTAGACAAGTGAGAACAGCTCCTTCTAGGAAGCGCCTTCGCTGCTAGCACCACCTCCAGGCTAATACACACACACCTACTTTCCCACGGAGCTAGCAGTGATCGACAAAACACATCTATTTTATACACACGATATGTTCGGAAGTTTGGATGTTGTTTGTTTTTGTGAACCAAGCACAAACACGCTGCCTAGGCGAACTCTGGGATGATATCTTGAAATTGACGGCACCCAGCAGAAGTCACAACCAGAACCTCAGAGATCAAATCATCTTACTTCAGGTAGAAAAAGAGCTTGAGAAAATGACTTGTATTTCAGAAAAAGTGAGTTTTTAGTCTTCCAAAGGTGTGTGTGTGTGTATATATATATATATATATATATATATATATATATATATATATATATATATATATAGTTTGAATGAATTAATAATATGAAGAAATGCTACATTATATTGCTCCTATCTCTGCTGATATTTAAAGTCAATACTAGCTCAATAAAATAGTTGGAAACAAACAAAAACAAATGTCCTGCTTTTTTGTAACTGACTTCATATTAGCACCTCAAGTAGTTGTGATAAGAAGCATTTTGAAACTTGATAACTAAACGTGACTTTTGTACGTTTTGCTAATTAATTCTTATTTTTTTTGTCTTTCCCATTCTTATGTCTGTATTCTCCTCTTTGAATTCCATTATCTCTAACTTGGTTGTTTCACATGTTTTTAAACATCACATCCTTTATTACTTTTCAATCTCTATTTTTAAACAAACATATACACATTTTGTTTTTTTATTTTCTTTATCACTTTTGTCCACTTTCATGCTGCTAATCTGATCTGTTTCTCTTTATTCTGTCCTTGTGTTTGCTTCCTTCCCGTCACAACACCTACATCTGTGGCCTCTTTTCTGTTGTTTTTATGGTCCTCTTCTTTCGTTTTGTTCGTACCTTTGTTTGATTTGTTCTTCTCCTTTTGAATGTCCTCATTTCCACCTTTTAATTTCTCCACAATCACCCTGTCATCATGAATACTTACCTCAAACCTGTTGGTCCAGTGCCCTTGGGGGTCTTTCCCCCTCCCCTGCAGCAGGTGTTTCATGCCCCCCGTCGGCCAGGTATGGGCACCGTGGGCAAGCCCATCAAGTTGCTTGCCAACTACTTTGAAGTGGAGATCCCAAAGATGGACGTCTATCACTACGAGGTGGACATTAAACCTGACAAGTGCCCACGACGAGTCAACAGGTAATAGAGAATGACACACTCATTGCGTTTTCTTTTAAATCTCTTCGGGTCATTTAAGTGATCAACCCACTATCCTTTATCTTGTTCAGTTTGTGGCACCGGTTTGTGAATTGAAAAATTCAACATACAGCTGAAATGCAACCAGTAATGACCATGTTTTCAGTCTCTCAAGAGCCATTGAGGGCGGACAGTTTGATTAGAAAACATTTCATTCATTGTTCAAACTATATGCATGTTTATAGTGATGACCTACATGCAAAACAACCGTTCACATTTCAAGCTTTTCAGTGCCTTGAATAGACTTCATGTGTTTTTTATGAGGGAAAGATGAAAAAAAGAAACTTTAAACACATGGTATCTGGGGTTCAACTTGCATTTTGCAGAATGCTTTGGACATATCCAGCACCCATAGCTTCACTTTACAATAGTTTCACTCTGTGCCTTGTCATAAGATTGTTTGGTTTCTGATATGCTCCAGCAGTGAAACATGTGATGAAAAGACAAACTGCTTCTGGGCAGATCAGTTTGATCTGAAGCTGCTGAGTGTATTTTGTCTGTTTGTTATCTGTGCTTCAATGATTGGACTGTCTGGGTCAAAACTTCTTTTTACAGTGAATGTTGTGGAATGAACGTGGAACCTAACCCTGAATTTAGCCAGAGAACTCTGCCTTAAATTATGTGATTTATTTGGGAATACAATATATTTTAACAAGCATTAAATGTACCAATATTGAGTATCTATTTTATTTTAATTCAGACTGAAAATAGATCCAATAGCAATGTTTTCTGAGTTCTACAGGATTTAGTCATGTGACAAAAGAGGTACAGATTGGACGTAAAATAGTCTTGAAAAGATGAGGTGTGGGTTAAATAGGGTGGTTTTATGTAAATCTGCTCTCAAGCAGCTGGATGTTAGCCCACAGCGCTGTTGTCGTTCCACTTCAAGTAAGCAAGCATACCTCTAAACGCTGTAAGTTGATTTCTGGAGTGGGAGTATGAAGAAAACATTAACTATGTGCTTCAGAAAGCCCACTTTCATATGAGCAAACTTGCAAGTTTGTGTTTTTGAACCCTCATGTAAATTTCAGGCTGCGATGCTAAACAAACTGGAAAAAAAACTCCACATTTGCTTATTATTATAATGCATCGTCATCCTCTGATGTGGTCATCGGCAGGAATCCTCCAGGGAATGTTGTGGGAAAAAGTGTTGTACAGACGGCTGAGTACATGTAACTGATGGATTGGACAATGTGAAAATGGTTATCTTGACTGTAAATAAAATATAAAAGATAATAAAGTTGACAAAAAGATTCGAAAACTCTAGATACCTGCATGGTAGCTTTTAAATAAAATCGTAAAACTGTTACCTTCTATAAAAAAAAAAAGAAAAAAGCTTGAATCTTTGAGTGTTTGCATAACAGGCTGCAGTCTGGTCTGCAGTCTGTGGAGAGTGCATTTTCATCTGCACTTGTCTGTTTGAGGCAGCAGCATTAAAGCCGGTCATGTCCAGAAACTGAGAGATGAGTAAGAATGCTGGCTGTGTGCTGGGAAAGGCTCTGACATCCCTGCACTAACCTAAAACTGCTGCATGATGGACAACTCTGCACACTTTCAAAATACTTGAAACTAGTGTGTCTTCCCCAAAATCATTACAGGAGGGTATTTCTGACTGAAAACAGAATGCACTCTCGTGTATTGGTGCTTGGAATGAGATACTGGAACAACTTCCCTTCTGAGATCAATGAATCAAAGTTGAAGTTTGAAGTCACTGGAACAAAATGAAAAAGGTTTTCAGTTATTTTTAGTATTTTATATGCAAGTGTTTTAAAATGTTAGGACGTTCCTGCAATATTAGATGATTATAAATGGCCCTGAATATAACCTAAGTTGATCTCATAAATGCATCTGGTTAGTTTAGCTTAATGTGTGAGGTGGAACAAAAAAGAAAATCAGTTCGATACTCACCAGAAGAGACATTTCAATTTGGTATTTTCAATAGTTATGGTGTATTTTTACTCAATAAAATCACAGCATATTTTAACTTTTTAGGGAGTTGAGAATGTAAGTGAGCATTTCAATCTACCAATCTCCAATGTTGTATTTAACATTGAGCCATAGCAAATCAAATTATTTGCATATGAACATTCATTTTGCACCAACAGCCTTTAAGCTGTTATACAATATAAATCACAGCAGTTTCATAGTTTGTTGTGTCACTTTTTATGTCTGTTCAACAAGAAATGTGTCATTAAAAACATCTAAATATGCAGAAGAAAAATATGTTTGCTGTCTGTCACATATTTTTCCCTCAAGACTACCAGGAGACGCAGCAAAGTTTTTTTTTTCTTTGAGCCTAATTGGGAACTGACACACACTTCTTATGTTTTCTTATGAGATGCAGGGAAAGGTTTTTTCATTCTAGTTTGCGTGCAGTTTTCCTCTTATCTTCAGCTTTTAAGCTCCACTCTTCTTGTCATACTGATACGTCGTCATGATGGCTACTAGGGATGCAACGATTCACTTTCCCCATGATTTGGTTCAAAAATGTACCATACAATTCAGTTTTATGGCCAAGAATTGTAGCATCCTTAATAGTTACAGTTCATTTTTAACAATCTGATTTGGGCAAAACATGTGATAGCAGCAAAAAGGGTGGAAACACTGAATTCTGCAAAGACTTTAACATACAGTATGATATATTGTTCTGTTTGTGTTATTTACATGAAAAAAAACAACAGTGGACTGAACTTTATTAAACTAAAATGTGAAGGGATTTGTCATAAATTCTTGGGTACTAGTTTGTTTGTACGCAAATTTAATTTGCACTTGATTATATTTAGAGAAATATAAGAAATCTGGACAACTTCACCTGCACTGTTCAGTACCTAAGTATTTATTTCTGAGTCACACTTGTAGAACTAAAGACGTCCTGGATCAATTTTAGTTCAGTGAATCGGATCGTACCAAATGAATCTATATTGACTATGAATAGTATCTTTTTCTCCTTTTCCTTTCGGTTTTTCCCTTCAGGGGTCGCCACAGCAAATCATATTCCTCTATCAAACTCTGTCTTCTGCATCCTCTACTCTAACCCCAGCTAATTTCATGTCTTCTTTCACTGCACCCATAAACCCTTCTCTTCGGTCTTCCTCTAGACCTCTTACCTGCAGCTCTAGACTCTGCAGCCTTCTACCATTATATTCACTGTCTCTCCTCGGGACACGACCGAACCATCTCAGTCTGGCCTCTCGGACTTTATCTCCAAAACCTCTAACATGTGCTGGCCCTCCTGATCCTATCCATCCTGATCACTCCAAAGAGAACCTCAGCATCTTCATCTCTGCTACCTCCAGTTCTAGTTCCTGTCTTCCTCAGTGCTACTGGCTCTAGGTCGAACAACATGGCTGCTCTCACCACAGCTTTGTACACCTTTCTTTTCTTTTGAGCTGAAACTCCTCTATCACACATCAAACCCGACACTTTCCTCCACTCATTCCAACCTGCCTGCACTAATTTCTTCACTTCTTTTTCACACTCTCCATTACTCTGAGCTGTTGACCTGAGATACTTCAAATCCTCCACCTTCTTTATCTCTTTTCCCTGTAACCTCACTCTTCCACTTGGGTCTTTCTCATTCCCACACATGTACTCCATCTTGCTGTAGCTAACCTTCATTCCTCTCCTTTCCAGGGCAAACCTCCACCTCTCTAGCTTCTCCACCACCTGTTTCCTACTCTTGCTACAAATCATAATATTCTCTGCAAAAATCATAGTCCATGGTGATCCCTGTCTAACCTCATCTGTCAGCCTGTCCATCACCATTGCACATAGGAAGGAGCTCAGCGCTGATCCCTGATTTAATCCCACCTCCACCTTGAACTTTCTGTCATCCCTACAGCACACCTCACCACAGTCTTACAGCTCTCATACATGTCCTGCACTGCTGCTCACAAATGTTCACTTCTGCTCTTAGTCTAGCTTCAACTATTCTTTCCCATAACCATTGCATGGCTCATCAGCTTTATTTCTCTGTTATTGCCACAACTCTGAACATCTCCCTTATTCTTAAAAATGGCCACCATCACACTTCTCCTCCATTCTTCAGGCTAGCATCTTCTCACCACCTAAGATCCTGTTGAACAGCACAACATCAGGACCAAGTCTCTTTCCACTCTTCATTCTCTACAATGTCCCCTCACTTCACCTTTACTAATCTTTTTACCTTCCTGCTCCTCAACAGTCATCTTTTCTATTCTTTGTTCTCTCTCATTTTCTTCATTCATCAACTCTTCAAAGTATTCTTTGCATCTTTCCCTCTCCTCTGTATTCTTGTCTACTCTCCTCAGTCCTCTCAGTGTCCCACTTCGTCTTAGCTAGCCTCTTACTCCGAATGTACTCCTGCACCTCATCATTCCACCACCAAGTTTCCTTATCAACATTCTTTCCAGATGACACCCCAAATTCACTCTTACTTGCCTCCCTTATCACATTAGCTGTAGTTGAATCATCTGGGAGTTCCTCCTGACCACCCAGAGCCTGTTTCAACTGTTTCTTAAGTCAAGCAACATTCTTCCCTTTTCAGCTTCCACTAGTTTGTCCTCTTCTCTGCATTTGCCCTTTCTTTCTTCATCTTCTTCATCACCAGATTCATCCTACACACCACCATTATATGCTGCCTGGAAACACTCACCAATCTCTAGTTTGCAGTCACTGATCTCCTTTAGAATCACCATCTACACAAGTTGTAGTCTGTGTGCTTCTACCTCCACTTTTATAGGTCACCTTATGTTCCTGCCTCTTTTCAAAAATAATGTATTCACTATAGCCATTTCCATCTTTTTTGCAAAATCAACCACCATCTGTCCTTCTATGTTCCTCTCTCTTCTATGTTCCTCTCTGGATACCAAACCTGCCCATCATCACCTCTGTTTTCTGCACTAACATGTCCATTGAAATCTGTGCCAATGACAACTCTCTCACTTGCTCATTATCACTTCATCTAGGTCCAATCATAATTTATTCTCCTCCATCTCACATCCTACTTATGGGGCATACCCACTAACGACATTAAACATCTGACCTTCCATTTTATCTTCAGACTCATGTCTTTTTATCTAGAGTTAGACTCACTCTTTTTACTTCCACAACACTCCTAACAAACCTCTCCTTTAAGATAACGCCTGCTCCATTTCTCTTCCCATCTCCACCATGAAAGAACAACTTCAACCTTGTTCCTAAGCTTCTAGCCTCGCTATCTTTCCACCTGGTCTCCTAGATAAGGTATGTCCACCTTCCTTCTCTGTATCATGTCAACAAACTCTCTACCTTTTCCTGTCATAGTTCCAACATTCAAAGTACCTCAGTCCAAGACTCACAACTTTCCTCTTCTCTCTCTTCCTATAAGCACGCCTTCCTCTTCTTCTTCTTTAACCAACAGTAGTCCAATTTCCACTGGAACCCTGTCGGTGAACAGCACCAATGGCGGTCATTGTTAGAATCAATGTATATTGCTATGCTTTCTTAAAAAATTGTAATTTGTGAAAAGTGAATTTATCCAGCTTATCTAGACCTGATCCCCTTTTAAGAGTCTTCACTTCAGTCATTTTCTTTTTTTTAATAAGTTTTTCACAAATCCTAAAACGGATCCTCTTAAAACAGGATTTTTCTCAGTTTCTATAGAAACTGTTTTCTCTCTAAGTGCTTCTAGAGCTCCAGTGTCTCTGCTGGATTTGAGACACAAAGAGTTCAGTAAGGCATGCAAAGGTTGAGCCCTTTGACCTTTCCCTTTTTTTCCAGCAAGACCTCATCCCCCTCACTTAAATGATCACCAACACGTTGAACATTGATTTCTGACGCCGCCTGCACCCCGCTCTTTTTGTCTTTCAACCCCCTCATGACAGCGATATGCTGCACCCTCCAGCTGCATCCTGTTGGATCAATACTCATCTGATCACGACAGGGCATCCCAATATGGCTGTCGGATAAACCTTTCTATTTGTTTTACACCTATTCATTTCATGTTGTGATTCTTTCTGCAGAGAGGTGGTGGAGTATATGGTGCAACACTTTAAGCCCCAGCTCTTTGGTGACAGAAAACCAGTCTATGACGGCAAGAGGAACATTTACACGGTGCTAGCACTTCCTATTGGGAGTGAGAAGGTAAGCCTTTGTAGTGAACTGTAATGTGCTGTGACAAAAGCAGAGATGTTTTTTTTTCCACAGGGATCAATTAAGTCTGTCCTAAGTTGGTTTGGATAAGAATTATTTAATTTTTCTTTGGCAGTAGGAATATTTTTTGCTCTGAGATGTGCATGAATATTATCTTGATGTCTGAAAAATGTCTACAATCATCTGTTGCGACAAGTTTTGTGTGAGACTAGTGAGCATATCAGAATTTGTGTGGCCATTATCACTATTAGATTGGTTTGACTGTTTTGGAACATCTTTATTTGCTTTTTTTGAAGTGAGTTTGATGCCTTTCTTCATGGAAGGCTGCTGGTGTTCTCAGGGTGACGACAAGAACAGAAATGATCCTTTATGTCGAAAAATTTTCCAGCTCATAATTTGTCTGCAGGCAATGAAAGCAAATTATTCAGCAAACATTTATTTTCATCTGGGAATCATGCTCATTTATAGGAAGAGATATTCATTTTAGTTTATTAATTTGGCATTCCTGTTGCATTTGTCAGTGCTTGAACTCAGTTGAGTATTTTCTGCTTTGATATATAAATAAATGCTACACAGCTGCATAAAATGTGTGCTCATAACATTCTGGAAGCTCTTTGCTCTTTTAAATGTGACCTATGTATAAAGTTATCTATTATGAAGTTGTAACTGGCCAAGTTACATAATGTATTCTATCTTTTGACGGAAACCCTTGTGGACTAAGACACAGTTCCTTCTGTAGTGGGTGGCTCTTTCATATCTGAGCCAGCAATAATATGATTAAAAAATATTTGTGATTTCTTTCTTTTTTTTCATTAGCAGCTTGGCATTTTTATTTTAAACAAAACTGCCTTTTTTGCTTTTGGGCTTGTTTTGAATTCAAATTGTTTTTTTTTTTTAATTGCTCAGATTTTATTGATTATTTTAAACATGGTGAAACAAAATTGTTCAAGCTTAGAAAAAAATGTTTCATTAACTTTAACAACAAAAAAAGTCAAATGGATTCTATTTACAGCTGAGTGTCTTGTTTTTAAATATTTTTTAGGTGGATTTTGAAGTAACCATTCCCGGTGAGGGTAAAGATCGAATCTTTAAGGTGTCCATCCGTTGGCTGGCCAAGGTGTCATGGCGCCTGCTGCAGGAAACTCTAGTCAGTGGACGGCTGCAGGTTCCCCTCGACTCTGTTCAAGCCTTGGATGTGGCCATGCGTCACTTAGCCTCTATGAGGTAAGCTAATCACTGACTCAAATGTGCATCATCAGATTTTAATTTAATTACTCCAATCAAGTGGCCCTTTTCTGCTGGATTGTCAGCGTTTAAAGACCCACTCTGATCATCTTTTGATTTATTGCGATAGAATAATCAAGTTCTAAACAGTAATTGATCTGGAAATTAAAGGGAACAGGAATCCTGTTTATGTTTAGCAATGATCCATTACCGTTTCCATAGATTTAAAAATATTATTATATTATAAAAGCATATCTCTGTTTTTTGACTCATCCTGAGATGAATTTTCCTGGACATGAACTCCTGCTGAGGTCATCCGATAATTCATTGTAGTCTCCTCTCCACCCCCCTCTAATTAGGTACACTCCAGTGGGTCGTTCATTCTTCTCCCCACCTGAAGGATACTACCACCCACTTGGTGGGGGAAGGGAAGTCTGGTTTGGCTTCCACCAGTCGGTCCGTCCCGCCATGTGGAAGATGATGCTGAACATTGATGGTGGGTCACTTGGGGGAACATTCACCACACTGTGTGTCATCAGTTAGAAGTATTTGTGGGTTATAGGTTTGTGGGACAAAACTACCCTGGTATGAACTAAAGCAGTGGTTTTAAAAATTCAAAAAAGTTGATGGTAGTCTGGACTTTTTCTGCTTCCATCTCTGAATCCTCTTGTTGCTCTGTGCCTCCCTCTAGTGTCTGCCACGGCCTTCTACAAAGCCCAGCCAGTAATTGAGTTCATGTGTGAGGTTTTGGACATACGCAACATTGACGAGCAGCCCAAAACGCTCACAGACTCACAGAGGGTTCGCTTCACAAAGGAAATTAAAGGTAGAAAAATGACAATTCCTGTCATTTGTTTGAGTATTTTTTGAGTTTTCGCCTTCAGAATGTCGATGGAACTTTCTATCCAGTTTTTATGTCTCCTAACTTTGTGTTGTTTTGTCAGTGAGTCAGCTGGTTGTTAACACTTCAGTGTCATTTGTTGTTCGCAGGTTTAAAGGTTGAGGTGACGCACTGTGGACAAATGAAAAGGAAATATCGTGTATGCAATGTCACAAGGCGTCCTGCCAGCCATCAAACGTAAGTCTAAAGCACTCGCACAAACTTGCATCCTTCTTCGCATGTTTAGGCTGAATCCGAATTGCTTCCCTATCCCTCCGGCTTCTCGCTATCCCTGCATATTTCCCTCCAAGTGGAGAGATGTGGGAAAATAGTTTCTTCAGATTCAGACATTGGTTTTATAACTTTAAAAAGTCATGTAAAAACTCAATTCTTTAGTGTTGCTTCTGTGCTTCAGAGCACACCTGCATGAGGAAATGCGTTTCTCCTCTGTGCCCAATCACCCTGCCAGCAGAGGGGTAGCCAGCCCTAAGTTGCTATGGATCCTCCTTAAAAAAAACCCTTCAACTCATCAAACGCCTCTACAATTAGAGCAATTGTAGCCAGAGGGGTAGGGAGACAATTCAGATTTGACGTTACACTAAAATAAGTGAAGAACGTTATGTTTTTCTTCAGAAATGTTATGAACCAGAGCAACAAACAAGTTCTTTTTTGAATTTCCGCATGATCTTATTCTTCTCTTTTACATACAGGTTTCCTCTGCAGCTTGAAAGCGGGCAGACAGTAGAATGTACAGTGGCCCAGTACTTCAAGCAAAAGTACAACTTACAGCTTAAATACCCCCACCTGCCCTGTTTACAGGTTGGCCAGGAGCAAAAGCACACCTACTTGCCACTGGAGGTAAGGCGGTGTCAAAGTTTGATGCAGCTATGCTAACTGGCTTCATTGTAAATATTGCTCTGTAACGAAACCATGAAGACACGCTTTGATTACACCATAACAACACATGTTTACAATTTCAGGTTTGCAATATTGTAGCTGGTCAGCGGTGCATCAAGAAACTGACAGATAATCAGACCTCCACAATGATAAAAGCCACAGCTCGCTCTGCCCCAGACAGACAGGAGGAGATCAGCCGACTGGTGAGCTGTTAGAAATAACAACATCCCTGTTATAAGACTAGTGTAAGATAGTGAGACATCGCTCATGTCTTTCACTGTCAACAGATGAAGAATGCAAACTTCAACCTGGATCCATACATCCAGGAGTTTGGGATCAAGGTGAAGGATGACATGGCTGAGGTGACGGGGAGAGTGCTGCCAGCTCCAATTCTGCAATATGGAGGACGGGTAAAATAAAAAACTTTGATGTTAACCATCAATGCAGGCATTCCACAAACTGATGTCTTACCTTGTGTTTATGTAATGTATGTTTTGTTGCACTTTTATTTGAAAAGTGCCACTAAAATGGAGTTGAGTTGATCTGGACTGCTCTGGTCTTGTTTCCCGTAGAATCGTGCCATAGCAACTCCCAACCAGGGAGTTTGGGACATGAGGGGGAAACAGTTCTATAACGGCATAGAGATAAAAGTCTGGGCAATTGCCTGTTTTGCCCCCCAGAAACAGTGCAGGGAAGAAGTGCTAAAGTAAGTATGAGTGAAAAAAAGATTTATAATTATTTGTTTTTATTTTGGATCCAGAATGGTAGTAAAAGATTAAAAGTGTCCAAATAAAGGTGAAATTAATGAGGAAGGATTAATTGAGCCAAAGCTTTTTGACTTTGTGGATTCATATTTGAACATTTTTCTGTTTTACCTCCATCAGTTATCATTTTTGCTACGTTCACATTGGCCTTGGCAACACACACTCAAGGGACCACTTTAATGACTTTAGTCTTTGGAAACATGTATATGCGTTCAAAACTCTCGAGTTCAAACGTCCCAACGCAAGTTTCTATGACTGTCTTTGGACTCTAGGATAAAAAAACCGCCATGAAAGGGGCCATACCATGATTTTATTATCTGGAAGTAAAACGACTCGATCTCTCAGGCGCCGCCTTTCGCTCCTTGTTGTTCCCGCCCATTTCACCACGTCATCCTAGAGCTGGCCTCAACGTGCCTGTGCGTGTCTGCACATGCAAACAAACAACATCTAAACTTTTTGTAAAGATGGATGTGCATATTGGGGATATAAAATGAAAGTGTTTCACAGATCATTGCTAGTTCAGCAGAGAAAGTGTGTGTGTGTGTGTTAGCCTGGGGGTGGTGCTGGCAGCGCTAACTTTGCCTGAAAGGGGCTGTCCTCTATGGCATAAGCTTGTGAGATCCCGCTTGTTTTTGTGGGTAGGGAGGAGCTGCTGCAGAGACCACAGGTTATTAGAGGATTACTCAGAAATGAGAGAACAGATCAAAATATCGCTTTGAGGTTGTTTATAGTGAGGAATGAACAGTATAAGACACATAAAAGCTCAAAAAGTTGGTTTTTCATGGTATGGCATCTTAAAATAAGCATTGAAAGTTGAACCAGTTGAACTTTTTGACCAGTCAGGGAGTTTTATTTGGTAGTGATGTATGGTCAGTGTCTTTTTTGATTCACGGAAGTGCCAGTTGTTTGTAAATTGATCATGAAGAAGAAATAATAACTGCAGTTTGTGCCTGGATAAACCTATCTGACACCAAGGTCTTTCATATATCGAAATAGAGCTGTGAAAGAAAAAGCCTGAAGCAAGATTCACCAGATTTGCTCCGCTTTGACATTTTGCACCAAACCTCTTCCAACTGCAGGTACATGCACTGGTGTCGGGTGGTTACAATCCAATGTGAACAGCATAATGCTAAAAGCATTATGCTGCTGTTACTGGGACACCAGTGTGAACATAGCATCAGATCACAGCTGTCGTCTGTAGTTTAAGGAAAGATTTCTAGCGTAAAGGCAACAAAGAAATGCAACAAAATATGAAAATGTTTGCAAAAGAAAAATTAGTGTTGTATCTGCCGCTGTTTCCCCCTGCTAACTGTTCTGTGGTTTGATCTCAGGAACTTCACTGACCAACTGCGTAAAATCTCAAAGGATGCTGGAATGCCAATTCAGGGCCAACCTTGCTTCTGTAAATACGCGCAGGGTGCAGACAGCGTGGAACCAATGTTTAGGCACCTGAAGAACACGTACTCTGGACTTCAACTCATCATCGTCATTCTGCCAGGAAAAACTCCAGTCTATGGTATTGGTCTTGCTTTATTATAATATTATTAATTATGTTATTAATATATTTTAAATACATATATATATTTATGACAGTGATCAACAATTCTAAAAGTTTTCCAAGCAATGATATTTACTTAGAAATCAACTGCTGTAATGTTTTTCATAGTTTATTTCACTTTTTTTGTTTAAATAGCTGAAGTCAAGCGTGTAGGAGACACTCTTCTTGGCATGGCCACCCAGTGTGTTCAGGTGAAGAATGTGGTGAAGACGTCACCTCAGACCCTCTCCAACCTCTGCCTCAAGATCAATGTGAAGCTGGGAGGCATAAACAACATTCTGGTACCTCACCAACGGTGAGCTTTTGCAAAGGTTGATTTGAAATGTTTTCTGGTTCTGCCTTCTCTAAATTAACTGCATGTATCATTCTGATGCTATTAATGTCATCTTTACGACCCATTTGTGCCTTTTTGGAGCCATATGTGGGTGGAAAAGGTCTAAAAACGTTTTTGAAAATCATACGCAAACATTTGATGTATAAGCAGATAATTTTTATGTTGCATTAATGTGTAGTTTTTCTTTACAAAGCCTCATAAAAGTTGTTTTGGAACTTGCGTTAAAACATTTGAAACGATTTCTGTATTGACATAATATTTCTCACTGAAAACTAGTTCTCTTGAGGAAGTATAATTTTACTGTTCTTATCCATGTGCCCCCTCAGTTCAGCAGTGTTTCAGCAACCTGTTATCTTCCTTGGAGCAGATGTCACTCACCCACCAGCTGGCGATGGCAAGAAGCCCTCAATTACTGCTGTAAGTCTCTGAAATTATACACTTTCAAAAGTTATGGATAAGACTTGGATTGAATCTCAGGAAAATGAAAGTTAAAAACAAGCCACTTTTGTAATCTTAACATCTGGGTTAAACCTGTGTTTGAAGTTCTTTTGACTTTAACTTGGATGAATTCAGTACTGACTTATTGTTGACTTATAAGAAAAGTTGGAATATCTTAGAAGTTCATCCCCAATTCTTCTTGTAGGTAAATAAACCGAAGATAGCCTGCAGCTCGAATACCTTACATTTTGTTTTCAGTTGAACTTTACAAGAAAAGTTAAATCTTGTTTCAACCATTAAAGCACCTCTCCCAAAAAGTGAATTTTATCAAATTTACCATCTTTAAAGACCCACTCTAATAAAAATCCTGTTCTTGTAGGATGTTTCTCATAATGGAGGACATATATAAAGTTATTTAAGAATGAAACTGTTTGAGTATTTCAAAATTAAAATTATATTAGATCAGGAGCAGATGAAAACCTGCAGTTTGAAAAAGCAAAGGTTTGTGATGCAGCAACTTGAAACTTCCAAAACTACAGCTGGATAGTTCAGATATTGCTCGCCATTTTTTTGCTACCCTGATGTTGATTTGGACTTTTGAGGCGGTATAAGCTAGCAGGAGAGTGTATGTAACAAAGGGATGATGGGATATCAGTGAAGGCTTACTTCCGTGTGAAAAGTCTCACCCACAACTCAGAGACAAATTTTTGATAAACTTTTGCCGCTCTGCAGAAACTATGGAATAGAAAATGACAGATTTTTTTTAAATTTTGGCTAAAAACTGAATAATCATATTTAAAAGACCACTGGGTACCCTTTTACAATAGCAAAAAAATAGCTGGAGTGGGACTTTAATTAGGTTATCTGCGTTTAGCTTTAAACATTTTTTGTTTTACAACAGGAAGCATCACAAGTAGATGTAGTAATTTGTAGCTTGATTAAAATATATTTAAGCCATAACAGGTTTGTTAGAACACAATCAATACAAATGTTTAGGTTTGTCACTACTTAAAAATCTTATTTTGTGATAAATACACAGTTCACTACACCTTCACCTTTAAGCTTCAAAAAGCACAGTCTATCAGACTTTCAGTTTCGTCTTCACACCACACTAGAGCCCGAAACAAAGGGGAATAAAAGATAGAAAAGGAGGGGCTTTTCAAGAGACGTGAATGCCTCATCACTGACAGTTGAGACAGGAAATGACGTCAACTACTGTTCTCCCTTTACCTCAGCTCAGCTGTGGTTGGCTGTGTGGTTGCCTAGCGATTATGTCGAATGATTGAGTCACACAGTGAGGATGGGAGGAGAATAGGTAAGCCAGAAGCATCCTTACAGAGGAGAAAATAGGTGATACATGATAAAGAATAACGTCGAGCCTACGCATTTCTCCAGTTGCAGCACTTAAGGGAGGTTCACAAAAGCACACATAGACAAAGAGGACTAAAAGCACAAGGATGCTTTCAAAGGATGGATATTGTTTAGGGAAAATAGGCTGTTTCAATGCTGCGATATATAGATTTTTGTAGTTTCAGAACAAAAGCTTTTATGTATGTTTAAAAACTATTTACTTTATTGAATAATACTAATACATTCTATTTATATGACACCTTTCAACCCAAGGTTGCCTTACAGATAAAAACTAATCATAATACACAGCTACAGAAACGAAACAGTAGTAAAATTCATTCTATTACAAAATACTGGAAAATGTAATTAATTTGTGAAGATATGCCAGTCTGAAGAGGTGGGTTTTGAGGTTTTTGGAAAGCAGAGGGAGTGAGTCCATGAAACCAGAGGGGGTGTCATGTTCCTTTTTTTTTTCCCCCACATCTCAACTGCTCCCCCTCTTTCAGGTGGTAGGCAGTATGGATGCCCACCCCAGCAGGTACTGTGCCACAGTGCGTGTCCAGAGACCCAGGCAAGAAATCATTGAAGATTTATCTTACATGGTGCGCGAACTGTTAATTCAGTTCTACAAGTCAACCCGATTCAAGCCCACCAGGATCATTTTCTACAGGGATGGTGTTCCTGAGGGTCAACTGCCACAAGTAAGTGATTCAAATAAACATACTGCAGTGAACTATTTAAAGGAAAATGTTCATTTTAGTGTTTGTTTTCCTGATTATATTGCCTTATTCTTTTTTTTTAACATGTGCTTCAGAAACAGTTTTTTTTTCTTTTGTTTGTTTTTGTAGATTCTCCACTATGAACTTCTGGCCATCAGAGATGCATGTATAAAGTTGGAGAAAGACTACCAGCCTGGTATCACGTACATTGTAGTACAAAAACGCCACCACACACGCCTCTTCTGTGCCGACAAATCAGAGAGGGTGAGTGCTCCACTGTTGTTTCAAACCCTCCAGAAATGTCTTGTTTTTATATTCATCTCCCTCTTTTCCAGATTGGTAAGAGTGGCAATATTCCTGCAGGGACTACAGTGGACACCAGCATCACTCATCCCTTTGAGTTTGACTTCTATCTGTGTAGCCATGCAGGCATCCAGGTAATAAGCTCAATAACATATGAATCTTTGACCTCAACCCTCCTCTTAATACAAACTGTTTTCTTCACCAGGGCACCAGCCGGCCGTCTCATTATTATGTCTTGTGGGACGACAATCGTTTTACTGCTGATGAGCTGCAGATTCTAACCTACCAGTTGTGCCACACTTATGTGCGCTGTACCCGCTCTGTCTCCATCCCGGCACCAGCCTACTATGCTCGTCTTGTGGCCTTTCGTGCCCGCTACCATCTGGTAGACAAAGAACATGACAGGTTAGTGGGTTTATGTCCCTAATCAGTTTAGTCATTTAAACACCCACTCACCTTTTGAGCTATTTTCAAAGCGTTCCCTGTGGTCTTTTTAGATTGATTGGGCCATGATTTGCCAAAATGTGACAAAAACTGTCATTTTCTAGGACAGTTTTTGCAGAGTGGCAGTAGTTCATTTAAAATTTGCTTCTGAGTAGGGGGTGGGACTATTGGTGTGGAGTAACACTACTCCCTTTTCCCCTTCCTGTTGCTCAGAGCTCAAAGCAGGGCAGCATATTTTCTTTGTCAGAAATAGGCTCTCTTTCAAACTGCATTTCTTCGTCTTCTCCTGAGTCCCAACAATTTTTATAAAGAAATACTCAGAAATGCAATTTTGAGCTTAATTTCTTTATATATGCCCTCCATCCTCAGAAAAATGCCACAAGAACATGTTCAAAACACCAAAAACACAATTTTCATCAAAGTTGGTCTTTAAATTGGTGTGCTGTTAATTTAAATGTGTAGTCTACCGTTATTTTTTTCAATGGATTAATGTTCTTTGCTTTGTTGTTACATTGCAGCGGGGAGGGCAGCCACGTGTCTGGTCAGAGTAATGGCAGGGACCCCCAGGCACTGGCTAAAGCTGTTCAAATTCACCACGACACTCTGAGGACCATGTACTTCGCCTGACCTCCACCAGCCATCGTTCTCTCCCACCTCATTCTACTTGAGTAGGCCGACAGCCCACTCTCACCTCATCCCCATCCCTTACTCCCAACAACTGCCCACTACACACACACTCCACAGACCTGTCAACCAGTTGTTCATTTCCAGAAACACAAGTGAACACAAGCAGACTCTGAAGCCTCATGCACTCAACCATATTGAATTTTGTCTTTTTTTAAGTTTTGTTTTTTTTTTTATTTACCAGCACAATTGGTCTTTTATGTTGATTTTTTTAAAACCGTGGGTATTGTTATGTAATTGTACAGTATGCTTCCTTCACTCTCCGATGTATGTTAGTATGCAATACAGATGGGAGGAAATAGAAGTGAGGGAGAGGAGAAAACAAAAGTCCAAAAAACATTTTAACTGCCACCACTATGCTGCCTCTTTACCCATCCAAAGGCCGGGTGCCAGTGTTCTAGATCCTTTGGTATGGGAATCTTCAAGAGGGATGCTAATTGGCATGCACACTTACATGTATTATTTTAGCATCTTCATGAACTACATTCTTGTTTTATTCTTTTTTTGAATAATGTTAATTTGTCAAAACAGCCTTGATGCGTTTGAGATATGGTACATTAGCACTTAGTGTTAGCATGTAGATGCCAGGAGTCCTGCACAAAAAGATTTTAGTTAGTACATGTGAGGCTAGCCCTCTTGTCTTTATTTTAGCAGAGGCAGAGGGAGCAGGTGTAGCAAACCGTAGTCAAAAGGAGATGGTGCTGTTGCACTCTCAGTCCTGATTGGCCAGTCCCTAGAGATTCTGCTCATAGAGGCAACCTTAGCGTAACAGTAGAGAGGGACCATTTGCATAGAGTGTATCAAATATACTTGCACCCCATGCACCTAAACCAGCATTTTTAACCAGCCAAAAGTGATGCCAACCAATGGAAAAAAGGGGCACTTAAACAGGAAGGTAGTCTTACTTCCGTAGACATTGCTCTTTTTAAAAATTTATGAGGCACTTTTTTTTTAATTTACTTTTATGGATTTATTTTACTTGGAAATAATGAACTTCTTCCACAAGACTGTACACCTTCTGCTTTATAGTTTACGACTAGATTTTCAATTCTTTCAGAACAAAGGTAATAAGCGAGGTCAACGTTTTTAATTTTCAACTTATTTTTTTAATTTAAAAAAAGGGGGCAGGTATATTCAGTGTTGAAAAGTTTAACTTTGATTCAGACACTGACCTTGCTCAAGTCATTCTCCACTTGCTATCAGTGAAGATGACGTTGAAGCACATTTTTTTCATCTGCCCACAAAAGTCTTTGTGTATCTATACACCAATCTTCCACATGTTCTGTTTCTAAACAAAGCTCGTCCTCTCCAGGCTTTTACAATTTAGCCTGAAAAATAACAAGCACACACAACAACAATCCCATATATAATGACCATTATGGTCAAACACACTTTCTTCCTTTATTTCATCAATTTGTAGCCTTGCTGACAGTTTTCACTTTTGGCACTTCATACGTGCAGCATCCTCCTGTCCCAATCCCCTCGCCTGTTAGCCAATCCCTATTGGTGCTCTGTGTGCATGGGCTGCACAGACAGGGGATTGTCATGATGGACAGAGTGGGCCTTCATTTACAGCTACTTAATATACTCTGCCTTTACATCAAGTCACTCTCTGGATTTATGAATTTTAAAAAAGCATGTTTTTTTTTTTTTTTATTATTTTTGATGACTGAATATTCTGAGCCACCTTACTTTGGTTTTCTTAGAGGTAGTTTTGTGCTCAATTGTTTTTGCCTCAATTGTGTAATGGTTTAAAAGACTGCTATTTCTTTTGTCATGATTATGAATATTGTTAACTATTGTTGGAGTGTATCCTTAAGAGGGCGCTGTTGAGACTGTCTCAAAATTCCACCTCAGTTGCCCTTTAAACGCCTCAAATCTTATCTGATCTGAGCCCTTAAATAAGATGAGATATCAGAGGAGTTTGATTTTTAAATCATGTTTATGAACTTGCATAATCAGAATGCCTTTGTATACCGTTTTACTGATCCTTCATTGTGTCCAAGGTGATTTGTATATATAAATATATGATATTTACCTGTTATGTATTTTGGCCCAACAAATACTGGGCCTTTCACAGCTGGGGGCCAGTGTTTTACTTCTGTGCTAAACAAACAGACAAAATAATAATAATCATAATGTCTGGGGAGGAATTTCCCACCACCATGGAAACCAGATGCAGTTCTTCACTCACTGAAGCCACAAAAGCACCTTGCAAAGGGGGACACAAAATTGTGGTCACCCTGGAAATGTATTGTGGACACAGAGAGCCCGCTCTTCTCCACGCAGCCTCACGGTCTGACAAAGCAATATTTAAACCACTGACCAAGAACAGTCCTCGTCATAGCACTTCCCAATAGATTTGAATGAGATGGAAACATTTTATTTTGGCTCTGTGTGTGACGGTATGAGAACTGTTGGGTAGGGTTATTTTTTAAGAAAATAAAATTGTTTTTTTTTAATTACTGTTTTCTGTTTCTTCTTACTTTCTTGTGCTTTATTTACACTGAAAAGTTGTGAAACATAAAAGTAATGTGAATTTTTAACTTTTAGCTTATCAGCCTTTTTTTTTTTAATTTATTTATTCCGGTTCCGTTTTATTAGTGTAAAAAATGTATCCAGAAACGTGGGCTTACCTCTGGCTGTGGGCGGAGCTCCGTCCTCTGACGTGCGGTGACACAGAGCCCACCTCTTCCTGTCGGTGTCAGTAAAGCAACTTCACCATATTTAGCTGGCTTGACGAAGCCTTGTAGTTAATCTGACAACCAACCTGGAAACCTTGACACTTATCAACGGATACAGCGCCGTGTGGACAGCTCGGTGTTTGTACCAGGATAGAAAAAACCCAAGACGACGGTGTTGGAATACCAAGCTTTCGAAGCGAAGACCGAGCTAACAGCTGCTTTTATTCACCATAAAAGTCGCCGTCGTCTGTCAAATATCAGCAGAGCTAGCCAGCTAGCCGAGTACTTGGTGTCCTGGCGCTTGTTGTTCTGTAAATTCGAATTTATGTCATCTCTTTAAGGGTTTCGATATATTTAGAGACTCGTTTGAACTCGATAACCCTGCTGTGATGATATCCTGACAGCTCCTCTCGTCTGTTCCAACCCCTTTTCCTACTCCTCGCTAGCTAGCTAACTTAGCTAACTAGCAGTTTTTCCATATCAGCGTCGCAAAGAGCAGGCAAGTGAATTCCGATTTCATACATTGTCCGTGTGCAAACGGGGGCTTTGCAGGGGCTCTTAGGACCCTCGGTCCGTTCTGTCAGTAAGAACAGGCGCCTTAGTGCTGCAGAGGCGCTGTTGTCGCGAAGGAGGCACCGGAGTTAACGGAGGACTTCTTTGACATCTGTGATCCGGGAAGTGAACCGGGCAGGGACCCCATGAATGGAAATCGGAACTTCAGGTATGGATCTCTCTGGCATCTGTTTACTGGATTGATATCAGTTTTACCATATATTTATCCGTGATGTATTAATCATCCTGTCTCAAAATAGGCGTTTATTAAAAAATACTCACTAATAATTTTGTGAAATGGAATTTTGGAAACTACAGATTAGACATTTTTTTCTATGTATACTAATGATGTCTTACTAACATATTAGTCAATCTTAATTCATTTTATCTGTAGATTTTTAAGTAATTTCAGTTTGTTGCAGTTTTTATCATCAGATTCTTAATAGACCTTTGAGTAGATACGTTTGTTGTGATACTCAGCAGCCACGTGTGTGCAATTTCAAACACCAAGCATGTTTACCTTTATTGCTGAAGGTATTCTGCAGCATCCCAAACTTGTCAGCATGCCAAGTAAAAACTCAAAAGACCTCTCAACTAAAGTTGAATACATCACATTTTGCAACAATCACCTCACTTGGTTTCTTTTTATAACGTTGGAATAGTTTTACTTGGTGTTCAACAGGATTATCAACGATAAACAACTTTTCAAAAAGCACATAATTTCTAGCATTAAAAAAAAATAAATCTCCCCCTTCCTGTCTCTTGATCTCAGTGGCCGTTAACAGTATAAGCCACCTGGCTTCTCTTCATTCCAACGGAAGTTTTCCACTTATGTGACCATAAACTGAATGCTAGGTACTCTTTATTTGCCAGTGACACATAATACGGCACTTGGTTCTTTGCCCACTGTTCTCTGTGAGAATAGACAAATTCCCCCCAGCTGCCTTTTCGCTTATTAGCATATCAGATCTTCTCAGGTGGGACACTTCCCAGCATTAGTAGCATAAGGGACCACAAAGTGTTTTCCCAGCAGCAACACATAGACTGATGGTAAAATGTAGGTCATTTAATTTTTTGGCATTGGGAATGCAGTTGATCCGAGAAAAATACTTGTTTCTAAATTAAAATAAAGTTTCTACACTTTCATGTTTTTGCTCACTACTTAAAAAAAAAAAACTTTGGTTTTTGTCAACTTCCATAGAAAACAATGTCAGGTAGCTAAACTCTGAATAATGGGAATGCTTTCATTTTCTAAGAAAAATGTTGATTCATGGGTTGTAAGTTTCAGGAAAAGGAAAAAAAAAGTGTGTTTGTAGTTTTGGAGAAACTGCTCAACAACCTTCCACTGGTTGATCGGTTATGTGCACTGCTTTTGGTCTTTTGGACAGTGCCTCCCTCTTATATGATACCCCCTCCTCCCCTCTAACACTCCCATGATTCCCGCTCTTTTTTTTCGCCTTTTTTTTGCCCCCCATTCATAGTCTATTAATCCTCCAACCCCCCCTAATCGCTTCTGTTTCTCCCTCCAAGTCCCAGTGGGAAACTGTGCCCTCCCTGTCATTCTCCTTGTACTTCAATTTTGTCTGGATTTTGTATGGACAGTAAGGGCAGCTTTGAGGGAGGGCTTAAGACTTGATTTGCAGTCTCTACTTATAATAGTGAGTTCATTCAAGCAGGCCGCTGACAATGAGCAACCACCACCACCACCACCACCACCACCTGGAGACCCAGACACTCATCAGGATAACCACTGGTATATTGTTGTTGGTTTCTATGGTGAAAGCATTTTAGCTCAGTTCCTTGGGCTCTTTGAAAGAGCTTTATCCTTGATTTTTGTTGTTCCAATCAAATGTAAAAACGACATCCCATTATGTTATTGAACCATCTTGAATTGCATCATAACTGACATAAAAGCAAACTACGGTAATACAGACATTCTTTTGAAACGAACAAGTATTAAAGGAATCAGAAAATCTCCTTACTCTTTAAACCATAGATTCCAGAGATAGGTTGAATGTGAATTCTCACTCTACCACTCTGTCTTCTCCCTACCCCTCCAATCGTAGGGGTATCTGAATGCATGGGGTGTATGAAATAGATTTTTTTTTTTAAAGGGTAGAGCCAAGGGACCTTGAGTTCTGTTTCCCTCTGCCAGTAGGGTCACCTCACGCTGTTTTGCGTAGAAGAAATGCATTTCTTCACGTGGGTGGGCTCTGATGCACAGACGTTTACATTTAAGTGGAAGTAGTGACTTTTTGTTTTAGCATGACTTTTTAAAGTTTTAAAGCCGACGTTATGTATTATCCAAGTGCTGGGAGCTACGCCCCAATGTAGATGACGGGCGAATATTGCTGACATCATTGAGGAGTTTTTATGGAATTTTTCCACGTCTCTCCGTTCGGGTGGCTAAATGTAGGGATAGGGAGAAGCCATAGGGGTAGGGAAAGAATATGGATTCGGCCATATTATAGCTTTAACTGAGGTACTGGTATTCTTAGTTTTTCTTTTGCAATTTTAAGAGTATATTCAGACAGGAAACATTTGGTTCGCTTAAAGTGAACCAGAGTTGGTTTTCCCCAATAATCCGGAACAAGTTTTCTGTCTGAATAGACCCAAGCAGACCCTTGTCCGGGGCCAAGAACATTATCCATAGATACTATGGTAATCTACGAAAAATATAAATATTGAATAAAATTATTAGAACTTCACTCATGTTGTTTTTTTAATTTTAAAACGTTTTTCACAAAAAGCGGATTCTATAAAAACGGTCTGCCGTGTTGTCATGGTTACAGTTTCACAGCGAGTGCACTCTGTACTCTCGCTCTTTCCTCTCTGAGGAACACGATCGTCATGAGATAATAAACAAAGCATCATTACGGGGTATAGTTTGCCTCCTCTCGCATATTTTTGTCCAAATGATTAAGCTAAAATCTGTTTCAAAGAAACAAAGTCTAATTAGTTCAATTTTCCTGATGTTTCAGGTCCTCCTGCTTCATTTCCTCCTTCTCTTCTGTCTTTTTCTGCTGCGTCTCAGTATTCCTTATAATCAAATGGAAACTATGAAATCACTCCTGCCTTTTCTACTGTCTTGCTGTTGTTAGAAACTGGAATAAAGTTTGTCGACACATGAACTATAAAGAAGTTCATGGCCAAAATGTTTTGGATTGCTCAGAAGTGTTCTTATTGTTTTTTTATTAGAGACCTCTCAACTTGATTTATATTTTTAGAAAATTGCTTGAAATTGGGAAAATATACCCCTTGGTGGTGTAAAAGTAAAGTTGGAAGTCTATTAAAATAAAAAAAAATTTATAAAGTCACTTTTTAGTTTTATTTTTGATCTTCTACTGTGCCATGGTCTCACAAATTTAAATGAAAATAACTCAAAATGAGACTTTTCACAGCAATTACTATGTTGAAAATATTTGGAATTAAAATTGATTAATTAGGCTAATTAATTACAGGCATTGATTAATTACTCACACAAAAAAATTAATTGCATTACAACACTAAAAGGTGTTATTGTTATTATTATTGTTATTTGACGTTATTACAGATGTTCAAAATTGTTCAGCAAAATGTAAAGGTTGATCAATGGAACTGTCCTAACTACAATTGCAAAGCGCAGGACTTCCATTGTTATTTTTCTCATTGCTTTGCCCCGCCCTCAGAATTCCTGGTCAATAACTAAAGATAACTTCAGTCTTGTTCTGTTTAAAAGCTTTGGTTTGAAACAGAAATTTCCAGTTCAGCACTCAATCCGGACCAAATTAAGCAAACTCCGTCCTGACCCATGGACTTCTTCAGTTTGAATCCAACCTAATATGCAAGATTTTTTTTTCTTTTTTCAAAGAAAACCCTTAAATGTTGTTAAAATCCAAAACTTTTAAATATAAAAATTATATTCCATTCTTAATATAATTCTGAATTATAATTCTTTTTTTTTTCTTGACAAACATGATCATTTTGTTTAATCTTTTTTTAGTTTTTTTCACTTTTGCTTGCCACAGGCGTCATATGGCATCTTAAAATGTATTCAAGCACAATGCAAATACTATGAGAGTTTTCCTACTTTTTACCTTTGCTTCAAACTCCTAATATGCTATTGGTTTTGATGTGTCACAGCTTTTTTTAAAGCAGTCCAGCTCACAAAGGCCGCGCTTCTTTTCCATCCCCCTCTCTTTCCTGTGATTTTCCTTTTCCTGGGTTCTGTTATTTTGGGTGAAGCTGAAAGGGGCTCGATTTGGGGGAGATGGACAGGAGGGGGCCAGACAAGTAAAATCTGCATTTCATTTAGAGGCTCACTGTAGTTTGTATGTTTTTGGGACTGTTTTTTATTTCCACAGATCAGCACCAATGTATTATGTATTCATATCTTTTAAGGATACAACCGTAAAAAAAAAAAAACAGTAAACATTTCTTTAGTTTTCTCTTATTTTAAATAATGCCATATCTACTAAGATAAGTTGTGTATTGAGCACTATTTTCTGTAATTATTTATTCTTGTTTATCATTATTGTTTACAAGTTTTCTATTCTAGAGCCGTTTTGTCTGATTTGGTCATCTTGACTCTATTAAAAATGTTTAAAGCGCTGTTGTTAAGAGTCTTGAGTTGACACTGACTTCTGCTTTCATTTGGCCTCAGTTGATGTACTGGTGAAACTTGACAGAGTACTACTGCTGCCCAATTCAACATAGAAAGTCAACACCTGCTTGCTCTTGTCATCTATTGTCCTCTTTCTGGACTTCATCTCAGTACTCTATTGAGCCTGAATCAGTGGAATCCAGTGGTCTGCTCAGAAGAGTTATTTCTTTGAGTTCAAACAATGAACTACACACTATGGTGGGTCAAATCCTTTTTCTTATGCTAATAAAACACACTTTTCTTCTTTACCTAGTTGGATTTGTATCCTAAATCCCCCCACCCCCACTTCAAGTCCACCCCACCAGCTTTGTCTTGAAAAGGTTTTCAACATTTTTGCATCGTGTTGTTTTGATCTGCAATCCTATGTCAACATGCCATTTAGGTGCTCTGCTGCTGTTTATTTTAAGTTATCAAAGAGTGCAGCAGTGACTCAGTTGGGTGCCAGATGTAACGCTCACGTTTGGGGGAAACGATAGATAAACATCATATTGTGTGCGTCTTACATCAGCTTTTCCATGTCAGCTTTACGTTTGTCCGTGTGTTTCTGGGCTTCGCGTAGTGTGACTGACGCTATTGTGCCAGGCCACGGAGCACTTGCCCACAACTCGGGCATCTCTGGATTCGAACTACAACAGCTGTATTGTGTGTGCATGTATGTGTTACTGTGTAATTTTGTGTGATCATGTGCACACGTTAGCAGCATATTTTGTGTCAGGGAGTTTTGCATTAACTGGAGGTTGGTCAAGCTGCTCACCATTCAGCCTCTCTGGCTACCAGCCGTCTGTTTACAGTGTGTTGCAAAGTAGCCAAGTGGAACGAGTTCACATTCCTGAGATGTTTCTGCAAAAAATATTTATATGGGAAGAAAGACATTTAAATTATTGGTGTGTTTATGTAAGTCTTTTGACTTATTTATGCCATGTAAGCCTCTGTTATATAGTGCAGGGCTGGCGCTTTGTTTCCTGATGACTATAGTCAGATTCTTCTGCAAATGTTACCATATGACAAAGCATCATAGCCAGCCACTAATTTAGCATTAGTAATTGCATTAGTATTTGATCATGACTTAGGATTAATAAAGAAGGAGGATCTTTAACCAAATTGGTTAGCAGTGGTAAAATGACAATTGTAGTTGAATGAAAACAAAATCAAACTGTTGCGTAATTTCAACATATTATTATATTCACATATTTTTATGTCCATGATTTCACCTTCAGTGCAAAAATAAGGTAGAAAAACTGTTTTTGATATAAATATAGCAGTAAAAATATCCATGCAATTAATTATATATTGTTTATACTTTATGTATATTTATCCACAGTTGTTGTTTTTTGTTTTTTTTCTTAAGAGGAAAATGAAAATAAATAAGACGGACAAATAGTAATGTGAAGACAAATGGAGGGTTGGATTGACTTCCATGCTTTGTGTATTTGTAGTAACATGGCAACAGTTGAGTTTATGCCACGAGGCGTTGGCAGGTAACACAAGTATGTAAGAATGTACAGAAAGTAAGAGTTCAATAGAAGGTGGGCAAACATGATTCATTATTCAATAACTGCATGTGTTTTTCTTCTGGTTGCATCACAATGCTAGAGGGAGTAGGTAACTTAATTTAAATATATAGTAATTTTTGAGTATGAAGAGCACCCATCCCCTAGTTTGGCTGTGAAACTTTCCTTTTTAAGAGCTTTTTTTCACTCCTGGCTCTGTGAGTAAGCATGTGTGTTTTTTTTTTTTTTGTGTGTTTTTTTTTCTGACTGTGAATGAAGATGGAGGGGAAATGATGTGGTGCTGAATCATTGTAGCCCAGGTTAGCTGTTCATAATATCCAGTGGAACACATCTGTTCTTATATTCTTGCAAGATTTTTCGAAGATCTTGGTTCATTGCCTCCCTTGTGTTTTAATGATGCTCGGCCCCATCTGTGTTCAGAGGCAGCAGTAATCATCACAGATGAATGCTCTGATTACAGTGAATTTCTACAGTTGCATTCTTTGGAAATGGCCCCTGTTTAGAGGATTCTACTTCAAAGACAAAAGGCATGATTGAACATTTTTTCATAGCCATTACTCCTATTTTGCTCAAGTTTTCAGTGACCCTCAAAGAAGTTTTTTGTCAATACCTGGGAACCCATATGAAAACTTTTAGTAGCATGAAACAACAGAACACACTTCCAGCCAAATATCATTGGGATGAGTTTTTAGAAATTAAACATTTTTACATTTTGTAAAAGGAACAGAAGAAGTAGCCTTCACTTTTGAAGTGTGGTGACTTTTTATGATGATGTTTTTGTGGTTTGGCTTTAGACTTTTGAGGGATGTTGAGTAATTTCATTTAAATGCAACACTTGTCTCATTAGTATCTGGTAGAGTCTGTTGCCTTGTTTAACACAATGTTAAAAATTTTAATTCCCTTTAGCTTCCTGTTTCACATCAGATACCTCAGCCACAAATTACTTCGTGTGTCCCTGCAGTTATCAAGATTAAAGAAAACTATCTGGCACTAGTAGGAAGAACGTGTATTTAGGAACTTTTGCTCTGTTTACTTTTTTTGTGTGGATTACTTGTGCTGCTACTTTAAGTCATCCACTGCCAAGTTCATAAGCTGGGTGCTCCAGAGTTTAGCTGTGGCAGCTTGTGACTCACATTGAATGAATGCCAGTTTTGAGACAGATGACTTCTACAAAGCACAAACCCTTTCCAGTCTTTTATCCAACCACTCCCTGCTATCTAGGCCCAACTTGGTAATTTAACCAGAAAAATGGAAACATTAATCTCAGTAAGAGGAGCTGCTTAAGTTTTAAATACGTGACTTGAAGAGGTAGATTATTTTTTAATGTGGGTGATTTTTGGGACAAGCTTGTTTATTACTTTTGTGTGGCAATTACCTCTCAGGTTTTACAAGAAATCCCTAAGAAAAATACCTTAACCAAATCAGTTTGTGAAGAAATGAGCCAGAAATTCCAGAGTATCTTCTTTTTGTCATCAAGTTATTCCAGTGGGCTGTTTCAAATAAGAGCCCTCATTACCTGAAGCCAAGTAAGTTTTTACTACTCAGTTGTAAATAAACAAGCTTAGTTCTTGGCTCTTACCTCAAGCTTTCTTTTTTGGTAGGGGGGATTTTACGAACTTCCCTTCTTTCAACCTCTTCTTCGCCCACTCATGCAGGTCGATGAGTCAAGTTTCTGATGAATCACATGCACTCAATCTTGATTCTATTTTATCAATGTTACATTAAGGGCAGTTCTGTGGAGCATCAGGACTGTGGAAAGAACATTTAAATTAAAAAGGCACAGTGGTTTAAGGGGGAGGCATAAAACAATGATGAATGAGTCACAAACTTTTTTTTTTCTTTTCTTTTGTAATATACATGCCACCCAACAATGTCTGAATTCACCATAAATATATCTGTAATCTAGAATAATGCTTTCAAGTCTACATAAGTGTCAGTTGTGACGTGAGCGCCCCCCCCCCCCCCCCCCCCCCCCCCCCCCCACACACACACACACACACCTACCCACTCCCAAAAATGTAAAAACTTTCTAAAACAAAGTGACTTATTCTTGAAATATCTCCTAGATTTTCATACAACTGAATACATAAAGCAGTTTAGGCACATCAGGAAAGAAAATCTTAAAGGATTTAAATCATAGTAAATTCTAAGGTTCAAAAGCTATTGCCATCTTAAATTTGTGTTCCAGTAGAAGATCTCACTTTCAGTGCTTTATTCTTCAAGATAATCTATAGAATAAAGGTCAAAGAAGATACATTATTTAATCCAATTTTAGTCACTAAAACCATTGTTGTAATGCATGGACAAGTGTTTGATTGTAAACTCTTGTTTTGAAGTTTCAGAGAATTTATGAATCATCTAAAAGGGGAATGTTACTTTTGTTTTTACCATCATCACATTTTACTTTGAAAAGTTTCTTTATTGAACTAAATTTTTCCCCCATCCTCTAAACCTGTGAAGTTTGTTTTTATACACTCTGACTATAGCCATTTAGCCATGACCCCTTAGTATACTCTGAATCTTTTGAATTTCTGTAGTTTTTCTGATTAGTTTAACTGAAAATTGTTTTTACTGAAAAACTCACCTCAATGAAAATGGTCTCTTATGTGTTTTTAACATGTTTTTGCAGCGTTTTTAATATAATAAAGAACCTATATTATATATTATATAATTTTTTGATCAGTAAAACAGTATAAAACAGTTGTTTTATACCTTGTTACGCTGTGTTTCTGATTTTTTTTTTTTATCATTTTTTTTATTATTTGAATCGCATTGGATCAGAAAACTGGATGCTAGAAAAAGCTGGGGATAAAGACACAGTTACTGACTCTGCGTGCCAAAGTCTTTCCCACCACTCCGCTCCTCCAGAGTGGTATGAGTGGACTTTTAAGAAATGCAGACTTTTATCCTCTGAAACTTTTGGTTTGCGTTTAATGTGTGTATGTGGATGAATGTTTGACTTCCATTGTTGATTCTCGTGGCTTATAATTCATTATTTTAAATCATTTATTTCCTTTTCTTCTTGAATTTTATAGGACAATAAAAAAACCTCACATTTTAAACATACTTTTTTCCCCCCAAGTTGTAGTCATTTTTAGTTGAAAAGGAAAAATTAAAAAATCCACTTTATATGATGTTTTTTCTGCATGTTCACTTTTGTTGTGACATAGTTGAACTTTCTAGAGATTAACAGTGTTTCTTTCCTGAAATTGACTTCATATGTCCTTGATTAAGTCCAGTTATTTTTAAGTATGCAATAAAATTTTAAGCATTTGAAAATAATGGTAAATATAAAAATATTTACAAATATGTTTTTTTAGTTTTATGTTGAATCTGCATTAATAAAACAAACAGTTTTTTTTGTAGTCCAAAAGTATGTTTAACACAAATTTGTTGAGTGTGTGTGTTGTGTATCAAGTCTTTTTTTTTTTTTTTTGCTTTAGCATTTTAAATGTCAGCATCAGATGTCTTATATCTTGGCATTTCCCTGATACACAAAACCTCATTTGACATTTAAAGTTCCTATTTGTGTTTCTTATTCACAGTCAACATGTGTTTGTCTGGTTGTACATTTTCTGTAAACCAATGCTGACGTGAAAAAATGCCACACCTCTTTATTTAAATGAAATCTCCTGCCCTTGTTTGATAATATATTTTATTTACATTAGTGTTTTTAGTTTTGTGTATGATGGGGTATGATGATGAGAATAATTGTGTTAAAGTTTAAAAAACAAAGACAAATGTTAGATGCTCTTCAAAACTGAATCTTTAAGCAGTTGTTAGCACTGTCCAGTTACTCATATGTTGTCTCCATAGCTTTGAGGTCTTCACAAAGATTGCTATTTATTTTCCCTTCCATTTTGTTGTTGATCTAGGAGCCGTTGGGCCGCAGGCCCTGTTCTCCATGCCACAGCGGCCTGGCTATGGCACCATGGGGAAGCCAATCAAGCTGTTGGCCAATTGTTTCCAGGTGGAGATCCCAAAGATGGATGTCTACCTCTACGAGGTAGACATCAAGCCTGACAAGTGCCCACGACGAGTCAATAGGTTGGTTGAATGGATACATTATAAACTTCCTAGTATTAATAAAGCATACAACAACAGTAATCACATGTAGCTGGCAGTGGATTAACTGTATGTAATTATAGAGGTTTCCCCAAGGACAAATATAGGACGACTATGCCATTCCCCAAGGATGAATATACCATTAAAGGCTTCTGGTTTACAATAACAACTTTGCCTGTAATTTGAAGACTTAATAATTAATGGTGATTAACCTTTTGCCAAAAACACTGCCTCTGAAAATCTGTCTATGTGGTGTGCAGGGAGGTGGTTGATTCCATGGTGCAGCACTTCAAGGTGACAATCTTTGGAGATCGGAGGCCAGTCTACGATGGAAAGAAGAGTCTATACACAGCCAACCCGCTGCCTGTGGCACCCACGGGGGTGAGCTGGAAAAAAAACCTTAAAAAAAAAAACTCAACTCTCAAACTCTGCGGCCCAGAGTGAACGGAAACTACTACAACTGCAGTGATTCATGTTTGAATCTGTTAACTTCTCTATCATCACAGGTGGACCTTGATGTCACTCTTCCAGGTGAAGGAGGAAAAGATCGGCCCTTCAAGGTTTCCATTAAGTTTGTGTCTCTGGTCAGTTGGCACATGCTTCACGAGGTACTGACTGGACGGAGCATGCCTGAGCCCCTTGAACTGGACAAGCCCATTAGCACCAACCCTGTACACGCTGTGGATGTTGTTCTGAGACACCTGCCATCTATGAAGTGAGCCACTGTGCTTTTTTTAACTTCTAAAAGTTCATTTTGACATTTGGATTGTCTTCAACTGCTTTGTTAGAAGATAATTGGCTAAAAAAGCATAAAGAATTTTGTGTCAAACACTGACATAAAATCCCACTCCAACTATATTTTTCTATTGTTAAATCTACCCAGTGCTCTTTTAATGATGATTGTGCAGTTTATAGCCAAAATTAAAAATCCTGTCAGTTTTTTTAAGGTGTATTTTCTTATATTTTCTGCACATCGACAGTAGCTCATTAGAAATTCACCTTTTGGGATGTAGACAGACTGTTGTTGCGCAAGTTAGCCTACGTTAACATCCTAGCATGCCTTTGTTTATGTGCTCTCCTGTTAGCTTACAGCTCCTCACAAGTGCAAGCTAACATAAGCGTAGCAAAAAAAATGGCGAGCAGTACCAGAGCGATCCAGATGGCAGCCAGACGAGGAAAATTAAGGTGTACATGGATCCATATTTCTGCAAGTAGAGGATTTAGAATTTGTGCTACAACACAAACCCAAGTCTTTTTCAAACCACTGTTTTTTTATCCTGTGTTTTTTTTTTAACATGATTTGAATAAAGAAATACTCAGAAATGCACTTTTAATCTTAAATATTTTCCTACATCATGAGAAAAATGCTACTACAACGTGTTAAAAACACCATTTTCATTGGAGTGGGTCTGAAAGGAAATAACATGTAAATTCTCACAGATATTCATTTTTTTAAAAGGATCAGTTTAAGGGGTGAAAATAAAGATGTTGAAGAATAATCCCTCTCAAAGTTTTAGTAAATGCAATGTATTTGTGTTGTTATGGTAACACCATTATCACCTCTCTGATGCAAACGGAAATGAAAACACATCTTATACGGATTCTCACAAAGCATCGCTACTCTCAATCGATATCACTTTCCTAAGGCTCAGCAAAAGACACAAACACAATATATCTGGAGCCGTAATGAAAAACATCTTTTTTCCAGTGTGTTATTAAAAGGTGCTTTTTATCAACAACTTTCATTTAGCTTCGCTCACAAGGGTTGGAGGCATGGTATTACACTGACATCCTGACTGTCCTTCTGGGATTCACATAGAAAAAAATAAAGTTGGAGAGTAAAAAAAAAAGCGGTTGCACGCGGTAACACCACCTTCTCATTACACTGCTCTGCTCTCAAATGACCAAAAATAACCTCCCATTAACACATTTTGATCTGCATTCATAGTTCTTTTTGTCAAAATGTGCTAGCATCCAATTTTCCTCAAATACTTTTAATTATTTTTCTCTAATAAAATCTATTTTCTTGTCATTAAGATACACTCCAGTGGGCCGCTCCTTCTTCTCAGCTCCAGAGGGCTATGACCATCCCCTGGGAGGTGGAAGGGAGGTTTGGTTTGGTTTCCATCAGTCTGTGCGTCCTGCTATGTGGAAGATGATGCTGAACATTGATGGTGAGACAAAAATTCTCTTTTTTTTATTTGCGGTTTTCATTTTTAATGCCAAAGCAGCTGCCTCACAAAACAGAGTGGCTAAATAAAAAACTGACCTACAACATTCCCAACAACTTTCACAGTTTTGCCTCAAAGGAATTTTTTGATTTAAAAACAGAAACGATTTGTCATGTGCTGACTTGCACAAATTGATTTCACGTGTCCTCCTTTTAAAGCTGGGGAAATTGCTTTTTAAAAATTCAACACATTATTTTGATGCCACAGAACTTTTGTGATTTTTTTTATGATAAAAGTTTGATCAAATTTCTTCCCATATTTATTGTTTTATTTATTGTTATAGTATTTTGTGGCTGCATTAAGCTTGAGTGTTCTTCATTAATGAAATCAGAGGGTTATTTTTATTTTATTTTCTTGGCAAAAACAATGTTTTAATTTAAAGAACTCGTTACAGATTAGTGACGAGTAGCTGTTTAGCTGCATGCACATAGAAATGTATCGTTAGGAGACAGGACCTCTGCCCCTGCATGAGAGGCAAGGAGTGTGTGAGTGAAAATGTATAGGAAGGGTGGGTTCTTGGCTGGATGAGAGCGGTTGCTGTGGAAACGAAAGGCATTGTGTGTGCCTGTGTGTATGTATGTTTGCCTCAGTGACTTAGATTTGTTGGCATTGCTTGGGTCAGCAGAGTAAATGTGTGTTGCATTTCCATGAGACTGCTTTTGTTTTGGACCACAAGTTTAGAGTCTGTGTTTCTGAGTCGAAGCCTCTTGGCCCTCTGATCCATTCTTATTTTCCCGCTTTGACTGCTTTATAAGCCCCCTGATTTGCATATCGTCAATTTGAAAATTGTGGTTTGTATTGCACCACTTATTGGAATTGTATTGCATACTAGATGAGCCAAGTTTTCTCTTATAGTTGTCATGATTTTCAAATGTCATTTTATAATTTATTGCGCTTTGTTTGTCGCAAAATATTTGACAGCATCTTTAAAACAATCTTTTAGATTAAAGAACATATATTTCAATAAAGACCCACTTTGATTAAAATGAAGTTTTTCGTGTTTTTAACATGTTCTTGGCATTTTCTTTTTTTGAAGATTAAAGATGCATAAAGAAAATTTAGCTCAAAATTGCGTTTCTTAATATTTTTTTATTCAAATCATTGTTAATCTGGACCAGACAAAAAAGGCCCTTTGAAAAAGAGCTTATTATGTAGAAAACACTCTGGGTGGGCCACAAGCTCCCTGATCCATTCTAATTCTTGTAGATGATCCATGTACGTTTTCATTTTCTTCATCTGAGATGGCATCCGGCTCCAAACCAATCCATATTCAAATAGTCCCAGAGTTAAATTGTCTTTGGCATTAAGCTTTTTAAATCCACATGTTCATTTGTTGGGCTAAATGTCTAAAACTGTTTAAATTGCTGAAGGCTGGTTATTTTGCAAAGAAACTCTGCAACAGTGTAGATTACTACACAGTGAGAGATTTTTGTCTTGATGCAAGCGATGTGGAAGTTCTCCAATGTGCAGAAATGATTCTACCTTATTTTCTTACAGTATCTGCCACAGCCTTTTACAAAGCCCAACCAGTTATCCAGTTCATGTGTGAAGTACTGGATATCCACAACATAGACGAGCAGCCTCGCCCTCTCACAGACTCTCACCGGGTTAAATTCACCAAAGAAATAAAAGGTAACTATGTGAATTTTAGCCCCCACTCTGTAAAATGGCAAGGACAAGATGAGTCCCAACTATTTACAAACACAACTTCCTAATTTTAACCATTTTTGTGTACCGCAGGGTTAAAGGTGGAAGTGACACACTGTGGAACCATGCGGAGAAAGTATCGTGTTTGCAACGTGACCCGGCGGCCTGCTAGCCATCAAACGTGAGTCAGACTCTGGGCTTGCAAAAGAGGAGGAGAGGGTAGATGGGATCACCAAATCACTACCAAACACACCAGCCAATAGTGTCTGACTCATTGTACAGTCATACACGGTCAAGATGAGTCAAACCTTTCAGCTATAACATATGGCTGTGACCTTTTTTTTTACTGTGGTTCAGAGAGGAGTTGAATTTAGATAAATAACCAAGTAGGTATTTTTAGGACTCTTTTTTTTTTTTTTTTATCTTGTCTTAAGGTTTGTCAAAGTTACTCAACTCAGAATCCTCCTTGCTTGTAAATACATTTCTGTGAATCTATATAAAACAACTTTTTTAGTCCTCAATTGTTTCCCATTATAGCTTCAAAATCAGTCAACGTAAAGTCTAATATTGATGGTTATGGATTTTAGTGAAATTTAGCCACATTATAAAAAGTCTACATACATTTGTGAACCAGAGATGTTGATTAAAAGATTAAAAACAACGTAAAAATAAAGTTATTGTACGCTTAGATAAAGTTATGGATTTAAATTTGACTAGGTGTTTCCTGGAGTTTTATTTATTTTTGTTTTGTTACAGGTTCCCTCTACAGTTGGAGAACGGTCAGACTGTAGAACGTACTGTTGCTCAGTACTTCAGGGAAAAGTACAACCTACAACTCAAGTATCCACACCTGCCCTGTCTGCAAGTGGGCCAGGAGCAAAAGCACACCTACCTGCCTCTAGAGGTGGGGAAAAATAAACAAAGCTTCCAGCAATCATTAACAATTTCTTTTTTTTTTTTTACCTGTTTAGAGATTTGTATTGAAGTCAGAATAAAATAAAAAGGTGTAAAAATACTCAAAGAATTCACCAAATTTGATAAATGATTTATATGTTTCAATTGTTTTTGATTAATTATAAATTTTTGTTGCAGGTGTGTAACATAGTAGCCGGTCAACGGTGCATTAAGAAGCTGACAGATAATCAGACGTCCACTATGATTAAAGCCACAGCTCGCTCTGCACCAGACAGACAAGAGGAGATCAGCCGGCTGGTGAGTTCTCAAGAAATGTTCACCTATTGAAATGCAAAGTAAAATAAAAATGCAGTATTATAAAAGTCAGGTATTTTACCTATTTTTTATGTCTTAGTTGCAACATTTGTACTAAGAGTTGAATTATTTTAAAGCACCTTCCTGTTTTATACTTTTTTGTATTTTATTATATAGGCACACATTTTTATGTACGTGTGTAATGAAGCTATGTTTTTTTATTTTATGACAGTTACTTTAAAGCCTTTTTTGTTCTCAAATTATGGTTGAATACAGATATAAAAAGTAAAAGCAGCATTAATTTAATATTTTTACTTTGGAAATCTGTAAACAAAATGGAAAAAAAAAATCTTTTTAAAAATCTTTATTATAAGTAAAAAAAAAACTAACCTAAATCTAAAAACCCAACCAATGGAACTTATGTGAACTTGATAGAAAAAACAAACAAATTCATGCAACTGCACAAGTATTTACATTAAATCATAGGAAAGATGTAGAAAACGTAAACAAAATACTCTGTTCTAGTTCACTATAAGTTGCAGATAAACTCTAACAAAGTCTAAATTGTCAGCTCTTTGTTTTGTCAAATAGCTGGTTTTCTAATGGCCCTATTTTTCATTTAGTGTTATTAGTGCAGAAATGTCTGTGTGCTTCTCTGCTGCATTTGGCAATTACAGTGCAGACCTGCCCAGGTCAACATAATGCCACAGTCGTGGTGGGTTGTGTGGTTGTGCTTCAAATGACTCCAGTGTATTATTTAGAGAGACAGAACTCTGGGTTTTTTTTCTGTATAAGGATGGCAAACATGTACCAGAGTATTTAAAAATATCGTTTTTCTCAACATATTTTCAATATACTGTCGAATATTCTGCTGCCGTCCAAAGGTTTAGTTGAATTTTTGATCAAATAGCTGTGTATTACCGTGTGTTTTTTAAAGGAGGACTGATTAATTGTTGAGCAATTCAAATTAGTGGGGATGCTGGTCGGTTTAGAAACCATGAAAATAGATCCAAAGATGATCGGAGTGCGACTTTAAATAGTCCTGTTCCTCAAACACAAGGAGGTTCATTTTCAAAGTCTTTGATTTCTTGGAAGAGTACTTTCTCAGTACTCACAGGCAAAGTTTCTGGTTTACAAAATTAAGAAATAGACACCGAAGAAGACAAAGTTCATGTTTATAAAGAGCATAACATAATGTGTGGGGAATTGTGCAAGAAATGTGTTGTGCTGTAATGATTGGATCTCATGCTATCTCTGCATTGTGTTGATTAGTGGATTCCTTGGGTAATTCCAGTGACTTCAAGGTCTTCTTTTTTTTTTTATTAAAAAAAAAAAAAGCGCTCTTGTGGTTGGCGCTCTTTCCGCACAGCAAGAAACCCACTGGTTCAAGTCCCAGCCGGGGGACTTGAAACAGTGTCACCAATGGGGGACCTTTCTGTGTGGAGTTTACATGTTCTCCCCGTGCATTTCTCCAGGGACTCCAGCTTCCTCCCACTGTCCTAAAACATGCTTCATAGGTTAATTGGTCACTCTAAAATTGTCCCTAGGTGTGGATGTGAGTGTGCATGGGTGTGTGATCGTGGCGCTGCGACAGACTGGCGACCAGTCCAGATCTGCCTTTGTGGGGGTTAGGCTTTGGCAGACCCGTGATCCAGAAAGGGACAAAACGGTATAAACGATGAATGAATTATTTATTTATTTAAAAAAAAGATGGAACTCTACCTGTTACTACATCTCCATGTCTGTTCTCTTTAAAGGAAAACAACTGGACCTGATTTAAAAAAAAAAAGAAAAGAAAAACATTTTTTCACACAACTTCAGCTAAAACTAGTTGCACAGAAGTGATGAGAACTTAACAGTTATTAAAAACAACTTAAATTACACAATACTAAGAATGATAATTAAAATGGGTGACAATTTGGCTATATAAAAATACCACTAACTTTCTCAGTGCTGCTTTATTTACCTGTCTGAGCCTTATTTGTTTCAACAAATGATGCACAACCTGTTTAATTATGAAGTTGGCCAATTGCCTGTTCAAATTGCTAAACTGTCAAGCTGCTGGTTTTTACATTCTTATTAGCACAAATCCATAAACTGGAGTCTAACTTGAAATTTAAATGAAATTATTAATTTAAACAAGGCAAACCACAAGTGAGTACAGGAAGCTTTTCTTCTTCCTTTCCTTTTTCTGCATAGGTTTCAGTCCTTGGCCTGTTTTGTCTAAACCTCCCATCCATCTCTCCGTGCAGGTGCGCAGTGCCAACTACGAGGCAGACCCTTTTGTGCAGGAATTTCAGTTCAGAGTGCGCGACGAGATGGCCCACGTGACGGGGCGAGTGCTACCCGCCCCCATGCTGCAGTACGGCGGCAGGGTGAGCACAGAGCTCTTTATGGTACCCTTCTTTTAAATCACACCCATTCTCTCTGTTTGTCTGTCGCGCTCTCCCCTTCAGCACTCTTTAATTCTCTGTCTCTGGGGGAACTAAGTCTGTGGCTGCAGTTGTTGTTTGTGCTTCATGGTGTTGCTTTTTGTGTGCATGTACTTGAGTCTCAAATACACCTTTTTTTTCTTTACGTTTTGGAGTACATATTGTTTTTTAAAGCTGGAAGCCTCAACAGTTTTTCATTCAGAAACATTTTTGATTATTTTAAATGCAGAAGAATAATCTGATTTAAGCAGAACTGCAAACCTTTAAACTAATTGATTTATACTAATTGAGCCAAAATTATCAATTAACATCTGATGCAGCAATAATCTTTTACATTTTTTCTATTTTACCAAAACCATTTTGTTTACTCACTCATACCACTTCAAGTGATGTTTTCTATGTTTCTTTGAATGCATGCAGGATTTTTTTTTCATGTCCTTTGTTGTGACGTTGCATGCTTGCTTGTTCTGGCCGTGTTGACGTAAGTCTCTTGAACTTGAGTTTTTCTCCTCACAATGAAAAGAACCCGTGCTGAGACTTGAATGTTGTTCCAGAACCGCACCGTAGCCACTCCCAGCCATGGGGTGTGGGACATGAGGGGAAAGCAGTTCCACACCGGGGTGGAGATCAAGATGTGGGCCATTGCCTGCTTCGCCACACAGAGGCAGTGTCGGGAAGAAATTCTCAAGTGAGAGCTGTTAACCTGCTAAAGAATTAGTTGGATATTGTACTTGTTTAAAAATCTTAAAAAAACAAAAGAAAAGTTATTTAAAAGTAAAAATATTTTTGTTTACAAGAACCATCTTTGTACAAGAAAATTGAATGTTGGTTTATGGGGGTAAACATGCACTCATACAAGAAGGTTTGGAAGAAATGTTGTTGATTTTCTGCTTCTCAAGCTGGTTTTGTCACTCTTGAGCTCCTAATTTTCCTCCATGGCATTCCAATGACTAACTCTACAAGCACACTGTTTTTTTTCTTCAGATTTGCTGAATATTTGCCCAATTTTTATCCTGTTCCTAAGTCTACAGAAGTTAACAGTTTTCTTTATTGATGTTTTTTCTACTGCTTGATCATCCAGGGGTTTCACAGACCAGCTGCGTAAAATCTCAAAGGATGCTGGGATGCCCATCCAAGGCCAGCCCTGTTTCTGTAAATACGCCCAGGGTGCAGACAGTGTGGAGCCCATGTTCAGACATCTGAAGAACACATATGCTGGACTACAGCTTATCATTGTCATCTTACCTGGAAAGACTCCTGTTTACGGTTAGAAATCTGATAAGAAAATATATTTCAAACTGGAAATCTTGCAATTCAGAGAGATCCATAAATGGTGTATTCAGAGGGATTTTTGTTTTAAAAACTGAGTTAGAGGCTTTATTTCTTCTTTAAATCTCATTGAAAGAAACACAAAAAAAAGAAGATGACCCGGTACACGAGAAATGATTTCTGAGATTTTCTGAAAGAACCACAACTAGGTCTGACATTTAATATAAATCACTAAATGATAATGATGTACATGAGATTCCTGTGTATAGAAACACAGAGTGTGGTCTGTCCTGTAGGTAAAAAATGTTTTTAACCCCTCTTAGCGGAGGTGAAGCGTGTGGGAGACACTCTTCTTGGCATGGCAACCCAGTGTGTTCAGGTGAAGAATGTGGTGAAGACGTCACCTCAGACCCTCTCCAACCTCTGCCTCAAGATCAATGTGAAGCTGGGAGGAATAAACAACATTCTGGTGCCTCACCAGCGGTGGGTCACATATTTTTTTCCCTTTTTTTAAACGTAGTCATTTAACGGTGTGTTGAGGGATTATTTGGCAACTAATAGCTCAAACACAGAATATAGAAACTGCTCTTTTTAATCCAACTCTCTGTTTTTTGTAAATGTAGACCATCAGTGTTTCAGCAGCCAGTGATCTTTTTGGGGGCAGATGTCACACATCCACCAGCTGGAGATGGAAAAAAGCCTTCCATTGCAGCGGTTAGTTTCTTCAATTTCACATTCAAACTATCGGATTTGGATGAAAGTTTTTTTTTTCCTTTTTTATCTTTTAAGGTCTCACAATTCTCCTTTTTTAAAAATTGTTGCTACTACAGGTGGTTGGCAGCATGGATGCACATCCCAGCAGATACTGTGCTACTGTGCGTGTCCAGAGACCCAGGCAGGAGGTCATCCAGGATCTGGCCTCTATGGTGCGCGAGCTGCTCATCCAGTTCTACAAGTCAACCCGCTACAAGCCGACCAGGATCATTTTCTACAGGGATGGAGTTTCAGAAGGCCAGTTCAGACAGGTCTGCTTCTCATGTGGTTTTACTGGGCAGCTGAACAATCTCTGGTTCTTCTCACAGTAGGACATCAGTTCCCAATGTATTTGGCTCCTTTTGGATCATAAGTCATTCTCTGTTAAGCTTTTGTAGAGTAAAGCTGTTTTTTTAGTGTTGTTTTAAGCTTCCCACCTGTGGATCAGTTATTGGGATAAGCCACAGATGATTTATTAGCGTTTTTCTTTTGGTTTTGGTTTGAAGTTTTTTAAACTCCAAATTGAAGCCCGTTACTGTGGCTCTGATTATATTGTGTTTATTAATAAATATTTTTACTTGTGATTTTTTTTTTTAAACAAATATTACCTGTGGTTTGGGTGTTCTGTTGCTTGAGCAATATCTGCTGGTAGATCTGGCAGTTTCAAATATTTTCTCAGAGGCTTAAGGGAAGTGAAACCAAATAAGTGGGGTTACCAAAGCTGATGTGATGCTTGGAATAAGAACACAAGTTCAGACAGACTTAGAAGGATACCGGATGTGACAGGAGTGTAATGTAAAAAAATCAAAGTACGGTGATATATTTTCCTCCTCTAGATGCCTTTTTTTTAGTAGTCTATCTTTTGTGGTCTCAAAGTTTGGTTTGCTGCAACGTTTTCTATAAACTTCATGCAACAAAATAATTACTCTTTTGTAGCAAAGAGATTTTTGGCCAAAGATATCTGTTTTTAAAAATTGCTTCAAGCAGAACGTTTCTTCTTCCTCCTCCTCAGGTGCTGTATTATGAGCTGCTGGCCATCCGTGAGGCCTGTATCAGTCTGGAGAAGGAATACCAGCCAGGCATCACGTACATTGTTGTGCAAAAACGCCACCATACGCGCCTCTTTTGTGCCGATCGCAATGAGAGAGTAAGTCCGCATCAAAACACAAATGCAAGAAGTTTGCAACCACTGAGCACCCTCCTGCTAAACAGCCAAACGATGATTTGGTTGGTTCCTAAAGCAAAAAGGTTCAATTTTCTTTAGATGATAAAAGGTCTGTGAAGTGTTTGAATGTATGTGAATAAAAAAAAAAAAAAAAGACAGAAAAAAAACAAGGCTCCCATGCAATTATACTAGGAATACTTAGGAATTCAAATGTACTCTATGAACACCTATTCAAAGTAACTGTAACAATTAAAATTAACACAGTAGAACATGCATTTTTTCTTTCAGTTTTAGTAGATTTGGGTTTTTTGGGATTCTATTTTCATAACAAAAATCTGCATTTTTTAAGATGTTAATAATGATGAGCTCACTTCTCAGTTTATTTAACAGAAATTAAAAATATTAAGCATTTTTAATGTTCCTAATAACACTATAATTCAGCTTTTAATTAAATTAATAAGAAAGTACTCAACTTTAGCAGAAACCGTTGAATCAGGTAAAAAAGCAGCAAAGAGGTTTTACTGTAGAGATGATATACCCCTTTAGCTGCACATGTTTGGAAAGATGAGTCCCTTTTAATATTTAGAAACATCTTAGCAAAGATTGCATTTCTAGTTTCATAAATGTCAAAATAAAAGGCAGATACAGCTGTTGTTAGTTTCGAAGACGTACTCCTATCCTCTTTTGAGCTATTTTAAAAAGCATTTTCTAAAGTCTTAGTTATTATGATGCAATTTTTAGGCAAAAAGCCCCTGGTTGTGGAGCAGAGAAGGGAGGGTATTTTCTAACAAATATGCTCATTTTGTAACTTTCTTTTTTTTACTGCTCCTGATTCATAACAATTGGAATAAAGAAGTACTCAGAAATGCAATTTGGAGTGTAATTTTCTTAATGTATGTCCTCCATCATCTGAAAAACACCACAAGAACATGTTAAAAACAATGAAAACACGTTTTTTTTGGGGGGGGCGGAGTAGGTCTTTAAACAGACGTATAAAAACTACTTACTGGTTAGTAAAAGCAGAATTTTACTTCTAAAATATCCTAAGTAATAGGAGTGGGCTTAATGGTAGCAAGCATTTGGACCAGTTCCTCTCTTAACCTGGGTAATTACTTCTGATTAAAACATTAGGGCACATCATGAACAGAAATCTCTAGAGTGGTTCTCAAGGCCTCCTGAGTAAGAGCAACCTGGTAATGACCTTATTTTCTCCACACACACTCTTGCACAGAGTGGTATGCTCTCAGAGGCATTAGGATTTTAATTGGTTGTTTTGAAAAACGCTGGGTGAATTTCTGCTTGGTTTGCCCCGTTAACTGTTTCTTTTCTTTCTAATTATGCAAAAATGTGCATTCAACATGAATTGTTTTAAAATATCTGCTCTCCCCTTATTTGTGGTTTTCTGTATTTTATTTGTTACCCATTTCTTCACAAATCTCCTCTTTTCTTCATCAGGTTGGGCGCAGTGGAAACATTCCTGCTGGTACCACTGTGGATACGGATATTACGCATCCTTATGAGTTTGACTTTTACCTCTGCAGCCATGCTGGAATACAGGTCAGAACAACCTCTTCTACTGAGCTCTGATTGCTGCCTTTTTACACGGCATTCTTTTTCATAGAAACTGTGATAACTGAGTAACTTTGCACTTTAAACAAACAAAAGTGGCTTGTTTTATTGGTTTAGCCTGACCCTCACAGGTGTTGTAAATACAAACATAAATAATTTGCAAAATGTTTGTGTTTTTTCTAAAATTAGTAAATAATTATCTGTCAGAATCTTTAGAAAAGCAAAAATCTGGAATGAATTTGTCTTTGTGTTTTTGCATTAGCAATAAAAATAGTTTCAAAAGAAGAGAGTTACAGAATACTAGTGCATTTATCATAATGAAGAACATAAACAAACTCTGAGAATTAAACAATTATGTTGCTGAGCTTTGTTTTTCTCAAAAGCAAAGTGTGTTCAGACCTAAAGGACAGTATAATACAAATGTTGTTATATTTCTGACCTCAGGGCACCAGTCGGCCCTCTCACTACCATGTTCTGTGGGACGACAATTGTTTTACCGCTGATGAGTTCCAGCTGCTAACCTATCAGTTGTGCCACACCTATGTGCGCTGCACCCGCTCAGTCTCCATCCCCGCGCCCGCCTACTATGCTCACCTGGTGGCTTTCCGGGCCCGTTACCACCTGGTGGACAAAGAACATGACAGGTGAGGAAAACTTATTTTATTTTTTTTATTGTGTTTGGAGGGGAGATTTAAGTTTTATGTATGATTTTTTTTTTTTTTCGGAAAGAAAGGTTGTTTATCTGTTGGGCCTCTCTTCTTTCCGCCTGCAGCGCTGAAGGCAGCCACGTGTCAGGCCAGAGTAACGGTCGGGACCCGCAGGCGCTGGCCAAAGCTGTTCAGATTCACCACGATACCCTGAGGACCATGTACTTCGCCTGAGCTAACAGCTCTCTGCAGCCATTTCTCCCCCGTGAAACACAAACACACACTTTCAGACAAACACACAACCAAGCACGCCTGGTTTGCCAGTCAAGGAGTCCTCGCAGGTGCACGTCCCACCCCCCCACATGCCTAGTCAATCCGGACCTGACACTGTGCAGAAGAAAACAGGGAGGATGGAGGGGAGGAGGCACCCCCACACTGGACTGAGGACCCAAACGCTGCTTTAAAAACAAACAAGACAAAAACTCAGCACTGTTATGCAATATTAAACCAGCCAACCATTTTTTCCACCTTTTTGAAGCCCCTTTAACTCCCTTCAGATTTGTTTTTTTTTTGTTTCCTTTACTTGTGACCTAATGGGTGTTTTTTATTGTTGCTTCTTGTTACTTTTCCCCTCCTTTGACGGTCTTTCCAGCAGTCTACTTTTTTGTTTTTAATTTCTTAACATTGCATCTTTTACCTCATGTCAGTTGGAGCAGCAGCACTTTTATATTCTGTCAGATATACTGTTTGATTTTATTTTCTCCCAAGGTCTGATAAGAGGTGTTAAGGTATTTGGAGTGTTAGTTTTACAGACTTTAGGTCCTCCAACTTGCTTTTTTTTCTTTCTTTTTGGTCACTTTTCAAGAATTGAATGTCTGAAGCCTCGTGTTCTCTTGAACACACTGCCACCTGCTGGCTCAGACTTTTAAAATGCCCCTTTGAAAGGTTCTGGTTTTTTTTTTTTTAAAACCCATTTTGACCAGATGCCCCATCTGGGTGTTGCAGCTCCCATTTTTTGAGGGGGCTCAGGTCTTTGTGGATTCACAGTCACTCCTCACACTTAGGCCTCCTCACAGCCAACAGTTCCTATTGGCTGATTACAAATCACCTGGAGCCACATTTTTAATTTAAGTTGAATTTGGACATGTATCTTCTGTATCAAGTCAGCCATTTTTACAAATTTTTTTTGAGGGGGGGTGTATATTTTTTATTACTCAGTCATGTTTTTAATTTTTGGCTGACAACATGCATTAATTCCCCTCAATGCTTTTCCCTTTTTCGTTTGAGATGTTGGGTTAGGAGAGTTGGGGTCGAGGGTTTCCTTTAGTGCAATAAGTAGAATGAAGGGAAGAGGGTTTTATGGGCCTTTTATGACTCAAAAAGAGTTGCACTTTTCATCTGGAAAGTGTAAAATTGAAAAAGATGGCAATGTTTCTGCCTCAATGAGACACAAAACTCTTTTTTTTCTGAGTTTCCCCGTGGCTATTAGCATAGGCCAAAATGGTGCAACTTCAATTTTGATTTTTTTTAATTTTATTTTATTTTAATTCAAACAGAAAATGTTTAGTGGCCCCTTACTTTCATGGTGATCAATTCTGAAATGTTGATCATCAGTTTACCAGACTGGTAACTTTTCCTTCTAATAGTGGTAAAGTGGGGGACAAAGGCCATAAAGAGGTAGTATTCAAGTGCCTGGAAGAAAAGTTTTGCTGTCAAAATCTGTATAACTTATAGGAGATTTCGTTTCAGTTGGTGATCAAAACGCATATTTCAGCTAATGCACTGCAAACAGATGTTTAAAGTGAGAAAGTTTCACCTGATGCCTCTTATTCTCAACGATCGCCTGACTTTCTTCAATGCGTCTCGCGCAGATCAGCTTCTCTTTGTCTCCACAGCAGTGCAGCTGCTTACTTCACTTCTGAACACTTTTCTGGCTTTAAGGTTGTTCACTGCTTTACATTCAATAGAGCTGAACGCTGCTGCTAAGCTACAAGGTGTGGTCTACGGGCACGGAGTGTCTTTTAAGCAGAAAAAGCAAGTCCAGATAAAAGCTGTATTTCCTGCCCATGTGACCATCTGCAAAAATCACAGCTGAGGAGTCCAGTGGACAACCAATATTTGCCGGCTGTTGGCGTAAAGTGTTTACGTGGATTGCGGTCACCACAAAGCCCTTTAGGCGTTGACCTGAAACTTGTTTTGTTGAGTGTTTTATTTTGTTTTTGTTTGTTTGTTTTTAAGGTTAACTGCACTAAAAGAAGCATGTGTTTCCAGGCTGAACACAGGCATGGTGCTACTTTGAGTAAGAACTTGAGCCTCTATGTTTGAGACTGAGCATGGAGTTTAGTCAAAGGAGAAAATAAACAGTAAACCTCACTAACTGAAGGACATGAGAAGGTAATTCTGCTAAGGTTTGTGCAAAGATTTCTGCTTTTGTTTTGGGTTAGATCGGCATTTAGAGCTTGTGAATGGTACATTGGCAGACGATCCCTTGACCAGTGAGGTATGACGTAAGTTTCTGCCTCTGCTGTTGTCCTGACAGCCTTCCAGTGTGGAGGTCGGTGGGTTTGAGCCTTTATTATGTCACTAGTATCTAAAAAGCCTTTTTAAAAAAAGCCAGATTGAAAGTATATTTGTACATTTTAAATTATGTAATGCACACCACTTATTTTTGCTAACAAAAAAGTAGTCTAATTATTAATCTTAGTAATAAATGTATCGAGATAAGTAATGGTTTAAAAAAATAACGAAGTTTTATTATTACAATGGACTGACTTGTTTCTGTGTCGCTGTAAAATGTATAGTTTATGTGTGAACAGTGGTGCAGTCGTCGAAACTAGTGACGTGTGTTTGGACTGTTATACTATTATCGATGGGGATGTGGATTTCAACCTTTGCTGTTCGGAAAAAAACACGCAAGATTCTGAATGCTTATTTCTCTTCGTTTTTGTAAGTTATAGGCCGAAAGAAGACCAAGTTGCTATGAAAACCTTTTGAATTAAGTCTTCATTACCTTGTTTGGCTTAAAAACAGGAGACCAGGAGCAGAGCCGGTTGTTATGCCGACCTAAGACTCTTGAATGTTCTGTTTTTCTTCAATTGGTGCTAAGGCCTGCTCTGCTATCTTTTTTTTTTTTTTTTTGGGATGAGGTAGAGCGAAAACGACAAGTAGTTTTTGACAGCTTCTGAGATCCATTTCAAAGGTTAAGGAATAATGTAACAACGGGCAGTAGTTCTCCATTGCTTTGTGCTAAATCCTGTGCGGATTTGCTTCAAATTGCAACCTTTTGTTGCCTTTTTTTTCTGACTAGTTCCCTTATTTGAGCCACTTTGTGAGCAAATCCAGAGAGTTGGCCTGCCGTAAATCTGCAGCGTGTCAAAGCCTGTAATCTTATTTTTGGTCCCAAACAGTTCCTCCCCTGTGCCAGAGGACTACATTCCATGGCTATACAATCTTAACCTGAGTGTTGGAAAGGAAGCTGAGGTGTTGGAAAGGTTAAGACCTGGAGGATCATTACTTAGTGGGCTCTCTTATTCATTCATGCATGTTTGGAGGGATTTGAAGCTGATCAGTGGAAGCTCTCTTAGGCAGGTTATTCAGGAAGTTGGCTGCAGATTGAAAATCTGGAGCTTTGCTGCCTGAAATGGATGTTTAGGGTGTGTGAGTTAAACGTGGGGTGGCGGCAGGGGGGCAGTTGAAATCATGTTTACATAGCAGGTGTGTTTGCCGGGCACACATTTAAAATGTCATCAGCTTTGCTTTGCAAACATGAGCCGGTAGTGAGCTAATACCCGCATGACCATTGTCAGACCTGATGAAGTGAGCAGATGTGTTTGACAGTAGCAGGAAGTTAGTGGGTTTTTTTCTCCCATTCTGTAATATTAAAAACTAATTTAGATTTTAATTATGACATAATGTCATATTCTCCGGAGAAAGTCTGCATTTTATTGGAATACGATGCTTTTCACTATAGAGTTTGGTTGCTCTCTTTATAGTGGAAGATAAAGGAGGGATAAGAAGTCCACAGAAAGTGCCTTTCCTCTCGATGGTGCTGTCAACTGAAAAAAGAAAAATTCAAACAAAATCGACATAGGATCCCATCCGAATGCAGGTTCCCGAGCATTTTACACGCTCACTCTACATGCCATCTTTTCTGTTCTCTTTAGGAATGACAATGCAAACGTGCATTTCATGCGTTCAGATGGCAAGCACCCAAGTAGAGCTCGATGCCAAGTAAACTGATGTGGTGGAGGTGAAGTTCTCGTGGTGCGTCTTGGACCAACGGTGTTCTAGGTACAGTGGATTGTGGGTTTGAAGGGCGAGGGCACGTTTTTCTTTTGTTTTTGGGGGGTGGGGGGGTCATATCTTGACACTTGTGTGGTGTGATACACCCCAGCCCGTGAATGACAAACATAGCACAGCACTTTAGAGACTGCCACTGTCACTCAGACATAGCCAAGAGGTTCAAACTCTGTCCCTCCAGTCCTCATGCTCCTCTATTTCAGGAGCGATTAAAGGGTTCATACCTCAGCGGAAGCGAGGAGGCGAAGGAATGTGTGTCAGCGGACAATACAGATGGTCATCAAGTGTGCCTCATGCTTTTGGGACTGAGTTGGCTCGGTTGGGGGTGGCTTATCTTCGGGTAGCCCTTTCCTCTCTGGGACCGCAGCTCAACTCTGTTACTGGATGGGCTGGGTGTCAAAGCGTCAATCTATCTGCACAGGAACACTTTGAATACAACATATTGCACTGATGAATAGTATTTTTATTTGAATATAGCCTAATTTCTCCATAATTGGGTGCAAAAAGAGACCGTGCATTTAAAAAAAAAAAAATTTGAACAGCTCCAGTGTTGACATAGTTGATGCCCAGCCCTAAACGCAGCCCATGGCACCCTTTTACCTTAGTGCAATGCCCTGCCATGTGTCTTGTCCCTGAAGGAAGGGTGGATGTGCCCAGCAGTATGATGTCTTGAGCCAGTATGGAATCAACTGAAAACTGGGGGTGGTCTACAGTTCTGTGGGGGTACCTTATTAGTCCAGGGGGTGAATTCTTTCTATTACAAAAAAAATAATAAAAATTAATAAAAAAAAAACACTGCACCTCACTTACCTTGGTATGCTGCATATGTTAAACTAAATGAAAGAAAACTGCAAATCGCTTTTATTATGACATAATGCTTGAGTAATGCGTGATTGCGATCTTCCTACTCAGTAACTATTTTAAAGTTGAGATAGCTGTAGCTGTAAAATAAATAAATAAAAATATTCAGTTTTGTCTTAACACTTATCCGATTTTGAGAAGTTGTTCTTGAGCCGACTTTTGTTTTGTCCTATTTAAATGTGTTGTTCTCTAAATGTATGCGGAATATTTTATGGCGTATTTATTGAGAGCGTATAAGCGGCTGGAGTCTCCGCATCATTTTGGAGCACGCTGGGGGGGTGGAGCACACAGAAGAAGCCTTTTTTTTTTTTTTTTTTTTTTTTTAACTTTCAAAGATCCTCCCCCTTCATGTTGACGCCTTATTCTCGTAGATTCGCAAGCACAACAACATGGAGGGGGGTGTACTGCTTAGAAAAAAAGGAGCTGGTGGGTTAAACTCCACGCAGTTTTCCATTCAGCTCCGGTCCTTCGTCCTCATCAAGCCTCCTTTTTGATCTCGCCACCTCCTCCCCCTTCCATGTTGCAGTTCACCTGTGACGAAGGGAACTCTTTCTGAACACTGACCCGAGTGTCAAAAGCTGAAGACACAAGCTGCTAATTGGTACGTTAGCCATAGAAATTCCCAGAGCCAGTAACAGGATAAATGGAGTTTGATGAGGGTGGAGGGAAAGAAGATGGAAAGACCTTTTTTTTTTTTTTAGTCTGTTATTGTGATCCTTTTTGCATAGGCTTTGCTTCTTTCCTCTTAAATTGTTTCCTGTGAAGTTTCATCTGTTTTTGTGCCAGAAATATTTCACAGCAGGAACAGGTCTCATTCCACAAGAGAAGACACGCCTCAGCCTTAAATGCATTCTCTCACAGTCTTTTAAATCTATGTGACCTTAGGAAATCTGTCGGGTGGCCTGCAGAGAAAACTAGCCTATGTACTCGATCTGCCCTGAGTCTCCAAACCTGCTTCTTCATCTCCTGTCATGAAAACCACTAACTTCAGCTCGAGTTCTCAAAAAAACTGTACCTTTGGAAATTTCCTCTCACTCATCTCTGTTGCTGTCGGGCTAAAAAAAACAAAAAAATCAGAGGCCAGATGCACAAATAACGATTTCTCTCCAAAATCACCTGCAAATCATGTTTTAACAAGAACAAGCACAGTCCACAAAATGCTCAGAACCAGGGAATTATTATTTTTTTAAGTAGATATGATGGGGTGCCATTTTTGCTTTGGAGACACCAAGTTTTACAAAAAAATTACAAAACTTCAATTTTTTTCCCCTCAATTTCCCAAATTTCTAAATGTAAACGTCATCCTCTCCTGTGGTTGTGAATTAGAGCGTATTCTTCATCCTTCAAAATAACAAATGAGTGAAAATGTGGTGTGTTTGATCCTTTTTAATAAGAAATGTAAAGGAAAATTCCACAAACGCTTAATAATCTGTTGGAAAGAACCTGTGCACATGGACATGGATGCATCTGGCCTCTGGAGCAGGTCAAACAGCCTCAGGACCGTTCAGAATCACGTAAAGCAAGTCTGCCAAATAGGTTAATTTGTACATTTCACCTTGTTGTGTGTATAAACCTCTCGGTTACAATGGTCTTGTTATCAATGGCAAATCCAAAGAACAAATCCAGTTTGACTTTGGCCTTAAAAGAACCAGGAGGAGCCCCCAGTGTGCTAGATAGGAGACCTGTGCCTGTATTATGAACCAAGAATTTTCTCTTTTTTTTTTTTTTTTTTGTCGTGACTTATATTTTTTTCTTTTGTTTTCTGCTTTAGTTGTCCTTTACCCAGTTAAAAGATCAGAGACATGGACCTTTTCTGAGCGTTCTCATCCCGGTCAAAAAAAAAGAAAAAAAAAAGACAGATTGTCCAGTAAAACCCACCAAAAACCTTTTTGGTCCAACAAGTGTTTACTGTAATGTTTACTCCCACCTGAAACCTGTGCTTTTTTGCATTTGCATTCCAGCAGATTTCAAACCAAATATTGCAGATGAGATTAGGCTCACACAGCGGTTTTGATGACACATTTCTTGACATTGGCCAGGGATCTCAAACCCTTTCTGTACTCCGATTGTTCCAAGTGTCTTTCTGTTTTCTTTGTAGCAACCTAAAGATGACGAGCTCTGATACCTCTGAGTGAGGCACCAGCGAGCAGCTGTGTATGTTGAACAGTCAACACACGATGATCCACGTCTCAGTGTCTGTACTTTGCAAAGGCTCTGTTGTACCAACAGCTCTATTCCTTTCAGTTATGTTTTTCTTTGGTAACTCTCTTAGTTTGGCCTTTTTTGTGTTTTGCTTTGCTTCAGTTTGAAGTGTATCTTTGACTAATACTTGCAATAAAATGCTTTGCTTTACCTATGGTTGTCTTGGGACAATTGCAAAACTTTTTCCTATCAGAGAAAGCTGCATGAAGTTGGAGTTCAACTACATGCGAACGTTTTTTTAAACTAATCCCATGTGTTCCAGTGTCTGCATAAACAAGAATTTGCCTAAACTGCTAAGAAATGACCTTGAAAATAATGAGAGTTTGAGGTTTCAACGTGCTGCATCCTAAATGGTTTTGAATTGTGAGTGCTGTCCTTGACTCTAAAGTCAGGAAATATTTTGAGTCATTTTAAAAGCGTTCCCAGTGGTCTTTTAATCATAATCATTCTATTTTTTTGTGTCGCTTCCTTGGACTTTGTTTCTGCAGTGCAGCATGAGTTCATTTGAAAATTTGCCTCAACATTGACACAGAGCAACCCCGCTCCCCCTTCCCACTATGTTACTGAGAGCTCTTTGTTTACACGCTCTTCTGCTGCCTTACAGCCTCTCGCATCCTATCCAGGCATACAGTTCTGAGCTGGATGCCAGCTCAGACGAGGACGTACATGGATCTAGTTGTGAAAAAGTAGATCCATCAGAATAGAGTGGAGCAGGGAACTTGTGGCCTGTCAATCGTATTTTCAACGTCTTTAAACTTTATTTTTTTAATCTGATTCACAACAATTTGAATAAAGAAATACTCAGAAATGCTTTTTTAAGTAACATTTTCTTAATAAATGTCTTCCATAGTTGTGTAAATGCCAGAAAACCATGTTTAAAAACACCATTTCGATGGGAGTGGGTTTTAAGTCCCGCCGGTTGCTGTCCAGTTCTGACTTTCTTCGACTTTCCAAAGGTGATCAAACTTTTACATTTGACAAAAATGAAGAATGAAAAATACATGATTATTTTCAGCATTTCATTGCGAAAAGATATTAGGAATGTGATTGAAGATCTAATCTGTGTTGCATAATGAAACAAGTTCCTAATCTTTGGTGATTTAGTGAATAAACCCCAGAGCTGAGACACTGATGGTGGTTCAGTCAGTCAGTCCATGTGGGCAACGGGGTGGAGGAGGCCTGGATAGAGTGCAAAGACTATCTTTTTATGAATTTAAAGGCAAAAATATGATTGGCTGAGACAAAAAAGCAGGCTATTAAGCTATCAGATTTAAAGTAAAAGCCTAAATGATAACGGTGTGTATCTCATAAAATGTTCCAGCAAAACGTGTGAAAATGAGGCCTGAAAATACAATTCTGTAAAACTGCCAGCAGGGGGCGACACCTGTATTTGCAATATCTGTCTCACCATGTAAAGATACATTTATTCTTCTCACTGTTTTCTCAGTGAGACCCAGTCATAGTTCTTGTGTATATCCAAACATCAACCCGATAGCTGGTATTTTTTTAAGCAGTTAACACAAAAAAGAAAATTGACTCATAGAGAAAAATGCAAACAATCTCTTTTTTGTTTTTGCACTTGATAGTATGGCAGTATTTATTTCTTTTATTTGACAATTGGATGTTTAAGAAGTTTTCTTTATTGTAGGACATTCACCAATTCTGATGCAAACTTAATAAAATATACAAACTTTCCTCCTCTTTTTATCCCCATGTATTCTTGTTTTCACGCTTGGCTGAGAATAAATTAAACGCTTTATTTCCACGCATTTTGAGCATCAATATTTTGCAGGAAGCTGGGGATGCATTCAACTTGGAGCAACATAATGAGAGAGCAATAACCAACAGCAAGAGATCAGCACAGCTGCAGCATCATTAAAATGTGACGAGATGGATTATCTGATACCAGATGCTCTGCAGGGTGGGACTGAGCACAGATTATGTTCGCATCCCAACTGTCAGTCCCTTAGCGGCGAGCCACGTGCATTTGACAAAGTGATGGTGCAATTTCCCAAACATTTTTTAAATAAGGAAGACGGGCCATTCAGGGAAAAAAAAAAGTCCTGTGAACCTTGATACAGCTTTTAATTTTTGTGCGATGACATTATGATCTAGGAGGTAAAAGAGGTCTGTAGCAGTTTATTTTTTTATTTTTATGTTTTAATTTGGATTGGAATAAGCTGTGAAAGGAAGGTAAAAGAAGAAGCTGATGTCACATCCTCGATAGGAAGTTTGAAGGCAGTGCGAGTGAACTGTAATGTTGAATGTTCTACTGGCTGCAGCTTGAGGGTAACAACACAAGAAGAACAACAAGTTTGGAACCAGAAAGGTTTTTGTTCAGAAAAAAGTTCAAATGGGTACCCTAAAGCGTTATGAGAGCACTGAACTCAGCATGCAGCACTTTCACAGGTGTTGCTGAAGACATTTCTCACAATTTTATTCGTTGTAAGGCTGGTGGGGGAGTTCTTAACAGTCACTTATTTTCTGCATTGTTTTCTTTTCCAAACACCAACACAACTCGCCATTACTTATAAGATAAACATCATGGATCAAATGAAGTTTTGCTGCTTTTTCCTAGATCCACTAAGTGTTGGAGAGGCTGTCATGCAGGAGGCCGTTCTGCTGAATTATTCTTGCGTCTTTCTTCAGTGCCTTTTAAGTCACTGTACTTGAAGGACTGTCTTGTTATTTCGCCATTTGCTAAATGACAATGTTGCACTGACAGTTAGTGATGCAGCAGCAACTCCAGCTGCCAACTAAGGCAGCGACATAAGTGGTTTTAATAAAAAGGATTCTCGACTTAAAGTGCCTTTCAGCTGCAAAAACTGTCTTGATCACAATTTCAGTCGTTTGCAAGACAAATAAATGTAGACTGAGACAGCTGGCTCCCTCCCGTAGTGCAGAATGGACAGGGTCTTCACGCTGCAGGTTGTTCTGGCTCACAGCTCAAACATCAGCTGCTGCTTTTGCCCTTTGCCGCTCCCACTTTATTTCCATTCTTCTTTGTTTTCCTCTTTTGCTTCCTGCCATCTTCTCAGCATGGTTCCCTGATTAGCTAATGATGATTAGATGCATCTGTAAAGTTTTGACCTTGTAGCTATAAATGGAACAAACGAGTGGAATGGCTTTGATTTAAGACAGTCTCAGATCTTGGTTCAGCGAGGAGAGTCTGGTTAGTTTAAATAAGTGGTTCAAAGGGATGGGGTTTAAGAATTTGTGCCTCACTGATTTTTAAAAAAATCTTTTGTTTTCACCTTTATTTAAACATTTGTTGTAGTTGTCGATCCCCATGCAAGCGTCTGAAAAACGGGGTGTAAGATCAGTTTCGAATGAACTTCTAAATTCTGAAACTTAAAGAGCCACTCCGATTTAAAATTGTGTTTTTTTGTGCTTTTAACACGTTTTTGCAGCATTTTTATGATGATGGAGGACACACAAGACTAAAGCTCAAAAATGCATTTCTGAATAATTTTTTATTTTCTTGGAAATCAGGAGCAGACAAAAAAATGTCGTCTGAAAAAGATTGTATGTGATGCGTGGAATTTACGCTGTGCAAGTAGTCAATAGATTTATCTTCATTTTCCTCGTCCTAACTGGTAATCTAGCTCAAAACTGTGTGGCTGGAGAGCTTCTATATTGCTCACAATTTTTTATTTTACACCAGTAATGTCAGGTTGGGGTTGTGAGGGGCTGTAAGCAATCGAAAAGAGTGTAAAGAGATGGATGACGGGAAGTAGGGCTAGGCTTCCCTACCTCAGAGGTGAATCACTAGTCAACTACTGGTGCTCTGCTGAAACTATGTTCTTGTAAACAGCAGTTTTGTTTCTCCTTTGCCTAAAAACTGTAGACTATAATCTTAACTAAAAGACCACTCGGAACGCTTTTAAAATAGATCAAGTGATGAGTTGGAATTAAAAACAAGAACAGTTTACCATTAAACGTGTCTTTAAAGGCAGAATACAAATAGATTATCACTAGAGAGAAGTCTGGATGAGTTTTAAACTGGTAGTGTTCAACGATGTGTGAACATTTGGATAGAACCAAAGATCTGTTGTGATTCTGGTTTCTACAGAACTTTTGAAGCTCTGTCACTAGTGTGACATTTTTTTCCATTTTCCTCCAACCTCTGCTGCTTCCGTCAGGAGGGTGGGTGATATAGAAGGAAAACAACTTGACTCCCCGGCTGTGCTCCGCTGTCTGCTGGTCGTGTGGATGACAAACGACTTGGCAGTGCAGAGAATTATCACACGACGGCCTGCAGAGGATAACCCGCCCGCCATTTGCTGAGGCCCATTTTTGTGTAAGGTTTAGCATCCGCAGCTCCCAGTCAGCAGCAAATATTGATTTTAAGATGCTGCAAAGTTTCTGTATTCAAGCACAATCTGTAATTGTCTGTCATGTTGATTCAATTACATTTCCTCAGATCCTGACTGGGACCTTCGGTTTATGGAAATTGCATTTTCTCTCTGCTTAAACGAGTTTTCTCTGGGTGCTGCCGATTTTTCTAACAGTCAACAAACATTTCTGCCAGGCTTGCTGGGGATTCCTAAATGTCTTGGCCTTGGTGGCCTTGTGATGGACAGTCCAAGGTGCAGCCAGCTTCTCACCTGATGATGACTTCAACAGGCTCCAGCTCCCCATGGCCCCAAACATGGATGAAAAATTAATGGATGCAATCTACAGGGGAAAATCCGCAACGGCCGTCTTGTCTCTCTGTCCAGCATGTTCCACTGAACCGTTGTTATTAGAAAGCTATGTTTTTACTAAATCCAATGGGTTATTGATTATTTCTTAGCTTGTGGCTTTTTCCTCAACCTCTTGAATTATTTATTAGCAGTGCTGGGTCTCAATGTGCATGAAAATTCGCCCTAAAATCATTTAAGATGACAACATACTCCTGAGACGTTTAGTAACTAGTTAATTTTGCTTAACCTGCTTAGATTTCTCTGCCAAAAAGTGATCTTAAAGTCTATTAAACCTGTAATCTGTGATTACAGCCTGGAGCAGTCCTGGAATGTAAGAACCAGATTGTTTTTGCAGTTCTTGTTCCTTACTGTGCCTTTGAGCGAGGAATTTGCCCCCCGCCACATTCTCAAAAAATCACCCCAAAAATCACCTAAATTTGCACCTGATACCTGGTAAAAATGAAACTTTGACATAGAGATCAACCCCCACCACCACTGCCATCATCGCCTGAAAAAAGGAAAATGACATCGAGAGAATCCGTAAAAGAAAAAAAGAATGGGGCCAAAATCTCTTATGGGGCTCAAAGAAATGTTTTTAAACTCCAATGACGAAACCAATAGACGTGTCAGAGATATCCGAAGGAAAATCTTTGAAATTATTATGGGATGGTCACATGACCAACAGCTTGGTGGCCATTTTGTGGCAAAAGGTGAAATGGCAACTTTTGCTCAGTAGAATTCACAGGTTAATCCTAAATCCGTTATCAACGTTTTGTTGACCTTTGACCGTGGGAAGAGGCCACCATCTAGAATACAAATGATGGCCATACACTGCTTATGGCTTTATAAAAAACAAAAACCTCAGCAGAAGTTGAAGCTCTATTCCAAACTCAAGCGTTGATGTTTGTGTGAGGATCAGTTGTGCATTTTCTATTCCAACCACTAATAAACCAGCAAGCCATTTTTTTTAATGTCAGGCAGGCCCTACTAGTTACGACATTTACAGTACAGAGTAAGTCATCAGAAACTCCACCAAAAGACATCAAGACACATTTCTCTCAAACCACATTTATTTTCCTTTTGTCATTCCTTCAGCAGTCCCATCTGTAAACAGAATTTTCCAGCAACATCTCTATCTTAAAGCTCCTGTTGTGAATAACGGGGGTTTCTGTTTCACATGTATGTTTCATGGATCAGTGGACTTCCTCTAGAGATCCACACAGAGAACACAGCCAGATTTCTGGCTGTTTGAATCTGCGGGCGCACCACTGCAAGCAGATAGATAATAATGAGTGGTGAGGGACCAGCAGGAAGTCCCATCTAAAGAACTGTGTGAATTCTGAGCAGCTTCAGCTTTCCTCCCAAAAAATCCTATTCAGGTAGTGTTTGGTTGTTCATCATGGATTAAAAAAAAATGTGGCTTTGCTTTTATAATGAATAGAAATAGTTAATTTCATAAACTTCTAAAAGCTGGCAGAATTAAACTAGTGCTGTCAATCAATTACAAAATGAATCAGATTAATCACTTTTGGATTGGGATTAATTACGATTTATCACAATGTTTCTCAAGATAAATTTTATATGACAGTATGTGGCTTTTGAACCAAAAAAAGACAGGAGAGAACATGTTTCCTTCATTTTTTTCATTCATTCATTCCCTTTTCCATACCCGTCTGGTCCCTTTCGGGGTCACGGGGCTGCTGGAGCCTATAACCCGGCCACTCATAGGTTAAGGGAGGGGACAAGTTGCCAGTCTGTCTCAGGGGTCCTTCATTTTTATTGTCTAAAATGTTTTCATTTGTAAAGAACTTATAAAAAATGTAACTCAGATGTCCCAGAAATGTAACTTGTGTGCACAAAACATACCAACAGTGAGACAAACAGAATACTCATATCTGATTGGCTGTTGTGTCTTCACATGCACAAAAAGTAGTTCTGGTCACATAGCCAAAATGTCTTATATCACTCTGCTGGCTTCTTCAAAACACATTTTTTGCTTCATCTCCTGGACAAAAACAAACAGTAAGAGTTAAACTTTTTCTCTGAACTGATGCTTTACTGAACCTACTGTGAAGATCAGCACAAATATTGTTTTCCTTTGCCGCTGCAGCAATGCTTTGTTGTGTTACCGTGACAACAGGCTGCACCACCAATCAAATAGTCAGCTTTTTGTGAGAAAGCAGGCTCAGCTGAAAACATAACAAAAAAAATGACAAGAAAGTTGATAGAATATTTATTTACTTTGCATGTGTGATAACGAGGTGTGTATTTACAGAAACAGACGCACGTCATGGAAGCCTGCACCACCAGACACCAAGCAGAAGACTGTCACTTCTGATGTGTAATTAATCTGCGTTAATAAATGATAACGTGTTCATTTTAAAAAATGAATTGCGTGTGTTAATGCATTAACGTTGACAGCCCTAATTTAAAGACAATTCTGTCCAGTTTACTGATAACTAAAATGCTGCCTCTTCTACCAGACAAAATAAAAAGAAATCCTGATAACTGGATCAACAGAGCATTGGCACCCTTACCTAGTAATTTTCAATCACTGATGTAGCGTGGGAGATTGTTAGATGAACCGTTGGAAATGATCCAATTTATCTTATCTAGAGGGGGCCAAAAAGAATTTGTCAGTCACTAAGTGTGCAAGTTGTACCACTTAAGATGAGAGGTCTGTAATGTTCATCATAAATGCACTTGAACTGTAAGAGACAGACTGTAAAAAAATGAATCCAGGTAATCACGTTGTTGGATTTTTAAGGCATTTTTTTTAATAATAATGAAGAGAAGAAGTACAGAAGTTCAAATACTTGGTTGAGAGAGGTCAAATGTTTCCAGTAGGTCTTCACCAAATTTGCAGACATGCTATTTTGGCCTAAACTTCCATGCAGATCTTCTCAAGAGCTGTGATGTTTTGGGGCCATTGCTGAGCAACATGGAGTTCCAACTCCCTTTACAGATTCTCTATTGGATTGAAGTCCAGATAATCTGTAGAACGTTGAAATGCATTTCATGTGGCCACTCCTTTGTTGCCCAGGCAATGTGTGTTAGATCACTGTCATGCTGAAAGATCCATCCATGTTTTATCCTCTCACTGATGGAAGGAGGATTTTGACCAAAATCTCACCATTCACGACTCCATTCATCCTTTCCTTCACACCGATCAGTCATCCTGTCCCCTTTGCAGAAAAGCAACTCCAAATTATGATGTTTCCACCCCCATGCTTCACAACAGGCATGGTGTTCTTGCAATGAAAAGTTCCATTTTGCTCAGATAAAACACATTATTAACAAAGCAAATAAAACACTAGAACCAACAAACTGGACACTTTAAATATAAATACAACACACAAACCAAAAGACACAAAAATGTTAGATTCCAAAATAAGAAAAAATATAACAAAAAACAATCAAACATAACTGTTAATTGGGATGTAATTAGATACCAAAATAGTGATCAAGTGACTTTAAACATAATCGGATTACCTTGACCTCAGTGTTTTTACTTGTAATCTAATTACTTTAAATGTACTTTTTTAAATTTAAATTTTTGTAATTGTAATTTTGTTAGATTAAGTTACATGCAAATTTCCTGTTTGGGAGTAGATTTGAATTCTGCATGTATTGCAGTTACAGTCTAAATAAGTCATTACAGGAGTATTGTGTTGCTTTAAAAAGTAGTGTAAAGTATAGCAAGAACAGATTAAGCACTAATTTTATGTTACTGCTCATTAAAGCAGTTTGTGGCATTCCTATTTTCACAATCCTTTAAAATGAGTAAAAATCTGAAGCATAAAATTGACTATTGTAAATGGCAAATTCTAAAATATCATTTGCTTGCGTGGGGTGATATGCTTGGTGTTGTCGTGAAAACCTTCCCTTCATGCTCTATATTTAAAATGCATTCAGAAATGTGTTCAGCTTCAGTTTGGTTGCATCTACAAGCTTTATGAAGCTCTGCGTGCTGCAAAGTGATTCACCACATCCCTGCAGGAAACTGCTGCTGGAAAATTTCAAATCAAAATTGGATCTAAACTCCCAAATCAGAATATTCTTCTTATTCTAAAAGTTATTTTTTTTAGTCACAATTGCCTTCACATTCAGCTGCTTTTACGACGTTTTTATTTACCCTCAGTTTCTGCCTTTTGTCTGTTTATCTAAGCATTTCATTTTTATGAAAAAGCTATTGTAGGATGTTTAAAATGTATGAATTGCTTCAGATTTTGCATTTCAATAAAAGCCTAATTATGCAAAAAAATCATTTCAATTATTTTTCAATTAATTGTAAACATTTGTGATAGAGCCAAAAAGTTTAACAAAAGTTTTTAAATCAGAATAAATAGCAGATGTGATTGAAGTGTTTACATACATATTCAAAAAAGGTGAAGATTGTAGGTTGGCTAAGGACACAATAAAAATGTTTATGTTAATTTTATTTTCCTCTTTTTTAAAGTTTTGTAGATTTCAAAATGCATAACTTTAAATGATCCTCAAATTTTAAGTTCAAATTTAAAATACTAAGTCTAACGTTAAACCACAACTTTTTTTTTAAATCCATCAAAGTAAAGAAAAGGTGAAAAAAACATTACCAAAATGTTGTCAGACAATCTATTTCTAGGGTCACGACCTTGTCTCCCTCCATGTCTCCTTCATTCGCATTCAATAAATGCTATCAAGGGAATCTTAATAATGAGCACTGACACGTATCCAATAAAAATGCAATAAAGGCAATCTTGCCTTTAATGAACACTGCTTCAAGAAAGATCTTTCTGCTTTCAACCATTTATTTTACGCATCAGAATGAAAAAAAAATCTTATTATAAATCACATTGTTACTTAGAAAAGGATGGTAAGCATTCAGTGCTAACTTGACTCAAGAAGTTTTTAGTGAATCCATGTCAGTTTTCTTATGTCCAGTTTGGGCTCTTTAGCTTTCAGCTTTGCTTCCACATGATGCATGCACCTCCCCTGTTCCTCCATCTCCCCTGAAGCCTGATGGGAGGAGAATTAATGCAGAGGAGCACACAGAAGACTACCAATACAAGGGGATAATAGACTCGTGGCAGAAAGCGCTTTGACACAAATCTGGGGGAGGTAACCAACTGAGAATGTTCTGCACTCCTTCACAGCTTTTACACTGTCAAATTACTTCTCATAGGAATTATGGACACAGTTTATCTGCAGTATAATTCAGCACACTGCTTACATTTAACACCTTTAAAGGTTATACACCAACCATTTACATGGAGTCCTACACTGTTATGACTTATTGAGTCATTTGTCCCAGTAATCTTACTCTTACTTACTTAGTTTCTTTTTATATTTTAAAATATGAATGTAGTAGTTATTGATGAAAACTCCTGCCAGCACATAACAGATTCTGTGGCATGTGTTTTATTTTATTTTTTCTTTTTACCTCCAAACTCAATAAAACTTGCCCTCCCTCTGACCTCGTTTCCTTTTCCTCCATGTGGTCCGCTGGAGCCTACACAAGCCCCAACAGAAAACACTACTGTTTTGCAGGAATGGAAGATACAAAAATATGACAGTTTCTGGATGATTCCCAAGAACAATTTGTTCAATTCCAGAAGCAAGAAATAAAACTAAAATAAACATGGATGACAGCAGATATATTTACACTCTGAACTCCACAAATCAAAGTCACAGCACAAGCTGTGGTTTTCAGAAAAAAACAGCAAATCGAGCTGAATTTACCGGCAGAAATGAAACCCAAGAGCTGCATATTTGATATAAAATGTCAAATAAGATTTCAATATCCACAGAATTTTAATGTAAAGATTATATTTAAGGGAGGTTTTTTGAGGCAAACATGCCTTTGTAGAAGGAAAAAGCAAGCAGAAGAAGCATGTACATGAATCCATGACAACAATTCCATGACATGCCCCTGAGGAAAGTAGATACTGAAGGTACATTTAAATCAGATTGTGTTTGATGCAAAGACTACACAGAAGATGCTAAAATTGAAACTTTATTCTTTGTCAAGCTGGTGTTTTGTAGTTTAACGATCAAAAGGGAACACAGTGAAAAACCCCGTGCAGGAAGTAAGTGTAACTCTACTTTTATCACAACACAAAATTAGAATCAAGTGTCAGCGAATAAAAACTGCATATAGGATGACAGCTTGAACCTCTTTATGATGCAAAAAGAATCTCAAGACTCGCAAGAACAAAAAAAGGTTGCAGAGACTCATGGATGTGTCAAACACTTCAAAACAATTAACAGTTTTTCCTCCACGTTCGCAACAAAATGGTGACAATGTAGGCTTTGATTAGACGTTTATCACATTTATCTACAGTTAACTTTTAGCTCTCAGAGTCAAAGATTGTTGATTCATTTTTTATTCACATAACAGAAATTTGACCAGGATGGGATTTGTGTAAAATGTGATGCTTGTTTTTTTGTTTATTTTTCAGAAAAAAATGCAATAAGAATAAATGCGCCAAAGCAAATGCCTAATAAGACTTTAAAGTAACACTCTGATCATCCTTTAATTTATTTAAAATAAAAGGGTCTTTAAGTCATTTTGAAGCAAAATCAAAAACCCTGTTGCTTTCTAGGACATAGTTTCAGCAGAGCGGCAGTATTTCATTGGAAATTTGCCACTGAGTTGTGGCATGTAGCCACCCCCCTTCCCCTCCCCATTGCTAAAAGCTCAAAGCAAGGAGCTTGTTGCCCGCCCAGCATATTTAAGCTGCATTTCTTTTCTTCAAATCCTCTATTTGAAGAAAGAAATACTCCAAAAAGCTTAATTTTCTCTATAAGTCAAATGTGAATCCGTTTAGTTAATGTTAAAGTAGAGATGAATGACGCATCATGGTTTAAAGCTGTTCATTTGGCTCTTTATTTGAGAATGGAATTTTGGCAAACACATCATAAAGGGGATTTACAAAGAGGCTGTTTGTGCAAGACAAAAAAAAACAGATTATCATGCAATCAAAGCAGTGTTGCGTAAAAGAAAAAAAAATGGTTTGGTATCTGCTGTGAGGCTGGAAGACAACTTGAATCCACAATTGCGTCATTCCATAGACTTGGAACGAGCGACCCAGAGTCCCTGCTTGACAATCAGCATCAAGTGGAGGCTGAAAACCATCAAATGGTTTCTGAGCTGTGACTGCAGCTCACCATTTCCTCAGGAAACATCAAAACATCTCATTAGTCGTCACAAACCTTTATTTTAAAGAGCTATACTCAAAAACTAATTTTCTTTTATTGCTTTATTGTTTTAAGCCTTGAAATTGCGTTGAATAATTCAGATCTTAAACTCTCCTCATTTGCAGCACAGCAATGAAAAATAACAGTCTTTCCAAACTGAAACTATATTTTTGGATGCATGTCTCACATTTATCTTCAGGGATCCAATGCATTTACAAAATAAGTTGTTTAAAAAGATGCAGTTTAGTATTGTTCACAGCAGGAGGCAGTGTAAGGACACCGCTGTTGCTACATGCCAACTATCCACTTTTGGATAATTTTTTTTTTTTTGTCAGAAAGCAGTTCTCTCTTGCCATTGTTCAAAATCCAGTGTAAGGTCACCCGGCTCACAGGACAGGAAGGTCCTCCCTCATAGTCCACTTTGGGCTTCTCATTCTCCTCTGAGAAACAGCAATGACCTTTTTTCAGAAGGTGTCATCTAAATGTTCATGCAGTCTCTCTCCCCTGTTATTGTGCCTGCGTTTCCTGAAAAGAAGGTTCTATTTAGATCAAACAGCAATGACAAATGCGGCTCAACACACTCAAATAAGAATTGTTTTGTCAGCCGACACAGCTCGGCCTGTCATGTTGCATATCGTGTGGGAGGACGCCGTGTCACATTTTGCTGTTTCACTCTGTGCCCTCCTGTTTTTCTTTGTCCTTTTTAAAACAGCTACAACCAGTATGTTTTTTTTTTCTTTATCATCAGAGCACAGCCTGAAATTAGATTTGTGTCTGACATAGTGCCTTTGTGCATTACTATACCTCCACAGAAGGAACGCCAACACTCCCATACACACCAGAAGCACGAAGACGAGACACACCACTGCCGCTGTCATCCCTCTGCCTTGGGTCTCACAAGGTGCTGTTAGCCAAAAAAACACACCCAATGAGGAAAGAAGAAACCCCATCTGACATGTAAAAGATCAGAAGAACAAAATCATGCAGAAAAGTCCAGAGAAAGAAATTTGTACACCTATAAAGTTTTTCAAACAGCAGAAGATTCATGGAAGTGTCCCTAATTCCTAATACCCTGACTGTCTTTGAATGGTCATGCATTTCATTGCATTTGTCTCGCCTGTTTACCAGCTTCAGCATCTATCGATCGCACTCTGATAAAAAATCTCTGGAAAAACGGATGAAAGAAACTGTGCAGACAGGACATGGCTCAGACAGAATCAACAACAAAAAAAAAAACAAATGAAAAACAAGCTGGTTTAAAAACACCTGAGACGCTGACAGTTAAAGGTAACCACAGATGATGTTCACTGCTGCCTTTTGAATCAACACTTTAGATAAAATAACTTAAAGACCCACTTCGATTGTGTTTTGAACTATTTAAAAAAGCCTTCTCGTTCATTTTAAACTTATAATTATGCCACTTATTTCCAAAAGGATAAAAAGAACTGTTGTTATCTAGGATATAGTTTCTGCAGTAATTTATTAGAAATTTGCCTCTGAGTTGTGGGTGGGACTGTTGGTGTGGAGCAACCCCATCTCCCCTTCCCCTCTCCAATGCTGAGAGTTCTCTGTTTAAGCAGACCAGGGAGCTGGTGGCCTACTCGACATATATGTAGATTTTACAACTAAAAAAGGGTGTCCTGAAGTAAAAATGTAAACATTTTATAACAATAATTACAGAAGTGATTCCAAATATTGACTGAAAGCATCATCCATGTGAGTGACAACCATTTTGAGAAGGTTTTTATCACCAAGATGGTGTGTTCACAATTTTTTTATTTCTTCCGCAGCTCCTGAGAAAAAAATATTTTTATGGCTGCCAAATATCCCAAGTGTTTGTGAGTCAGACATGACAAAAATATGACAGATTCAACACAATCATACCGGACATCCTGATCCCACCACCCACCTGCTCATGGTATATATATGTAAAGTATATGTAAAGGACTTCCTAGTTAACCAACCCCAGCAGGTGAAACTGGGTCAACACTTTTCATCTGTCTGAACTCAGCATCAACTCCCCTCAGGGTTGCGTGCCGACTCCACTTCTATATTCTCTCTATACATCTGACTGCAGTCCCACCCACCCAGAAAACATCAATGTTAAATTCACTGATGACACAATAGTGGTGGGACTGATAACCGAGGAGAAGGAGAAGGAGTCCTGAAACTTGGAGAGTAGAGACTATCTAACAACCTGGGACTGAACATCTCCAAGACAAGGTGGAACAGACCATGCTCCACATGGAGCAGGAACTATAATATACTGCACATTAACAACGAACAGGTGGCGTCCTTCAAACTCCTCGAAGCCCACATTTCTTGCGGATCTCTCCTGGACTACCAACACTTCTGCCCTGGTTGAAAAGGCTCAGTAGCGGCTACACTTCCTGAGAGTGCTCAGGAAGCAGTGACTTCACCAAAACCTGCTGGTGACCTTTTGCTCCACCATCGAGAGAATGCTGACCTACGCCGTGTCAGTTTGGCACTCTAGCTGCACAGAGGCTGACAGGAAGAGACTGCAGAAGGTGACTAGCACTTCACAGAAAATCATAGGCTGCCCTCTGCTTACAATAGCCTCCATATATACCTCTCACTGCCTCGACAGAGTCAAAAGCATCCTGAAGGAAAACACTCACCCCAGTTTCCACCTTTTTCAATCTGCTGCCTTCTGGTAGACGCTACAGGGCCTTACCAGCCAGAACAAACAGACTCAGGGACAGCTTCTTTCCAAAAGCTGTGACGACACTGAATGCCAAGTTTAATACAGAGCACCTGATACTTGCGCACTTTTCTGATTATTGCGCATTTTCCCTTTTATTCTTGTACATGTTTGATTTGTTTCATTGTATCATGTATAATGATCAAAAAGGCTTTCTATTCTATTCTATTCTATTCTATTCTATTCTATTCTATTCTATTCTATTCTATTCTTTCAAGGAGCTTATCCCAGCTACTGTTGGGTGAAGGCAGGACATACCCTGAACAGGTTGCTTGTCTATTGTAGGGCAACACACTTGCACCTAGGAACAATTTAGTCACTAATGAACCTATGAAACATGTTTTGAACTTTGGGAGGAAGCTGGAGTAACTGGAGAAAACCCATGCATTTGGAGAACATGCAAACTCTGCACAAACAGGTCCTAGCTGGGATTTGGACCAGGGACTTATCACAGTGAAGCAAGAGTGCTAACCACTGCGTCACCATGCAGCCCTAACAGTATCATTATGAGCATTAAACGCTTCAATTTCACAAGCTTTGTGGTAAAGTTTAACTCCAAACAAATGTTTTACCTTCAAAAGACAATATGCTTATAGAAAAAAAATTGTATGAAAAAAGTTTTTCCAGATCTGTACAACAGACGAAAAACAAACTATGCACCCTGTTGGTGTTTCACACAGACGGATATATAGATTTATATTTCTTTTGTTTTTGGTTCCTTGAAATAAACCAATTCCAAATTCCACATAAATACAAAAAAAGTAGACAGAAAAAACAGCAGTCTGTACCTGCCGTATAGGTGGCAGAGTTGTAGCCCAGCTTGTTGCTAACTGTGCAGGTGAAGTGGCCACATATGGGAGTCTTCATGACGAACAGCATCGTTCCATCCTTGGAGACCCTCCCCAGTGTCTGGCTGATGGCGGCTCTCTCGTAGAGCCAGCTGAAGCGAGGCTCCGTCCCCCAGGCCTCCCCACACACCAGCACAGAGTGAGACACGTTGATGCTGACAGTGACATGATGAACCGCTTCTGCAGAGATGGATGAGCAGAGATGGGTTTAAATATGACAATAGCAGTGTAGGTAAAAACTCTGCACTGGGAAGAAATGAACGGCCACATGAAATGCTCAGCTGTGGACATTCATCTGCTATTAAATAAGAATAATGGTGCGTGCCTGGCCAAGAGGGTTCAAGACAAAGAATCATGAGAGATGTTTAATGCTGTTGGGAGAAACTGGCTCAGATTCAGAGACCATAATGAGATCAGAGATTGAGGTATAATGTAGGGAGTGTTGGATGATGGAAATCCCTGCAAGCTGAGAGCAGATGTAAGAGAAGAGAAGAGCTGATAAATTGTTAGAGTCTGCAGATCTGAGGAAAAACAGAGAGCTGCAACGTGACAGAGATCCTGCAGAGGAAAAGCAGCCAAACAGAGGAGCAGGAGTATCGTGCCTTCAGGCGCATTTAAATTAAAGCTTTACATTATTGAGTGAGTCATCCACAATTAGGGCAAAACAATGCGAGTTGATGGGAAATTAATGCATATTCATTAAACTTTCATTAAACTAGCTGATCTCTGACTTGACAGAATGATCATCGGCTAACAAGGTGAATATCTGGGAGATGGCAATGCTCATTGCTCTGACAAACTTTTTAAAAAATGTTTATTTTGCTTCAGTGTTTCCAATTACAGTGTGATCATTAGTTTTGTTAGAGTCGAAAGGATAACATGTTTCAAACTAAGTGCAGATCACTTGTATGGATGAAGAATGTACAGAATGTTGTAGATTCATCCACATAGCACTGTACCGTATTCTCTGACGATGCAGTATGTGGTGATGTTGGCTCCGGTGTGGTCTGTCACAGTCACAGCGTACACGCCGCTGTCTGTTCTGCTGTATCCATTAATCTCCAATGTCACCTCCTGCTGCTCCAAACTCACGTGGACGTTTGGCCTTGAACCAGCGCACCGTGGGCTTCTGCCCGGGCAAGTGGCCAGTGTCACTCTCGTCGGATCACTTCCAGTTTCAGGCATCCGCTCCCAGGTTACCATGGAAACCGCTTCCAGGGGACCCCGGTCAATCCGGGCTTTCAGAACCAGACTAGAGCCGGGGATTACGTACACAGGCTCCACATTGATGATGTGCACAGACATAGAATAGAGCCCGCAAGGCACTGTGGGCAGAGATTAGATCATTTATGATTTTTGTTTTAAATTATCTGTACATATATTTAAAACATGCGTGTCTCATCCCAATCCTTCAGTTCCGTCGAGCCATTATTCTTTCTCAAAACACACCTGATCTAGGTGATAAGAGTGGGTGGAGCATGAATATCTGAGCTAAAGACCCATCTTTTGATCTTTTTCAATGTGTTCCCAGTGGTCTTTTAATTATGTTTATGCTGTTTTTAGCTAAAATAAAAAATACTTGTCATTTTCTAGGACATAGTTTCTGTAGAGTGAAAGGAGTTCATTAGAAACTCAGCTCTTAGTTGTGACTGTTTGCCTCCCTTTTCCTTCCCAGTTACTGAGAGCTTTCTGTTTACACTTTCTTCTGCTAGTTTACAACCCCCCACACCCCTTACCTAACAATGCCGGTGCAACAAAAATGGCTAGCAATATTGGAGCTTTCCAGCCGAACAGCTTCTAGCCAGATGCTTGCTCAGATGAGAAAAATGAAGAAGTACATAGACTTAGTCATCTACAAGTGGATGTGGAACAGGAAGCATTTCATAAATAAGCTCTTCTATTAAAACTGCATTTTTTAAGCTTATTTTTCTTGCTATATGTTCTTCACGATCAGAAAAATGACACAAGGACATGTTAAAAACACCAAAAACACAGTTTTCATCAGAGTGGGTCTTTAAAGAAACCAAAAGACTCAAAGTATTTGCATGACTTATGCAAACAACCGCATGTGTTGCAAACTTGAATATACAAATGCACAGAAAGGGTCTTCTTTTAACCGCAAGCAATGATGTATGATGGTCGACAGGTAAGCTTAATGTGATATCCATCAAGCCTCACCACTGTCCTTATACCCAAAGCTTGGTGAGCCTTGGTGCAGGTTCTACAAGAGTTATAAATCAGGTGTTTCAACTTCACGGTGGTGCCATAAGGGAAGTTTAAATAATGCAACTGTGGTTATTAATGCAAGAAGCCATTTAGCAGAAATGCTTTGTGTTTTCACAAGAGGGGCAAAATGTGATGTTTTGGTGTGTATCTTGAGTGAAAAACATTGGAAAACATGTCTGTGAGAATGCTGGAAAACATAGAAATAGTTTTTTTCTATACACAGAGATGGTGATGGTTACAAAAAGAAGCCTTACTCAAGAGAAACAGTGAGGCAACTCTCCAGCACAGAAAATTCTCCAGATCCATGACAACTGCTGCTGCTGCTGTGGAAAAAAGAACACAGAGAAACAGGAGATCTTACCCTCCGCACCGGTGCAGCAGCAAAACTAATAACTCAAAAGAATGCAAAAAATAAACGCATTTCATATTTACATATGACACTTCTCATAAAATGAGATATTTGAGCTAAACAGGCAGACATTTGTCAAAACTCAAATCCCACCCCTGCACAGCAGCTCCAACAAAACACACGGGGTAACACTGGGAGCAGCACAGCAGCACAGCCTGCATGCATTAAATACACCCTGGGATCCATGCTGTTGTTTACCTTGCAGTTAACCAGCTTGAATAAGATTCCCCTACCGATGCTAAAAGGAGACAAACAGTTGAGCAGAGTCGAGGTTTTTCCACGGTGCGTTCCTGTTGTGAGGGTTCCAAAGTGCAGAAAAGTTCACCCTGAGGGAAGATTTATGGTTCCAAAGATTTTCTCATTACACTAGGAGAACAGTGTTTTTCTTTTTTTTTTGGATGTTTCTTTTCTTGTCAAGTCCAGTATTTGGTGCATGGCGTCAGTTTTTAAGCTGTTTCCTCCCCCTCGACGGCCCCCTCTCCGCCCTTCCTGTACTTTCAATAACTCTTTCTGCTTTGTGCTTTTAATAAGTGAGCGTTCCATTGTACAAAAAAAAAAGAAAAAAAGAAAACACACCTCCTGTTCCTGTTCCCCCCGCTGTTTTCGCTGACCCCTCTTCCAAACAAACTCTCCCTGAACAATGCAACATCTGCAGACCTTCACACTCGAGTACTGTTTGTAAAATGCATGGGATTCTTTGAAAGAGGAACAAAAAATCTGTGTTTCTTGGAATGGCCTTTGTGGTTGAAACGTCTTGTTCTGTACAAAAACCATTTGAACTGCAGGACCACTCCATTGTCTTGGCTCTATTGTTGAAATGAGGTAATACAGAACATGGCTTTTTCTATTCTTACCTTTGTCCAATAGCTGTTCATTGGACACAACTGAGAAAAGATCTTTGGGGAATTCTAACAATTGTACTTCAAGTAATAAAGTAATTTTTACTTCAGCTATTAGAAACACAAATGAATCTTCACTTTAATCTCAGCTGGTCCCACAAAACAGAATGACACCACAAAGCAGCTCTAAGGGATGAGATCATCAGAGCTACACATCTTTCACATGACTAGAACACCAGAGCATAATTGCATGACTTATTTAGAGGTTAGTGCAGCATTTTATCACTTTAGTAGCTACATCCTGGGGCATACAGATGAGTGATTTAAAAGTGATTATAAACCCATTTGTATTTGCAGACAATTTGTGGATATTCTTCGGCATTGCAGCTGTGGATCCCACAGAGATCTTTGTCTACAGATAAAGATTTCAGCTGGAGTTATTCAGAGGGTGACACAAACAAAACAATAGAAAAGCAAAGAAGTGTTCCTCTTTATATAGACAAACTTAAATTTACTCTTGATTCCTATAGAGAAGGAAATGTGTTTAGTTTTCTGTTGTTAAGTACATTAAAGTACATTTCTCCCAAAGTAAATTAAAACAGATTTTTATTTTTATTGTACAGTATTTTTTTAATGTCATCTCTAGACCATAACTGTGAGTTAAAGAGATGGAAATGATCCAGCAACAAAAAGTTTAAAAAAAGAAGTTAAAAAAACTTTTTACAGGTCTTTATTTAGCTGCAAAAACTAAACAAAACAAAACAAAAAAATCCCCAAAAAACCTGTTTGTCACTAACTACAACCCAAAAGGTCTTACCTTACCTTTCAGAAAGAGAAGACAATTGTATTTATGTTAGTGTATGATAAATGAAAATTAACTGTTGCCTTTTTTTGTATAAATAAAACATAACATAAACACATAAGAAAAAAGCATTTTTAAAATCTGAATTATAGAATAGTTCTAAACTTTTGACAGAAGTTCACAAGACATCCTTTCAAAATGAAAGACACCCTGTATCATTTAAATGCTGCAAATGCAGGCAGTGTGTTGTCAGCAGCGATTTAGGGGAAAACATTAGAAACGTTTATTTTACCTTTTGTGGTGCATCTAAACCAGAATGCATACAAATAACTAACAAAAACTAAATCAAAAATAATTAAGTGACCCTTACAATTTTTTTCTAATCATAAAGTAAAAGGAAAATTAATCTGTGCCTTAATTCTGGTTTTGTTTACTGACCTCAAATTGATTTTTTTGTGATACACGGCACAACAAAAATCTGTCAAAATGTTTGAGAATGTTTGAGCTTAATAACGTCTGCAACTTTAAGACATCTTATGAACATCTGATGTTCAGTATTTCTTAAACGTTCTTTGAAAAGGACATTTGTTTTTCCGGTGTGTCGCGGGCTCTTTAAGACAGGTGTGTGGTGTTGACAGGTGCAGTCAGGAAGTAGTCCTCAAGATCACACAGACGTCAGTCCCAAACGACATGGAGCTTCTTCCCAGCACAAAATGAAACAAGATGGGAAATATTTCGGTAGGATTTATTCCCGATGAGTTTGAACTTAAAAGTTGAAATATTGTAAGGAGTATATCATCTAATTTATGTTTTTTTTCCTTCAGACCGGTGCGGCTGATACCATGAAACAACCTTTGCTCCATCATGTTTACCTGCTGGCAGGTATTTACCGCTTTTCTTTGACTCTTTCCTGCATCTTCTTAAGCAATTCGCATTCGTCTTTGAAGAAAAGTATCCGTAAATAAGACATAATTCAAGCAAACCTGATTCGCTGTAACATGTAAACATGTTAACAATAGATTGGATCTGTGAAACCCGCGCGGCTGCATTCTTGTGTATGTAGCCACCTGGTGGTGCCTTCAGGGCCCCTTCGCAACGTCCTACATCTCAGTATCAATTAAAGTTTCTGTGAAATTAAAAGTAACTTCAACGTTTTGTCTGTTTAACGAGTTTTTTTTCAGTAATTAATCGTATTAATCACTGTTTTATAAGGTCACACTATTTCAGTAGGGGGAACAGAGGTTTTGATGATAACTAAAAACAACTTCAAATTTGTTTCTTGATTTAAAAAAGTAAATAAATTAATGTTAAGACCTAAATTATGACAACTATGTAAAACAAACTGTTCTACATTGTGGCTAGAAACTGCATAATAACAGTTAAAAGAGCAATGGGAATGCTTGCAAAAATGATCAAAACATCACAAGTGAAACTAATGTGGGTGGGATTTTATATATATATATATATATATATATATATATATATATATATATATATTTGGTTATTCCCACTCCCTTTCAAACAATTTATTGAACTTTATTTTAAAACTTAAATTCAGTTTGACATCATTACATTTTATGGATTCAATGCAATGTATGTATTGTGTTAGTGCAATTATATCCTCAAGAAGACAGCATAATCATTTTTTACATGTATTTTTCTAATCAATAAATTAATATTTAAATAGATTTGATATGTGTTTTTCTTTAGTCTTTTTCTATCTTTGTTTTTTTTAATAGCTTGAAACAAATCAGTCAAACACAGAGTTTACCCTTTTTACTCATGTGTAAAGATCATTCTTTAAAAAGGGGTCAAACTAATCAAATGCATCAACCTCTTAATTGGTAGACATTGCTGTAGCTATAAACTACAGCCTAAATATTATTAAGGTATTATTTCACCTTCTAAAACAAAACCCTGCTTAACATAAGCAATCAAAAACATGCAAAATGGGATTCATTTTTAACATAATTCTTTTCATGCTGTGACCTGGTTACATCAGGTGAATCCGCAATGACAAACGAGCAAAACGAGACCCAAAAAATGACAAACTTCTGCTCTTTTAATCCATTAGCATTCCTTAGCAGTGTTAAGGTTTCATTTAGCAGATGAAAACACCTTGACAAAAGCATTGTCTAGTTCTTATGATTCATAGAAACTGCAGTGCCTGACAGCCCAGCCCTGCATGCCTCAGGTGGGAAGAAGGTGGAACTACTTTCAAAGCCCGTAAGACCAGGTCCAAACTTTCCACACTACATAGAAAGTGAGACTGAACGACAGACAGAAGAAAATATTTGACAACAAGTGAAACTATCTCTATGGTTGCATCTGCAAACAAGATTTTACAATCTAGATTGGAGCTACATTTTAGAGGAACTAAAAATGTAATACATTTTTAAAAATAAGTATCAACTTAACAATGTTTTTTTAGCATTTCTGTACAAGACAGCTTGAACTTTAATTTTAAGCTTCTATTTTTTTGAATTTTCTTTTGTCATTGCTAAACAATCAGAAAGATGATTGGAGTTTAGTCTCTAATTTAAAATAGCTCTTTGTATTTATGTTGACGAAGTTCTAAAAAGAAAAAGTATTTGTGCTGACAGTGAGTGAAGCAAAGTGCTTCAGCTCTGGAATGCAAATTATATTTGGATTTATTCATTAACTAAAGGCTGCTGTTCAGGCGTGAAAGTTAATAATTGGAGCAATAATCAGCAGCACTTTCTAATTATTGAATATCCATTTTGCTGCTGTATTGGCAGCTGAGATGCAATACTGTGTCATTCAGCCTTCACTGTGCATGAGAGGAGTTTTTTCCTTTCCCAGTTAGAACTTTCAGCTTTGTCTCTCGTGTGGTTTTTTTTTAATTTTTTCAATAAATAAAAAACCTGCATCAAATATGAGAAAAGAAAAACAAAAAAAAAAACTGTTGCTCAGTTTTAAATGCATTTTTAAAATCACAGTTTACATGTCACCAAGGCTCTTGACTATGTTTTTTTTTTTATACATATCTGCAGCGGGACATTTTTCGTAGTTATATAGTTACATGTGTTGCTTATTAACTAATGTACAACACTTTTGCTGTGTAATTGACTTTGTACATGCAGTCCAATGACAAGGGAAAGCAGCAGTCATATGCCAAGTCACTCGTGGGTGTTTACCATTCCCCTCAGATTAAAAAAAGAGATACCAGTCATAAGCCTTGTAGTTGCCTTCAAAATCATTGTTTTGGTAAAAAATAAATTAAAAAAAAGTCACTATTATGACTTTTTTTCTCCTCTTAAGGTCATAAAAGATGGTTCCAGCAAAACTGATTGGAGCATATAGTAACATAAGTTTTTGCTTTATTTGCCACCAAAAATATTAAAAGACAAAATATCCAGAAATATCCTTGTAAAAAAAGCACAGATTTTATGGCTATCTGAATATGAGAAAAAATCAAAACATGCTTTAATTTTGTAGCACATTTAATCACAATATCACAAAAGTGCTCCTGTGCCTCTGGCTATTTCTTAGAAATAAAGAAAACAGAAAATTAACTTAAAAATTAATTAAAAAAAATAATTATTATTAATTAACGCAGATTAATTGCACTTCAGAAGAAACTGTTTTCCACTTTATGTCGGGCGTTATTCCACTTATGCCATGGTCACTTGCAAAAGACAGAAATATTTAACCAATTTGAAGTACTTTGTTCTTGTTATTTTGGGGGTTTAGATAGCTTTTAAAGAACAAAAAAATCCAGACTATTTCATCCATGATGCGGCCCGTTGTCATGGTAACACGAGAATGTATCGCTGGGCTGACAGACCGCGACTGCTGTGACAAACACATGAAAACTAAAGAAAAAGTTTAGTAGATTTAATTAAATGTTGTAAAACTTAGGCAAAAAGTTAATTTAGAAGCATTTATCCTTTGACTTTAAAATTATTATTATTTTTTATGCATAGCCTACTAATGGACATATGTTGAAATAAATTTGCTACAGTCGCCATGCAGGTAATGTAAAATTATAGTAAAACATGGAAACAATGTTTCTTAATAAAAGCACACAATACAAAACAGGACATTATTATAAGTCAATGGTTACAAGACAAATACTTATAAGCACTGTTTGTTGTGAGTTTTAAAAGTTTGCAATGTGGGATATGATTTTTTGAAGAGTGGGGACAGTTCTAGGTCTTTTTACCTTCTAGAAAAAACATTTTGACATCCTGAAGAGCTGATTAAAAAAAAGTGTATTTCTGTCTATTGTTCTATTTTATAATAATATAAAAGGAAGGCTCTGACTTAGCTTTCCTTACTTTTTTATGTTCAGTTAGGTTTTAAAAAAAGAGGTTTCAGTTAAAGTACTTAAGTTTTTATTTTACTTTTTTAAATTTTATTTTACTTATTACTTATTTTCTTTTACACATACTTTGTGATTCCAGTGACCTCAGTCCCACAAACCGTCTTTTTGTGCCTGATCGTTTTATTTTTTAGTTGCTAATGCACATTTGCTCATATCCTCAGGACATCATTTCCTTTTTCGTGCTTACTTCCTGTTATTAATAAGATGCTTTTATGCAAACATAGTTGCATGTTTGTATTTGCAGAATGATGCTCACAACCATGTGTGGGTATTTGGATCCTTTCTGTACACAAATTGTCAGTATCGATATACCTGAATCTGTTAAGAATGGTTTGCCTAAACCTTTGCTTCATACTGTTCAAAACTGATGCAAAGACTGTACCTACAGGACAAAACCAACTTTTGAAGACATCACTGTCTTACATAACATCTCTCTGATTGTAGTCATCCACCTTAAAAATGAGTTTTGCGGCAGTTGGACCTGAGGGATTTTATTTCATTCAGAGACCAGACAGAATAACATTACTGTTATACAATCTGGATGCAATATATTCATAAAACCTTTAACTGGGATCTCTGTGTTGCCTAAAAGAATGAAAAACGTTTTATTTAAAATGAATATAACTATTAGAGCCAGTGGTTGCGGTTTCATTTTGAGTTTTGACCAGAAATATTTTGAGGATTTCATAAAAGTGTTTTTAATCCCTAACACAGTATTTGTCATGCAGCTTTAAAAGTTGTTGGGCAAAGTCTATGAGGAGACAGCAGTGAAAAGCTGTCATGAAAAGCAATGTTGTCTCTTGTTTTATTTTTCCAATAAAACCCCATATAGGTCTTGTGACAATGAATAGTTATAGTCTTTACAGTTATAAAAAAAAACATTTTGTATTTGGGGTGGAATGATTCACTTTAACAACGGTTTGATTCAAATCATATTTTGTGGTTGCCAATCCAATTAGATAAAGGTTTTTTTTCAACAATCCGAATCAATCCACCAATGTAACTCGGAGATAAATACCTGGTACTGAACAGTGCAAGTGAAATTTACAGATGCATTTCTTCCATGAAAATCAAGTGTAAATTAAAAATGCGAACAAACAAACAAGTAAACATGAATTAATGGTAAATCAATTCACATTTTAGGTTCATAAAGCTAAGCGTTTTTCCACAATACATACAAACAGAACATTATTAGAACATTATTGTTCTAATTGTATCATTATCTAATTGCTTTTAATTTTCTGTTTAGTCTTTTTTTCTGCCAGTGTGGTGGCACAGAACCCGGTGCAGATCAAGTTCCAGACAGATCCGGTTTTGACTCTCACTGGAACTGACTCGCTTTTCACTGTGGTGACTGTGGAGTCACCAAACCTCATCTTCTCTATGACATGGAAGTACAATGGATTGGATACTCTGGGATCCTGGTCCGGAGGAACCGCCAACATTAACCCTGTGACGCAGTTTCTTGGTCGAGTCACCATCACCTCCAGTCAGCTCCGTATTGGGTCGACCCAGCTCAGGGATGCAGGGAACTACTCGGTGGAGGTGACTCCTCTCGGGACCACAGGACAGACTTCCAACTCCAGATCAGTTCAGCTGAGAGTGTTTGGTAAGAGATAAAGACATGTGCCTGAACAGATGAGATGACTGAAGGAAGAGATAACGTTCTGCAGGAACACGAGGGAGCGAAGAGAGGAGATTTGTAAAGTAACAGAATTAGTCTGGGAGGTATAATGAAATTAGTGACCCATAGAAGGTGAAGTAGGATTAATGAAAAAAGAAGAGGGGGGGTTGAAGCAAGTAGCTCATGGCTTTATGCTAATGAAAACTCATTTGATATGCAGCGTTCTTGGATTTGGATATTAGAACTTCTCTGAAAGTGATGCTGCATTTGGAGACATTCTGGTTTCGTATCACACAGCGGAGCCTGGGCGGCTGAGTGTCTCTTTATTTTCAGTCTTCAGCCCACGCTGGAGGCATGACGAACAGTCAGTTGTTCTCATCCTTTTTACCCCCAGCGCTAATGGGATGCCAGAGTGACCGAAATGTTTGAAGCACTAGTCTATTATTGCTGAAAGGTCACATTCTCCAAACTCACAACTGCCACTTCCTGTCACGGAGCAGCCGAGTCGGTGAGCACGACTCAAACCCTCCTGAAGCCACACACACACTCTTGAAATGATGAGCTGCTTTGGGCCTAAATTGTGAAACGCTAGCAGGTCAGTCAGCGCTCTGTAAAAATGCAAGTAATTAGAGCTATTTAGAGGTTGTTCTAATATTTTAGTTTGTTTGCAGTGGTTTCCTCATAACGGATTCCTCCCCCGTCCCCTCTTTTCCTTGTCCAATTATTTAACGCCGGCGGTTCGCCAAGAGGAATCTCAGCCACCACTCACACCGTCTGCCCTCTTATTTGCCATCTGTGCTGCTATCTGAACGCTGTCCCTTCTCCACTCCCTCTTTGCTTTGATTACAACAAATTATCCCCAACAGCAACATCAGCAACAACTGCACTCTATTGTCCAACTTTTGAAGTGTGCTCTTGCTCGTCCATTCCAGCTCTATACCTATAATAATAATAATAATAATAATAGTTACTTTAGAAACATTTTCTCTGTGCTTATGATTTAGAAGCTTTTTGATAAAATATATATGTTCCCTTTCTCCATATTTTATCCTTGCAGATGCGGTTGCCGGGGTGATTTTGTCTATTCCCTCAGTGATAGTGGAGGGAAAAAATGTTACTCTGACGTGTACTTGGACTGCTGGAACAGAAATTAGCGTCCAGTGGGCCAAAGGGGGCTCAACCATCACCGCTGACTCCAGAATCACCATCTCAGCTGGCTCTCTGGTCATCCGCCCGGTGCAACGGGATGATGCCGGGGAGTACACATGTACGGCCAGCAACCCTGTCAGCACTCAGACTGCTACCCGGAGCCTCACCGTCAACTGTGAGTTTACTCCGACCAAGATGAGCGGCCGCTAATCTGCTGTAACCACTGCAAAACGCTGCTTATCTCCCTATCCACATTGCACCACACTGTGTGCCGGATTGCACTCGGCTTGCATTCTTCCCTGAGCTCGCAAGACCGCTTTTGAGTTTTCTGTAGATCATGTCTTTATTTCCACTTTTACAGTAGAATCCTGTAGTATTTTTGCATTAAATCACCGTTCAAAAATGTTTCTTTTATCGCAAAGCATCAAACAGAAACTCAAAAAGTAAATAAAAAAGAAACGTATTTGTTAATGTCTCCAGAAATACTCAGCAGGCATGGATCCAGGAAAAAAAAACCGAGTGATCTCACCATCGCTGCCTGCTGCCACCCTGCTGTCTGATTACAGCTGTAAAGGAGCAGCTGATTATTGCTGTGTATGGTGACTCATCTCTTCATCTTTCTTTCATCAATTTCTGTTTGAAGACATCCTGAAATTACACGTTGTATGTAAAAAAACGAAATTAGAGATAGAAATACACAACTCTTGAAAAGCTAAAACATAAATGGATAATTATCATCAGGTATTTAGACTTCATGACAGACTTGATTGAATGGATGTCTGGTGGCACATTAGTTAGCTAAAGCTCTATTCAGGTGTTGTGACATTAAAAATGTAAAGCTTTTGTCTCTTTTTATTGTAGTTTTGTGTGCATTAAAGACCCACTCCAACCATCTTTTGCATAGTAAAAAGTGTTTTCCGTGATCTTTTATTTATGATTATGCCGTTTTTAGTTAAAATAAAAAATAAAAATAAAAACCGTTGTCGTTTTCTAGGACAGAATTTTTGCAGAGCGGCATTTGTTCATTTGAATTTCGCCCTCCATTTGCACGATGCAACCCCAGCTGAGTTCAAGTTCAGATTTGTTTCCAGTACTTTCATATTTTTCCTCGAGGCACTCCTGTATATTTTCCATTTTTTATTTCGAATGCCTGTGCTTTTAAAATGCAAACATCTTGCCCCCGTGGCCAAAAATGTTTGCAACTTCACAAGCTATTTATTTCTGCCTTTCTCACACCTGTTGGTCAGTGGATTCTTCAGACAAATTAAAAAAAAAAACATTTCTAAGGTTGTCTAAAACTGCATTGAAACGTTTTAGTGCATTCCCTGTTGCTGAAATTAGTCACACCGATTGGTCAACGAAGGTGTGTTAAAATCAACGTTTGTTGGTTTTAAGTTTGTTTCTGAGGATCAAAAAGTGGCAGATCGACTTCTCTGAGACAAAAATTCAAAGAAACATTTTTTCAGATTGAAATTGATGATTCCAGTCAACATGTTTGCGCTTCTTTGCTCATTGCAAAAACAGACCCCTTAGAAATAAGTCAAAAATTTTACCCCATTAGCAGATTTTCTTACCAAGAAATGTCTTACCAAGAATTCTAATTTTAAGAACTAAGACATGCTCTCTCACAATAAGATTATTTTGCTAATGAAAAACTTTTTTAATAAAATTGTTTTTCTTACAATACAGAAAATAGGACATTTCTTCTCAAAACAAGGGTATCTTTACTTTTTCAAAATTCAGTTTTTATACACTTACATTGCAGCCTATGACTTGTAGCAGGATAATGAGTTACCAACCACTGGGTGAAGTGCTGATCCAGTTGATGTCCTCCTTTTAATAATTTACATTTACAAAACAAACTTTTTTTAATGACCAGCCCTGACTTTTTGGTGACTAAACTTGTCTGATTTAAGCCTTACTCAAACGAAGATGATTTTGCTATTTAAAAACTTAATAGATTAAATTATCAAGTATCTTCCTTTGACAATTTGTTTCTGCTCTGCGTTCTACTGGCAAAGGATGTTCCTACTGGAAAAATAAAGTTATTTTGATTTGATTTCATTTCTGTCCTAGTTTTCACGCTGTCAGACCTGGTTGTGACACACTGTGTGTGGTCTAACTGGTCCATGAAACCATTCATGTCCGCACTTGAGATGCAGCACGCTACAAGCAGGACCTAATAGTTACAAGAGCCGTTTCTTCATTACGTCTAATGAATTCAATTAAGCAAGAGTGGATGCCAGTTAAGTTGCAGAAGCATCTCAAGGACAGATGAAACAAGAAGGAATGCCATCTTGACGGATTTAAACTTCAGCTTTTGCTTTTCAGTGAAGACTAATGCGAACAAAAGCAAACAATTAAGTCCATCTTAAATAAGTCTGAATGTGGAAAAGCGTTTGCAAACTATTTAGATCATGCAATAAATCTTTTTGCACAGGATACAACTCACTGAAAAGTCTCATCTTTGGGAGCCTTTTCTTCAGAGTGTGTGGGATTCTAATGCAGAACCCTTTAATTCCTCTGTGAATGGATTTTTAAGACATGTTTATTCAGTAGATACTGAATGAGTATTCACTGCAACTTGTAGATTCAGAAAGCAAAACATTAAGTGCATAACTTAGCATAATAAGATCAAAGAGGGTTAACCACTGAGATTTGTGCTGATAGGGTATTTAAACCCTAAATGCTCACTCTAAGACCTAGTTTAACCTAATTTAACAAGTAATTTGTGCATTAATGTGGTAATACTTAATAATTGGATGTTTGTTGCTGACACTTTTCTCCGAATCCTCACCCACCAGACGGTCCTGACACCCCTGTGCTCACCAAAGACACTAGCAAGGACTGTGTTGGAGGAGGGGACGTGTTGGTGGGAAAGGCGGTGCGTCTCACCTGTACATCCGTCTCGCTCCCACCTGCCGTCTTCTCATGGGAATTCAATGGTAATCCAGTATCTGGTCAGCCTGACGGCGGGGTGCTCACCATTCAGACGTACTCCAACAACGAGAGTGGCCAGTACGTGTGCACGGCCCAGAACAGCATCACTGGAGGCACGTCCAAGCAGAGCACTAGCTTGGCCGTCGTAGGTGAGTTATGGCGTGCTTTGACCCCTCTGTGACCGTTAATGATGGCAGCCGGTTTTGTATTTTGTTGCAGTATCTGTCTTTAGGACAGGAGCAGGACAGAAATTATCCTGGGAGATTGATCTGTTGAGAAAGTGGTCAAAGTCATTTCTATGACCTACCCCTTTCTTTTAGCCCCCCCATCTTTTTCTATTTGAAGTCACTTCATTGTTCTTTTTTTTTTTTTTTTTTTTTAGAACCCTCCGCTCCTCTTTTGTCAGTCTGGGCTCCAGACTCATTATCTTTATTAATTCTTGCCTGGTGACACCATTCTTTCCATTCCAGATGTATGTTTAGACGGTGGGGAAGTTGCAGGGATTGTGATTGGCTCCTTCCTGCTCCTCGTAATCATTGTGCTCCTCATCGTGCTCCTTATCTGTCTTGTGCGACGGAGGAGGGGTGAGTCTGCCTGTGTGATCACTGATGCTGCAATTTTGTATTTGCTTTGTGCGTTTAATGATCTTTAACTGTAGTAAAGATCATCGCTAAAGGTGACATTTCTCCTTTTACTTTTGTTACAGTTCAGCAAAGACAGATGGATAATATTTTTATTCCCAAGATGGAAACAAATCAAAGACCTAATGTAAGCTACTTAAAATGTGCACACCTCTCTATAATAACTTCTGTTCTTGGTTTATACAGTGTTCCCTCACTTATTGCGATAGTTATATTCCACAAATAACTGGCAATGAGTAAAATCTTCTGGGATTATGGATATCTCAAGTTCACACTTACTTTTCTCACACAGACGTGACAATTTTTACTTTTTTTTTTTTTTTTTTTACATTTTTTACATTAAAACTGTCAAAGTTCAAACCTTGATAGAAATTAAGCTCAGTATTTTAGAGTGAAAACAAAGATCTGCTCACAATCAAAGACTTATGGAAATGTGGCACAGAGGAGATTGATTGATTGAAGGTCAACAGCCAATCAGGAGGCAGAACACAGTGTGCTGTAAAAAAGTTCAATTAAGCATGCTAAATTGTGCTGAAAAAAATTTATGAGAAAGCAAAAGGTGAACTGCAGTATCGTGATGGTACTCTGTAGAGGCTTACACACTATGGATGCAACAATTTACTTTCCCCCACAATTCGGTTCAAACTACAATTTTTGGGTCACTTTTTTGTTATGGTTTGTTATAGGATTTGTGTAGTAAAAAAACCAACAATAATCAAATAAATTCAGAAAAACTCTTGTTTGATTTTCTAATGGGCAATTACAAAGATGTTGGTTTATACAAATGCTGTCAATTGATTATGAAAATTAATCCTAATAATCACACTTTTGGATTGTAGTTAATCACGATTAATCTAAATTTTTTACTTGGTAAATTTAACACGACAATATTTGTTTTGAACGAAAAAAAGGCCAGCGAGAACATTTTTCCTTTGTTTTTACTGTCTCAAATGTTTTAATTTGTAAATTGTTAACTCAGATATCCCAGAAATATAATTTGAGTCTAAAAAAAAACACCTCAACAGTAAGATAAGTAGAATTGAAAATGACTTTTATGTCTGCAGTATTACTCCAAGAAAACAAAGATGCACCCATACTAAATCCAGAGAAATACTCAAATCTTATTGGCTGCTTGGTGTTGACGCACTGCTAAAAAAAGAAGTTCCTGTCACATAGCCCAAATATTCTACATCACTGTGCAGGCTTCTTTAAAAACAAACTTCTACTTCATGGCTGAAGTATGGATCGCGTCACTTTTCACTCAAGAAAGCGCCAATGGTTTAAAAATTGATCGTGGAGAAGAAACTAAAGATCGTGGTTTCTACCCGACTGTATTACATGACACAAAGTCTTTCATAAATCAGATCAGAGCTGTGAAAGAAAGGGGCCTGGAGCAAAATATTTGTGAGATTTGCACCACTCTACATTTTACACCAAGCCTCTTCCAACTGTAGGTGGCGGACATGTGCTAATATCCAAAAGCAACAGTCCACTGTGAACACCTGATGCTAAAAGAACGCATTCTTGTGCATCACATGCCTGGTGTGAACATAGCTTAAGCCTGGTGTAATGTTATAAAACAATAAATAATAAATCCTTCTTGCATTCAGTCCAGCACGTGTTTGACACTTTCAATGTAAACATATGCAGTAGGGATGCAGATTCGCTTTCCCCACAATTTGATTCAACGATTGAAACGTACGGTTTGGTTTTAGACCGAGAATTGTGGCATCCCTTAAAGAAACCCTTTTAAAAACATATTTTTTCTATTTTCCATTTCTCTACTGAAATTTTACTCTTTCTCCCATCAAGCCTCCTGCTACACAACCAAATGCAAGAAGGGATTTGGACCCTGGTCCCGACCCTCCCCTTTATCCGACGAACGGTCAGACACGGCGCTCTGTCCCTGTAAACACAATGCAGCGTGAGAACAACGCACAAATGCTCTCTGTGAACGGGCTGCAAAACTCCGACACACTCCAGCACAATGGCCGCACACTCACAAATGGACTCCTACACAATGCTATTCAGAGCACTAATTCAAGCCCACACAATGGCATCGACAACCCGGCTTTCACACACACCGAAGCTCTGAATGCAAACAACCTGCCAAACACACAGCAGCCAAATCCCAATGTTGTCATACAGGCTGGCAACAACCAGGGCGGCGCCCAGCCACCGGCGGTTCAAGTCAGCTTCAACACGCTGCCGAGGACTGCAGACCCAAATGCACAAATGCCCACAATTAACTTGAATCTTAACTCATATCCTCCAAATAACCAACAGATTCAGCCAGAGATCTTAGTTCCTACCACCAATTCAGCTAATGTCATGGAGCACAACCTGTTAAACGCAAGACAGTCAAATCCCACAATGCAAGGTGCCCAGTTCTATCCCGCTGACCACAGGTTAAATGGTCATGCCAACAGAAATCTGGATAATCCTGGACTTATCCCAACTGGATACACACATTTTAACAGCAATTTGGCTCCTCAGCAGGATGCCAACACACAGACAAACCAGCGGGAGCTTCACAGGACTGCAAGAGTACAGGAAGCGACACCGAGCTCCAGCCGGAGACAGATGCCATGGGATCTCCTCAGAGGAACCCCAGCGTATCCAAACGGCACCCAGGCCTCACCTGAATACACCTCTGACACCACAGACTATACTAGAAATAGAGACACGCAAGTGACCAGAGCACCGGTCAGATCCCAGCCTCCGAACCAAACTGTTTCTCGCCGCAGAACTCCTCCCAGACATGACCCACCATCGTACGGCACAGAGTCCAGCAGCCGCTCAACTAATCATCGGCGTCCAAATGCTGCCCGTGTCACACAGCTTGAATCATCCCACCGCACAGAGAGGAGCTCCCGTGCACAAAGTCACAGCGCAGAGCGGGGCATCAGAGGTAGCCAGACTGCCCTGAGGCAGGAAACGACTCACAGCAATAACCCTCAGGCACTTTCTTTTACGAGCCAGCTAGCCTCTGCAGCCCAGGCCGGTGTGTCACAAGCACCCACTGCAGAGCGGGTGCAGGCTGCTCTTCAGGGTGTAGATACAAGAGCTTTGGTTGATCCTAATCACCTTCGGCAGGCACGTGTGGCCCAGCAACAAATAGCACCAGTGCAAGCACCACCAAACCATGGTACACAGCCACAGCCTGCTATGAATGTTGCCATGCAGCCTCGACAAGGAGGCTCTGCTCTGGCCCCAAACCCTGCTGCCCAGTCCAAGCCCAGCAATCTAACCCAGGCTGCCCTCAAAGTCCACACTGAGAGGGCTCAGGTTTTCCCGAGTAGAAGACTTCAGACTCAGGCTGCCTTGCTGAACAACAGGCAGCCACAGACTCAAACTCCAGCTGCTGGAGACAACCGCCCACCCACCCCTCCTCCTGTAATCCCTCTGGCAGATTTTCAGACCCTCCCTAAGGACCGCACCCAGCACAGGTCCCCGGCTAGAGGCCCACCGCCCGTCAGACCTGGCCATCCCACTGCGATGCCCACCAACCGCCATCACCATCATGCAAATGGTCACGTACACGCTGGTGGACAAAGACACGCTGTCCACGCGCGGCCTGCCCACATCACCCACACCAGACAGGTGAGTGTTAGGCTCAGAGTGGTGACGGAACCACATTCTGACATCGCTCATTTCTGTCAGACCTGCAGTTAGTGCCGCCGTGACGCATTTCCTGTCTGCGCTGTCTCTTTTTAAGCCTTTTATTTATTGAAAGATGCTTGACAGCACCATTGAGTGGATATTTCATTCTTTTTGACAGTCAGCTCTGGACTATAAGTGTCTGAGACACTAGCAGTTTGTAAAATAGTAGCTTTTGGTGTCAGGCTTTTCTGCTTGTTCTTCTGCATGACATGTATGGAATGAAACGCTTGTTGTCTCTCCAGCAACAAGCCCACAGAGGAAGACCAAGGCGCTGAGAGATGTCAGCAGACTTCCCTCCTCAAGTGTCCTGCAACAGCAGCCACAAACAAACAAAACAGCTGACAGGAGTGATCCAGAATTCCACCAAGCAGGACTGACTGCAGAGCTTTGCCTTCATAAAAGCTGTCATGCCGAGTGTGTCAGCAGGAATGATGCTTTTTTTTTTTTTCCTGAAAGAAATAAACACGTCTCCCATGGAGATGATAGGTTTTAAGATTTTTAAAAAACTTCTTACTCTTAGCTAAAGAGATTAAACAAATCTTCCTTCTTGCACCAAACCAATTTGGCTAATGTTTAAAGTCCAATCATCTTTTGATGTAAATGTACCCATTGATCTTTTAATTATGATTATGTCTTTTTTAGCCAAAAACGTGTCATTTTCTCTGACATAATTTCTGCAGAGAGGCAGGAGTTCATCAGAAATTTGCGTCTGAGTTGTGTGCAAGGACCATTGGCGAGGAGCAACCCCGCCCCCTTCCCCTTTTTTGTTGCGGAGAGTTTGGAACAGGGAGTTTGGGTATTTTTAATTGGAAAAAAATGAAAACAGAAGTACTCAACTATGCAATTTGAAGCTTAATTTCTTTAATAATGTCCTTTTCATCAGAAAAAAATCTACAAGAACATGTAAAAGAAAAAACAAAACACGATTTTCTTTGGATTTGATCTTTTGAAGATGAAAAATAAAAACGAGTCCCCAAATTGAAGTACTTAGTAACACACACGCCTTCTAGAGCTAACACACCATGTTGTGTTTGGACTTTTGAAGCTCTGGTCAGATTTCAAAGTTTGCCTCCAGCGTTCTCGCAAACCTTCAGTGATCATTTTCTCCACCTTTGATCTTCCATTCGTCAGAAAATTCAAACAGCACTCGCAGTATTTTGCACATGTAGTTCTTGCGTGCAGGACTGTGAGTGATAATAAATTAAATGAGTCTCAACATGAGTTTCGGCGACTGACAGTTATGAAAGAGGGGGGAAAAAAGTGGTCAAGTTGGTCTTTGTTCGCTTAAAGCTATTTATTTAGTGGCTTCTGTTGGCAGATGCCTCTTCTGACACTTCTCAATTAAGAGGATTCACCTCAGCGGTGTTCGGATGTAACGCTCAGCTCGCCATGAAGGGGATCACATGAATGGATGGGTGCTTATTAATGAAAAGCTTTCATGAAAATGAAGTCTGTGCAATAATGAGGCAAAGCTGCAAAGCAGTTTACGAGTTTACAAGGTCAAAGACCTGATGTTGCTTTTTAGCTATTTATTACAAATTTGAATGGTTGTGGTTTTTGTAACTCAGGGAAATATTTTGCCACTTGTTTCTTTTAGCCAAGTGGGTAATATTGTTCATTGTAGCCCATTACCAGAAAAAAAAGGTTTTTTGATTAAAAATGTTAGCTGCATTTTTAATACTTTAGCTTAAAACCACAGTGCTTGGCTGTTGGCTGAAGTTACTTGAACTCTAAATGCTATTTGTAGATTATCTTTTGCATAGATTTGTTTTGTCTGGAGTAACTCATGTGCTTTAATCTCCTAACAAATGTCAATCCTTGTTTTGAAGCTTCTGCATGAATGACCTTGACATTTTTACCTGGAAATCCCTGGAATATTTCACAGCACTCCTGCTGGTCCCACACATTGATCTCTTTCCATTCTCTGGCATTATGTAAAAGACTTCCAGCAGAATGTTTAACTTTTCTCATTTTAAGGATTTACGAGATGTTGTAATGTTTTTTAATACTCAATATTTTCCTTTTATTTCTGCACAGTCTAAATTATTGGTAATAAATGCACAGAAGCATCTGAACATGTCGCCCTGAAAAACATCGTTTCGTTTTCAACATGAAATACCTCCTGCAGCATGTCCAAATCAAGTGGCTTCGCAAAACTGCTCATTTATTCCACCCCTCCTTTGATGGCCAGACTGTTTGCCGCCTGAGCATATTTCTGCTTGCTGTGTCTATAGTGCTAATTATTCATGGTGCCTGTGTACACCGGGTCGTGTTGACTCTCCTCAGATGAATCTGCTCCTTTGGTTTTTTTGTGTAGGTGCTGGATCTGGGCGCCATTCGTCTCCCAATCCCCCCTGCTCCCACTTTTACGTCGCATCTGATGAACAGTCCTGTTGCTCACTATTGGAGGCACTTCACGGTAGTCTAGCACTGTAATGAGGGGAGATGGAGTGCGTTTGAGTACCCGTACCAGGATAGGTTAAAGCTCTGGCTACAAGTTGCAGATGAAAGCTGTGATTTATGAAAAGTTGGAAGCGGTTTTACAAATGAAGTGCTCTGTACTCATCTGTGCCTGCTGTCTTTGCTGTGAAGTGTGTTGTTTATGGCTGAAACAACGCAAATAAGATTGCGAGACATTTTGTAGTGTAAAACACAACCCAGTAAACCTCAAAAGCTGATGTGGCACCTTCCCTGAGACAATTTACATGCAAATCTGCCTGTGTCGCCTTAGTGCACTGATTTACTCTGATTTACTGTGACCGCAAGAGCAATTGTAAATGTTTACGCATCCCTTTGGAGGCATAAATTAAAGGAAAACAACTCAAGTGCTGTGTGTGCAAATAAGGACTTCTTCTGTACTGACGAATGGTAGTTTTCTTTTGAGTCAAAAGCTTTTCTGACTTAAGTCTTTAAAGATGATTTGCAGGAAACTGCTAGTAAAACGACTTTAATACTGCAAGATGTCCTATTTGATCGTTATCCAATTTAAAATAAGCATTTTAAATAAACAATAAGAAAAAGCTTTTGTCCAGCATTTTTATAAATGGGATTGCATTTTATTATTCTAAAATAACAGGAACTGCTTTTTTTTTTCCTTTTGGTGATTTGTATCCACCTGCGGGCAAAAAGCAACAAACTCAGACACACACAAAGTTCAGGTATATATTCATATTACCAAAATAAAAATGCTTAAAAAATCATTTTAGGTATGCTTATATTATCATAGAATGTCGAGCTGAACGTCTTAGTCAAACAGCAGATAAACATTAATCTGACATTAAATTGATGTCTGAACTTTGCAAACTTGACAGGCTTTAAAGTTAAAAGTAAAAATCAAATGGAGTCTTAAAAGCATCCTCAAAATGTCCTTGGAGCAGGACAGAGAAGCCCAGACAGTTCACAGACAATAGTGTCTCTGTGGAAGTGTCCAGACTGTAAATCATCACCAAAAAGCACCGAGTCGCTGCACAAACGCCATGCTTCCTCACCCACAAGGGGGAGCCAAGGGAGAGGGATTTTACCAACTGATGATCCCTTTCCCCATTTATTTTATTTATATATATCAATCATTTGGGTTTTTTTTTTTCAAAGTCCTTGACCATCTGTGCTTCTCTGATGTAGTGATCAAATTTAAATGCGTGGCACAAGCAAAGTTATTTCTGTCTACTTAGAAATAAATAATGCACGAGAAATAACCAACAAGAAAAGCCTTATCTGTCACAAACTTGTGCTGTTTAGACATTAAAAGGTGAAACCCAGCCTTCAGGAACACAAATCAAACAGCTCTATCAAAGAGTTGTATTCATACGTTTGCTCTAATCATTTCTTAGATCATTCTAGATTTTCATGTCAAGTTTAATATTTTTACCATGCCGTTTTTTTTGTAAATAAGAGCAGGCATTTGCTTATGTTTTGGAGATAAGGTGCAAACATGCAAACCTTTCAAGTTGTTTTAACTAATTTGACATTTCTGTTACAGTTAAAATGCTAAATTTAAAGCTTGTTATATATTTACCTTTGACATTAACATTTCCACGCAGAGGATAAGTAACAGAAAATGGAAACAAGGCAGCTTCAAAGTTCAAAGTTACCAACTTGGTAAGTCAAAGAAGTAGCGCCTCTCAGTTTAAAAACTGAAACGGCAGAGACGGTGTGAAAAACCAATTCTTCGAAGAAGGATGCAGGAAGTTTTTCTTGCATGCAAGTCATCATGCTCAACATGAGTGAATCAAGTGAAACAGATATAGAAGTGACAAAAAACCCCAAACAAAACAGAAACAGCATAGGAACCCAGAATAGGGGCAGGCAGCATCAGTCACATTCTTTAAAGAGATTGCTATCCAGCTGGGTTTTGTTTACATGACTTTTTGCTGCAAGCACTTGCTGTTTATAGCCAGTTTTTGCGTACATGTGTTGCCTCTTCATCCACCTCTCACCTATTGCCTCCTGACATAAAGGACTCATTCTATCAGTGTGGTGAAGGTTCAGCGTGCTGCAAACTTTTTAAAGATTGATTTTGCTGTCAAAGTGAAAAGTTCATTGCAAAACTGAGGGGATGTTAAACTTGATTTTTTTTTTTTTTTTGGTTTTTTTGCTTTTTTTAGGGAAAGGTCAAAGTGTAGTCTGCTGCAGATTTAAATTAAATTTTAAAGAGCAAATGTAAAGGCTGAAATGAAACAGTTGAAACTGGTCAAGCAGGAAGTAATGGTATTTGCATCTGACTTGGCAAGACTTTCTTTAAAGTCTCAGGGTGGATTTCTGGGAAAATGTATCAGACTATGTCACCACAGATAAGCTGTAAACCACACAAACCTTTAACCAAAAGTCCGAGCATACCAGCTGTCAGAGACGTTTGATGACTCGGCGAGATCCTTATAAAACAGCTCATGGCAATTTTATTCCTCTTTGTTTGTTCTCCGCGTGCTGTTGGTCATTATAGCAAGGAAGGGTAAAGCTCAGTCAGTTTGCTTGATGGGCTAGTTCAGGAAACGCTCCACTCCTTGGACTCTCTGGGTGAGGCTGGGCGCAGACCATTGCAAGACAGAGCCTGATTAAACAAGCAGGTCACTTCATGTCCTACAGCACAAGTCGAGCTTGCAATGAAGACCCACTTACCTCAAAGGCTGTCAGCCTTTGAATAGCTTCAAATACCCAGCAGGATTGAAGGTTTGCTGCACCTTAACACCACCAGCTGTTGAAAGTTTTTATTTCTTTTACTGAGCAGAAACTGATATCTGGACCATCTAACGTTGGAGATCCTGCGCACATAACAAGGTTATAAAAGATACTATACAAAGACAAGGTTACTGCCAAGTTTATTGAACAAAACAAACTGAGCTCCTAAATCACACTCTCTAGTTTACTTTCAACACGGTTCTAATTACCTTTAAAATATCAGCCCTTTACTATCAGTGCTTATAATGGGACTCTATGATTCACTGTTCCCTGATAGGGATGTGCTGTCTTGCTTTAGTGGGTCAGCAGCTCAGAGATGCTTCTTTTTTTAACATTTCTAAATATACGTTTCACAACCTCCAAAGAAAATTAGTGTTATTTCAAGGACAAAATAAACAGAGTATGAAATGTGTCATTTATTGAGAGGAAAGTAATTTAGTAAATTAGGGATAGTGATAATTAGTGATATGCTCAAATATGACCATAAAATGCAACATTTTTTTATTCAATCCTTAAATAAAGCCTCTTAGTCCTGTTTTGGGTCATGGGGATGCTGGAGCCTACCCAACAACTGGACGAAACAACTAACAAAGCCGGGCATTGCAAAATGTAAACAAAGTAGGAAGAAAGCAACCAGAGAAACCTGAAGCAACAACTCAGCAACTCCTTGAAATTTGGTCAGATGAAACCAGGCCCATTAGAAGAACCTTTAACTTTCCCCTGTCCGTAATTCCTGACCAAACAGAAATGTCCGGTTGATGGCAGTCTGAATACAGACCAAAAGCAAGGTTCAGGACTCAATCTGGACTCATTTAAGTGGACTCAGTCTGGACCAACGGACTTTTCCTATCTGTTTACACCCTTAGGGCCACCAATCTACCAATGCAGCTTGTTTTTGGACTGTAGGTGGAAGAAAACCCACACATGCATGAGAGGAACACGCAAACTCTACACAGACAGAGCCAAGCTGGGATTTGAACCAGAACCTTCATGCTTTAAATGAAGAGTACTAACTACTATACTACCATGCAGGTTTAAAGTGCAGCAAAAAAAAACAATTTGACGATTTTTATAATTAATCATTACATTACGGAAAACCTGATTTAACACCTTTCACTTCAGATTTTTAATCTTTTTTTGCTACAATAAGAAGACACTACACAGGGTGTTATCTGACTGTTGGAAAACTATCAGTTGCTGTCTAAAGTCCTCATTATTTAATACCTTTTATTTTAGAACCACCACCTTCTTTCATTATAATTTTCTCAGCTTACTAATTAGTTTTTTTTTCCACACTAAGTCATTTGCAGGCTGCACAAGCCGCTGATGGGGTTTCTGTGATTAATTCTGATATTTGAGAGTAAACTGTCAGGCAGAAAATAGCTGCTAACTCTGGTTAGAGACCTTGTGAGTACCAACATGTTCCTGCTTATTTTTGCTGCATAAAGGAGCCCAGGGAGTCTCGCAATATCTCTGCCTTCAAAATGCCACTGCGGTGCCATGTGACCTCACCTTAAGCAGGCCTTTGGGGGAGTTAAATGTGACATTTACAAAGTTTTTTTGGCAGGGTTTCATTTTTTAAAATTGCTCACTATCGTGTACTATTTAGAGGCCTTTGATAAGGACAATGTTTTTCGGAGGGATGTCGAGGGTCTTTTGGGAGTGACATTTTGCTGACCTAGAAAAGCTGTGTTTGTTCTATCAGTCATCCAATAACGAGTTTCAGTGCCCCTCAGAACATAAGGTTTTAGCAATAAAACGTTGAATTTATCTTAACTTTGACGTTGTATATATTGAATGTGGGTTTCCTGCTCAATTTCTACAAGAGTCATGAATCACAAATTTAAAACAATTTTTTTTGGGGTGCAGGGCTGCTGACAACAAAGCTCCATAATAAAACTTCACAATAATAAGGTGCCAGTTTAAGCAGGAGCCATTCGAGACAGTTTGGGCATCTGGTTTGGATGTCTTTCTGGATGTGTCCCGGTGAAGGTGTTATAGAAGAACTTGCCAAACAAGTCATATCTTCTGGGAATACCAGAAACTGCCCCCCACAGAATGCAGGTGTAGGGATGTCTGTGCTAACAACATAGCCTTTAACAGGTTAGACGTATTAAACCGTTTATTTATTCACCTTTATTTTTAAAAGAAATAAGGCAAAGTAGTTATTAGAGGTATAAGTGTGAGGTCACGAGCAGCTGGCTCCCCATGTAAATGCTCTCAAACACATGGCAAATGTTCCCCATGGTGATCATTAAAATTTCATCTGAGCTGAGCATGGAGCCACAGCTGCTGCCCAACCCTCCGTTGTATTAAAACGCATTACAGAGGTGTATTTTGTACATTTACCGAACAATTTCATACTGTGATCAGAGGAGTTAAGCTTAATCAACCTCCAAGAATGAATGTGCCTCCATCTTTCAGCTACGGCCCCAAAGGGGAGGCTCCTTTCATCTCACCAATCACAGTTTGACATAGCCATCGATTCAACTCTATTTTGCCCCCATAATGAAAGGCATTTTAGGGGCTGGGCTTTTTGATCTTCGCAGACATTTTTATCTGCATGATCCAAGCTTCTGGTCTGAGGATCAGCAGCTTTTTAACATCTAGTACGTCCATTTTTGGCATATTTATCTCAGTGAGGCAGCTCATTGGAAGTTAAACTCTCTGTTGGGATTTTGCAGTTAAGACTTTGAACTGAAGCAGATACATTAGAGAAAAAGTTTTGTGTGGAAGACAGACCCACAAATTGTGTTTGTTAAAGCTTTGTTTGTTCTTAAACTAAACCATCAACGCATCATTTCAATGTTTTACAGATGTTTTACACTGTGACGAGGTGTGTGACCTTGTCTCAGTGAGAAGACCCCAGTTCAAATCCAAAGTGGGACCTTTCTGAGTGCAGCTTGGAGGTGTGTGTGTGTGTGTCCCCCTGTATGTATGTGGGTCTTCTCCAGACACCCCAGTTTCCTCCTGCAATTCAAAAACATGCTTCATCAATGAATTGGTGATTCGTGACTGGAAGAACGAGGTCACGAATACAAGCAGCCTAAACATGCTTGGTCGCCTGGAAAGAGCTCAGAGTGGAGCCGCTGCTCCTCCACATTGAGAGAAGCCAGTTAAGGAGGCCTGGGAATTTGCTCCAGACGCCACCCTGGGGAGGTAACACGGACATGTTTCATTGGTGGGAGAACCTGGGGAACACTAGACACGTTGGAGAGACTACGTTTCTTGACTGGCCGTCCTGCAAATGCCTCGGGGTCCCCCCCAGAGGAGCTGGAGGAAGTGGCTTTTGAAAGGGAAACCTGAGCATCTTTGCTTAGACTCCTGCCTCTGGACCCGATCCTAGATGAGCAGAAATAAAAGGGTTTGACGGCTGGAATATGGAGTTTTTGACACATCAAAGTAGTGTTGTACTTGCCAACTACGTTACATTTCAGATTACTGTATTTTGTTTAGTATAAGTTGCAGTTTTTTGCATAATTTATCTGGGGGGTGCAACTTTATACTCAGGAGTGACTCAGATGTGACTTTTTAAAACAAAAATAGGCTCAAATACTAGTTATTTTCTCACTAAGAATTATTTGAGTTATCAGTATTTTCTACTGACAGCAACAAAGTATAGGAAGTGCCGTCCAAAGCAGACATGGAGGAGAATCTGATTGTTCTTCTCTTGAACTTTTATATTTTGTAAAATTTGTATTAAAATTTTTTTATTTATTTATTTATTTTTCCTCAGACGTGGTGAGAGATGGGGAAAATGTGAATTTGACGCAAAGCGTGCTCAGTGTGAATGCCAGGCTTGCAGGAGTTCTTCAGAAAATTCATAATTTTTCTCCCAAAAGTGCGACTTACAAATGATTTTTTTCTTTTTTCTTTTGCATTACTTTGGTGCAACTTATACTACAAAGCGATTTATGGTCTGAAAAATACGATATTTGTCAAAAGTAACTCCATTACTACACAACTGCTTCTGAATTGTACTGTAAGTTACTGCAGATAAGATAGATAAGATAAGATAGTTGAGGAAGTAGAACGCAGTAACCTAAAGTTAGAGAAATGTAAATATAGATAAAGGCTGATGTGGTGTAGTGATAACACTGGTAAGATAGTTCATATTTGGTAAGTGGAAGCAAGTTGACGAAGCATGAAAACAAGACAACACGTCTGGTTGATGGGGAGTGAGTATGTGGCAGCATCTGAGAATATCCTTAAATTATACATTTTGGACAGTAAAAGAATAAATGTGTAGTGAGTACTATCCTACTGACAGCAATAGAATATGGCTGGTGAACCCTTTAACACCAGAGATGCTGCCGGCAACACTTAAATAGCACGTGTTCTTTGACATGCTCAAACATTGTTTGCACAATCATGAATCTGCTGATTTTTACGCAGAGAAAAGCAGCTTTTCATATCGACTTTGCACCGATTTGCAACACATTATTAAAGTTTTGCACAAAGACGTATGTGCCTATACAGTAGCTTTTATAATTCCTAATTACATTATGCAACCCAGTGTACTCCAGTGACGGCCCAGTTCAAGAATGCAGGGACTTTTCTACAGATTTGAAAACATCTACTCAGGCTTTGTTTCTATATTTACAAAAGGCACAGAGCCAAATGGAAATAGCAATCTCTCATATCTGGCATTGGAACATAAGGGGAGGTGGTGGTGGGAATTTCCTTTTGGAACTCGTGCATAGAAAGAATTGGCTATGACAATATGAAAGTATTTCATTTGGATGGGCAGAAAGTCACAGACAACAAATCCGTTTTATCTCCGCGAGTGTTGCCTCTGATTTATGTTGGCCAACACTGCTTGTTTTGGACTTGGGTAATTTTTGATAAGGTGTCCAACAAATTATGCAGGATATATGGAGTCCTTTTTCATTAATATGTAACAGGGACCGGAACGCATCCAACCATTGCTGGTCACAGAATCACTCTTCGAACATCAACATGGTAGCTTAGCACCAACTGAACTCTTCTGCAGGAATGAGAGAATTATGTTGTCCTTCCACCACAAACACAAGGCAGCTTAGAGGTTCATGCTCTGGGTATTAACTGAGGGATTATCAAAGAAGCTTCAGGGATGCTCAAGTCCAAGAAACACAAGGCAAGAGCCTCTTTATTGCTTAGTCTTTTACTTGATAAAACACAACTAACTTTTTTTAATTTAAGGCTGGTTCCACTGCAATTATCCTTCATGTGTCGGGGCTAACTTGTGATGACACTAACAGTGGTGTCTGTTAAGAAGAATCTGCAAGATGTGGGTCAGATAAAATTTTGGGGAGCTTGCAGTATGAAGTGATGTGGGAACCGTTTACTGACTTGTTTATCATCCTACTCCTTTTTTTAAGGTACAACAAATCCATTTTATCACACTTAAATATTTATATTTGATGTCACGCTAATCTTTTACTGACCCATCTAAAGTTTGCTTTCTGTGACTAAGTTATGAATATTGAGACTGAATTTGCTTGTTTTCCATTGATTTTGTTAAAAATATGCCTACATAATGAATAATGATAAAAATAATATCATATAATATAATAAAAATAATAAACCTTTATGTTAGTGTATGTAGTTTTGTGCTGAACAAAGGTGGAATGGTTTCAATCTCTTTTAGTTGCTGCACAAAGCATCGATCCTTTTAAAACATATTTTTTTCTCACCTTCAATCCGTTTGAAATGAGCACAGAGCAGAAAACGTCAGTGTCAGAATTTGATTGAAAAAAAATCTTTGAATGAAGCCAGGTCAAAAAACAATGTTTGAAGTGTTCCAAACCACACAGCAGAGCTCATCACGCAATGGTGTTTGCTTTTAATGTGGCGTTGCCTGATGGCTAATGTTTTCCTTGTTCTTTTGCTCAAAGGGATTTTCAGCATTTTATGCATTATAGCCAATGACTTCTGCAAAGCTTTTCTGGTTTCACCTAAAAAAAAGAACGGAAGACTGATTTGTTTTGTTTAGACAATAATTAAACAGTTACAGGAGTATGACTCCCATTATACAGTTGTTTTGCATGATGTGTTTATATTAACCTTCTTTCTATTTTATCCCTTTTACTTTTACTCAGATTACTAAAATGGGAAAAAAAGACACGAGAAACATGTTTTGTTTTAGATTTAAAAGGATTTAGAAACACATCAGTTTAATAGAAATAGTCTTTTCTTTACCTAAAAGCTAGGCACATAACACGTTCCAGTGCTTCACATGACATTTGAAGGACGTTCAGAGGTTGAATAAAATACTTTCTTGCCTCTTTTTTGTATTTTACAAAATTATGACATTAAAAGTATGATTCCTACTTTAAAATTAATGTTTTTATGTGTTTTTTGTGAGTATTTTTCCAAAAATATTCCACTGATGTCATAATCGGATTTTGTCACAAGTCTTTTTTTTCAATCGACAATGTAAGAGCATGAAAAATTCAAAAACGAAAAAAGTTTTGTTTAATGTTGCATACTTGGTTACCTCAGTTAAGTTTTTTTTTCCATTTAGCTTCCTTCCCCTTTCTCAGAACTAGAGATGCAGCTAGACGCTTCTCTTTTTTATCACACCTTTTACAGTAAATACAGAGGGTGATGCAGAAGCTTGTATCCACTCTGTTCCAGCACACAATCATTTTGACGCCTTCCCCCTGTTGCTGTAAAGACCTCTGACAGCAGCGGCCCCTGAGGTTCTTCCGCAGTACAAAACATTTGCTGTCTTCAATTGACCACAAAGCTAAAAAAAAACGAATGCCTTTATTTTATCAAAATTTCTGACAAAAGTAAATTGAAATAAAAATAGGCTTTTATAAATGTGACAGGTACTGAAATATTGCTCATGATAATACATCTTGAGCCTATCTTCTTTCATTTGAATATTCAGACACTTTACAGGACACTAAAAAGCTTTTCTAAAAACCCCACTACTGTAATTAATTGTCGATTAGCAGCTCCGTTAACCATTACAGCTCGCACTTCCAATTTAAAATCATTTCTGCCATGAAGAAAATCAAAAAGAAAAAATGTTCCAAGTACAGTTTCATTTTGTTGATATTACAGTATGCATGAATTTCAGCCATGAGTTTTCTTTTTATTTAAGATAAGAATAATCTGCATCATTTCATCACTCTGGCCCATTCTTTTTGCACATAAATAATTGGTAGAGACTGCTTCTCGAATGCACAATTTAATCTGGCTGCTTCAGTACCCGCAAAGGCCTCCGCTTTCCTCTGAACAGCAGCTAAACACGTCTGAATCACTACTTGTTCCATTTTATGTGCTCTGTCACAAACATCATTTGATTGAGTCAGCTTTGTCTGATTCATTCTGAAACCTCAGAATTCTATATGAAAAAACCTTCTGGGTTGTGCATCTGTCACTGCTTTTTGCAACCTGTTTTTATTACATCACGGTGCATGAGTAGAAGTGGTGGAACTCCCTCCCCAAAAACACATTTTTAGGGAGAGTAGTTTACATTTTCTGTCACATCATCGGCGTGGGCTTCACAAGCTTGCAGGAGATATACTTTCCGTTCCAAATTATTGTGAAAATAAAATTGTATTCAAGTATCAAAAAGATCAAATTATTTGTTTTTCAGTGAAACTCATGGATATTGTGTCTTGAGGCTCTTTGGATCACTAAAACCAGTATCAGGCACCTACTACTAAAGTACTAAACAAGGACGTTCCACATTATTAAGCAGACCAACATTTACAAGTGATATGGGAAAGAAAAAGGATCTCTCTGCTGCTGAAAAGTGTGAAATAGTTGACTTCCCTGGACAAGGTATGCAAACCTTGGATATTTCATTAAAACTTAAGTGTGATCATTGTACTGTTAGGAGATTAGTGTCTGATGCAGAGCACACAAAGGTTGGTGCAGATAAAGGCAGAATGAGAACTATTTCTGCCAGCCAAATACATTGGATTGAGACAGCAGCTGCTAAAATACAATTACAACACTCACAAGCAGAAAGGGGACTTCAAGCAGAAACTCTCCAAAAACTCACAAGTTCAATGGATGCAAGAATTGTGAAGCTGCTACAATATGAGGGTTCCGATGTTCAAAAGTAACTTAACCTATTGAGATGTTTTTGATTGGAATCGCTTTAGATTTCAGCAAATATGACCTCCTAATGCAGCAAATTCAACAAATAACCATTTTCAGTTCTTTAGAATCTATCAAATGCTGTGGAACTCTGTTGTTTGATAATGTTGAACAGTGCAGTTTCATTTTTAAAACAAACTGTGTTATCTTTAGGAGGTTTGTTTAGAACATGTATTATATACTCTAATAATTAGTGACTTAAAAGTTATGCTGTCATTTGCAATGAGTATTTTAAAAAATCATAGAAAAATATAATTTGCAGAATAATTTGGAATACAGTGTAGATGCAGCCACTAGTTGTTGCATATTTTGAAATAAATAATAAAGATTTGGACCCACTTAAGAAGGAAATAAGACAATCCCCCAACTTTATACTCAAAGCGCTTTTTATGGACCACTAAGTTCTACACACCATTAAAACGCACATATTTTTTTAACGAACATTGTGAATGTTGCAACAGGTGCCCGGCAGAGATTATTGTAGAGGACGGGACACACTGGAGCATAAAAATGCTCACTGAGTGTGGTCACAACAGATGTTTAGCTTTGTGTTCCAGACGTTCTTCAGAAGCAATGCAGTGCTGCTCCACAGTGCAAGATCTCAGGAGGGCTACTCAACGGACAGGGCATGGACACTGCATTTCTGAGATGTTCCCAAAGCGACTTTAAGTTCTGCTGTGAATTACGCCAAATGAAGTGCTCACTCTTGGCTTTGCTGCCTTAGTCACAACTGTCCTTATGGGTGGATACGAGATGTCTATGGGCCAAAAATGGACAAACCTGTGCGGGTCACGCAGGCGGCCCACATAAAGCAGCTAGATCGTAGACCGCTAGGTGAGCCCGTAGAGCAAAAATGTTCATGCACATGTTTTCCCTTTGAACTACAGGTCACAGTGAACACTTAAACGACTCGTGAGCGTAAGTAAAGGTGAAGTAGGAGAGACGCAGGCATGTCTCATGTAGTTTTCATTTTAAACCCCCCCAAGCCCTGTACAGTGATATTTGTGTGCTCCTTACGTACAGCCTGGCTTTCAGAAATTATGAAATTTTACACTCACCTCACAATATGTGTGAGTGTCTTTCCGGCATCTTCCTGGCTCTTGGGTATCACCTGCACGCAGGTCTGGATTTAGCCAGCCCCAATAAACATTACAAACTAAACTGCAAATTGCTTTATAATATAAAATACTGATTTATCTCAATAAAAAGGATTTTCTTTACTGGATGGTGGATAGTGAACCACATACTGATTATGCAGCACTGTGGGAGCAGATCAGGGAGAAGGTGTGCTTCATTGCAGGTTAGCACTGACTGCCTGGTATGAGTAACCCCCTGGAGTCTTTCCTTCTGCACAAATGCTCAGAAATCAAATCTCAGAGCGGCAGACAAACCTTCCACCCTCTAATCCACAGCGGCCTGTTTAATGAAGTGACAGTTAAGATGCTGCTCAGGCACACACTCCACTTGCCCAGGCTTAGGCAAAGATCAATGTTTGAGTTGGGTATGCATTTAAGTCCAGCACTCTACTTATCCATCAATCTGCCTCAGCGTCCTCAGTCTTCAGACTTTAGTGATTCCTTCTTTCTTTTTCTTTCACTGCAGTTAAACTGACCAACAACACAAATTGACCAGTCAACTGATTGAAGACAGCCGCAGCAACAACTGAAAAGACTGACCCAGAACCCATCAAAAACGAAAAAAATGAAGAAGAAAAATCTTTTCATCAAAGCTCAAGGCAATTGTAAGGTTATGAAATCCAAAAAGTTAGCACCAGAAGCTTGAATTATTTATATATTATTTGACATCTAAAATTCATAGAAAACTTTGTCTGCAAAACAAAATCATATGTTTTTCTTTAATACCAGTCTATTTTCAACAAAAGTGAAAACAAAAGCAGGAGCTTAGTTCACACAACTGGCAGTAAATCGGGATTTCTTTTTTTAAATCAGAGCTGGACTTTGCCAGCGTTATCCTTTGTAGACAATTGTATTCATAACTATATGCACTGATACTTTTGTCAAAGAAATTTGGCTTTAGGAATCATACCGTCTCATGTCTTTTGCAGATGATAGTTCTTTTGGCTTCTTGAAACTATGACCCCCGTCTCTCACTGGAGCAGGAAGGGCTAGAATCAATATCTGCAGATGAGAAATAGTTGAAGCATTTTGGTGTTTTGTTCACACGTTTTGAAAGGATGGAGAGTGGAATTTAGCAACATTTCAGGATGAGATGATAAATGCAAGGAAGTTCATTTGCAGTGTTGGACTCAGTCATTTGTGAGTTATTCCTTTGCATCAAAAAGCCAAGATGATTTTGGGTTAGGAGTATGACAATTCATTAAGCAACAGTTTGATTCATAACATTTGTGGTTGCAGATCCTGTTCATTGTCTTTCTTGGTTTATTTTGAACAATCTGATCCGATCAATCCAGGACATCTGTAGCCAAAACCTAAATCAGTGTGACTCAGAGACCTGGTACTGAACAGTGCGGGGAAATTTTCCAGATTCCTTGTATTTCTTGCAAGATAACGTGTAAATTAAATATGTGTACAAACAAACAAGTAAACAATAAATAATGGCAAATCTATTCACATTTTAGTTTCATAAAGTTCAGTCAACTGTTTTTCAATATAAATAGTACAAAGGGAACATTATTAGAACAATATACCACACTGTATGGTCACGTCTTTGCCAAATTCAAAGTGTTTCCAAGATGGTTTGATTGCTGCCATCCGCTGTGATGGTACTTGCTTGTTTTTACGTTATAGTCAAATAAACCCATGTCTGAATCCAAATTGCATTTGTCAATATTTTTTTAATTGATTTTATTTCTTTTTTAATGATTTTTTAATGGTATAGGTCAATTGGATTTGCTTTAATTAACTTGCCCCAAATGGATTGATCTGGTTGAAATGTAGGAAAATAAATCGATTCATCGTTTCACTCTATTTTGGGGTGAATGCCATGAAGGCGTCATGCGGGGGTTATAGGAATCTCAGTAGAAGAAGTAACGTCCTGCCAAAACTGAAGGAAGAAAGCTCTAGTGAGTAATTATGCTTCCGGAACAGTACCTGAAAAAGCAGAAGAAGCAGTATTATTTTTATTTTCTTTTTTATGAAGTACATTTACAAATTTTTCTTCCATGACTGATGTTTATTCTCTTTTTAATTGTCTTCATTAGATTTTTGTTTTGTTTGAAAGATTTTTCATTTCCAGTTTTAAAAACTAATATTTTTTTAATCACCTGTCCCTGATTCATAAAGGTTAATACACAAAAAACCAAATCATTAACAGATATTTAGTCACATTTTAAAAAGCTTCCTTACAGTGGAAGGTGATCAGCTGGTTCAAAAGTGCAGTTACTTTTTCATAGCAAAATAAAAAAGCTAGACTTTTTTAGAGCAAACAAACATCAATGTTTTAGAAAACCTCGTCTTTGGAATGCCTAATCTTCCCAAAGGTAATAGATAATAGATAAAAGTAGAAATGTCCATTGATCAAACCTTGCATAACCTGTTTTGCATACACAATGCCTTGTGTAAGATTTTGCACTGTCACTGGGGGCAGGTTGGGAGTGAAAAATAACTCAGATAATGGCTTGGAAGATAAGAAATAAATAGAATTTGAAAGGTGCGAGTGGAAAAAAAAACTGAAACCATTTTTCTTTTGATTTGTTTTCTCTTAACAAACTTCCAGGTTGATCCGCTTGAACTTTCCTGAAGTGACGAAATGATAAAACATCACAGTTCTGTGGTTTGTGGTCAGACTGCACTTCGGGAACCTCTGACGTAGTTCTGTTAATTCAAATCTTACAGTGGAACCCACCAACTTGCATAACTTGGTTTGATCATTCAAACTTCAGGAACAAAACATGATATTTCAACCCAATCTTCTTTCTTTATGTATCGCAGCAAACCAAACAAAACTGGTTTCAAAGCACTGCAAATAAACACTAAATAAATAACAATGTGAATGAATAATGTAACCTACTAAAATATTGTACTAAACAGTAAAACACATTATAAAACGTTAACAGCAGATAACATAAATAAACAAGTAACTTCTTACATCCATGTATTTTTTAAACCACCCACACTCGCCAGTCACTTTATTAGGCATACCTGTCCAACTGTTTAACATGCATTTCTAATCAGCCAATCACATACATGGACATGTAGAAATGATGGTCAAGACCATCTGCTACAGTTCAAACCGAGCATCAAAATGGGAAAAAAGGCGATTGAAGTGACTTTGAACCTGGCGTGGTTGTTTGTGCCAGACGAGCTGTTCTGAGTCTTTCAGAAACTGTTGACTGCTGATCTACGGATACCTCGGGTTTCCAGAGAACATATCCACTGAACAGCAGTCCTTTGGCTTGAAATGCCTTGTTGATGCAAAATTTACAAAGAAATGATACAGATGGGATTTGAACCAGGACCTTCTCGCTGTACCTAAAAAAAAAAAATTAGGTAAATGAAAATATTATAAAGGGAAAATGACAGAGGGCCACATCCGTTTTCAAACTAATGTGAAGGCTTGAGAGTAAAAGTCATACTTTCTACCTCCAGGTCATGGGTTTTTTGTTTTTGAGAGAATATTTTTTCACACATATGTGGTCATAGGTTTAGACAAGACCCAAAACTTCAGAGTGCTCCAGAGTTTGGGGCCAACTACAGACAAAGCAAAAGACATTTACTAGGAGACCAATGCATTTGCTGAAATTTGTTTCTTTTTATTGCTTGTCAAAAATGAAATAATAATGTTTTTTTTACTTATGTTTTGAACCAACTAACTAAACAATAGTGTTTAAAATACAGTTAATTTTTTAAAATATAGCCTAGAATTTATTGTAAAATCAGGAAACACATGAGGGGAAGCAATAATTGGAGCTATGAGTTCTGGACTAACTGTTAATGATTTTAAAGACAAATACATACCTCATTTAAGTGTTTGAAGCTGGTCAATATAAAAGTAAACTGTTCAAATTGAATATGGATAAATAAACACAAAAAAACTGTGACTCAACTGTTCAAATCATTGGTTAAACTGAAACCACAACTGTAAGACACATAACTAATAAGTGCATGCTGTTTACACAATGAAGCCAGTATTACTTGAAATAATTTGCCTCTCATGTTGTCAAACATTAACCTTCTCTTGTTCAACAAAAACGTGGCCTTGCTGTTGTGATATTAGGTGTTTAGAGCACAAATGCTCTCTGAGACTCTTTTAACATCGGAACTGTCTCATGTGACGAGGCTAAACAGGTCCCATCTGCCTCAACTATGTCATGGTTTATTACTATTCTTTATTATCTGACTTAGAAGACTATCCAAACAGCAAGCTTGTGTTTGTCAGCTGGCCCTGCTGCCCACGCCACATGTTGAGCAGAGAGGGATTACTCTGACAACAGGCTATCCCATTTCCGTCAGTCGTGATCAAGAGGCATTCATGGAGGAGCGTGTTTTTGTGGATAACTAAGTATGATTTAATATCTCAAAATGAAACGGCCTTGCAGGGACAACAAAAAGAAAAGGCCACTAGTTACCAGGGAAACCGTGTCTGGTGAGCGTGGCAGATAAACGGTGGCAGTATCTCTAATAATTTTCCATTATCCCCACTGAAAGTATAGATTATCATGTAAATAAGGGGCAGTGCCAGTGAAAGCAGGTTGGAGCTGAAAGCTGCGAAAATCGAGGAGATCAAACAACACAGCTGAGTAAGAACCACACGTTGGCGTGCCAAGAAACAGGCAGTGGAGGAAAGCCACAATTACCACTCATTTCTTAAAGGTGCATTGCAACTAGAGGCTTGTAGCACAGGAGAGAGTTTGTTAACCAACAAACCACCACTGCAGACAGAGGGGAAGTCTTAAAGTTGCTTCAGTGAGTGGAATCTTTTTTGTTTCATCACAGTCTCTAGGAAAAAACTTCTGCTTTGTGACTTGACTATAAAAATTGAGTCACTGTCATACCTACACCATCTTACTCACCTGACACAGACCGCTACAAGGTAAGAACTTGCTTTCTCTTTGTAAGACACACACCAAACAAACTGTTTAAATAAAACCAACGTCTTTATTTTTTAAAATTTCTTTACATTTGTGTTTTTTTATCTTCACATTTACATTTAATAATTAAATGGGCAAAACAGCTAAGTACATTTTTGCCTTGAAATGAAAGCCACTAATTTGACAAGTGTACTTATCTCGTTAGTTTTAGGAGAGTTATAGTTTTCACTATATGTCCAACATTTGTTTATATAGTGGCAACAAGACTTGGGAGTTAATGATAATGTTGCAGAACATTATCAGTCCACCAATAACACTGAATTAGGTTTGTATTCTAACTCATTTGCCAACACCAGTACATTTACTCATTATTATGAAATGATATACGACCTCAATAAACTGTGAAACATAGATAAGTAGGTATTAAAAAAGACTAAAGGTAAAATACATTATTTTTTTTTATGCTTTGCATAATCTTGTTCTTTTTTCTAGCTAAATAGTTAAAATGAGAAATGTACAGAAATGCACATTCGACCCTGCAATGGACTGTGTTTAACGTAGTTTCCTCTCATTTCGCCTTATCTGCAGAACTCAGAGGCCCAGAGAAAATAATGGGCTCTGTTTATTGGTGAGGACAAGGAAACCATGCAGTTCGTCCAGTTTGTTCCAGGCCACTGACCCAATAAGACGTCTCAGAGTTCTGTGGTTCAGACTGTTCAACAGATCAAAACTTCCCTGTTCTGCTGGCTCCCCCAGAAAAGGACACACAGAGACATTTTCAATACGTTTATTTCATCAATTTTTCACTGACTTGAGGTAAAAATGGAGGTCAGCATGCATGATTGCCAGACTGGGCTTTGCCTCCCTGTCTACATTGTTACCTTTGTGCTGGGCTTCCCAGCAAACGTTCTCGCCTTCTACACCTTCTGCAAGAAGGTGAGACAGAAGCCCACACCGATAGACATCCTGCTCCTCAACTTGACCATCTCTGACCTCCTCTTCCTCCTCTTCCTGCCATTCAAGATGCAGGAAGTGATGAACAACATGGTGTGGAATTTACCCGATCCACTCTGCCCACTGTCAGGTTTTGTCTTCTACATGACCATCTACAACAGCACCTTCTTCCTCACCGCAGTGAGCGTGGAGCGTTACCTGGGTGTAGCCTTCCCCATTCAACACTCCTTGAAGCGCCGGCCTGTATACGCTGTTGCTGCCAGCATCTTCTTCTGGATTTTCTCCTTCATTCATCTGAGTATCGTCTTTATTGTCCCATTTATTGGGCAGGATGAGTCCCCAAACTCTACATCATTGTCTGGTGAGAACCAGAAGGTGTGTTATAAAAATTTCACTGAGGCTCAGCTGCGGGTCCTCCTTCCTGTCCGCCTCGAGCTCTGCATTGTGCTTTTCTGCATACCTTTCCTCATTAGTAGTTTCTGCTACATCAACTTCATCAGGATTCTGTCCAAGCTGCAGCACATTGACCGGCGCCGGCGCCTGCGGGCCATTGGCATGGCTTTGGGAACACTGGTGGTGTTTGCATTATGTTTTGGACCTTACAACGTCTCGCACATTGTTGGATATATCACACGGAAAAGTCCTGCTTGGAGAGACAAAGCTTTACTGTGCAGTACCTTCAACGCATGCCTTGACCCTTTTATTTTCTACTTTTCCTCATCTGCTGTGAGAGGGACTGTTGGTAAAGTGGTGGAAGGAGTTAAACACTCTTTAAGCAGGTGCATGTCCTGTCACGTGTTCCAGGCCTCGCAGCAGGGAATTAACAGGACTGCAAAAGATAAGGAACACAAACAAAGTGAGATCAATGCTATCTGAGCTGACTGGAAGCGAACTGTGAGCAGCTGCCTCTACTAATTTCTTCATCCCTGCGAGCAGGAAATTAATGTCACGATTATATTTTTATACTCGAGAAAATGACTTGGCTGCGCACACTGCGGCATGTTTCTGTTTGACTCAGATGAACTTCCTGTTTCAGAAAGCTCTACCTGAGCAAGTATTACCACTTTTCTAATGGAGTGCTGTGTGCAAACCTGCAGAGACTAGCCATTTTGAACTGTAATCTAAAATAAAAAAAGGATTTTTGCAAAGTGGAAGGATTTCCTAAGATGTTCTTTGATGCAATGGGGTGTGGTGGAGATGAAAAGCACAGATAACAACAACACAACATCCAACAACAGCTAAAAATGTTATCTTTTCACAATAAGAGACAAATCTTTCTCACTACCTTTCATTATGAACAGGATGTTTGTCTGCAGCAACCTGCACAATATGTGCCAAACAGGATTTCTTTAGCCTATAATGCTCAGCACTGCACTTTTCATTATTTGGTGTTTCTTTTTCTGACATGTTTGTGACTTGTCTTTATGCAGACTGGGGTTTTCTCAACATTGTTATATTTATGGAAAATATTCTGCTTGTAAAAATGTGAGAATAGCTTTTGTATGTCTGGGATGTAATTCATATTAAATAAAATATCCTTATTTTGTATTCCAACAGTGTAAAAGATGTAGTGCAGATCTTTTTATAGAAAAACTATCATTTTTACAAATGTAAAGATTGTTTGAATATGTGCCTCAGTTTTGTATAGAATATTTTTAATGTGTCATGACGAGTTCATAATAAAGATTATTTTTTCTGTATGAGAATCAGAAATCTGACTGAGCCAAAGCATATCCGTTATCCATCAATTCCCAAACACCACCGCCTGTTCAGCTGTTGGTCATGGTTTTGGGTCTTGGCATTCTGGGCAAGCTAAAATCTAGGATGAACTTTCTCCAAATGGAAGTCAAGATCTCGCCCCATGCTGCAAAGATAAACAATGCCATCACCCAAGCGAGCCCCGGTTATCAGCTTTAATCTTGCTTTGTGAGGATTAGAGGTTGAGCTAATAACTGTGTTTGACAGGTGTATGGGAAAGGAATGAAGCGTTTTATTTTGACTCCTGGTGAGTGACTAAGATGAGCGGGCTAGAAGCCATCGAAGCGGGGAATAAATCCTACGTTTCTCTTGTCAGCATGCTATGCTGTTAAGTTGTTCTAGGGAAGATTTAGCTTTGATGTGCAAAAAGAGGTGACTCAATGTTTAATACAAATCCAACGGGAAAAAAAGCACACATGCTGATGAGCATATATTCAGTAAGGAAGGCCTCAAAGTGATAGAAATTTCGACGGAAAAGAAAAATCTCACCTTAACTCCTGTACAGTCAGTATTTTGTTGTCATCAATACAGTCAAGTAACTGATAAAATCTCTGAACTTGAATTTGTTGTCTTGTCTGCTAAGATTAGTTGCATCAACATCTCTTCATGCCTGACTTAATTGCCAATTATATAATCAAATATTCTTTAGTGTTTTTGCTGTTCAAGGTGATGTTATTTTAACATGTTTTCTGCACTACAGGGTACACTGGATTATAAAGCACACCGTCATTGAGTGGTCAGTTTTCAGAATTACTATTGCATCCCTTTCTCGCACTGAGAGGCCAAGACGTAATCTGTTTTTGGGTTCTTTATTTCACGGTTACTGCCATGCCGTACAGCTTTCCCAACAACTTATATTAGCAACCAAAAAACATCTTACACCCCTAACATCTTAATTCCCTCTCTCTTGCACCATCTCTTCCCAATTCTCTAATTCAACCAACAGCTTAACTGAATCAGTCCAACCCCACGACAACAGGTTGAGTGACAACTGAAGGCCAACCAGCTTCTCTTCCTGGTGTGTTCTCCGAACTCAGTAATTTACAACATTAGTGGGACCCAAAAGGTCATCCAGCCCAATTCCGTTCACTACATTACATCAAATAAAAGATGCAACAAACTATAAGGTGCATTAGGCAAGACAAAAGAGGCAGAGATAAGTCCTTCAGTCAGTCAGACTTTATTAACTGCATTAACAGTAACTCCAGAACTTGTTTGCGTTAGCCACATTAGCCGTGTTCCCAACCATGTTCGCAAAACGTAAAAATCAGGCTGAAACCACTAAAGCAAACGCTGCTGTCACTACACTAACTCCTAACCTTATTAGTAAACAATAAAAAAAAACCACATTCCAACCCCGCTAAGTTAGCCATGTTAGCATATTTACAATAACACCAAACTTTATTAATTTGCTCCTTGAAAAAAAAAAAAAAAAAACACAGATTGACACTTTGACAGAGCCCTGTGTAGAGTTTATCCATAAAAAAGGTGCACTGTTGTTTTGGTGCAGAAAATACGGTAAGTGGAGTCCTTGATTTAATAGTATGTTGTGAATCAGCAATGAAGGGGTAAAAACATTTCTCCCATATATTATTCCATTTTAAACAGTGTTCAAGGATACGCATTTGTTAGTATGTCACATTTTTATTAAGGATAAAGTTGAGAACAGCTTCCCTACACTTAGACAAATTTGACTGAACAGTAGAATCACAGGCATTCTATATGGTGATTGACTAGAAAGCGATTTATTGTGTTGCTCTCTAGTAAAAGCACAACAGTCACCACAAAGAGGATAAACATCTTAATGATATGCAGTAAAGTCATTGGTTGGTGCATCAGCAAACAGGAAATAAAACCCCCACATTGTTGTGTGCCATCGTGTTATTGAACGTGGCACGCATAAATCTGAGAGGCTGGCTTTGGTGGATGGATGTTCTCCTCCTCTTCTCCAGGAGGAGAGGTTTTTAAACAGAGACAAAAATCATTAAATTGTTCAAGTATGCTTTATTGCAGGCAATCTGCTGGCTTCAAATGGTGAATGTTTGGACCACATTAGCTGTGAAGTAAGGTGCTTTTGGATGCTGAGGTCGTGTCACCCACGAATTCTGCTGCTTGAAAAAGAGGTGCTTGAAGACCAACAGATCAGCAACAAGTAGTTTGGGTCATTCAGAAAAGCAATTTGTTCATTTGTTCTGACAATAGGTATCATCTTGAGTCTAGTTTGAATTAATACATACCTTTTAAAATTAAAATTTTCATTTATCTCAAACATGAACTAAATGGGAAATGACAGAACAAAAGAGAGAACTTATTATACTAAATTGAGACAGTTTTTGACACTTCAATCTGAAAGATAAAGCTAATCTAAATGACCTATTCTTTCTAGTTTCAAGCAAGTTCCATAAAACTTCCTGGGTCAGAACTGACTGAAAACTGACTGGTAATTTGATAGACAGGTGGACTGTAGATCATCTATAGTCACATGCACCCATACAGGGGTTGACCTGTATGGGTTTTTTTTGTTAACTACTTTTAACTACTATTTGCCAGTTTATTTTACCTGTTATTTATCTGTAGGGGCAAGTTCAGAGGGCCAGCTTCAATGCCTTACTCTCTTCTTGCCTGAAAAAAGTAAAGTTCTACAACTCTGCACTTGTGTGCCACAGTTCAAATCAGTATTTTTTATGACAACAGTAGGGCTAAAATTTCTTATGGTAAAAATATTTTCCTTGTTAATGTCTTTATATTTTGGATTCTTGCAAACAATCTCAGCAGTTTGACTTACCTCCTTATTTCAGTCTGATATTATCAGAGGGAGACTCATGATTGTAAGTGCATGAAAACAGCTGAGAACATTCACTAAACTCTCAAATATGACAAACAAGACAAAGATTTAAGGGCTAAACGTCAAACATAATGTATAAGTCTTTTCAGTTTAACTAGGTCACTTCTGGGTTAGATGCTTGTTGCATGATCATTTAAGATTTACAAGTCAGCTTGAACTATCTGAGGTATTTCTGGAAGGAACTTCCAATTAAAAATGTTGTTACTCGCTCAAGCTGAAACTTGAACTTTAAGAAACATGGGAATCTATTCAACTCTTTAAATTAATTCTGTTTTGGATTCTAGGTCACTGTTAGAAGAAGTAGATGCAGTGTTGGTACTGTGATATTTGCTCCTGTTGGAGCAGAGACTTACAAAGCTGACAGCCTTCCAAAAAACAGCAGGTGTCAGAATATTTAGGGCAATGTGTTGCAATAAAAACATCATTTCATAGAGCACATATACATTTTCTTTAAATATTTTCTCAACACAGAGTGTTGTCAGTGTTGAGTGGTCACACCCCAAGCCTTCCCCGTGAGCTTTCGAGGCCTGCTTTTTTGTTGTGAGGATAAATCCACCGAAGAGAAGCACTTCTAGGCTCTGGTTGTCCATCACCAGGGAATTCTTTGATCTGCAGGAATAGAGGTCGCCAACCAATCTCAACACAGCGGGGCTCCATCAGCTGGGGGCTCAGCCATGCTGCTGCGATGGCTGCTTGCAAGAAGGGTACAACTGCCGAGTGACAGGTGATCGATATCAGCTGCTGCGTGAGAGCGCCAGGTGAAGGTGAGCTTAGCTCGGTGGAAACCTCTAGTTAGACACAGCTGAGCGCAGGGGGCAGTTTGTGGGACTGAGGCTTTGGAAGTAGATTATTTGTACAAAGGATGGATATTGTGTTTAGTTCTTTAAAAAATAAAGTAAAGAAAGAGAAAAAATAATTTGATTATCATTTACAAGAAAAAAAAAAAAAAAAAAATATATATATATATATATATATATATATATATATATATATATATTTTTTTTTTTTATATATATATATATATATATATATATATATATATATAAAGAACTTCTGCAATGCTTTATGACCGACTCCAATGAAAACTGTGTTTTTGGTGTTTTAACATGCTCTCGCGCCATTTTTCTCAGGATGGAGAACATAAATTAAGCTCAAAATTGCATTTCTGAGAATTTGTTTGTTCAATTCATTGTGTATCAGCACCTGACGAAAAAATGCTGTAGGAAAAAGCTTGTAGCTGTGACGTAGGTGAAACAATTCAATCAACAAACAGACAATTGTGATGGATCCTGCTATAGACAACTAGATCCATGTGCGTCCTCTTCTGAAATGACTTCTCGCTCAAGACAGTACAGCTGGATCGCTTCAATGTTGCTCGCCAGTTTTGCTGCACAGTATTGCTAGGTTGAGGTTTTAAGGGGATGTGAGCTAGTGGGAGAGCTTGTAAACAACAGTTTGATAGGAAGTGAGTGCAGGCTTAAAATAAATGTTCGGTTCTCACCAGTTCCTACCTGCAAACACATATAACATTGTTATAAAATGTAGGATTAACCAATGATTTATACTAACAAACTCAGTGTAGTTTAACAAAATTAATTCTATAGGAGAATAATGTCATAATTAAATTAAGTTTACAAAAATAAAGTACATGTAAGTGACAAAAAGTAAAAACTATACAACATGGAGTATCACCGGCTATCTGGTGCAGGCAACATTGTATTTAAGAAAATCAAACGAAAGCCTTTCTTCCGCATGACGGATTTCCACATAATAATTTGGCCATCCCTCCTTGCCTTGTTTTCTGGTGAGTTTCTATTCCCCGGGCAAGATCGATACAAGGCACAGCGAATGGTGCCGGGGTGATTATTTCTAGATCTGTCATGAAACTGCTCAGGCAAAAAGATGAACTCTGAGGGAATTTCACCACTTGAATTTTTATAGATTGAGCTTGGCCATTTCGTTTTACCCTGATGCATGGCTCTGCATCCCTGCTGCATGCTGTTGCTCCTGTGTACAGAAGATACAAATGGGACATAATTACCAGCACAGAATCATTGCGCTAACTCAGCAAATCTAATGAATAGGGGGCATGTTCGTTTCTGAGACTAGCTATTTGTTTCTCGTGTAAGATGAACAGCTCGGTGCTGTTTTCCCACTCTGGGTTTTTCCTGCAGAACTGTAATACCACCCAGAATCCTCCTGTGCTACCTCAGTGATCACCGCAAAATCATTTGAAATGACTAAGACTCACGACTTCAACACACTGATCTGTAAGAGCACACACAATAAGACAAAACGATGCACATTTTCAATATATTTATGCTTTTCAACACATAACTTAAAAAAAATAAATTAAGTCTTTTATTGTTTATCACTAGTTTTAATCTTTATGGAAGCATGTTGCATTACATTTTAAAAAAGTGAGCTACTTTTTTAAATTGAATGCAACACACTTCTATAAAAACTTAAATTAAAAAAAACATTTTAGAAAACCTTAAGAAACAGACAGTAAGCGACAAAGTTCCCACATCCAAAACGTGAACACCCAGCAGGTCACCCACAGAGTTCATTTTGGTCAATATTTAATGCTTCCCCAACGTTTTGCTGTGTAATGTTTGTACATCAAGTCGTAGCTTACAGAAAGGTTTGTGTTCATAAAAAAGTTCAGAGATCAGAAGTGCATTTTATTAAAATAACATGACATTTCCGTAATGTAAGAAAACATGACTTAAGACTGCACTTTCAATTATTATTAGTGTTTTGTTTTTGTGAGAGAATAGTCATTAACTAAAACTTTATGAATTAAGGGAAGAACTCTTTACAAAGTTCACAAATTATTTTTCCTAAGAAATGTTTGGCTAGTCAAAAACAGATATTTCACTGTGTGAGTTTGTGTAATTTTGATTTTGGAATAAAAGAGCTTGAAGGAAGATCACGTCTCACTGGTTCAAATCGTGGTTAAGTCGTGGTTCAAATAACAATTGGTGTACAGACTTCAAATGGGGTTACAGAAGAGAAATTGTGCTGAATGCCTCAACACCAGGACCAGAGCATCAGGAACCTGAAGCTGCTCCACCAGACGTCCTCTGGTCCTGCGGGCCAACCAAAAATCTGGTCTTGTGTCAGACTGGCCAAAAACATTAAAAACGTTTGAATTTGTATTTTTTATGTACCAGCCAGATTTTTCATTGTCAGAGCAAAATTATATTGATGAACTTCATTCATCAATATACTCATTCAGTCATTCGTAATATGTTCACATTATTAGGTTTTACTTCGGCAAACCGGCGACGTCATAATTGGCTTATGAAAAAAACAGTCGTTAGCCTCCAGACCAGGTGGTGGCAGTAATGCAACCATTTTGTTGTTTGTCAACCGGTATATAAACCACACCCGAAAAAGAAGAATGGCCAAAAAATACTGAGCATGGTGTCCAAATGGCTTTTAAAATCCAGGGCACTACATAGTCCCACACTATATTGTTTTTTAGTAGTTAGAGAGCAGAGAGTGAATTTGGACACAGGCACTGACTGGAGCTGTAGCTGATGCATGCGCTTTACTAATTCGGCCTTTTTATCATCATAAAAGATGCTTTATTGTAAAGTTACCCAATCGTTTTATTTCTCGCCATCTGTCTAATTACATTGGTGCCACCCTGGTCCAGGACCAGGAAATGGCTCTCAGATCTATCTTTTGAGGTAGTCTTGGTTATTCTCAAATCAGACTGACCTCCGGTTGGCTCTGAATATCCTCAGTCTGAAAAGGCTCTGTGCTTGGAGTGGAACAACTTGACTAAAACAGCCACTGTAGCCGAACATTACAGGATGTAAACAGAGTAGCTGATCAGCAATGAGAACAGCAACTCGTTGAAATTGGGTTAGATGACTGAAGGCTCATTAAAACAGCTTTTAATGTGATACAAGTCGCTTCTCACACTGTTATGCCGACAATCTATTTGTCATCAACACTTATCAACGTACCTTCTAAAGGCGCACTCACACTGAACACGATTCGGGCGGCAGGGCCGGCCAGTTTCAATGTAAAGTTGAGGTTCTACGGCAAGAATTGAGCAGCAGACGTGGCACAATAGTCTGGAAGCAGCGCAAATTGAGCAGTGGCAGAGGCTGGCCAGAGTTTAAAAAACGTCTGAACTCTGCATCTCCTCAACCAATCGGGGACTAATCTTCTGGCACATGACGTTTTCAATGACAGAGGAGAGAAAACATCCAATATGGTGGATCGATCCCTAGCTCTCCTGAACTTCCATTCATTTTCCTAACCTGCTGTATCTCTTTCTGGGTAGCAGGGTTTCCAGAACCCGTCCCAGTTTCTGTTGAGTTAAGGCGGGTACACTCTAGAGAGTCTGTCGCAGGACCCATGGAGCTGTAGTGAACATGCTCACTGCGCCGGCTCCCTGTATATCGTTTTTCTTTGCCGATACTCCCATTGGTCACATCAGAAACCATTTGGGCAGTTCCAGCAATGAGAGAGCTCTTTACAAAGGTCATGAAAAACAAACTAAAGAAAAATAAAAAGAATGACACTTTTAATCTACAAAATGAAAAATAATTTTTTGAAATAAATTTAAGAATCAATTGATTAAATGATGTTTTCCTAAATACATTTTAAAATTAGAATATAAAAAACGGGACTGGGTTTTTCTCAACAAAGATTTGCCTCAATGACTTTGGGATGAGCTGTTTTCCAGACTTCATTTTGAAACAGTGTGCCTCATGCTTGAGGGATTCAACTTTAAAATGACAGGACATGTCTGGCTTTACCTCCCATATAACAGTTAGAAATGGAAAATACAGTCTAAATCTCAGTCTCTGGAGTCACTTTTAGGACCAAAGACAAAGCTATGTCATCAGCCAGAAGAGCAAAACTTGCAGACACACTGGGCATTTGGCACAGATTCAAAAACACACCAAAACGCAGGTCCTTGAATGCGCATTTAGCCGATAATGTTCACACTGGACCAGCAGGGATGGGTTTTAGCCCATGCTCACTACCTACACTTGAAAGAGGTTTGGTGCAAATCGTCAAAGCAATGCAAATCTGGTGAATCTTGCTCCAGACTTTTTCTTTCACAGCTGGATTCCCAGTTATGAAAGACTTCGTATCAGATTTATATGGGTTCAAAATGTTGACAATTACTTGATTTAACAGTTTGGGATTAGACGTGATGCAGATTAAATAAAAAGACACTGCCAAACAAAATATGGATGAAAAAAAGGGCTGCAACTAAACCATTATGCAGCAACGTGTTTCTGCTCCTCACACTTCAATCCATTATCAATAAAAACTCATCAAAAGCCCACTGCATCTATGGTGTTAGTAATAATGACCAACAACAATGTAAATGCAAAAATGTATTTTTATAAAAAGTTATCTGTCTGAGCAATGTTTCATCAAATATCTGGAATTTTTATACCCTTGAGGTATGTGTTTTTCACAAATCAACAGAACTCAATTAATTCTTTTGAAACAAAAATGTGGACGTTTATGTAACAAACACAGTGTATATATTTAACTACCATTTTTTTATTCTTTGAAAACCTCAATATCCTCAGCTCTGCTACCTCCAGTTCTGCCTCCTGTCTCTTTCTCAGACTCTCTAAACCAACAAAGAGGTTGCACTCACCACAATCTTCTGCACCTTTGCTTTCATTCTTTCTGACACCATCACACCTTCAAATTCTAACATCAGAATTGTTCATAAGGATAACTCCTACTTTGCTCCTATTTCCATCCACACTGTGATGGAACAGTTTAACGCTCTTTTTGTGTTTTGGATGTTTGATACTGTTTTTGTTTTACAACAGAAGTCCTTCTGACACAGCTCTCTGCACTTTCCTGGACTTGGGAGGAGCACGCAAAAGCGCTGGTCGTGTCCCCTTGCAGTTGCAATAACATTATCACATTTTTTGGTTGATTTAAAAACCTTTTTATGTAACTTTTAACTTATGGTCAAACACTGATGCACCAGAAATGGGGAAACATGAAATTAATTGTATTGTTAAGCTTTACAGTGTATTTTTGAATTAGAAATACTCAATAAAGCTCAACTTTTGAATGTATGTTAAAAACTAAAAATGTGTTTATTATCTAAACAGGTTATAATATGACAGATCTCATGCTTCCTATGCAAAGTTCATGCAGAAATTGCTAATAAAGTTTCATTTCCCGCAACACTTTGATGCACTTAAGGGGTTTTGGGCTTGACTTGAATATGTTGGCCTGAAAACAACAGAAATAAACACGTCAGCTGTGGTTTTTGTGTTCCTGTTAAGCAACACACTCTGAGGTAGTTTTTTATAAAGCTTGCTGAGACATTAAAGGTTTTATAATTTCCTTTAACAATATGGTTTGAAGCGATGGCTCATTAGTAGGTCATGTATCAGTGCAAACCAGATTCTCAGTGACTGATGGGGTAAAATAAATGTCAGACTCTTGGCAGTCAGTTTGACCCTTTTTTCTTTTTGCTGACAGAGACCGCAGCGCAGACGCAATTGACTTATAATCATTCAATACCTCTACGTTTCCCTTTCATGGAGAAGCTGAACATTTTCAAACAATTAAAAAAGTAAACTGAGCAATACATTTTGTCAATATAAAAATAATGCCCTAAGAAAACCCTACTATTTTATGAGATTCAGGCAATTAGGAACATGAAAGCTTATTCCTCTGAATATGTTGACAGATTCAAAACTTCTTTTTCTGTCCCATCACTGTCACTATAAAAATCCCAAATACAATGATAAGCTCAAGTGCTATGAATTTAAATGAGCATTTTTGAGAGGTTGAAATGTGCATCTCAGTGAATTGTTCTTCTCAAAGGAACTTTAAAGAGCAAAAAAAAAAAAAAAAACAATCTGCTGGGAGTTTTTTTTGTATTAACTTACCAGAGTAATTTCTGTTTTAAAAATAATAGAAGCTCTAATAACTGTCAGATGTGACCAGAACTTTACCACACATCTTAGATTACGATTCAAATGGAACAAAAATTGCAATATTGTGGATCCTGCTTACATTATCAAAACATCTCCAGCATTTAGTCAGCTTGCTTGACAATGCAAGTGTTTGCAAAGCAGTGAATTTAAATCTGACTGATTTACTTTATTAAGATGTGCACCTACAAGTATGGTGATTTATTTACTGTTAAACCTCAAGACTTACCCAGAACATTCAAGTAAAAAAAAAACATTGTTTACTGAGAATCATTAACTTTAAATGCAATAATTAATAATAATTACATATTAATTAGTTACCAGATACTGAGAATTAGCTTCTGACTGCAATGCAGTGTTTAATGCATGTCGTGTCTTGAGCTTAAATGAGGATGAATCGCAGGACTGCTTATCTGCATCATTTATTTAAAAAAAAATCCAACTTTCTGCAGTAGTCTAGAACAAAAGCTGAAAGAGGAGCACATTCTTTGAATATGTGCTTGATAAGAAAACAAAAACAGTAACTTTATGAAAGTGTTGAAGTTGAGTGGAGGGAGACATTTTTTTCATTGTGTAAATGGAAGTAAGCTGACCGACGATGCTATAAACGAGGGACAAGAATGAAAAACTGCTATTGATAATGACACAGTTCTGTGTCAAATTCCGATTTGTTTTTCTAACATGAAGGAGTTCCCTTTTTCTACTGAATATTTATTTTGCAAAACATCTTAAAAAAACAAACTGGGGAAGATTGATAAGATATTAGAGGTCTATGGACAGAGCCTTGAGGGATGCCTGATGTGATAAAAGAGGGTTAAGACCAGAAGCTAAATTAAAAGGGAGTGGTCAAAAATATAGAAGGGAAACCACTGCAAAGGGGAGTGTCAGATAACAATTACAGAAAGGCTGTTTTATCCTTTAGCGTTGCCTCAATTATTTTTTGTGATGTTTTGTGTCCTCCCCTGCCAGTCACACTAGGTCAAAGGTGGTCATCATCCACAGCTGTCCTCATTTCAGTCTCTAACTTTCTGTGTATTGAAGTGTCTGGTTTGGTTTCAACCTCGTCAGGTCATCTGTTGTCACGCTTTTGGTTCTCCTTTTGTTCATGGTTTTGCTAAGTTTATTTATCAAATGTTTTAGTTTGTGCAAAAAAAAAAAACCTGGTTCCCTGCAATTTACTTCCTACATCCACCATTTCTGCTTTGCTTGATCTCATTTGCTTGAAACAAATGTTTTTACCTTTGAATGTACACATTAAACCACATTAGATGCAGGAATAGATTTCTTCTTCTTTAACTGGTTGGCTTTTGATCAGCCAACTGTCAAAACCGTTTTTACTCTTCATTGAGCTAACGTTGAACAATGATACTTGTTGTTGGCTTAAACAAACTTGGCTCAGCATTCCGTTTTTAATAGAAAAAGGCTCAAGAAACACTACTTGAGAAACACACTGATATCCAATTGTAGATGATTCATTCCTGATTTACCCTTTAATACCAGAGTATCTGCAGAAATAAGAAACGCTCTCTGACCTTTTACATAATTCTAACAAATTCTGAAGTGGAAACCACCAGCTTTTTGCTAATATGCAAAACAAATCTGCTTTTCTCCACTTCATGATCTGTTAAAATAAATAGAATTTGCTTATACATTACAGTATACATTTATGGAGTAACCACAATCGAAATAATGTCAATGCTAAAGCTCTGGTGTTAATCCTTTTCCGCCTTTCTTTTTTACCTCCCATCTGAATTTATTTGAATGATTTTTTTTCATGTTTTTTACGTGTTGTTTTCCCATCATTTCCTTTTACTTAGGAGATGGTCTCAAAGGAAAGCTTCATTTCTCTTCTTACCTGAAGACAGACTAAACGCCCCTGAAGTGGAGATCTGGAATTTCTCCAATGGACAGATGCCAAAAACTGTCAGATTTATTTGTCCCACTTCTTTTAATGTTTTTGAAGGAGGTCTTAGGTAATATAGTTTCCAGTAAGGATAGTGACAACAATTTAATGAAAAAACTGACCTCAAACTTTTGCATACAGTCATTTGTATACCTGCAACATCGTGATGGGTTTGAGATCATCTTTAGTCACTTTGGTGTTAGTCTTTGAAGAACAAAGAGGCGCCTAGATTTGTCAATGTCCTTTGGATTCCCAAAAAGCCAAAATCATTGTTGTTCCACCTCTGTGCATTACAGTGGTTATGTTTTTTTTTCTTTTTTTTGTTAGCTTTATCAGTTCCTTCTAGCCCCCAAAAAACATTGTTTTTTATTTTGCAATGTTTATTGCATATTTCTTATATCCTTGTTGTTTTCATCGGTTTTTAAGACAACACAAACTTTGCTTTTGGCCTTGTTTTTTTTTTACATTTTAGGAAACATTGTGGTACATTTTTCAACATGGAAGACAAAGAACGTGCCCGGATGTTTAACATTATTGTGCCTGTTTCAATTTCTATGCTATTTTCCTTGATCCCTTTGGCAAATGACCCAGATCAAAGGAGAAAAGACAGAAAAGGAAGCAGAAAAAACAGATCTGTGGATTGGCAGAATTCAATTCAACCTCAATGCCACAGCTTTGAAAATGTCACAACAGCTGAAAGATTTAATGTCAAATGAGCTACAGGTGTACTGAGATAGGCTACAAAGAGTCCACTTAAAACTGTGGTCTTCAAAACACACCAACATATAATAATTGTCAATAATAAATTTCTGACCCAAACATGGACTCAAACTCACAATCTAAAGGCAGACACTCCTGCAGTAGACCAGTGACCTGAGTGTGTCCGTACAATAAATCGACTTAAAAATGTTATTGAGTGCTGGTGGATTAAAACAACACACACACACATATATATATATATATATATATATATATATATATATATATATATATATATATATATATATATATAATAAAAACAACTTATTAAGTTGGCCAATACGACAATGATGCTTTTAGCCTTTTCTTTATACGTGATAAAGAAGCTTAAAGAAGCTGGGACTTTATAACCTTTTTAATTTGTGGAAATAAAACTTCTTTTTGAAAGTAGACACTAATTTCGTCTGGGTCATTTCACTTTTTTGGGAACCTTCCTCTTTAAAAATGAGAATTTGGACAGTTCTAACATACAGAAAGACCCACACAAAATGTGTAAAAATATACAGAAGCTGTGGATTTAGAAATACCTGTGAGGCCTTCAAGCTGCCACTGCCCACATGCAACATTCATATAAGATGAACCAATATCTGCAGACACATCAAAGCTCCAGGTACTGACCAAGCAAATATAAAAAGTACAACTCTTTTGAAAGGTTTCTTTGACCATGACTACTTTCAAACCTTATTCCTCTTCTAGAAACAAACCCCACTCAGTAACTTCTGGTAAAAACAAAACCATTTTATTCTTTTTTTATTTTGTCTCCCTCTACTTGAATTCATTTTGAACTACATCTCCTGGATTTAGGAAAAAACAGAAACAAAACATGATGTACCAACAAACACACAGAAAAAAAAACCTTTCAGCAAATTAAATCAAAAGAAGTACAATCATTGCTTTACAGCACACAACACCTGTCAGGGTGGAAGACAAATGTTTTGCTCCCTTCATTCTGTCTTGTGTGTTAACACTGATAAGATATCAAGACAAGCAGTAAATACATTTAATCCTGGTTATGAATGAAGCTCACAGCCTGTTCTGCAGAGCTCAAGAAAGAAACAGACAAACACATAAGATGCTCATGAACTGTTTGCATGTGAGGCCCCTTAAAATACCCATGACGGAGCTAATTGCACGCTTGAACATACAATACTTTCATAGTTATCTTCACACACACATTAGCAACAGAAAAGCTGGCAGATCTTTAGCACTGTGATGTAACAGATAATTTTCACACATTGTTTTCATGTTGAATGAGACAGAGGTGATGAAATTTGTTAAAAAACAAAAGAGCAAGAGAGTGTTGGGTTACATTTTTAGCACGGACTAATATCTGTTCATCCTCCTCTGTTTCAAAGGTGGATTTTTTTCTAATGTGATATGATGTTAGTTAGAAAAAGACTCATTATTAGTTCTGAAAGGCCCTTGCCATGATCTAAAATGCAGTCCTGACTTGTATCCTTGCCCCAACTGGAGTTTACCCAAGAGGTGCTACATCTGTGACTTCCTGTCAGCCTGCAAACCCTCTGTCTGTCATTGTTATAACTGCAGTATAAATCAGCACAAAAACACGAGTTGAGGCTGTCACTTGTGAAAGAAATCCAACTTTTTTCCTGTCAGTTTCCAGCACCACAACCAATATTTACCCATCCCTTGATTGACAAGGAAAATGCCAAGCGTGGGATGGTAATTCAAAGAGGCCAAGTAATGGGGACCTTTCCATGTTTGAGATGTGAGGTGGGCGACTTAATGACTAGATTCTCTCCTTTGTGTCGCATGGTCCACGCAAATGTTGCTACAAGTCAGCTGGCGGAGTGTGGCATGCTGTTAATTAGCCAGACGCTTTAGTTGTTGAAGAGGTGTGTGATTGAGAGGACGCCATCTGTGGCCACAGGGGGCAAAAGTGATGGCTCAACATTTTTAAAGGAAGATAATTATCTGTCTATCTATCTATCTATCTATCTATCTATCTATCTATCTATCTATCTATCTATCTATCTATCTATCTATCTATCTATCTATCTATCTATCTATCTATCTATCTATCTATCTATCTATCTATCTATCTATCTATCTATCTATCTATCTATCTATCTATCTATCTAATTTTCCTTCTTTGTGCAACACAATATCAGACAAATTGATTGCTACTCTGCACAACACAACAAGGCTCTTTAACCATGTCAATTTGGCTCCTGGCACCACTATTTCCTTCTAGGAAAAGCTTGATAGCATGTTACTGTGATTAGCTTTCATTGGCCAGTTTTTAAGGCATGTTGACTTTTTTTTTTTTTTTTTTTTGTAAGTTCATGGGAAAAATGGGCAAATATCCTAATGTGCTCTCTTGCTCCTTTGTATCTATGGAATGAAAGTTTCATTTCAGATGGAAACAGTTTGTGTTTAATTTGGAGGACCCCTGTTTTTGCTTATCGCCACAGGCTTTCATTGACAGGTTTGTCCAGTCAGACTTCCTGGGAATTGTGCTGGCTTTGTCCCTTCCACAAGCATATTCTTCGTGGAATCTTTCTGTTTCCATATTTAATAAATATCTCAGCTTCATCTTTGTCCCCTAGCAGCTGTCTTGTTTCTTTTTGTAAGGTGTCCCTCCTACATATTTTACTAACAACAACTCAATCTTTTTTTGTCAATGTCACCCTCTACTGGACAAAATAGGTCAACGTGGTGAAAAATGTTGCTGACCTACAATCAATAATCATGGGTTGCTTCAGTTGAGTCTGGACTATTGACTGTACAAGAGATCTGGACTGTGTGTGTGACATCTTCCACAGAAAATGGCTTTCTCCTGGCTCTAACATGAAGTCAACTCAGTCGCCATTTTTTGACTGTCGCCATGTTGGAACCACATATCGTCAGTTGACAGTGATTAGTTCAAGTTTGTCTGAGTCAAAACATCTATGACAATCACTCTCGCTAATCACCAGTGAGCTTGTTTGAAGTCAACACCCCCACCAATCGAAAGCCTGCTCAGGAGAATCTGTCAAACGCTTTTAAAGTACAAAGAGAGACCACATACTCTTATTGAGGCATCTGATTGGCCGGTTTATATATAACTTCAATAACTTGCACTACAGGAAAAATATAATGTTTTAAAAAGGTAGAAAAGCAAGAATGGTTGTTCTGACAGAAAGAATGATTGAGTAGTAGCTGTTTATTTCTCAATAGACGTCTATGGGATTTGGCTTTTTGGGGCCAGCAGGTACTTCCTGTTTGAAACGTGGGGGTGGGGTGTCAAAATCCCATTAGCAGTCAATGGTCTAGACAAGGAGGCAACTTACTGAGTGAATCTGGGTTGAAAGCTAAAGTGTCTGAAGCCAGGGGCAGTTCCTCGAGTAACCACAAGGGGCTTGTCAATCTAGCATAGCAAGTCCCCGTTCAATCTAATGTAAAAAGTTTATTCCTCTGTAACCAGATTGTGCATTTGTTATAACTCTTTTAAAGATGGATATTTGATCATTTTGTTTCATAGCTATCCTCCAAATTGTGTGCCAATAGTGTACGTGGTCTTATGGCCACCAAATCAGCAGCTTCAGAAAAATCTTACTGGCCATGGTACAGAAACTAATCGGCTTGTATTCCCAGTTATTTGGGAAAGATTGGGATTTAGCCAAACTGGTAACAAATATAGAAACTTTCAAGCTGGTATCATTTCAAAGCTGGCCAAGTTTTCCAACTGATGTCTGTTAACATTTCCAAAGCAAAAGTTCTGTGTTGAGAATTCAGCCGCAGAGCTGTCCAGTTCTTGCAGTTTATATCATCCAATGTTCTGTGATTCTCACCACGACTGTCCTATTTCATCTTCAACCTTTCACTGAGCATGTCTGATGGCATTCCTAGCTGGTTAAGTGTTCCCACTCTCTATATGATGAAGATAATCCCTGTCTCATTGCAGTCTGGCACATGGTATACTAATGCACGCATTATCTGAAGTAATGGAACAGTATTGGACCCTAATGCACTGATAGCATTAACTTTGCTCATGAGGGCTGAATAAGCCTGCAGATAGTTTGTAAACAATGGATAATTGGGATAATATAGTGGAATTAAGCATGCTTTGCAGTAAAGGATATAAGCAGGGGATTTGGTATAATGCTACTCATTCATAGTAACTGTCTCTGTGATCTAGCACATCCTTTTGGTTTAGAGACTCTGGCGTCTACAAATAGTCGCATCTCAAACTAAGTGTTGCTGTGTGACAAATGTGGCTCTAACAGCTAGATGCAAGCCTCCACAGAAATAGTCACAAACACTAATATATTTATAGTATTTTTCTTCATTCAATACATTTAATAAATAACATTCGCTAAAAGCAGCTTGTTATGTAACCCAAACAGCATAGAGTCAGCCTGGACTGACTTGAGAAGTAAAATAAGTTATTAATTTTTCATCTCTTGGATGTGAGTCAGGGCTTTGAACACAGAGTTTACTGAGCTGACATTACAGCTTGCCCAAATAGTTCCACAGAAGGGCTTAAAATCAATGTGCAATTAGGGGTGTCTTATATCAGGCGCGATAAATTATTCTCTCTGTTCTAAGGCTGCTTTATAGACACTTGATCAATCCAGTTTCTGGGCCCAGTGGAGAAATTGCTCTATTCCAAAGCCATTCGCTCGAAGGTATTGATTAACTATTGCATTTTGAATTAACGGGCTGTCATGAATCTGTTGTATACCGTATAGGTGTTGTAAGAAAGGTAACCATTTGCGCCTGCAGTTTCACATTAAAGCAACACAGTAAAACTAAATCTGATCTACCTAACTTTTTTTTTTTCTTTTTTGCTTTTTACCTCTCTTGATTTTAAATAATAAAATATTAATAATGACTGTACCATTTTAATGGCACTCTTCAGTGCAGTACTTGTCCTTGCCTCCTAAAGAGCTTAATTACATGACCACCATTGGTACAGGCAGTTCACTCTGAAAATCTATTTTACATCTCATGTTCCAAATGTTCAACAAAAACATACTAATTTGTTATGCCAAAATTTGACAAAGCCTTGAATGAAATTAATTCATTAAAGTCTTAAAAATGCAATGTTCTTTGAACTCTAAAACAACAGTTTCGTGGCTTTATATGAACACAGATTCTGTAAACAGAACACAATAAGCTCCCACTACAGGAGCCAATGAACAATTTCTCATCAGGGTGCGCCAAATGTAATTAGGGATTGCAAAATGATCTTGTTGATATCACTATAACCTCACTAAACCTGTCGGCATGTTATTTACTCTCTCAAAACACACCAAACTGCTTTTATGATCAAGGCTGTTCATGTATTCATATTATGTTTGCGCTGCACCTTCTCTTAGGGAAGACACTCAAGATATTTTAAATGCAATCAGATTGTTTGTCTGTCTTATTTTCCTAGAAGGCGACTTCATTGTCTGGTTAGTGTCATCCCATCTGCCTCTGGCTGTCAGCTCTTGCATTTGCATTGTCAGGATAAACTCCTGACGACTCCTCAGTCCGGGTGTTTTGTCAGAAGGAACGTCATCTATCCATGGTTTGTGATCCTGTTGGTTTCCTTCCAACGCACCCCTTCCTGTTGCACTTGAAGGATGATTGATGCATACTGCTGCGCAGAAGCTTTTTACCGCAGATGTTTTTATCTTTATCGATGACTTAAAAGCAATAGTTGTCATTAAGTGCCGCGCTCAAAGCAAGAAAAAGCAGAAATCCTGCAGCACAAGTTCCTCCTTGCATGAATTTAAAACTAGCACGGCTGCAATCTAACTCTGTCAAAGTGCATGCACAATGGTCCCCAGGAGAACAATTGCATTTTAAAACTGGTCATTTGGTTTTGGTAGTGTATTTACTTGCACTAGAAAGGCCTCATGACCCATGAGAAAAAAAAAAATCTTGATTGTATTCACAAAAGCTTGCATTCTCTTTAGAAAATTTCTACTTTTTTATTACACTTTCCCCTGCTATACTTGCAAACCTGAACACAACATATGAGTTTTTTTTTTCAAATTCCATCCATACACAAAGAGTGACTTTCTTTTTTCAAACCAACGCTGACAGACAAAGCGTGTTTTGTATGTCTGTATTTGTCTCCTCTTTTTGTTTTTTTCTCTTGATTGAGGACAATTTATGTACACGTAGATGCTATATTCCACTCAAAAACCCAGTGAGGTGCTGACATTTAACAGAATGTGAACAATAGAAATAATACTTAAAAAATGACAATAAAAAACATGTGAAGGAGATTTAAAAAAACAAACCAAAAACAAAACAAAAACAAAGGCTGAACAAACAGCCTGCTCTTGTGCTTGAAAATGAATCCGTTGTTGGTTTTGGAGCAACAAAATGCATGCAGAGTGTACGTACACAACCCAAATCTGCTGCAAAGAGCATGACCTTGTGTTTACAATATGTATTGTTTCAGATGAAGGGCCATTTAAAGAGAGCTTCACAATCATTTCAGAGGACTGTACACAATAAAATTACAACAATAGAATAATTTGATAGAGTTTGTTAATGGCAGATTATTTTAAATATTACACCACAGCTTTAACCATGACTGAAATCTCTCACACATTAGACTCAAGGGTTATTGCTGCGTCGAAAGAAACTTCAAAAGAACATTAGACAATTAAGACATTTGATTTAATGATAAGTAATTTTCCTGGAACATCGCAAGAGTCAGGAAACAGCCGAGGTGAACTCCCCATGCCAGCTGACAAGAGCAAATTTGCATATAGTTGCTGATCAGAGCACTGCCACCGAGTTGAAATACAGGCCTTCTTCTGTTTGTGCTGTGCAGGGGAAGTGGATAATTGTGCCATGGGGGTTTGGAGTGCTCATGCCTGCATGTCACAGGTACACACAGGAGGGAGGACTGATGCATCAAGGCAAGGTTGTCCTTGAAGAGGATTCCTGTCACTGGTTGGATTGAGCTTTATTTATGGTAGCCATAACGGGATGGGAGGAAGGACAGGTGGAGCTCAGGCTCCTTCACTTAGCCAGCCACAGGTAACGGCTAATTACATCTTTATCTCCTTGCATTCTGGCAGGAAAAGAACTGACTTACAGCCACGACCAGAAAGCGACACAGATTCAAATCATTTATCTTGCTGGTCCATGAGGACACACAATGACAAGTGGACAAATGTGCTGCGAGTGTGTGCTTGATGCAGTTAACAGCTGGACACAGAGAATCAAACACAGAAATTATTACAAATTATAAATTACACCACCAGTCGCCGCTTCCGGACTCACATGAAATGACTCCCTCAGAACAGTTTCTGATGTGTTTTTAAAAAGCTTGTCATGGCAAAATAGAGCACATCACTTTGAAAACTTTACACCTTTTTTTGATTTTTTTGTGTCTTTTTTCACTGAAGTTGTTCAATGGGTGTGGATAGGTACCAAAAAAACTCTATTCCCCCCCCCTTTACCATCAGATCTTGTTCGTTTTTTTTTTTTTTCTCTCACATGGATTTACTATTCATAGTTATTCAAATACTCATTAACATCATCATCATCAGTATTATTATTAACACCAAAAAAGTAAAAGCAGGTAACCTTGCAGAGTAGAACAGACACAGTGCCGGGAAGGGAAGGAGGGAGGGAAGGATGTGGACTCACGACGGGAACATTTCTAACCAGTACATGCTATCAACAAGTGACGAAGAGGATGGCGCTGCAGTTTTGAAACAGAGCAAATTGTGTCAGTGGACAGTCTCTTTGCTACTTCACGAGGCTGCAGCAAAGCTGAGGGTTCCTGGAGGTGCCTGATCGGCGCGAGGGCAACTTTTGGTTGCCAGATCAGCCTCTGTACTGCATATATTTACACTGTGGGATAAGAGGGGGGGAGAGAAGGGGAGGTGAAGGGGGAGTGACAAACAGCAGAGAACACTACAGTGATGCAAAGGAGAGACTAGACGGATCACTTCAAACAGGGGGGGGGGGGGGGGGGGGGGGGGTCCGAAAGGTTTAGGGAGTGAGGGAGTCTGCATGCGAAACTTTAGTATAAACCCCCCAAATTACATAAAGGGGCAGTTAAGACTGACACCATCACCACCCACCTTTTTTTTAAATACATTTTGACATCATCCATAGCAGCTTTACTGCTACACAGTTAAAAGAAATACCAGTAATAAAAAACAAACAAACAAACAAAAAAAAGTTTGTGTGCGTATGGTTTGTGTGTGTGGTTGAGGGGTGACACGCGGTCACCATTTGGACAACTTTTAAAAGGTCACATGACTGCTTGTACCATATTATACCCATCATTCCTATAAATAACCAAATAAGTGGATTCATTTTCATAAGGCAAACATTGTAGGTCAGTAAGCAGTCCTTGTTGCGTGAGCATAAATGACCAACTCTTTGTTGGATTATCTATTGGATCACTGGTCAGCTCCACCTTCAGTAATATGCTCTGTTAACCTCGGCCCAAAACAGGGAAAACAAGGTGAGGGGGCAGTACCGAGGCAGACAAAATTTCCAAGGCATTCTGGGAGACAAAAAGAAAGGGAAATTGAAAGAGAAAAAATATGTTGACAGTCAGATGACCTCAAAATTAAATTGAGGGTTTAGGGAGGGTTTGGAGTGAGGGAAGGGAGTGTTTGATGCAGTGATTCAATGGCTCCTGGAATAATGCATATTCTTTTCGTTCACAGTGATGGGTTTGTAATTAAAGAATTTCATTTCCGTTTTCCTTCGATAGAGAGGGAACGAGGGGGCAGAGGGAGAAGTGGGGCTATCGGGGACGTTGAAGGACGATTCCAAACGGAGTGGCATCATTACACCTTCAGCAGAACAGCAGACAGGGAAACCCAAGCACACACGCTGACACTTATCCCTGCATGTAGAGCAGTCCCTCGCCCCTGCAGGGCTCCCGGTCCTGTGCAGAAGCAGAAAAAAAGAAAAAAAAACAGCGCATGAAAATGATCTAAATTCAAAGGTGAAACCACACAGATTCCTATTAGCATAATGCATCTACTGAGTCAGGTTGATGGTGCTTTTTACAGTCATAATTATTTGTTCTCAGTCTCAACATATGAACATGTTTTGTTGTTTCAGAATTTCTCAAGTTTTTGGTTTTGGCTACTCCCTTCAGCAGTTGCCACAATGCATCACCCGATGATTTCTATGTGGGATTTGGCTTCTTCTTTTTTTTTGTGCTGATGCTCTCCCAGCCCTTTCTTGAGCATTGGAAACTTGAGATGATACTTTGAAAGTCAACATCTGCAGTGACGGATTGAAGTGTTCAAGCACAGATGCACAGCAAGGGCAAGCAAGTACAACGGGTCAGAGCCAGTCGCCAAGATTAAGTGAAGTACCCACTTATTGACGAATGCAACAGAAAACCACAACAGTAACATTTATCCTTACTTGACTATAAAATAAATACCATGCATACGAAGCAGATAACGAAGAGACAAAGAGTAATGCAGTGTGCAAAATGTTAGCCATTGGAACGGCAAAGCGGTGCAATGAAGGAAGAAGTGTTACAGACTTCAGAAGCCGACTGCAGTATACACGCTGATACGACTGAACCAGCTGCTAGTGAATGGGACTTGCCCTAACCGATGGACACAGCATTCTGATTCTGATGGCCACAACAACCTATACAACTACCACTCAATCAGTTGCCTGCACAACATGGAAGCTCCTTCCAGGCAGCTAAGATGACCAGGCACACACATGAGTGCGGCCAAGAAAGAGATGGGAAGGAACACCGTAAGAGATGGGTACAAAAGGTGTGAAACAACAGCGATAGAGGCTGATGTTCTGATGCTATCCTGTCTGTGACACTGGTTCATCATGTACCCGAAGGCAACATAACAGATGTCAAGGACAGCTACAAGTATCGTGGAAACATAAATAAGTCACGAGGAAAGCAGTAACCACCAAACTGCCACACATTGTAAAGCAAGGACTAAAAAGTCTGCTAAATAGTAAGAAACAAAGTCCCAGCTACTGAGACCTTCTGCCCTGTGGGTCATCAGATACTCACAAATAAGATGGCCAAGAAAAGAGATTAAGGTCACTAATACTAAAACAAGAAAGCTCCTTACAATACATGGAGGGTTTCATTCCAAATCCAGCACCCAGAGATACTCTTAGTGGAAAGAGGGAGGTCTAAGATTAGAAAGCTCCAGATTTTTTTTTTCGAAGATGAAACAACAAAGTTCCAGGAATGTATCAGGAAGAAGTCCAAAAGTTGACGTGCTTCGAGAAACCTCTGGCAGTAGAAACCTGAGAAGGAAGAAAGGGAAGATCCCACCATTGACTGGTTAACACAAGACTCAAAGACGGCTCAGAGGTACTAATCGTGATCGTACAGGAGGACGGTCTAAGTACAAGATCAGTAGAGACTAGGATACCATAGGATCTACTGTAGCAGGGAGGACTCCAGGTGCAGGCTGTGCAGGTATCCCTCTGAGACAAGCAGAGCAAGCCCTGAACACCATGGCCAGGTGAGTGGTTTAGTGTATAGAAATTAGTGACGCCAATGGATTAAAAAAAGAATCAGATTAGTCACAATTTTGTTTTACGAGTTAAATTCTACGACAATATCCAGCTTTTGGACAAAAACAGGCCAGAGAGAAAAAGTTTCAATTTATTAAGTGTTAACTATTAAGTTTAATTTGTGTGCACAAAATACATCAACAGTAAGATAAGCACAACTGTAAAGACTTTCATGTCTGCAGTATTATTGCAAGAAAACAAAGATTCTGTTATACATGTTTGCATTATCAGAAAATGACACAAGCTGTGGAAGCCTGAACTTTCGGATGACGGAGTGTAATTAATTTGGATAAATAAAAATTCACGCGTTAATTAAAAAAAATATGTTATTATTGCGTGCTTTAACGCATTAATGTTGACAGCCTTAATAAAAGCATTTGTGCCAACTATAGGCTGGAAGTCCCAAGGTTGAGATAGGGAACACCTGCCAAAGGCAGTGGAGAATTACCAACCTATACTGTGGGACCTCCATATACAGACAGAGATATTGTCAATGCTAACAGACCCGTTTTTTGTATTGCATTTATTTTACTTTTTTATTGTCTTTCATTCTTTTGATTACTAATGCACCTTGACATGATGGCTGCCTAGAGTTATTTTGTGCTCTTTGTGTGATGACAATAAAGCGTTCTATTCTATTCTATTCTATTCTATTCTATTCTATTCTATTCTATTCTATTCTATTCTGCAATACAATGTTTTTCCTTCAACTATTTGCCAAACTAAGAGTGCATAATGGATGAGGTACTTATATGTTTAAGAGAATCAACCTATTGCTTTGATTATCTTTGATTTTTATTTTTATTTGACAATGTTTAATTTTATTTTTTTTGTTTAGTTTTCCAGGTGTATTAAAAAAATAAAGTAAACACTGCCCTTACTTAAACATAACTAAATGAATATCTAATAAATATAAATACATTTTATATTAATGACATAATGTTAAAACCGAATGTTTCTGATCATAATTTTTAATATCCAGAATAAAACTCCATGGTAGACTGTGGCATCAAAAATATTTTACTTACAATGAACAAAAATACAACATGATATATTGTTATATATGATTGGGATGATTTGGGCTTTTCTTGCTTTATTTTATTGGTTTCAATCAGGCTTTTTGTTTAGTGCTGTCTCTGCACTCAGTCACAACACACCAGGTGTAAGTTTAAAGTCAACCAGCTGTCTCTGTTTTCTGATAATTAGACCCAAGTGTATTTAAGTTCAGGGATTTTTCTGCACTGCAGACAGAATCTCTCTGCTCTCAGTTTGTCAGGTTGTGATGTGAGTTGTGGTCAATACATGTGCATTGGGTTTCCCCAGTTGTAGTTTATTTTGTTTAACTTTAATTTTAAATAAGATGTGAGCCCCCTGACAATTCTTAGCAAAGATTCCCAGTGTTTTGAGCTGTCAATAAAAACATGTAACTGCAGTTTAAAACTTTTTTTCCTAACCTTTGGTCCATTAAATAATGATTTTATTCAATATTTTTCTTTCATTTTATTTTCCAGTCATGATAAATGCATTGCTCGTGTTTTATTAAAATAACATCCCAGGCTAGTGCATATAAGCACATAAATGCCCACATTTAGTTTGGATAATTAGCTGTTTAAACCATCAGAGCGTTAAGACTACAGATGGTTCAAGTCAATAAAAGTCCCCTAAATAACTTCAAGCATCAAAAAAACCATTGACTCTATTCACTTTACTACTTCCCTTGAGCACAACATGTCATATTGGTAACAAAGAGTAGAAGCCATTAATTTTATTTTACTGCGTCTGTTTTTAGCACAACTGATTAGGAAGGGGTGTTTAACTACTTTAGTAACCTGAGTGTGCTCTGTCTCGTGTAACGAAGGCACGGAAAGCTTGTGTTAATATATTCAGGGTTGTTATTTATTCTCATTAAATGGCATACATTTTGACACACGTCAAAAACTAATGGCGTTAAGTTACTAATGCTCCAGTCAAGACACAAGAACATACTTAACATGCAACCTGGATTAATGTGCATAACTACACCTCCATTTCTAAATTCCTCCTGTTATATGGCACCATACATTAGTCACAGGGCTTGTAAGTGTTGCTGTGTTTGGCTATAGATTTATAAAATGAATGTTGCAGAAAGGAGTTTATTTAAATTCACTGAATTAAGTATTTATGAAGCAAATTCAGCTTCATGTATGTAGAAAAAAAGTGTTATGTGTTTATCCAAAGTGAAAGAAGGATAAAAACTATTTGGGAATTACTAAGTAAACTTTTTTAACCTAATAGGGTTTTAGAGGATAAGCTTAAACCAGAATGATTTGTCCTTGATTTTATCATCAGGGTGCGCAGGTCTTTGTAAATGCTGAAACCTTGTCTTCTTTGCTTTAGAATTCAGCTCTTTATAAAATAAGAACAAAATACAAGTTGCATAGGAAAAAAAAAACCCTCACCTATGATTTATACTGTAAAAAATGTTCTTTTTATGAGAATCTTTACTTAAAACAGTTTTTCACAAGTCAAAGTTATTTAAGATAGTTGATTATTCCTTTACTTTCCCTTTAAAGCTGAACTCTGCAATAAAAAGTTGAACTTGCAGGGCTTCCCTAATTAAGTCAATGAGCAAAAGCCAACAAATGTAAAGAGTGTGAAAAAAACTCAACAAAGTCCCATAAAACTGTAAATGACTACATTAACCTTTCAGTTATGTTCTTTTTGATGCCATGAATTTTTATTTTTTTAGTGAACATTGGTATTGAAGAAAACCAGATGCAAACTGGTTTTTAAGTTAGTAGCATATCTTTTTTCTGTCTTTCAGGTAAGCCCTTTTAAGAGCTGCCACATCAAATCATTGCCCTCTGTCTAACCCCATCAGCTACATTCTCCTCCTTCCCACCAATCATCCTCGCGTCCTCCTTCACTACATCCATGAACTTGATCTTTGGTCTACTTTTAGACGACCTTCCTGGCAGCTGATAAACTCAGCATCCTTTTGACATCATGTTTATAGTTATAAAAATATTCATTAAATTTTTTTTTTCTTACACAATTGTGGAGTCTGTTTAATTTAAATGGCTCTAGGAGCTGAGGAGCACATGCAGATGAAAACTATAGGTAAGAGGCTGGAACAAAAAAAGACTGGAGGGTCAGCTAAACACGTTAATGCTTTGAAAAACAATTCTGAAGTGTGGAAATAAGTAACAGGAGTCTAATATTAAATACAAATTCTCTATGTATTAAGACTCTTTGCTGGTGGCACTAAAATATCCATTAACATAGCTGAGACTTTTGTTGGCATGGTAACTCAATATGTTACTGTATAGAGGAACCAGCATTAAGCATTTAAATTACCTCAAATATGTGACTTGGGTTCTTAATTCAGAGTATAATAGAAGAAACCTTCTTTAAATGAGATTTTTTTTACCAAACTTTAATAAGTTTGCTTTACCTTTTCTAAATGCTGAATATTTACAGTAAATAAACAGACCAAAAAAAATTGGGAACTATGCATTTTTTTGATTTTGGCAAATCATAAAACAGGCCAACTTTAGACAAATGGAGGGTTGTATGTATTTATGTTAACAACTATTCTATTCATATCATAATTTGGGGTTGACCATCATGGTCAATGTTGGCCCTATGGTTTTTTTCGATTCACTGACATAAAATGGATCTAGGACATCTTTAGCCAAAAAATTCAACCGGTGGGACTCAGATATAAATACCTGGGTACTGAACAGTGCAGGTGAACCTTTTCAGATTCCTTATATTTCTTGCAAGACAATCAACCGTAAATCAAACATGTGTACAAATAAACAATAATTAATGACAAATCTAGTTACATTTTAGTTGCAATGCAAACGAGTCATCAATAAAAATATTAACAAATGTAAACAAATGAGTAAAAAACAAAACGGGTAAATAAACTCAGGACTATGACAGTACACCACAAGACTATCTCATGATTGAATTTTCTATGCATCCGGTGGGGAGAAGTAAGGAGTTCATTGTGTTGTACTGATGACAAGAGAATATTGGGGGTGAAAGACAAGAGAGAAGGACAGCGGAAAAAGAGAGAGTCCGCCAAAGTTGATATGGCGAGAAAGAGAGCAGGAAGATATGTGAGAGACAAGTGATTTATTGAAAAAAGACTGGCTGAGATAATGACAAAAGGAATGAAAGAAGAAAGGGGGTAGATGAAGGACTAACTTAAGATGGTAATGCCAAATGCACTAAAGGGTGAACAGGGGTGGGGGTGATGGCAAATGGATGGGTAGGAACTCGCTCACTGAGGCCGGTTAATGTGAGTTGGTCTCTGAGAGAAACGACAACTTCTTGGGTAACAGGACAGAGCAGAGAGTGTGTGTTGAGCGTGGGGGCTCAACACACACTTGGTTGTGTATGGACGGGAGATGGAGGGTAACAGTGTGAAACGCACAAAAGTGAAAAAGGCTGTAATGAAGGCGAGCAAAGCTTTAATGGGGTGGAGAATAAAGAAAATAGAAAGACGGAGCGAGTGGGAGCATGGAGGAAATGCTGTGCAGTGTGCAGAGAACAAACAGATGGGGAGACACGGTAAAACAGTGACACTGCATATCTTTTCGGAGTGCATAGACCAATCTTTTGTACCTTGATCGTGACACTGGATAAATTGAAGCTTCCTTGTTAAATTTAGTTGGCATACAGCTGCATTGAGTTCTGCGTTAACTTACGAAACAGCAGCATACTGGCGCTGGAGTCACCCAGATGGTTTCTGGCATAGCAAGTGTAGTTGCCAAAATGTTTCTCTGTCACATTGGTGAACATCAGCAGCGAGCGCGTCTTCTCGTGTGTGATCTTCAAGGTGTTGTCATTCTCCACTGGCCTGGATGGCAGCAATGTGGGTAAGGAAGGACAGGAAGTAACAGAAGTCAAGCAAATAACAAAACAACCTATCTTGTGACCGTTTAAAAGAGAATTTTTTATATTCTCTCTTGTGACAATTCTGCAACAAGGTACCCAGTGGATATTCACTTACCTGCTGCTAACAACCAATTCCCACTGTAAGAAAATAAAGTCCTTTTGGGACCTGTTATAGTTTGCTTCCTTGCAGACAAAATCTCATTTAGAAATATCTGTGTTTTTCACTGGTGCCAAGTCATCCTGGCCAATTTTAAAGCTTTTGGACCATTTATTAATGATAGAGGAACAGTTACTTTTGAGGTGCAAAAACAATACAGTAAGTCTATGTTTTGCACATATTTATTTAACAATAGACTCATTGTCTTAGGAATCCAAGGTCAAATTGATATCGGTAGTAATGATCATAAACCACTCACAGTGCAAACGACATAAAAAAAATGTAAAATTGAAAAAAACTAACACAATGGCCTTGTGGAAGAGTGTCCAAATTGAGACTGGAAGGTTGTTAAACCAGTTAAACTTTGACCTTTCAGGGAGTCGGCTTTGGTAGTGACGCATGGAAGGCGTCCATTTGTAATTCATCAAAGGGCAAACCAGTTTAAATCTATCATATATTGAAATAGAGCTGTGAAAGAAAAAGCCCGTAGCAGGATTGTTTCGACATTTCGCACCAAGTCTCTTCCAACTGTTAGTGCATGCGCTTCTATTGGATTGCAACAGTCCAGTGTAAACACCAGAGGCTAAAAGCCCATTCAAGAACCCATATTCGGCATGTTCTTAAATGTGCATCATATAACCGATGTGTAAGTAGAATTAAACTTAAACACAAATGCATAAATGCATTACTCCATGACACAGTTTTCAGGAGAAATCCCACATCAGTGGTCCTGTTAGTGATCTCACCTGTGGTCATCTCTGAACCACTCAAAGGAGGCTGGTGGGATTGCCATGGCTTCACAGCGCAGGATTGCTATCTTTCCCAAATAAGCCAGCGTGTTCTTGGTATCTGTGATCATGGGAGGGTCTGACGACGTAAAGAATAAACAGAAGTATTAGCATACACGTGAGCGGGTTAAAGACAAGTTAGAAAAGCGCTTGGATAGAAATAAATTAACATGCATGCATAATAATGCATGTTCGGAATGTACATATATTATAAACACATAATTATGTACATAAGGTTTAGTTGAGTTATGACCACTGGGCGATTATGTTCTACACAGAGACGGGTACTTACAGTTGACCGTGACTTTGACCTTGCGCTGGTCAGGCGGGGCCACGCCATTGTTGGTGATGCATTCATAGTCCTCGGCCTGCTGCCGCTTGATCTCTGTGATGTCCAGGAACTCTCCTTCACTCACCAAGCCGTCTGTTGCATAAAATGTTAAATCAAAGGTTGTTGTGTTTGTTATCACTTATAATGTGACCTAGGTCACATTTTTTTTTTTATTCCTTGAGATGTGACCACATGCAGTTTGACAAACCCGATGACCTTGAAAAGGTCAATTAGAAGTATTGCCAAAACCAAGACAAAATCAAAAAGCCCAAATTATTAGTTGTGTTATTGACATATAGGGCTGAAATCAATGTAATTTTAATTAGACGTCCCGACTGTTGAATTATCTGGTAGCGTCTGCCGTGTGCCGGTTTGCTCTAAAAGTCACTGGTAAGTTGGCGTTTCATTTACGCACATTTCAACATAAATGACACCATTACCTCCACAGCATCAGGGGACAAAGGTGTAATTCACTGTATTACATAGTGAGAAGAACATGTGAATGTTATGTTATTAGCAAACTCCCAAGTGCAGTCAAAACCAAATTTGTCAGACTCACACTTCACTCTTTTTTTTTTTTTTTTCCTTGGGCAATGAACAAGGAAAAAAATCTGTTCAGGGGGAGAGTCGGGAGGACAGGCCGGGAACAGATACCGGGGGAGTTTGTGGCTTGATGGTTCGAGAAAAGAGACAAAAAAAAAAGAATTTGCGGACTCTCCTCTCTGCAAACCTCAGCAGCCAGCTGTCTCACAGCCGCCAAAGCCATTATGACTTGCCCCCCTCCAGTTTAGCCCATTAAATTTGTCAGACTACGGAGCCCAACGTTATATATAATCTCACCACTAACAAGAACATCCAGCTTTAAACTGTTTCTAAGTTTTCCCAATTATAGAACTTCCATCATTAAAAAATAATAATATAAAAAGGAAATAGCACACAAACCGACATGTGGACCTTTAGCTCCCTAACAGTTTTTGAGCATGCGTTGAGTCAAACAAATAACATTTGGCTGCATAGGAAAAAAAAAACGTCCACTCTAAACGGCACGATTATTCCTGTCAGAGATTAGCGTCGTGCTTCTAATTGAAGATTATACTGGAGGATTATTAGTGCGGCTACTGAGCTGGAGACGATTATTTGCAGCTGCTGTGGCACAAGCTGAGAAGTGCACGACAACCGTGGCAACGGCTGCTGGTGCCACCCCAGAGAGAGCGTACAGACAGCCAGGCGTTGACGGGATGAGAGTTGGGGGGTGCAATGTTGTTCACTCATTCCATTAGTTTAATAAATGTAGCCCTCGTCTGACATCTCTGTTTTCAGCCAGAGTGCCCAACTTTGCCAGGAGAGGAGGAGGTGTTATGACGCCGGGGTGAAAAACATAGATGAAATCGCACACCAAACTCCAGAGGAATCACACAAAGCACATGCAGGGGATTACAAAAGAGAAAGAGGATACACGACAGCTGAGTGCTAGACTGAGCATTGCATAAAAAGAAGGGTAATTTAAGGGAGATACTGTGCAGAGAGTGAAGCCGGAATTACATAAGAAAAGAGGGAGCTATAACAATGCAGAGTAAGAAGCAGTGAGCAGTTCAGTTATTTGACATGGTTGACTGTTTCATGGACTTTGAGAAATCCTCCAAAAATGTATGATGCAATGTGTCAGCAGTCTGACTCTCCATTCTGTGAGATCCGCGGACCCATTCTGACAACCCCCCACCCCCCCACTTTGATAGGAGATAATATCAGAGCAGAGCCGGCCTCTGGCACTCCTACAATGGCCTTAAAATACAGCTCCATCAAGCACTTACAGCTTTTGAAGGAGCCTGACTCCTGACCACCAGAGATAGTTGGATTGCACCTTAGAGGGGAGGAAGAGGGAGACTAAATGAAGAGGGGGGGGTTGTAGGAAGCACCCAGAATTCCAGCTTCCCCTACAGTCAAACTGTGATCTCCTTCTGCGGCGGCCCTGTGAGCCTGACTGAATCCTCACGCCACTTGATTTTCGATCTCCTCCTTTCCACTTCCATCACTATAACTACAGTCATGCTAAGAGGTCTGATTTTAGGGTGAAACAAAGAAGGATGGACGGGCTGACACGCTTTCATTGGAAACAGCAAGGTTTGAAATGCATGTTATTTGAGCTGAAAGACACAGGAAGCCTATCAAACCGTAGTGCTTCTCACTCGTTTGAAATCACTTCTTAACCTCTTTTCCAAGCCGTTTATTCCACTTTCTTACTGTGAAAGCTTTTCTGGAGTTGGATTTGCGCTTCGTTTGCCTAAGATGTGGTCAGGACGTATAGGATATTTCCCTTTTATACCTTAGGATTTGATCTTTCATTTTCATGGGTGGATATTTTCATGGATAAGTAGATGTTCAGACTGTTACAAAAACATTAAATTGTCTTCAACAAACTCCATAGAAGATCAAAACCAAAACTGAATCAATTCTCTGAAGACTCATTGTTTGAGCACCCAAAGCCTGGTAAAGCTTGTTCTTCCCCCACTGAGCCATTATACAGTAAAAGCATACTGAGTGACAAGTTCCTTTATTATCTCAAGCACAGCAGGAGTGGTTTTATTTTGTGTTAATCCAAAATATTGCTCACAATCTTACTGATGTAGATATTCAATTAATTTGCCACAAACACTCCAGTTCTGAGTAATTTCTTTTTCATCCAAAATGTTAGTAGTTATTTTTTTAAATCCGATCATATTTTTGATCCATTGTAGAAGTGTTCCCAGAGTTCTTTCAATTATAATTGCGCCATTTTTAAACTAAATCAAAAACATTTCTAGGACATAGTTTCTGCAGAGCGGCAGGAAAAGTTCAGAAATTTGTCTCTGAATTGTGGGTTTATTGGAGTTTATTGGAGCGAAATTAGCCTGCACTCATTTCCTTTCATGCATTTGTTTACACTCTTTTCCACTAACTTACAGCCCCTCACAACCCCAACCTAACCTTACCAGGGGAACAAATGTGGCGAGCAATATTGGTGATGTCCAACTGTAGGGAGCTTGTGGCCCACCGACTGCAGTTTGTACGTAACAACTAAAAGCTTTTTCCAACTGGATTTTCTCATCAGCTCTTCCATTATGAGAAAAAATGTTGTGAGAACATACTAAAACACCAAAAATGCAATTTTCATTGGAGTGGGTCTTTAGTGCATTCAGAAATGTTTGCTTGCTTCTTTAGAGTGGACTCAATTTTAAGAGTTCTAATAGAAGGGGATACATGTGGAGAAAAAAGTAAAAAGGTTTCTCTTTCCCTCTGCTGGGGGATTCTAGTGAATATTACCATTTGGTTTCAAAGTCTGGTTCCATCCAAAATCCATAAGATTTAGTTCATTTTTATGTCAAAACGTATTATCCGTGAAAACTGCCCTGGGGAGTCTCTCAACCTATATTCCATTTTAATGTTTGACGTTAAAACTGGGCTCAAAAGGGGCTCAGTATTGGACCTTTTGATTGACATGTGACAGCTCTTAAGCTTTACAACAGGGTTAGGGAGCATTTTTAACATCAGTCAGTCAAGTCTGTCTCATCCATGGGTTGACATGTTTGTGGTTCTCTATTGTCATATTCAGCTAATACAGAAACATTTTGAAACTGTCTGTAAAATTAACCCAGAGGAAACCAGCAAGTCACATGATCACACCTTCAATTAATCTTTGCTACTTTTTCTCCGCTTGTTTTCTATGTTTCTCACAAACCTCCAAAAAAATTATTTCCCTCTGGAGCAGTTTGAGTATTCGCAGGTTAATAACAATTTTTACTTTTGTTCAAAAATCAAAAAATCAAAAGCTATTTCTTCATATAGATTGAGACACTATTTCAAACTAAAACATTAACCCTGAAGGACCTTATGCTAAAATGCTAAAAGAGTCATATGGGTTAGTTTCTTACTGAAAACCAAAACCCAATGAGAGCCAAAGTTGTTTTTAATTGCAGGAATTTTATGTTTTTAATTTATAGTTTTTTACAGCTGCACAAGTTTCTTTCAAAATAAAATACAACCAGGGTTAAATAAGATCCTCCCGCTGCAGCAAATTGACTTAAAATGCAAGAAAGGTCAAGTCAAACATGGCATTTTTCTATCATTGTAGTGCATTGTCATCCTTTTTTCTGCTTTGACTATGAAATATAAACACGGCAGCATTTTTGTTCTATCCATTGTTTTAAATAAATCTTTAGTTTACATGTAATTTCCATCTAAACAGCAGCTAGACTGTGTGCTTTTGGGTTATCCTAATGATAAACTGCTCTGACAGTAATTCAAATCTTTTACCATCATTTTGCTCAGTTATCGGTCGTGCTAAAATCTGAACAATGACAAAACTTAAATAACTGGAACAAATGAACTACAATTACAAATTCATCATTTATTTAAATTGTCGCCATTTTTCCTTAAAAGTCTGAGAGCCACAATAGAGGGATAAATAGAGGCTCTGGTGCTTGTGGCTCCAGAACCTCAGGTTGCAAAATCCTAAACATGACCTAAAATTATAAAAAACAAAACAAAACAATAGCAATGGATTGATGTTCCGTTATTGGACAGATCGAATTCAGTTGCATCATATTTGGTCCAAATCCCCCGGTTCTTTACCACAAGTGAACATGAGTTCTTTGTTCTCACTCAATTTTTTAACTTCAAGCTGTTAATGTTGTCAAAAAGTTAGTAATATTATAACATATGAATGTTTCTTTATTTGTACACAAACTGGCCTCTTTCCTAACTTCTAATACCAGCAGTTCAGTGAGTTTCCTCATGTGGACACGGTCAAGATAATCACATTTGTGCATGTTTAGTCCATAAAAAGTTCCAGGCATCACTGTGTGCACTTGTCTTTGAAAGTTTGCAGGGATTTTTCTTTCATGTTTAGTTGAATTCCACATTTTAAACCACAGGTTTTATTAGAAACAGTTATCTTCTGATGATTAATTATTTGTGCTCCACCTGCACGGAGCCTGCTAAATCTTCGTAAAAGTCTTTTGTTGTGAAAAAGGCTTTGATTTGCCTTTTTCATTCCGATCCATGTAATGCAGGACACAGATTCAGACTTGCTGGCAGGCAAGAATAAAACAAAGATGAACTTTAAAAAATTCAAGGCACCGCAGGAGAAGGTAATCTAACAAAGGCCAAAGAAACAGACTAACAAAGACGGTGAGGCTGACAACTTCAAGATAAAAAAAAATAAAACAGGAGATGTAAACACAAGCAGAGGAGATATGTGATGCAGGTGTGTAGAAATCAGTAAAAATTACAAAGGTGTATCAAATTTTTCAGTAGGGCCTGTGATGGGAGTACATGACAGGATATAATTTTCCTTTGACTATTTGAGAGTTACTCAGTGTGAGACGCATAGAGGGGCGTCTAAAGAGTTTGCTTAAAGGATCGACTTGCAAAGGAAAAAGCAAAGCTCATTAGGGCAAAGAAATAAGAGCCAAATCAAATAAAAAAGTAGACTACAATCAAAATGTTTTAAAATATATTAAGGTGGGTGTCAAATCAATGTCACAGAAAGTGGTTTTCGCACTCATATTTTTCTTTTTTTTGTTTCCTAATTTTTTGTGGCTGTTGTGTGTGTTAAGTCTCAATTTTAGTTTAGCTTAAAGTCCCACTACAATCATCTTTTGAGCTATTTTAAAAGTGTTCCCAGTTGTCTTTAATTATGATTATGTTGTTTATAACCAAAAAACAAAACAAAAAAAAAACGATTGCTTTCTGGGACATTGATTCTGCAGAGCGGCAGGAGTTCACTAAAAGTTTGCCTCTGAGTTGTTGGTGGGACTGTTGGTGCCAAGTGAGCCGGCCTCCACATCCCAACATCCACGTGTTTACACTTTCTCCCGCTATTTTATAGCCCCACACCCCCCAACATAACATTGCTGGTGCAGCAAAAATGGCGAGCAGTAGTGAAGCTATCCAGCTGTACAGGTTTGAGCCGGATGCCAGCTCCAGCGAGGAAAACTAAGGCGCGCATGGATCTAATCGTCTACAAGTGGATGTATCGGAATGGAGCAGAGCAGGAAGCTTGTGGTTTGACATAGCTTCTACTCACAACTACAAGCTTTTTCCAATTTTTCAGCTTCTCCTGATTTACAGTCAAATGAAAAAAGAAATACTCACAAATGCAATTTTAAGCTTTATGTTCTTTATTTATCCATCAGGAGAAAAAATCCTCAAGAACATGTTAAAAACATCAAAAACACAATTTTCACTGGAGTGGGGATTTCCATTTTTTGCTTAACCTCTCTGCATCCTGGTTGTTGTTGTTTTTTTATGTTTTCTTTCCCCTGTGATCACGTGCCTTCTGTCAATCATCAATCCTCATGTCCAGTTGTCCATCATTGCCTTTCTTAGTATTTTTTTCAATTTGTTTTAGAATGTTGTTATTTTTGCAGAGCCTTTTTTATGTAGTTTTTTAAAGAAAATCATTAGTCAGCTTCCTTCTCGTGCATTTGTGTTGTTTCTCCACACTTTAAGACACAAGCAAAACAAAAAGCAACAGTTGACATTTTTAAAATCTCCTTTAAGTTCAGTTTTCTTATTACATTGTCAGTAAGGGGGAAAATTACCCAATCACTTCTATTATTTTGTGAGCACCACTTCTTAATTCATGTAACTTGTAGCAAAAGATTGGATGGATTTTTGGTTTGATTTCCCAAAAAATCATGTCTTATTGCAATTACTTTTTGAGTGATTGTTTTTTTTTATTTTAGTATTGATTAACAACAAACATTTTAAACTAAAGTGTCTGTGTTTTTCCAGTCTTGATTAACACAGCAGTAACACTAAACTCAAGGAAATTATTTTCCAACATGAGGCTTGTTTAAATTTGAGCTGAATTTTGGCACTAACACAGCACTTACTGAAAATAATAGAAAACACAGAGCACTTAATTATAAACTAATTTGAAGGTGCACTTCTATTCATACCATTGACTGTATGAGAACTGGACTGAGTGAGTGTGACGTCATTGAAAATGGCTTTCGACTCAAACAAAATAAAGTAGCTTTTTTTTCACGATATGGCCACCGAAATGTTGGAGCCAGATGATGTCAATAAGCAGTGATTGATTCTAGTCAATCTAAGGCAATGTTTCAATGGCAACCAATTTTGTAAACCAGGAGTGAGCGACTGAACCACTGAAAGTGAGCTTGGGAGAATCTGTCAAACGTTTTGTATTATATTTGCAATGGAAAGGGCAGTCAGCCGCTAATCGGAAGATTGCAAGTTCAATTCCTGCCTTGCCAGCCCGTGTGTCAAAGTGTCCTTGGGCAAGTCACTGAACCCCAAATTACCTCTGATGGAAAGGTGGCGCCAGTTTTTGGCAGCGGAGCCATCATCAGTATGTGAATGAATTGGTGAATGGGACCGTGAATGTAAAGCGCACTGGGCCTTCAGTGAAGGTAGAAAAGCACTATATAAGTATATATACCATATACTGTAGCTGGGGGCCAGCATGTACTATATACTTTTATTGGGGCATCTTATTGGTCAGTTTATAACTCGAATTACAAAAAAAATATGTATGCCATGAATAAAACAATTGGATTAGAAGGAACATGTTTGAAATGGTAGCAGAGCAAGAATGGTTACTCTGACAAATATAATAATTTAGTTTATTTCTCAATTGAAGCCTGTGGGATTTTGGCTTTTTGGAGCCAGTGGGTACTTCTATTTGGAACGCCAGAGGGGAGAAGTCAATCTGACTCAATCCGGTTCTCATATATAGTCAATGATCCGTACATGTGTCCCAGTCTGAACCAAAGGCCCATGCCACCTGCTCTCCAATGTGACAGCCATTTGTCTGGCTAAATCTGTGTGCTCGTCCTTTCAAAAGTTGTCACACTAGCTGACAAGTCTCTGGAGCTTAAATGTGTATTTAGATTTAAGACAAAATACTTTTTTTTTTATTTTACCTCAGTGAGTAAACTGAGTGGATGCCAGGATTAAAGAATAGACTAAACAGAACTGTGCTTTGGTGGAGGTGAAGGAGGAGAAGGTGCTGCCCACAAATTACAGCATAGCAGAGTATCACTAAGTAAGGTCCCAGGTAACTGCACACAAATTGCAGTGCGGTCAGGGACCTTTAGTAGGTGACCTCCAAAGTGCTGCACTTCCTTTTAATCCACAAACTCTGAGTGCACACACACAGTAAAATGTTCCCTAAGCAAGTTGGACTCTCTTCCCCGCCCCTCCCTGCAGCTTCTCTCTGCAGTTTCTGAGTAATGGGGACAGATGGCCAGCAGCTTCTTGCTGTTTCTTTTGGCTCCACAACCCTCCCCTTACTCCAGTGCCCCGGGTCTCCTGCAACTGATGGCTTGGTTGCAGAGACTCCTTTGGAATAGCAATGTGGGTCCTATCTCATTCTCTGAGAGCTGAGGGGTTATGAGGCAATGAAGTTGGGGGGGGCAACGAGAGAGGATTACTGCTGACAGAGGAGAAATGTTGCAGGCATTCGAGTGAGGACAACTGCACAGTTTGTGATGTAAGATTGTGTGTGTGTTTCCTGCAGGTGTGCATTCATGCATGTTCCTCTTCTATTCACTGTATTTTTGTGCATCTATAGGTATGTGGGATCTCTGCTGCATAAGGCATTCTACTGTATTCTGCAGGCTCACAAATACAAGACGTACAAAGCAGTACACAATAAGTAAGTTAATAAAGTAGACAAAAACAGAAAAAAAACTCAGAATAAAAATGTAATCTCCTTGAAATACAACAGTAAAGGTGGTTTTGCTTTTTGCAGTACAGCATAATGAGGCTGTTTGGTCTGACCTATCCACTATTCTTTATATGGTGGTTTTCCAAGCAAATGTGCAATCAAAACAGTTTTAATTATGACTAACTGACTTTATAAAGTCAGACAAAACTACTGTTTGGTATTAAGGCCCAATGACATTCATCTTGCAGATCCAATACTTCCCCAAAAATGTCACGACACTCTTGATGTCAATATCACACAAACCAAAATCATCACTGAGCTTTAAGATGAAAGTTTTTCTCTTGTAGGGAAGAGCAGAAAAAAGCAGCAGCAGGAGGGCATTAAGTAAGAGAACCAACGTCAGTATGAACTCATTTGAACCAAATCTAAGCCATAGGGGAACTGCATACAAAAGATTCATTGTGGAAAGCTGCGTGCACCACAATCAATCGTCGCCAGTTCTTACAGAATACCAATCATGCTGCGTGGAATATAATGAAGTGAAATAATGAAATTCACTTCTGTGATAATTGGTCCATGGGTTTCTGATGGGATTTTGAAAAAAAGATTTACTTATAAATAAATGAAAATAGAAGCAAAGAGGAAAGTAGGAAAAAACACAAAAAAGCTCCTGATGTCTATTTGTTTGGAACTCAACTAAAACAGCAACCTTTTTCTCATAAATACATTCAGCATTATTTAGTCACAGAAGAATGTAAAACATTTATTGAATAGCAACTATCCTGATCATTTCTTTTCTTCTTATCTTTAAAGTCTCACTCCTACTAAATATTTGTTATTGCAAAATCACCAGTGATTCTTTAATAATGATTCTGCAATTTTTAGCAAAAATCAAAAAGCCTTTGTTAATTGTTTAAGACATATGTTCTGCAGAGCAGCAGGAGCTCATTAGAAATTCGCCGCTAGCAAAATCAGCAATATCAGAACAATCCAGCCGTACAGTTTTGAGCGAGACAAGAAAAATGGAGACGTTAATGGATCTGTTTGTCTATGAGTGGATGTTTCAGAATTGGAGTGGAGAAGGGAGACTTTGGCCTGCCCATGGCAGTGGCAGTGTCACAAACAAGATATTTTTTTTTCATCTACTTCTGATCCATCATGATTTGATTAAAGAAATATTTGGAAAAACAGTTTTAAATTCTTAAATTCTCTTATAAACGTCCTCCGTTATGAGAAAACTGCTACAGGAACACGGACTGTCTCTTTAAAGTGAGCAATCAAAGCTTAAAGGCTTCAACTTTAACATTTCTTGTGATCGTGCACCTGATACATTTGGAATAAATGCAGCACAGATTAAATCAAACTTTTCTGCCTTCATCTATCAAAGCAAGCATTCTGACAACCCTGAACCGACTGGATTCCTAACCCTAGTAAAGGCAGAAAACGAGCTGATTGAATCAGTTGAAAAGTGACTGTTGGCATCGTAACGCCGTCTGACAGGAGAGATGAAGACAGATGCTGAGGATTTCTTGTGGCACGTTTGGGATAATTGTCTATAATATGTGGTTATTTGGGGAAAAAAAACATTGGGGGAATGTGGGAGTGGGAATTTTAGATGGGACAAACAGCTGGGTTTAAGACTTATGATGCAGGGATAAGGGATAAAGTCGTGGGCATGAGCTGAATGCTGATAAGCTTACAGGCTGGTGAAAAGAGATGAAGACTGCATGGGTGAAACACGGGTGGGGATGAATCTACAGACGGGGGGATAACAGGAACATGGAAACAAGAGATCTGAGAATTTGCTGACAAATGGGGAAAAAAGGAAGTAGCTTACATTTCTGGTCCTTCCAGGTGACCGTGGGCTCAGGCCGGCCGACCGCCAGACAATAAAGGTTTACATTTTCTCCCTCGTTCACAGACACATTTTTTGAGATGTTGACAATTCTTGCTGGCACTAAAAAACAAGAAGCAGCCATTAAAAACTGACCTCAAAATCCCCTTTCTATTTCATAAATTATTGATAAGCTATACCCTCACAGTTTATTAATGCATTAGAGTCCCTGCGTTTCAGGCAGACAGGGAATCAGCTGATTAATGATATGTGCCTGAGTGCTTACTGAACTGTGCAACAACATACTTGACCATCTACTTAAAATGCAAAGTTCTAAATTGCAGGAAGGGAGCATTAAGATGGTCCTGCTTCTGAAACCTAATGTAAATCAATCTTTTATGAAGGGAACATTTGTTAAGGTCACAAGAGTAATTTTAGTTTTTACCTTTATTTGTTTTTTTTATTACAATCACTGAATGATATTTTGTTGAAACCCCAAGTGTTAGTGTGCTGAGCATGTAGTTAGTTTTATAACAAGATGGCCCTTGAATTTAAATAGCTCATTATCATTGTTTTTAATGAGCTAGGCACTGAGATTGCCTTTTTTTAGGGTGGGGGGGATTCTCGACCAAGAACCCTTTTCTATCTTGCCAAAGTGGAATACTTGAAGCGACAAACAACAGATTGGAATGCTGCTCCTGCCTGATGCCCTGACTTCAGGGTGTAATCATTTTGTGCAATATCAAACTGCAACACAAAGAGATTTTGAACTTGGTATTTTGATATATGGTCATCTATTGCTGAGCTTTAAAATCTGCGCACACAAGTAATTTGAAGGCATGTTTCTTCCACATATGAGTCAGATCTTCTTTATTTTTTTCTGATGGCTTATGCCACACCAGACGGTCCAGCATGTGCAAGAAAAAGCTGCAATCCTGTGGGCTTTCCTACATCATTGCTCTGTGCTGCTCTGAAGCGGATCATCTTGTGTTTACCTGTCATCTGTGCTGGCTTTACTTTACTCTAATTGCACAAATGTACATAGATAACTTTTTATAAAAAAAACAAATTATAGTAAAACTAAATGCTGTGACATCATAAAACAATTTACTACCCCAATCTAACATTTTATAAAAAATGGCTTAAAATAAATAAAAATTAAGCTTTTTTTTTTTTTAACTGCAAAAAAAAGATCAGTTTTATACCAGCTCCATGTGTGACTAACCAAACTTTTTAGAAAAGATTTAAATCAAAGTAATCATTGACGTTGTTTATATGACTGAAGGTAGCATATCTGAACTGTAGCCTAATTTCATTTTTATTTTTTCAGAAAAGCTAAAAATGTGACCTCTGTTCTTAATGATGGAACTTTCTTACTCACAGTTTACTGAAATTTACTCAGTATGAAAAGGAAACTGTCTTTGGAATCTTCTGAACTTAAACAGGGACCTTGAATGTTACAGGAACAAGGTAAGTACATTTTGCAGGATAAACATTGCAGTGCTAAATCAACACAAACACCTATACAAGAGTTTATCTTAAGTCAGCTGCAAACCTTGGACGATGAGGTAGACGTGGGCGATGCGGGGCTGGTTATTGGCCTGGAAGGTGCAGGTATAAGGTCCTTCGTCTGTTACTTGCACTTTGTCGATGTGAATGGAGAAGTCACTGTTGTTGCTGTTGACCAGCGTCACGCGCTTGTCCAGGGACCACTTGTCTATCCCAGTGAAGAGGATGTTGGAGCGGTTCAGCCAAGCTTTGTGGCTCACCTCCTCATCGATCCGACATCTGTGAGACAACAGGAAGTGTTGCAGAGGTGAAAGAACTTTAAGAACAGTTGGTTATCAGCTGCATCATTACCTGCAGCAATTAGACAACTTGCTCACAATAAATATACACTGGCACAAACGGCATGCTTTAAAGTTTTATAGATACTCAAGGCTAAATCTCCTAAAGAAAAAAAAAACAGATTATTGAAAACAACACAAATACATATGTTCCTATACCTAAAATACAAAAATAAAACCAACTCACAAAAATAATCAGCTTTAATAATACAAAAATATATTTTCTATTGTTTATTTTTAATCAAACTTTTTAGCATCTGAAAATAGTCTTTAATGAAATAAAAAGGGTTCCTTGTGTTTTTGAGTAACATTTATTGAAAAATCTTAAGGAAAAAAACTATTAAAAGAACAGATATTTTTGATTTATGTGTTCTCTCTTTTTTAAAAAGATCCTTTTGAATAGAAAAGTGTGAAATCCAAAACCATCTTAAGATACCAAAACAAAAAGTAACTGCATTGTGTTATGGAGATCAATGAAAAAGAGTCAGACTGTGCAGGAGAGTAAGTATCAAGACATCTAGATGGTCAGCCATGGTCAATACTGTTCCCATTTGAAGGCACAAGCAAATGCTGTGTAACATTAAGCTTTTAGTCCTGCATCCTGCCTCTTCTAGGCTAAGAAGGATGTCCAAGGGCAAAGCAAACACAGCAGAACAGTATGCACACACGTCAGAACATGCACATTACAACATGGTCAATGCACTTGCTAATTAGCAATGATCATTTGCCTGGTACTAACAAACCTGGTTTGGTTCTGGTCAGTCACCTTTCGCACCCAGTGATTAGCAGCACACCTGTTTCTTACCTATACACACACCTCTTTTCATCCAGATAGAGGTACAGAGTATTGCTCAGTAACAAGGCAGTGGAAGTTTGGTGTGCCACCTCAACACTAGATCCAACCCGAAATGTCTTTTTAGTAATGATCAGCTCATCCCTCATTATGTTTCCTTTCAAGAAGCAAACCATTTAAACTCAGCCGAGCTTGTTTTGAGGAGCACCACTGCATTTTTGAAAGTGTTTCAGATTGGTTGCAATCAAAGGTCTTTGTCCTTCTAAAAATAGTTACCCTTCGGGCTTTGATTCACACCATTATCGTCCTCTTCAAACTGTTCGGTGACCTCCCATGCTGAGTCTGCATTCCTGTCTCTTGGACACTTCTTTACTTCTCTGATGTCTTTGAGCTTTAATTAGCAAACTTTTTGTGTATCACTTCCATTTAACAGAAAATACAAAGAATTAAGGAACAAAAAGATATTTTGCTGAAATCAGTCATACAACAAAATGTTAAAAGTGGTCATATTACCCATGGCTTGTCTTTAGTCACATTCACCTGTACGGAGGGTTGACCCATTTGGTTCACTTGAAGCTTATACGGCCACCTCAAGGAACGTCATAAAAAATGGAACAATTGCCACGCGTGTGGTAAGTGGACCGTAAAGTATCCTTATGCCACACTCTTGACGTTAGTAAGGTGCGTGTACGAACTTTTTACCGACCACGCACAAATGCAGCAGGCATGGGGTGGGCAGGTCATATGAAAGTGCTCGTAGGACACCAGCAGGATGCCCACACCAACTATTATCTGATTGTTTAATCTCCTCATTTCTAACAATCGGACTGAACACAACTACAGCTACGACTACGGCATTAACCATATCTTGTCATCTACTTTGCCAATACAAATATGTTGACAGCGTTTGAATCCAAATGTGTGTAATCTTTGCATACGTGTCACTGAAGATGAACTGTTGGTTTTAAATATCCATCCATCCTTTTCTAAACATCTTTAGGGCTCAAGGGGTTGCTAGAACCACTACTGGGTGAAGGTGGGCGATGCCATGGATGAGTTGCCAGTCCATCACAGATGGCTTTAAATATTCTACATAAAATCTATTCTGCTAAAACATTCATGCTGTTTTGATTTGTTTCCTTTTTTTTTGTGCTCTTGGCCAAAAATATTGACCTGGATATATTTCTCTGCTGTAGATTGCTTGTAAAGTCAGTAGCGGTGACACTATGATGCATAATAATCACCACATAGGACGTGAGCTTGAAAGACTTTGACAAACTAAATGCAAAGCAATGAGATGATGTTCCGGTTGGCACACGATCAGAAGCCAGACACTCCTTTTTATGTCAATTAAGGTCAGTTGTTTCTGAGGCTGAGTATTTAAACTAAAAGACAATAAAGTGAGAAGAGCCTCCATAAAAATCTATTATCTGTGTACACATGCTCCAATATTCTATTTTTGAAATTAATCACTTTTGCAGTGATGTTGTTGCTACAGGACAGAGAGCCCAGAGGAAATGCGCAGCATAATAACATCAAATGTGCCTCATCCTAATGGCCTGCATCAAAAGCCAGCACAGCAGCGCCGTCTGAAGCGTAACAACAATATTTGTGTTGCTCGGGCAAAAGTGGGTTTGCATTCAAACTAAGCTATTTATAAAGCTCTTTAGTCTTTTATTTGACAGCTATGTGCTGACCAACACAGGGACATGCGTCTGATTAAAACTGCGTCGCCGAAAGCCCTTTAAAACTGAGCTTTAAAGTCTTTTTACTCCCACTTTAATCGACAACGAAACTGCAGTTTAAGCACAGAAATAATAGTGATACAAGATGGCAGTGTTGATTGTTTATTTTAAAGCTCAGCTGTGATAGAAGAGAAAGGTCACGCAACGAACAATGATTTCTACCACTTTATGTTGGGCTCTAAGACAGGAAAAAGGAGACAAAATAAATCTCATATTGTTGACTACACAACATCAATAAAACAGCTTCAGGCTACACGTCTTGATGACAATATAGATCTCGTTTCTTTGATTCCAGCTCTGAGAGAGACTTGCTGATGTTGACAAATATTGACAGATTTGTTCTTGGCTTCAGAATAACACATTTGATTTTTTTTTTTTTCTGGAAGACACACTCTGCTTTCAGGAGAATAATACGAAAAAAAGGAATAAAAGAGGATTTTGTTCAGAGTTGTTGGAGAGGTGTACGCTTTAAGGTGATGCTGAGTTTATTTATTTTTGCCAAGCCAGGTGAGATTCAGCGGGAAAAAAGCAAGTCTGCAGTTTTTCTGCTTGGTTGAGAGTGGGTGAAAACAGATTTCGCCTTTTCATTGCTTGCATTAGTTTCCTTTACTGAAAGCCAGCTGAGCTGACTAGCAGCCCAGTTGAAGATAAAGGAACAATGGCTGTATGTCTCCCTTTACAGTTAACAGATATTATTAATCAATTAGCTAAGACAGACCGAGCTGGGAAATATGGCGCTTGGTTAAGGTGCATAATTGAAGTTCAGAGATGGAAAATTGGCAATTAAACCATCATGACAGGTGATGCAAGGGCAAACATGTTTTCATGTGATCAGTTGATGCAGGTGGAGAATCGAGTTACCTCAAAGTGACACTTTCGCCTTCCAGTACTGTAATGTTGTCCGGCAGGTGTCCGAATTCCGCTCCGTGCACGCTGGACCCTGCCAAGAAGAATAAAGGAAGAGTACCATAAGTCTTAAGGCGTTAGACGCTCCACTGGTGCACATCAATCTACTCTGGCGCGTAAGGACTTCATGTTTTCAGAATCTCTTCTGTGGCTGTCCTGGTTGTTTATTTTTTACAATAGATATGGTGAATGTACCAAACAAAACAGTCCAAAAGTCTGCACTGACCCTTGTGCTGGAATAATAATTCAGTTTTAGACTGCATTCTGGTGGGACGCATGTTCATTGAACAGCACCGATAATGAGCCGAGGTAAGAGGATTCAGCTGCTCAAGCGTGAAATGAAGGGACAGCAACGGTAACAGAAGGGATGCTCATCCTGCCTACACACTCATAGGACAGGTACATGTGCCCAGAAAAAACCCAACCTTACTCTGTATTACTCAAAGCAGAAAAAAAAGCATCTCAGGAGCTTTTAGCTTTAGGGGAAAGTTGGCATTTTTGAGTTTGACTCATTCAACCTAAAAACCTTTTTTTCATATAGGAAGTTGAAGCAGACCATCGTCCAGTATGATCATTTCCTTTCACCCAAACTCTGCCAAAACTCTGCATGCATTAGACACTCCTGTTGTCTTCCTTTTTCTTTTCCATTCCCCCCATACTGCAAGATGACCTCAATATCTCAACACGCTTTTGCTGCCACCTAGCCTTGAGGTTTAATAAATGGTGACTTTATGAAACTAAGCTGTCGCACTCAGGTGCTAAGAGGCACCTCAAGGTTTGTTAAGTAGCTGAGCAAAGTCACAGACATGTTGAGCATGTTTTATGAGAACCTGCCAAGGAGATGAAAGGCAAAAGTGGTGGCAATGCATCACTAAATAGATGAGGAATAGGGGGTTTGGAATTGGATGAGGGTCTGTGAGAAATCAAGAATGCAAAGAACAATGAACAAAAAACGTCTGCTTTTTAATGCGGGGCAGGTATGGCTAATCAAACGGTTGTCAAACTGCAAATGACAAGCTCCGACCACGTGCATCAAATAACGCTCCAATATTTTTGTATAAACAAGAAAGTTTAGGCGCAGCTTGCTTCGGTTTTCTGAATGTAAATTAGCTGTGGTGAATACAGTCAGTATAAGCTGTGGATGAGTGGAGGCCACATGTGTATTTATGTTTATTTGCTGACAGAGTGACGGGGAACAAGAAAAAGAACTAATGACGCCTCAAAAGAAAATTGGCCTTGAAAATCTCACACTAAAAGCTGTAATCGCATTAATGGCTGCTGCTGTTGCCGCTGCTGTTGTGCTATCTAGGCCGGCCAAGGATCTGAGAACTGGCTTCATTCCTGGAAGCCTTGGGGGAGGAGTGCTGCACATTTGCCATTGTGTCCGGCACTAAAACTCTCGCAAGCTTTTGGTTATCATTTTTTAGTTCGAACATTACTGCGTCGCCCCGCTGCTCTCGTGCTTCCTCTCTTAATGTCAGCTCTCAGCTGAAGCCTTAGCTTATCAATTTCAAGTGCCTTTTACTTTACATTACAGGTTTTATTTGGGTTAATTTAATTCAGTTTCAGGCCTTGAGGCTGTGCGATGTGGGCGACATGCTGTCATAAACACATACTATTACAGTCACACACAAAGAAAAAAAAAACAAGCCTTACAACGTACATTAAAAAGCACAGCATATACATGCACCCTTTTTGTTGAATTGATTGATTTGATGAATGCCACAAAATAACAATGTGAAGGTTGCAATCTAGTGGGAAGCTATTTTCTTTTCCGTACTCAATTCCCATCTTCTCAGCTCGATCGCCATTGTGCAATCTAAACCAAGTAACACCCATTCTTCCATCCAAGGCACCAAATGATATGATAATCATGTTAACACCTTCACCCAGCCTGCTTGCTCCACATCCGATCTAGCACAAAATCACAGAAAAAAAGAAGTTTTGACATAAAATGGATGTAAATAGACCCATTACAGTGGAAGATATTCCTTAGACCTTAAATTGGTGAGTTTTATTCTTTTCATAAGTATTTTGCAGTTGTAAAAGCAAGTCCACACATGTCACCTGCATTTGCCAGCAAAACTTGTATAAGTGCAGATACAAATTTGCAGGGAAAGAATAAGTTTTTTAAATATTATTTTTCTCCTTGTAGAAAGTGATTTGGACATTTGTAAAACGCTTATTGCCTACTAAAATATTTTGCAGGTACTTAAAGCATTATTTCTTTTTGCGACTAATCACACACAAATGCCCAAAAACACCAGTCTCCACCTTTTTTCTGTCAGCAGCCGGTTTGTGTGCCACCTGTCAATAGCCAATCAGATTGAATTATGTTACACAGATATATTAAAATAGATCCTGCTTTGTTTGTTGGACTTTTTTTTTTTATTTTTTACTGAAACAAATCTGCTTTACAGATGTAAAAACTGTACTTTAACAAAACACAACTAAATTTCTTCTGATAGAAAATCTAACTCCAGAAGAACCAGAAGTTAAAGCACATGTAACATGAACAAATGTGAAAAAAAATAATAAAAAAATTATTAGCAAGTGCTCTCAAGAGTCTTGCTGCCACGCTACTTACCCTCCTATTTTTGAGTTACTATTAGTATCATTATTGACAAAGATTAAGAAATCACTATAAAAAATAACAAAAACAGTAGTTTTAAAACAACCCTGTATTTTGTGAGCTGGCCCATCTGGGCCGTCAGCTCCCTGGTCTGACCCACATTACCCACAGTCTTCTGCCCCCTCACCATTTAAAATATTCCAGCTCTGCCACCAATCTCAAGCATTTAAAGTTCAATTTAAAAAAAAAAACAGTTGGATCATCAGTTGTTTTTTAGGTAAACTGGCTGGACTTTTTAGATACAATCATGTAACTCTTAGATATAAACTGATAAGTTGAGCATTCCAATTAGCTTGCAATAATGTTCCACTCGTCACCTCTAAAGAAAACTGCAACTGCTCTCAAAGTAATGCTCTTTAAGATTTACTGTGAAAAACATGTATTTATGACTACATTTGCAACTTCATCAGAGCCCATTTGCTTTTCTTTACCGTCGTGGACTACATTTGGTTAAGTTGATGAAATATGAAGAACTGTTAGAAAGTGTAAGAAAAATAATAAAGCTTGTTGTACTTTACTGTGAAATCAAGTTTATTTGTTGGTGCTCTGAAAGTATTTATTCCCCGAAGTTATTGTCTGAGACTACAGCATTAGGCGACAAATTAAATGTTGTCTTTTATTTTTAACAAGCAGCATCTCATAATAAACTAACAATATAAGTAATAGAAACACAAAAAGATACAGTGCAATGTTCTGATGTCTCAAAAATGAATGGAAATACAATTTGCAGAAAGGAAAGACTGAAAAAAGTCATGTTCTAGTTGAAATTTCAATATTTCAAATGTAAAAATATGTTTTAAATTGTGTAAAATGTCAAAAAGGCTCTAAAATGTGTATCTTTCTGCTTTTGAAAAGATTAATATTAGGGTGCGTGCTGTTTCATTAACCAAACAAAATGAGAAAATAACATTAAAAAAATTAGAACTGAGGTTTTCATTGTCATCTTTTAAATTGTTTCAATTCTAATCCACATTTCTGATTAATTGATTTTTGTTTTGTAATTTGATGATTGGAACTAACCAGATTCAGTTGTTGGCTAACTGATTCAAACATTAAATGAAACAAAACATGTTTTGATAAAGCACTGAATTGAATGTATTTTGTTCTTGCACGTTGATGTGAAATTGGAATTAAAATTGACAGAAAAAGTTTTGCAAACAAAAGCACTAATAGACAGTTTTACCTTGACTGTTTTGTAAAAGGAATAGGCAACGTCCATCTGTGGCACTGTTGGTTTGCTTCATAAAATGTAATCATTCAATTGCTTGATAACAGCACGTTTCCCAACCATCATTTATCCATTTCAGGCATTTAACATCTAGCATTGCTAGCCAAAGACAGCAGACAAGATCAAACAATACAATAATGAGGCCAGAGAGCAACCGCCAGAATGCTGTTGCATGGCCAAACACATCACCTACAGATCTCATTTATTTTTTGGCTCTTATTGATTGGCGCCTCTTTTTCTCGGCTTCCTCCTGGGTTTGGCATAAACAGAACTTCTCCCACCAGGAGGATTCGGGAGTCTTGGCCGCTGACTCTCCGGTAAGGAGGAGCATGGCAACAGTGACTGTTACTTCAAGTGTGAGAAAATATAAAAGAAAAGTCCTTTTGTCTTAATATTTGAATTCAGAAAGGGCTGTGAAAGCTGTCAAACCTATGTGAAGTCGAACTGATCTTAGCAGGAATGATGAACAACCATGAGCAGAGCAAGAGCATGGTGGAGATGAACACTGCAGTGTTGCCTCATGTTGGCTCCCACTGGCAATATTGAATTTTCCCTGCTTCCGTGCTTTCGACAGTCTGGTCTGGCTGCAGGTATCTTTGTCCTTGCAGTGACCTGCTTTGCACACAAATGAAACCCCACCTGCATGTCATACAAGCACAGGTACAAATGCACAACATGAATTCTGTTCAAACGATCACTTGAAACCCTTTTGACTCTTGCCTCAGGCCAAGATTTGACATAATGAAGGAATTAAATTTTATGGACATGCCTGAGGGATTACATGCAGATAAAAATGTTGTTTTCTCGTTAGCAACACAATTCTGACATTAGCCATCAAGAGGAAACTTGCTGTGGTTAATCTGTCGCCGGGCTAAACACTTACATCATTTTTTCCACCAGTGAATTGTTGTTAGCAACACTGTGTCTGTTATGTGATTTGTATTGTCTTGACTTTTACACGCGCCTGTTTGTAATTGCACTTGGGAAGACACTTAGGAGTATAGCTCTATTAAGCGGTACAACTTTAGCTTGCAAAGTTGTTGAAAGGCTGTCTTTGTACTGCTCATCTATTTCACATTGCCCTTGACTATCAAATAAACACATAGGGGAAGGAATGCTACTTCCAAATGGATGATTGGCAACAAGAAGGATAAGATGCAGCGCTTGTAATAAAATATGTAACAAAAACCCGTTTCAGCAGGAACTGCTGTGTTAAAAAGAGAGTGTAAGGGAGCAGTCAAGATAGATAACCACGGCAAAGTGAGGTTTAATAAAGGAAAAGTGAAAAAAAACCTCAGCATGTTGAGGAAATACAAGGTGTAGCGGTAGAAACTACATAGCAACAGCAGCAAAGCCACTAGCAGTTGCAGTGTTAGGGGATAATTGGAGTACATAAGCAAAGGGACGATATAAAAGTATTCATTTATGAATTACGAAGATGCAATACTGCAGGGAAAGAAAGGAAAGCAAAGTAAAGACACACCCGCATAATTAGCACAGGCATGCTGCAGCCAATTAAATATTTACAGAGGCCCTTCCCTTCGATACCTTGATGATGAAGAGAGGCAGCCCAAGGATTTTCAGATCCAGGGAGCTGCAGGCTGGAGACAAGGGGTTGAAGATGAGGGATTAAGCATTAACAAGCCCACATATCCCTTTCTCTTCCCCGTCTGATCCCATTAACATTGGACAGCCCAAATCCAACCCCATGTCCACCCCTCTTCCAACCCTCATCTTTCCTATCCTCTTGTCCTTCCTTTCTCTGCTCATTTAGCTCCTCTACCCCTTATGCATGAAATCCCAGACTCCCCTTCTGGCTGCTTCCACCCTCAGCAACACATGTCAAGGAGTGAGCAACAGGAGAGCAGGAAGAGAGTGATGGCAAAGCTGTGAGAAACTACCTGGATGTCTCGCTCAAATGGCTCAACAAGATGGATATGCAGGTCGCTTGCTTTTCACAATTGTCGGTGAAGCAAAATGGATGTCTGCAGGATTCCACTTGACAGGGAATCTAAGAAGTGTCAAAGAAGTCAGGGTGAATGAATTGTTTTGAATCTGTCTGGTAATGTCATTTTTTCCTTCCACCTCCTCCTACACTAAATTTGTTTTGAAGAAACTTGATACTTCTAAAAATGTCTTTTTTTTTTTTCTTGTGGGGCCTTTTATTTTTTAGTCTGTTAATCACTTCCCTGGGTTCTTCAAGGAGATCAGTTCAACCAATGTCATTCAAGGTCATTTGGCTCCCCCCTTACTTCAAGCATTCAGATGCTCAGACAGCAACAAACATGAGCAGAAGCTCACAAAGCGCAGGTGTCTGTTGTAGCTTCACAAAAACATTTGACATTGGCCTCATTTTTAATTGTACACAAACAGCATCCGCTCCTGCCTGAGGTCACTCCCTCCCACCCAGTATCTCCTTCCTCCTCTGTTTCCCCTTCATCTCCCTCCCACCTACTAATCCCTCTTCACACATCAATCAATAGAGCACTGCAGAGTGCAAAGAACCATACAGTACTCAATGCAGCAGTTGTACAACTTCAATGGTCAGCCGCAGATCTTTAGCTCGGAATTAGGGCTGGCTTTAGAAAAAAGCCGAGCGTGCCAAAAAACCAGTGAAGGGGCCTTCTTCGCTTTCTTTCACCCCCCTATTTTCCTTGTGTTGATGCCTGAACCCCTTAGCACTCTTGAAATCAATAAAGTAGTTAAACTGTTACATCCTTGCTCAGTAAGTACACTCTCACACACGCCCGCTTGCATTACACAAGGCCCAGTAGACTTCCATAAATACACCCTGTGTAATAGTAATACAGCTGATTTGTGAAGCAGTGCTGTCAACACTTTAAAAGAGAGTCTTAAAATACAGATGCACCCCACGATCGAAAAAGACATATTTGAAAGGCCTCTGTAGTGAAACATAACACTATCAGCACATGAAGTCTAACAGGAAAATGAGACCTCATGTCCATCAAGGCCTATCAAACCAAACACTTCAATGAGTTCCCAGAAGGAAAGATCAGATTTAGTTGATCTTTAAAGTCCCACTCTGATCATGTTTTGATCTATTGAAAACTAGCTGTCTTCTGAATATAATTATGCCATTTTTAGCCAAAGTCAAAAACCTGTGTTGTTTTCTGGGACATTGTTTCTGCAGAGCGACAGCAGTTCATTAGAAATTCTCATTAAAGTTGTGGGTGGGACTGTTGGCGCGGAATATCATTATCTAACTTACAGCTCCACACAACCCCAACCTGACATTACCGATGCCATGGAAATGGAGAGCAACAATGGGCCAATCCAGCCGTACAGTTTTGACCAAGATGCCAGCTCAGACGAGGAAAACAAAGACAGACCTGGATCTAGTTGTCATCATGGAACAGAGCAGGGAGCTTTTGGCCTGCTGATTGTTGAACCTACGTCTCTGGTTTAAGGTTTTTCCAACCATTTTTTGTCTGCTCCTGAGTCACAAGGGTTTAAATAAAGAAAAATGCAATTTTATGCCTAATTTCCTTTCAATATGTCCTCAAACATGACAACAATGCAACAAAAACACATTAAAAATACCAAAAACATGATTTTCATTGGAGTGGTTCTTTTAAACCAAGAGCAACACTACATGGAGAAACTGACATTTTAGTGTCCCATCAAATCCTTTTTATTCACATTGATCTTATTTGCTTTGGGCCTTGGATTTTTTTTTTTTTTTTAGATTTTGGATTTTGAAACAGGCGATCTGTGTCTAATCTGTGTGTAAGTCATTCTTCTACTGATGCTCCTCTGACATATTTCTGAACTCTTTTCATGATATTACAGTTGGCAGAGCTGCTTTTATAGCATTAACTTGACCACTTTAGTCACACCCTCAAAGGATTCCACAGTATCCAGCTGGAATTTGTTTCTTTCACCTTGAAAGAATTGACAGCGCAAAGTCAAGTTTTTTTCCTCCCACAATATCAGGAGCTTTATTGTTGATAAGCCACATAAGTGAATTAGAAATATACTTTAGGTCATTGTTCACTAAAAAGATTTATCGATGTTCAAGTTTCAATGTTTTATTGGAAACAAAAGAGGCTTCTTTAATAATATTCACATTACTGATTAATGTTAATAGCCCTGTGTAAAATACTGCACACATGACTCCTTTTAATTTGCTGGAAACAAACGAATCAATATGAAAACAAACATTCTCCTTTCTTGTGGTGTGGATAATTTCATGCAGCACATAAATGCCTGTAAAGTTACGTAACCTTCAAACTGAATAACACCACCAGCAATCTTCAAAATGTCTTAGTGGCTTCATGTACACAAAATATTTCAGGAATCAGGAACATGTTAAAAAACACCAAAAACAGGATTTTCATCAAAGTAGGTCATTAAAACATTTTGCAGTAATGTAATAATAACATGTAATAAAGCAATAAATGTCTCTTAGATCTTTACAGAAACATTTATACTGCTTTCTAAATTATCCTATTTTTCTTTTCATTGGTCATTTATAATTAAAATTAAAAATTGAGTATTGATTTTAAAATTTATCAAACATCTTCAACCTGTCAAGTCATGAGGCATATTTGTGGTAAAAACAAACAGCAAAGTTTTCTGTTTTCTATCCACACAGCTCGTCTTCCAGAACTGTAGCAAAGCTTTCCATATATTTTACACTTAAATCTCTAAAAGGCTTCAGTAAAAACAGCAATTACCAGCTGATAGCGACAAGTGACAAAGAAATGTGTAAAAGCACGGAACCCATTATTTTTGATGGGACCATTGGCAGCATAGTGGACACAAAAGAAATGAAGCATCAAAAGTCAGTCAAGTGCTTGGGATGTATGTGTGTGAAATGGATGACCAGGCACCTCAAGCTGCCAATGGTCATTTACGAGGCACTTGAAAAGTAAGTTTAATGAGAAAATGACAAGTTTGACAAGACCAGAGGAGTTAGTGGCTCTGCTGTTAATCTAGACATTTACTGAAAAAGCAGAAAACATGCAATTTTTGTCAAGGACAAAAGCTAATCCATTGAATATGCATTCAATAAATTCTAAACAATATTTGGAGCTATTGTGGAGCTGAATAATAGATTTAATTTAGCTTTTTGTTTTATGAATTTTTGCATGCATAAGCCTTAAAAAGCCCCATTGACTCAGCTTATTAATTTTCCCACCACCATTCATCTTATTTTGGTAATGACATACAGTATTTCTGTGGGAAAAAGAATGTAATATATTCAAACAGACCAGTCAATGGTAATGACCAAATGGAGTGCAATTAACTGCTGTCTGAAGCTGGTATAATAATGGGCAATCTGAAATAAGTTATTCTTTGTCATTGTCTTTACAAACAGCAAAACAAACAACATAATAGCTACAACATCATATCAAAAAATTAAGTATTAATGGGATTTGAGTCCTCTACAAGCAAACATAAAGTGAGGTGCACGAAATACGAGAGATTTGTGTGCTTGGGTCACTACATACTTAAAGTTGCTTTGTTAAGTACACCTACTTGATTACTCGTTGAAGAAGAAATGCAAATAGTTGACCAGTAAATTGGCACATTTGATTCATACAAAATCCACAGCCTCAAAATGCGGAAGAGAGATTAGCAAATAAAATAAAGGCTATTCAAGATGGACTGCTGTCTTCGTTTTTTTATTACGTGCTCAAATTGAACTTTAGCAGATCATCTAAAGCAGCCCAACACGCCTACCTACGATGAACTATTATGGAATTCAATATTGTTTTAATTCACAACTTAAATTCACTACTTCAATCAGGTGTAACTTTTGTCAAGATGGAGAATATTTCTTTGTGTGGCAAAGAAAAAACATTTCTGAGCATGCAGCCTCTCTGCAGGACACATGCTTGTTTGTGAGATTAGGTGTCTTAGACCATCAAGCGGGTTGTCCTGGGGTCTTGCAACTTGCACAACAGGGAGCTGGTTCAAGAGCGAGGATGAAAGCTGGAAATCCAAGCTGGGGTGGAAAAAAATTTAAGTCTAAGCTACAGGGAGAGGAATGGGGAAAAAAGGGAAAGGTGAGGGTCCAGAGCCCAGGAGTAAGGCTCTGTCAGGACAATTCACAGCAGTGGTACTGCTGCACAGAACAAACAGAATTACCTGAGGGAACAAAAATCAGCGAACACCAGCAGAGGAGGGACCTTAGGGAGGGAATAAGAGGCTGAAGGGAAAAAGAGGGAGCCATGGTGCGGTGCACTACAACACTGCCACAGCTGAAGTGAGCATTAGTGTGTGTGTGAGGGAGAGAATGAGAATTAAAGCAGATATGTGTGTTTGCAAGTTCTGCAATCTGTTTGATGCATGCATGCCTGCTTTTCAATAACTGTGTGTGTGTGTGAGTATGAATTCCTAAGTAGTGTTTGCACACTTGCCTCAGTTTGTATGCAGTTAGATTTTGCTTGGCTTTGCCCACAGCTATCCTTACAGCTGTGGAAGGGGTGCATTTGCATTCTGAATTGCAGCACCTCTTGCCATTGTTGCTGCTCTGCTGTGACTCATCACCGTTGGAACCTGCACACCGAACCACCGTGCCAGATATGTCTGGCTACAGCTGTGCTAGGAAGCACATGGCAGACATTCAAAGTGGCACTACAAGCTCAGGCCGGGGTCGGAAAGTTGGAAAGAGCTTGGCTGACGCAAATTTCTTTTGTGAGCAGTCTGGTTCACTCGGAGAGAGTGCAGTCTCCTTCAACGATTTTCAGTTCCCATCTTTCTCTCTTTGCATTCTTGTCTCATACCACATGGGAGACGGATGATATCCCAGCTAGCTCTTGGCACCATTGGCGTGCTGCTGCTCAATTGCAGAAATGCCCTCGTCTCCCTTGACAACATTATAGTCTTGTTCATGTTCAATGGTTAGCCTCTCATCTTGATGAAAAAAGAGGCCTTCTAAGTTAAAAACATTCAGACTTTGAAGAAATGTCTGCCCCTTTTTTGCCCTCCAGCCTCTTCTTTCATCTTAGGCGATGGTGCTTTGGGTTTTTCTTTAGAGGCTCGAGCATCAGGAAGGAGAAATCAATATCGAGGCCATTTAATCTTTGCAGCTGAGCAAAACTGAGCAGTCTCATGTATGACATGCAGAAAAAACCCAGGATGAAAACTTTGAGGATAAGTAGATAGGTAAAGGTGTATTAATGTGTTGTAGCCTTTTTGGGGAAAAAACCCAGCACAGAGGTGGTTACTTGGCAGGAGGCTAAGCTCTGGGTTTATGTCAGTCGTAGTGGATTGGATTGTGCACCTGTCCCCTCGTGCTCCTGATGAAGCTGTTTTACCAAAGCCTGGGGCTGTTGAGGAGCAAGAGGAAGTCAGGAGCAGAACTGACGCTGCCACAGAAGAAATGTGTAATTAAACACGATGACTCTCGCTAATTTGTCTTTCAGTGGCATCGATTCCTTGTATGTTTTCTGTACATGTCCCATTGTGAAGGTTATTAGTCCTTGGGTGCATTTCAACAAACACCAACAAATTCCTAAGTCACCATAAGTTATTAGAGAGTTGTCTCCTTGGAGCTGTTTGAATTGGATTAGTGCTCGTTCATTCGGAGCACTAAAAATCATCCCTCGCTTCTCTCTACCGCGCCTGTGAGAGAGCAGCAAAACAATTTCACAGCTGCGCCACAAGCACGCACACAGTAGACTGTGGACATGTCTTATGCATATGCATGTACACAAATGAAATCACAACAGCAGGTAAAATATACTCACACATTCTCACTTCCTCTGTCATCTTGGGTGCTGTAATTGCTGATAAGCACAGTTTAAAAAAAAAAAGAGAAAGCTGAAGAATCGTTTGCCTTCCAAGCGCCTGAAAAATGTATGGTCTACATTGCACAAGGGAAGAATGAGGTATCAAAATGAACCAACCTTCCTGAGAAGCAAAGTAAAATATTGATGATAAAATGTGTGCTGCTGACAAGTTTTATTGTGAATACCAAGGATTATATAAGAAATGCTTCTGGTGGGAAAGGTTCATCTGTGTCACACATACAGTATTTTCGTGTTTACAAGTCGTGTATTTTTTTAGCATAGTTTGGCCAGGGGTGTGACTTGTATTCAGCAGTGACTTGTATGCGACTATTTTAAAAACAAAGTAGACTCATATGTTCCAACAACTGGCTGTCTTTTAGTTGTTTTCTACTAACAACAGCTAGAGGGGACTGTAAGTGTAAGTATCAGTATTTGCTACTACCGGCATCGCAGAAGAAGAAGAAGCACCGTCTCTCTCTCTCTCTCTCTCTCTCTCTCTCTCTCTATATATATATATATATATAAAAACATCTAACAAAGTGAAACTATTTATTTATAAAATATTTGGAATATTAACAAAAAAAGAAAGATCATGTGTTGACTCAAAATAAAAACCAGTTCAAAATGAAATCTCCACTGTCAAGTTTTGAGAAAGTCATACAAAAAATCAACTTGCTACATGTGTTCATTGAAAATGAGAAACACTCAATGCTTTGTTGTGAGGCGATGAGGCTAAAAATTTGACAGTCCCGTACGGTCAAACAAAAAAAAAAAGGATACAAACATTATCAATATAAATGAAGTTTAGCCTACATTACAAAAGAGGTTTATACAAAAATACACCTTGTGTGTCCTAAGATTTATAACCCTCGATTGTAACAGTAAAATCTGTCAAACACAAGAGGCTCTCAGCTCAGATCTGTTTGCTCAACTGTTGGACAGGACAGTTAAAATAAATAAATAAAACAGCTTCTCCGATATGTGTCGGGAGTGTTAAGTCTATTAACACATTATTTGACAAGCAATGAAGCGCATTGAAAAAAGGCAAATTGGTTCAGTGTGAAGGCAGCGTCACGCTGCGACTTGTTCTCTGGAAAACATGTACTATTAAAAATCCTAAACTTTGTGAGAATAGCAAAACAGATGTTTGTTTCAATGCACTACATTTTAGTGGTTGCACAACTTTAAAGCCAGGAAGTTTTAGCAGAAGAAATTACAGACTTTGCAACTAATTCCCTCACTTACGTACATGTCATTGGTTATTGTCGTTTAAAAAGTGACTGTCTCATTGGGGGTACTGTCTTTTTAACAGACATATTTTTCACCTTTTTCAACCTGGCTTATTATCTTTACTTCAAGCTGCAGCAACATCTGCAAATAAAGCCAGAAAGCATTAGCTAGATGTTATTACACAAATTTAGCATCTGGATTAAAAGGTTAAAGTTAAGACACTCACACTTATCCCCAGCAAGTCATGACGGTGCATGACTGAGGGGGGTAAAAGAAGAGAATAACAAACTTGTTTGATCAAAAAAGAAATGCAGAGGAAGATTGGGCTATTTTGAAAAAAAAAAAAAATCCTCTCATGATTCTGTTCTTCTCATGCACTTAAGCAAGGAACCATCAATCTAGGATGTTCAGGGTGTTCTGGGGGTTCTTTTGTGCTGAAGTAATTTATTGTCTGGTGTGATGTTACAGCAATCTGACTCCTCCACTCTGATAGGTACTGATTTTGTATTCTTCTCCAAAATGTCACTGTTTGGGTCTAACGTATCACGTTTAGAGTATTCTAGAACCCTGCATTTGTTAACTGCTTGAAGTTTTTTTTTTGTTTTTTATGAAAAAAATAAATATATAAATATGTATATATATATATATATATTTATATATATAATTATATAAATATATATATATATATATATATATATATATATATATATGGTTGCATTTGGTTAGTTTTTCTTCAAAAGTTTACATCTACAGAATTACTTTAAGCTTTCTTTAAAACCAGTTCTTTTTGACTTATTAATCTTTTTAAATGATAACCCCTTTATTATTTTCTTGTAAATGTTTTTATGTGAATCGCTTTTAATTGTTTTTGTATTTGAAAAATGCTATATAGACCTAAATAAACTTGCCTTTCCTTTGGATCTTTGAATGGGTACATTCTTTGAATAACTGATGTGTAAGTGAAAGAAAAGAAGAGTTATACGAGCAAAAATGTTAACTTAAGTTTAATCTGTAACGCAAGGACCATTTCAAAACATTCAGGATCTGTTCAAGCTATCAGGGTTAACTGAAATAAAACACTTTCGATTCCATCTTTTTCATTTAAAAAAGGTAAAGGGCATAAACACCACAGCTTATTAAAACAGCCTGGAGCTAAATGGGCTCATGGCTGAGACTCTGAACAGAAGTTTTTTAATTGTGAGAAAATGATGAAAAGATGGTTAAATGATAAAATGATTTGACACTTTGCCCTGTCTTCACAGGTTGACTTAAAAAAAAAGCCAGTTTCCAGTGGGTCAATTACCAACGACTGTCACAAAGTTACTGTACATCTGCACAAGTCTGCCTGAAAAAAACATAATAGCGAATGATGGTTCACGATTGATAACAATTTAAAGCTCACTTTAACAAAGTCGGAGTAACTTCTTTACTGGTTTTCAATGAAAATTTAGAGTGGAAACGGCACTAAGCAACTGAGTTTCCCTAACCCACAATGAGACTACAGTCAGTATGCAACTTGATAATCTTAATCCTACTTAAACATCAACTTTCCTTCATGTGAAGGAAGGCAGGGATTAATCCAGTCGGAGGGATTCAGATAAGATTTTAATCATGGATAAGGGGAGATATTATTTTTGGAACTCAAAAAATGGGATGATATGACAAGAAAAGAGGCTCCATGTAGTTTGTAGTATTTTTAAAAGTGCATATCAGTGTATCACTTAATTATGAAATTTGTGAACATTATGCAAACCTTGGTTTCTTTTGAAATTAGCTGCATTGTGCTCCACAGTGCTCTTCTTTGAAACACCGACTGAGGGTGTTTTAAGGACAGAACATAACGGAGACGCAGTTGGATCAAGGGCGCCTGCTGGCCTGATGGGATCAAGTAAAATGATTCTGGTTATTAATGCAATAATTCAACCCACATTTTCCCAGTCTACTTAGGAGCTCATTTATACAACTAAATGAAAGTGTGGCATCAGATCATCAATCACATCTTTGCTCTGGAACCACTTTCTTGTGACTTAAAGAGCAAACTGTAATCCTAAACTTAAATGGAAATTTATAGAGGCCTAAAAATGGAGACGCTTGCTGAGCAGCTGAATGATAATGACCATTACCACATTGGTACATCCAACAACTTCTAGAACAATAGTATGTATCATGCAAACTTAGTTGAAGCTCACTGAGGCATCAGAGTTCATTTCAGTTATTCCTGACTGATGTTACGTAGCCGTTTTCAGAGGTCCTTGTGTTTAATTAAAGCAAACAGCATGATGGCAGCTGGGCCCTCGCTTTTTTCTAAACGTCCAATTTCATTTACTGTCAGGCTCTACTATTTAACATAAAAAGGATTAAATTGACCTGTTGAATTAGCTTTTTTACAATAATTAAATCAAATAGATTTGGATGCCATTATAAACATTAGTATTATGACATGCTATTATAAGACAATATTTCACAGTGAAAGTCAAACATGATCAGCTCAGTAGCACACGCTATTACCGTATTTTATTTTCTGTAGACAACTGCTTTACCAAGAGCTTAGCCGCAGCAAATTCCTTTTTCATAAGTGTATCTGTTTAAAAAACAATACTCTGTTAAAATACTGTTAAAAAATACTGTTTTGTGAAATTCAGATCTGAATTTACCTCTTTTGTTCTCTGTCAGATGTACCTGAAAGTGTCTTGATTTTCAGATTTTTGAGTTAAAATGCTTTATTATAAAAAACCCGAAAAACCATTGTATTTGCAATCAATTGTTTATTAGGCCGTTCTCTCCATATAAAAGAATCAGAAGTTGCTCATTTAATCTACACATGCACAGTGTTCAATTCTAGCTCAGTTTAACACAAATTGTAAACTGGAAGAAACCTGAAAGATCAAGATTTCTTGTAATGTTTCAGTGATGTTTATTCAAAATATGACACGAATGAAGTACAGCTTTGTGACTTGAAGGTGTCAATTTAGGTGGGAAGCATAATGAAGTGGGTGCAAAAGAGAGTGAAGAAACAAGCTGTCATCACAAAGCAATTAAAGCTGTTTGCAACTTCTATTATTTAGCTGATTTTTTTTTCTTCTTGTGTTTTACACAGCCTTCATTTTCTCTTTTTTGCACTTCTCTAAAACTCTTTCTCCTTCACTTCATTCTTATCTTCTTGCCTTCTTGCTCATATCCTGTCTCCTGCAACGCCTCAGCTGATCTGCTCCTGTGTCTAATTCAGTCACTTATCTGAGCATACAAGTTCCCCAAAGCTCCATGATCCCTGTCACCTCACAACCCCTACGGGAATCATGAGTCAGCGCTGTAGAAAAAATGGCGGTGAAGGAGCTGACTGGGGGAGTAAAAAGAAGGTGGGAGGTAAGAGAGGTGACAGAAAAAGAAGTGGAAGAGGAGGAATGCCTGCCTGGAAACACAGAGCTGACAATGAAAGGCAAAATTAAAAAAATTAAAATAAAAAAACTGAGTTCTTTTAAGTTTTCAGGGTCGGAAACGATCACTGCATTTAATCGGCTCTGTCACCTGTCATTGCACATGATGTCAAACAAAGGCGCAGTGTCATCACGCAGCACCAACTGTAGGCAGCAGATAAACACAACTGCAGTGACTGATTGGATTACAGTGTGCATTTGTTTTCATCAAAATGTTGTTCATTCATAATATGTTCACAATTTAAATACTTTATCAACAATAGAGGATTTAATAAAGTTTTTTTTTTCCCACAGGTTCTCGATGTGGTTTGGACATTGTGATGGCTAATCCATGTGTGAAATAATGTCTCATGCTCCCTGGATCAATCTCTCACAATTGAAGCTCAGTGAATCCTGGCAATGACATTTTGGAAAGTGGCTGTACCATCAAAGACAAAAAAAATCTGTTGATGGAAGAACCTGGTAATTCAATATAACCTAGATTAATGTTGAAAAGGGAAATAAAATCTGTAGGAAATTTAAATTTTACCCCATTTAGTACACAGGAGAGTCTGCCGCAAAATAGCAGCAAGGTGTTTTATTGCAGCGCAGGCATTTTTACCAGCTTAGTCAAATGTGACATCCATATTTTTAGACTGCAACAAACTTGCTATCTATGACTACAAGCTCAAACCACCAAAAGGGAAGATCTGACACCTTCTATTAAATCAGGACAATCAGCATGCATCTCTGGTGCTCATGCTACTTACTCTTCGGTCACAAATACAACTGCCACTGCAAGATGTGGAGGCATCAGCAGAATCTTCAAGATTTCATTCTGCCGCCCGATTTCCTGAAAAATAGCTGGCGTGATCGTGAATGCAGACGACGGCAGTCAGGTGGCTGTCAGTCAGGCAGGTATGACTTCATTACAAAATCAGGCAACAGCAGACCGGTGGCAGCCGGTCAACCAGCAGCAGCTCTGTTTGGACGATGTGTAAATGTCTCAGCGATATCAATTTCCACCACCTGCCAGCCGCTCGGTAACCCATTCTGCACCGTACTGATCATTCACAACTCAGATATTGAGCTCACGTTATAATCTTGTCAATTTACAAATTTAGAAATGATTAGACAACATCCCTCCCCAGAAACCCAGCAAGGGCAAAGCCCCAGTGCTCAAAAAAGAAGGTCCAAGTGGTCCAACTACAGCAGGAGTCTTGAGTTTTGTGCAGCATCAACGTTGTCTCCCCATTTGGACCCATAGTGGTCGGGATCACCAGATTGACGCCTGGTCATTGCCGGGCTGATGGCCCATGTCAACAGCCCTCGTTGAGCGATCACGCCGCGACCAAACGATTTCTAACGATCTGACAGTGGCAGTGGGATGGCAGCACTGGGGCAGGGGGTTGGCTGCACAAAGAACATTCAGACTAAAATGTTCTTACTTTTTGTTTGTACTTCATGCACCATCATCTTTTATTTGTATGTACAAATATACACCCGGGAATGTGATTGAAAGATGCAGCTTTGGGAATGACACGAATGGGCAAAATGTCAATGTTAAAGATTTAGCTCAGATGTATCAAACAAACCCTGATTGTCAGGCACAAGGAGCACCTCAATGCCACACAGACCTCCTGTCGGTCGTCCTCCTCCTCATCTTCGTCATCCTCTCTGTGCCTTCTGTATCCTTAAGCTTTTCTCCCACCAATTCACTTTTTTTTTTTTTTTTTTGCTTGACTCAGTTCCTCCTCTTTTTTTGTTTTTCTTCCCCTCATTCGTTCTCTGGGTGCACCCACTCCACTCTATTTTGACTCGGTCTGTCTCTTTCCTTCAGCTCATATTTTTCCTCGCCAGTGCTCGACTTAAGTCTCCTAAAGTGGATGTTTTCAATGAAAGAAAAATCTTTAAAATACAGGTTTTGCTCGTTTCCTCTTTTTTGTCTTATTTGCTGTCTCTCTCGTAGTATGTATTCACTCTTCATCTCTCTTATGTCTCTGATGAATTTCTACATTTTGCAGCCACAGATGGTGAAGCAGGAAACCCCTGGTGGCAGGGGCCTGGCTTAACAAATGGGGAGGGGAATTCAGAATCCAAGGACAGACTGGCTTCCAACACCTTTTTAAAAAAGTAGATGGAAACCAAAATGCATGAATAAGTTCTAACCAATAGCTGACGTTTGAATGCTTTGTAAGCTTCTGTCAGACACAGAGCAAATACATTTTCTCCTTGTGCTCTTTTTTTCCCCCTGTCAGTTTTCCATCATCCTTTTCTGTTTTCGTGGTGGCACTCTGGTTAATTGAAAATCCTTGTTCCTGTCCGCCAACCTGAAAACCTTCTTCTCTTGTAAGAAAGCCTTCAGGCAAGGAGAACCACCCTTGAGTTGTTTTTTTTCATATTTTTAAACAGCGCCACACCCTTCCTGGATTTCTTTCTTTCTTTTTTTTTATTCAGCTCACAAGATAACTTGCAGAACTTCAAGTTTAAATCCTATTGCTTTTGAAGATCATGGGCCTAAAAATACATGCATCCCCATTGTGCAGAAACATGTTCAACAAAGGCTTTCTCTCTGAAAAAGTCTCAGGAAAATAACTTTAGCAGCATTTCTTTTTATAAGTTGAAATGGCATTAGTATGTCATAGGCTGTGGCACTGAACAGGACGGGAGTGCAAGAAAATAATAAAAAGCTGCAATTCTAGCTCCACCTGATGGTCATTTGTTTAGCTGTTTGCAAATCTTCATGCTAAATAATTTCAGAAAAAACTAAATCTGAAAAAGTCGAGATGAGGCTTGAATATTCATCCTTTCAGCATATGAAGCAGTTTTTCCATTATTACGGATACTTTAGACAACACAAGTTTTCTGGGCTTCTTGCAGGTTTCTGGTTTTTACAAAATTGCTCCAGTTTAGCAAATGAGTAACAAGGCCCTGACAGTGTAACTTTCATTCCCACTGTAATTGTTCCTGAAAAAGGTTCATTACTGGCAAATTATGTGGCCCATTCATGCAAAAATGAGCGGGTGGCTCTAAAATTACCCGCCAGTGCGCTGAACTGTGCATAAAGGATGTCTGTAAGCTCTATGATTATATCCACAGGTTTGTGGACTAAAGCTCTCGATGGCTTCTTGAGGAGCTTGGAGTTCTCTGTTAGACCAATGTTGCGTCTGTTTAAGTTTAGTTGTTTATCCTTGTTAGAAACTAGGATTCAATTGAATCACTTTAAGAGATGTAAATGCTATATGTTGGAGAAGAAATTGCTGCTCCTAAGTGCCACAAAGTATAAATGTAAACTCAGAGGTGACTGAGCTTTCTCCGTGGCTGCTCTTTAGTTGTCGAACGGCTCCAACAGCACATCTGGCAGCCACACTTTTTGTTATTTAGGGAAATATTAGTTTATATTTTATCTAAATTGAAGTATACGTTTCGTATAGGTCAATGCATTATTTCATTTTTAGATTAGAGGTTAATATTTATTTTAAATATCGTGGGTTCAGCTAAGTATTAGGAATGTGTTTTAATAATATCTAGAATGTATCTTTTATTATGTTGTAAAATTTTATTTTATTTTTTCCTGTTTGTGTGCTGTGCTGTTTCTTTTTTAAATCTTACAGAACATTGATAGGTTAATTGTAAAGCACTATAGGCCAGTAAAAACAAATGGACTGGATTGGGTCATTGACTGTAAATGTGAAATGGACTGAGTGGCCCCAACAAGAACTACCTGCTTGTTCCAAAAAGCCAAAATCCCACAGACTTCTATTGCAAAATAAAAAGCTATAACTTAGTCATTCTATTTCTCAGAATAACCTTTCTTATCTGATTCTTTTGTTAAAATGTTCTTGATAATCATATTTTATTTATTATATTTTTTTCTGCTCAAGTTATTCAAGTAATAAACTGTGCAATCAGATGCATCAATAAAAGTATGTGGTCTCATGTTGAAAGTGAAGATGTTTAATTGACAGATTCTCCCAAGCTTGCTATTTAGGGAAGGGGTGTGGACTTCAACAAGCTCACTCCTGATTGGTGAGAGTGGTTGCTGTATAAGTGATGACTCAGACCAACTCGGACCAATCACTGCTGACTGGTGATGTTCCATATTGTGACGTCTATATCGCAAAAAAATGGCGACTGAATTAATTTTCATTTTGTTGGACATGGAAGTAATCTGTTTTCTATGGGTGACGTCACACTCAGTCGCTCCAGTTCTCATATACAGCCAAGAGATTGGGATTACACACAAACACTAAGTAGGTTAAGTAATAAAATCTAAATCTGAACATATTTCTCTGGCATCAACATTGCTTCTTTGTGACTCATTAATAAACATGGCAGTGGCTCTGGAGAGAGACTTGGAGAAAGCAGCAGAATTATCAGAATGTCTTATCAAAATAAAGTTACCCATCTAAAATTACTTGATACGTTTAGTTTAAATTCTCTGTGTGTCTTCTTCTTTGCATTTAATGAATATTCAACATAGACTAGAGACTTGATCGGTATTTTAGGTCATGTCAAGACATACCCTATGATTTTCAACCCTGCCAGTAATATGTATTTTAATGTGAGTATCTTTAACGGGTTTGGAGAAAATGATCCTTATTGCAATATGAGCCAAGTTGCATTTACCACCCAGAGATTGAGTAAAATCTTTTGGTCAGGCTGCTCCGTTGAGTGCAGCCAACCCTCAGATCTAAGATCATTCATAGACAAATAGAGATTATATAACTGATATCTACTTATCAGAGGAAATATTTCCATTGGGTCAACACATCCTGGGGTAACTGAATGATTTATTAATTCAGGAAGATTTAATACCCTCAGAAAGTGTGGCTCAACACAGTTCTACATTAACCTCTTTAGACAGCGATGTATAGTACCATTGGGCACGTAGGTTAATTGTGCTTATTCAAGGGCGTCCCAACTGAAATGTCCTTGAAAGATTTACAAGTATATGTTAGATGACCAACAAATCCACATCCTAAAGCACTTCCTCCAGCCTTTGCAGCTGCTTTATCTCTCTCACCTTCCTGTTCTCCTGACTCTCTCAGTTCTTAGAACAAACTGCCTCGTCATCAAGATCATCATTTCCCCTGAAAATGTTAGCAGCTCTCGATGCTCTGGTGAAAACAGCTCTCTTATATGTTGGTCGAAAGTTCAAGACCATCGTCTTCTCCCAGCCCTTAGAGAAAATCATGGCCTTGGGGTGTTTTTTCACACCCAACACTTAAGGACACTTACTTTAAGGACAGGGTGGTTTGTGCCTTTTTTTCATAGAAAAATACTTTTAAAATCACAGATTACATATTATTTTTGGTGTTGAATGACTGTATTTGTTGAATTCTGCGGGTTCTGTGCTGTGGGTTTTTGGGTTGTACGAACCAATGTAGGGTTGTATACAGGTGCAGCTACATCTTAAAGGGACACAGCTGTGTCTTTTAGTTCCTTTAAGGCTTGCACGGCCACCGTAAGGGTCGTCGTGAAAGCGGAACGCAGCATTTTTTCTGTGTATGGTAAGTGTATTGTGAAGTTTTTGTAAGGATAATGGAAGTTGCGCACACTTATGACATATGAGGGATGCTGTCGTACGGAGCTGATTTCTGTGTCCTAACTAAAGTTGCAACGAAATGTCTGTAGTGGCAGTCTGACAAAACCCAAGGGTGTAAATTATTTCTGCTGTGCCTTTTGTTTGGCGTTTCCCACAGTTTTGGTTGGAATAGTAACAAGTTAAAAAATTTTACACAAATTATGACATAACGTGACAGACTTCTGTTTGTGCCTCTCATCAAAGACCCACTCAGATGAAAATCATCAATCATCAATCCTTTTTCTCATGATGGAGGACATACAGTATATACAGACAATTAAGCTTAAAATTGTGTGGCTGGATAGCTCTAATATTGGTCGCCATTTTTGTTACACCAGTAATGTTAGAATGGGGTTGTGAGGGGTCGTAAGCAAGTGAGATCACATACACAATTGGATGATGGGAAGGGGACAGACTTACTCCCCACCAACTGTCTAGCCCACAACTCAGAGACAAATTTCTAATGAACTACTGCCGCTCTGTAGAAACTATGTCCTAAAAAAAATAATACAGGTTTTTTGAGTTGGCAATCAGTTAAAACAATAGTTTCAAAAATGATCAGAGTGGGTCTTTAAAAAAAATGCACTTGTTTTAGGAGATGGTTCTAAATTTCAACTGATATCTCCTGATATACTAGTTAAAATGTTACAGGTGTAAACAATAAAAAAAAAAAAACAAAAAAAAAAAAAATAAAACGAATACAGCATATTATTAGAAAATGCATCCTATCAATCTGTGCAACAACACTATTCAAATCTGAACCAGAACTTAACAAGTCAGAGAAGCAGAAATGGAATAATTACAGTGCAGAAAATGAAGTTACTGATTTGACATTATGTTTCGTCCCTGTTTGGAGCCACTTTGGCTGCAACATAACCACTATAATTTTCACACTAAGGAAGTGAAAAAAAAACAGAGCCAATGCTACCCAAAGCTCTGTTTAAAAAGTTTTTGAAACTCTATTGTTCATATTTCAAAGAAAAAGAGACATATTTGAGAGTTTTTAAATTTAAATATCACTTTAACTTTAAGACAAACACAACAGACACGCTGATCACAAAACAGAAAAGTAAGCTGCAAGAATGAACACAACAAGCTGCTTCTAACTGTGTTTATTATTTCATTAAAAAAACAATTGATTTAAATCAAAACCTTTAAAGAATGACTATAATTTTGTCTAAAGTTAACAGGCTGTTTAATATACAGGCCGTTCTGTCTTCTGTGACATTACCATTTCAAAATGTTTGCATGTGCAAACGTTGGCACTTGTGAGTCCCAGAGGAATAAACAGACGGACTGAAAAGTTTTGTCCAACTTTCGTTCCCAATTTTAACCTTCATCACTTCTTTTCCCTTCTGTCTTTTTTACTCTGTCGTTTTCTCATTCTGAATCAGTCCTTGGGTAGGCGGCAGCGTGGGGGAAACTGACAGCCATCATTGCATCGTTTGTCGGTTCGGCTGCTAATCTGCATGGCGTTAATAATTGATTGAAGTCTGCAGTGAGAGATCCATGATGGACTCTCTCCTCTCCATCTTCTTCGCTCTCATTCGTTCCATGTTTTTTTTCAACGCCTAAATATACTCCTACTTGATATGCCCAACACTATTGGAATGCAATTTTTCCTTCTTTCTCTGGATTAATGAATGAATCATCCTAGTTCTTTTTCAGCTTCTTACATGTAATGTGAACCTTTTACTTTTCTACTTCAACTTTTAATCTACTCATCCAGGATTTTACAAGAAGCTGCTCAGGTAGTTCAGCTGTTGCTACGTCTATCAAGAGCATCTATGTACAACAAACATATAAAAGTGTGTCAGCGCTTCCTTCCTGCCCTCAACAACATGACAGCAACATGAAGGATAGCACATGTGCACCCACACACCATAAGTTTCTCTTACTTGACAACATAATCTTGTCATCCTGCTCTGTGACTTGAACGTTGAAAGTCTCCCTGTACTGTTAAACTTTCTCACTTTTTCGCTTAAATGTTAAAGATGGATCAATTTTAAGTTTCTCATCTGAATTGTCTTTTGCCACATTTTCTAAAGAAAACTTTTATTTTACTGTCTGCAAAAAATGGCCATGCTGTTTTAAAATGCATAATTGTTCTGTTATTCTCAGACATCTCAAATCAAACGGTAGTCCACCCCGAAACAGACTCTGTTGGGGTTTGTTTTTGCCTAAATTGCTTCACTTTATTTGCATTTAACATTTCCTTCAGTCTAGTGGATTCTCTGAACATTGATCAATGTAAATATTAAATGGCATCAGATTGAATCTCTTTTAGCTGCTTTAAGTGTTCAAATTAGACAATTTGCAACAAACTAAAGAAACTAAAGCTTGCTGTCAATGAACTATTTTTGAATTACTTGCGTTCTGTAAAAAATGTTCCTTTGAGGTTCATGGACGTTAGGAAAATGGATGGTACGATTGTCATGCATGTGGTAAACGTATCATGAAGGATGTGTGAGGATAATGCAACTTATGCACACTAATGGAAGGATGGATGGTGATTAACTGTTTGTTACAACCAAGGCTCTAAATGTTAATTATTTTTTGGTTACTAGTTGGGGTAGCAGGTAACATTCAAAGTCTACCGGCCAAATCTGGATTCTACTAGCCAAACATGTCTATGAAAAAAACAGTTTATGTATTTGAAATAATACAGAAACTAAATGTTATTTTACATGAATGCTCTTTCTGCTGTGGCAATTGTGAGTATTAAATCTGTTCAACAATGTTGGAATTAAAGGTTTAATCCAGTTCTGGGATAGATGTTTGTGGTAGCCAAGTAAGAGGGAATACATAGACAGGCATTTTTTTCTACATGTACAAAACATTTTTACAGATGGACAAATATGGACAGACAATATTTAAGCAACAAATCAACTTCATAGGGAAGGCAGACACTTAAACGTAAGGGTTGTGAGTTACCTGTCAAAGTGGCAAGTGAAATAACTTTTTTTACCCACCTAATAGACGTTTTAGCCGTATTTGACGGGTAGGCAGGTGTTAGTTTAGTGCCCTGGCTACGGCCTATAAACTGGAGCATACCCATGGAAAAAATGTGCATGAACATTTGTGCCCATAGAAGTCTCTGACCTCAATAGTTAGATTTACCCATTCTTTGCCCGTTTTGACCAGAAGGGTGGTTGCGACCAAAGCTTTAAATGAATGTATACGTTTAGTTGTATCAACTTTATCTTCCTCAAACCAAATACTTTTTTAAAAATTCCTCTTTAATTTAAGTGCACAGAGTTAGTTGTTTTTTATTTGTTCAAAACTGCAGAGCACACACATCAACTGTCCATTCAGATTTATGACAATAAGGCGGGATTTAAAGCAGCACATTAACAAAATTGCAACATGTTATATATTCTAGTCTTTTAACACATTTTTTTTATCGTTATTTTGTTGTATAAACACAGGCCACTTTTCTGAATCTATTTCAGAATCTATTCACACAAAAAGTTAGAAATGAATCATTGTGGAGTGCTGCAGTCCACTATTGCTTAGTACTTGCTGTCAAGGGAGCCATTTTCAGTATAATTCAGCATCTGTGTCTTACGCTTTTCAGCAGTCAGGGTGTTTTGAAGCAACAACCAAAATCACACTGGAAACTCATTTCTGCCACATGACCCACAGGCTGATAAAGCTGTGTTTTGTTGTTATCCAATGCCATCCACATAAAAGTTCCTCTGAGCTTCAGTCCATCGCAACTGCACAATCAATCTTAGCCTTTCATATAAATGCCATATAGGTGCAGAGAGTCACACACAGATTGTCTGAAATCACACGCACACACATCTTACCCTGCAGACACATCAATTCATAATTGCGTCTTCAGGCAGCCATCCACAGCAACATAAACACATTTAGTGGAAGCTAAGCAGCAGGAGACACGGCAATGCACTTTTTTGTGTTTTGCCATGTGCACAACCCTTAGTGTGTATGTGTGATGTGCACAAAGGCTTGGCTGGGGCCGGGGTTTTGGCAGTAACCAATCTGCCCAGGCTGTTAGTCACAATGCTGTGACACCCCCAGCTCCCAGGCACTGCACGGGTCATTAAGGAGCAGCAACACAGCTGGAGGATGACCACAAACACACACATGGACACACAAAAGAACATTGATATACATGAATGCCTTCAAATGTGACCTCAGCTGAGAGGAGCAGCGCCTGTCGTTCCATGATACTGCTTACAGGGGTCTGAGAAACAGATACCACACACTGGATACCCAAACACACCCCACACACACACCACCACCACCACATTCCACAAAAATGAGTCAGTGTGCAAAGAGTCACCCAAATAGGAAGTCTCTCTATATTAATTAATTAAATGCTGAGTCTCTAAGAGGCAGGGAGGGACAGGAGGAGGCTAATTGGAAGAATGAGGTCCTGCTGGCAACCTCGGTGCATGCACCTGACCTTTGCCTCAACATGGGGACAAGACCCAAGATAAGATCTCTGGACAAGAAGGGGAGTGATGGGTCAGAGCTGGAGGAATCAATAAAATAAGTGGATTAAAGTTGATTTCTGCTCCCACTGACTGAATGCTGAATCCCAGATAAGACAGTGTTAGGGAAGATGCTCATAGAAGCTCCAACTCTTATGCTTGTCACCTGAAGTCATTTACTCAAAACATTTTTGTAACTTAAAATTAGTTGCTCTTCAAGGGTCATAGATGCTAATAAATAATCAGCATGCCAGAGAGAATTGGAGAGTTTCACTGTACCAATGTCAGATGCACCTTTACCTGAGGGACAAGGTTGTTTCTTTTAAGGACAATGAAGGAGGGGGAGACAGTTTTTCCCTAGCTTTTAATTAAATTTTAATCGAGATCACTTTCCCTTCCCTAAACCGTTTAGCTGAAAGAGACAGAGCTGAGCAGGGGGTGAAAAAGAGAGTGCCATGGCTGTGATAGATTGGATGTTAAAACCCAGCAGAGACTCCATCACTGGTGCCTTGTAAAAATTTAATCGATCACTTGATTCTCAACGACACCGCCAGCTCTTCAGAAAAAGATGAAGCCACTATAAAGAGGAAATTGTTCAATACGGTTTGCCACTACTTAACTCAGGACAGTCTCTAAATGCTCCTATGGAGACAATTTTCAAGGGTGAATTTAATATCAGCATTACACCTTTAACATCGGGTTAGCATGGGATAAGTCTTTGTAAATCTATTTATTCCCTGAGAATGATTACAATTAGTGGAAAAGTGGACCTTTTGCATTGTTGTTGATGATGTCCTCATCTTCTGTCTGGCCTACACCTTTATTCGGCCACCAAAATGACCCAACCTTTAAGCAAAGCCTCTTGTTCAATATGACTTAATAACATTATTGACTTCACTGGCTTAGCAGCACTGCAGAGTCGGACTGTAGATATTTCATCCTGAATGTCAGGCTGCTGATGTCACAGTTGCCCTGGACGCTGGACCCGTCTTCATGAAACAACGCAGCCATCAAACTCACTTTCTTTGCTCCACTCACTGTTCTTTACAAGAAAATGTGCTTGTCGGGATGGGCAGACTCCTTTCCTGTCTGAAGCCTGACCACAGTATTTTATTCCCCTCACTGATGTGCTGCAATAAACAAAAACAACAACAGTAATCACATTATCATATTCACGCAGAGACTTATAAAGCACTGCTCTACTGACGAGCTGCGAGCTGTCCAGGATTACATTTCAGCTGAGTGTTTCCTGCTGTTACGGCTGACTATTACTATTATCGCTTTCCTTGCCAGACAGGATAACAGCAGAGCAGCACATAAAGTGAAAATGTCACGGCGGTTTTAGAGAATGTGGATAGTTTTGAAGGGCTAGTGTGGTAAGAGCCTTCGGTGCAGAGGTCTGAGTGTGCCTTTGACATTGTGTGTGACGAGGGCCATCGCACCGACCTCTGCTCATGAATAAGACATGGGCTGAAAGGGGCTGCAGGGGTGCCTACTGTCCATTTGCCATTTGCACGCTTGGCCAAAGCAATGCAAGATGACTGCTGAGGGAGTGCAATATGGACTCTCTTTAGGAATAGGCATGGATACGCAGAGTGTAGAGTATACTACAGAATGGAAGCTTGCCTTTGGTGTCTAATACATTGTCATAATTCATAGCCGACTTCCCTAATGACATGGATGCAACTAGCATATCAAATCCGATGTCATGGTTAAATATCCACTCCAATGAAAATCATGTTTTTGGTGTTTTTAACATGATTTTGTGGCTTTTTTCTGAAGATGAAGGACACATACAAAGAAAATTAGGCTTAAAATTGTGTTTCTGCATACCAAAAATGTTGTAAATCAGGAGCAGAGGAAAAAAATGCAGTTGGAATAAGCTTGTGACAGTCATGCAGGTGCTACAATCGATAGGCCAACGTCTCCCTGCCCTGCTCCATTCTGATCCATCTACTTGTAGACACATTATCTCATTTGAGCTGGTATCTGGCTCAAAACTGTACGGCTGGATAGCTTCACTCTCGATTCGAGTTGCGTCAGTAATGTTAGGTTTGTTTTGTAAGGAGATTGATGATGTCTTAAAGAGAAAAACCTTCACAGCCAGGAGTAATCATAACAAAAAACAATGTTGTCATCATTTCAATAAATCCTGAAATATTCATCTAGTGTTGACTGGATTTTGACCACATTTCACCCCAAAATGAACCCATTAGCGATCACCATTCTATCTGTGATAGATTAAAACCCTGTCTCCAATATTCACCTCTCTCTTATAAATGCCGAGCCGACTGCCAAATATCTGGAATAAATGCCGGGAAAACTTTAGGAAGATACATGGTCGATAAAAAGATGACTTGAGTGGAACTTTTGGGGATGCCAGCTGAGATTCTGGTTAGAATGGCTTTGGTTTCCCCTCTTAAAGTATATGGTTAGGCTTTAAATGCTCTGTCTTTCTATTAGCTGTAAAAAATAAAACCAAAGCGTGAGAAGAAAATCAGAGACACAAAAAGTAGAAAAACTGCTGCAGGACAAGATTTAAAAAGATGGTGCTGTACCTACTTTCAGCGCTTACTCTGGACACAGACATTTACTTTAATCATTCATAGATGGCCTTGAGCTCACAAACTGATGTCCTTTAACGATTTCCAATGACAGTCAGCATCTTGCGGTCACACCAGTTGCAAGTTCAATAGGAAAAACGATTCCTAAATATCGCATAAAAAATGTGAATGTTCTGGTACGCCTTGGAGCTAAAATGCTTAAAAAACAAACAAAAAAATAAACAAAATGACCGTGATTATTTAATTTCCTTATCTTGGGCTAGCAAGCCAAAAATGATTAAGGACTTCAATCTGAAATGTATCCAAACTAAGCCCCTTGAGATGTCAGGCTCACATCGATCCACCACCCGCCTTCCTGTCTTTCTTCTTTTTCATCCTCTCTTTCCACCCAACCAAGGCAGATGAGAATCAATAGAGAATCAAGAAAAAGCAGCAAAATAAGTTGCGTGTGAAATGTTCTAGACTGAACTTTTACTTCAAAGAGAACCCCTGAAAAAGGGGAGGGGAGGGTCAGACATGCCAGTGGTAGAACACTGAAGCCTGGGCCTTTGGATGTGAAGCAGCAAATTGAGGTTAAGAGTCACAGGAAGGGTGCTTGCTGTTCAGATAGAGGATAAGAGGTCAAAAACACTACAGATGAACGGGGCAAAAAAGAGTGTTGGGCTGTTAACACAACCTGACACCAGTGCAAAAAGGCTAAACCTTGTTCACCGTGGCTGTTTCTGACAAAAGGTCTATCAAAAAGGTTTGATCGTTTTCGTCTGATTGGGCAGGTTTATAATGAGTGTAAAAAGCATCGCTAGTTACCTTTATATTTGGTTTAGCTGTGGATGGAATCGTCCCACATTGATGTAAACATTGACTCCTTTTTTCATTTAACTTATTACTTTTATTTAAGAGAACCTTATTAAAATTAGAGCATTAGGTCTTAAGAAAGTCTAAGTCAAGCATCCAATGCATTCAAACAACTGTGAAAATGTCTTTTTAAACCGCAAGCATACACTTAAAAACACAAAATGGCCAAGTAAAACACCTACACTCAAATTCTTAAATCTGTGTGATAAAACCTTTTTTTTTTTAAATGTTATTTTATCTTAGATTTCTGAACACCGTTTTACTCAAGCCTTAAGGTTCGCTTGCACGTAAACATCATCGGCTGATGGTCAGAGGTTTTAACCTTGAAGCCATTGCGGTTTTGGCCGGTGCTTTTGATGTACCCTTTAGATGAAAATTAGTGTGTCAGGAGGCAGCAAGATACTTTAATAGAGCTGTTAACCAATGACCTTGTTGCTCTTAGAGGCAGAATATGATGCTGCTTTACATGGACCAAAGAGACAAGGCAACTCGAAAGACGACCACGAAAAGTTAAAAAGAAACCCAACTCAAAACTCAAGGCAGATATCTTATACAAAATGTTGATGGATGATCTTTCTTTTTTTGTTTGTTTGTTTTGTCTCTGAGGCCCATTGCTAACTGTCCCAAGGACCAGTACTGGTCCATGTGTTAAAACAGCAAACTTTAAAGTTGGAGAAACACACGGGTCAACCAGCAAACACATAATTAAGATAAAGGAAAATTCCTCCAGCTGATTTTGAAAGTGTTGCTCCTTTATTGAACGGCGATAGATGACATAGAAACAAAGCTAAGAAAACCATAGTAAGCCTTTGCCATTTTTTATGTAACAGACACGTTTTAATGAGATCACTCTACACAGCTGCTATACTCTAAAGGAAGAAGATTCAGAGTAGTACAAAATGGGTTTTCATAACAGACAGCTTTTAATTAGAGCTGAGTGGAAAACATTGAGAGGCCTGAGAGCTGGCTCAGCAGGGACTTGGGTTAGCCAAGTTTGTGCACAGAAAAACAGACTAGACATATCAAGAAAAATTCTGGCAATCAAAGAGAGAGAAACTCGGGTGATAATTGCAAACAAGTTAGAGAAGGGTAAACTGCTGTTGGAGGACTGATGGAGTAGGCGGAGGTGTAAGACATCAGCTGTAGGAGGGGGACCTTTGGCACAGTGTGTAATTAAAAGTGATAAAAGGAAAGTGGGGCATGTTATAACAAAAGCAAGCAGAAAGGAATAGATTGAAACATGGCTGCATGCAGGTGGAGGCTGGCGACAGCGGCGCTGGTCTTGGGGTTTTGTAATTGGCTGCAAGGCAACCGGACTGAGGTGATCTCTGCACTCTGTGGTAGTTTGGAGAGCTTGAGTGTGTTGTAAGAAATAGACAAGTGATCGTCAGATTTGTTCATTCTCCTGGTAAACCTGGATTCAGGAACGTGAACAAAGAGTGAGAAGGACTGTGCCTTTCTAACCCTGATCAAGGGTGAACAAAGGAAAACAAGGGTTACACGGAGCGATGGAAAGCGAAAAAGTGGTGGAGGAGCAGTGAAGATAAAACATCTGGAGAGAAAAAAGGCAAACACTGCACAGCAAGACAGAGAACCATAGACTTAGGTGGATCAGGAGATGAATGTAGTAAAAAAATAAATAAAAAAAATCTAAAGGTTCCTCGTTTGTAGATGCTAGACAGAAATATCTTCAATGTCTTAGTTTTCACAAGCTTTCAAGTACTCTGTCCAGACTCCAATTAATCGCTGCTAATTCATCAAAGGCACTGCTTGCAGATTTGATCTGTTGAGTTCCTTTTCTTGGAAACCGTGCTCTGTTTGGCAAGTGTGAAAGTTCATCTGAACCCTGGTACAAACCAAACAAGTGAATCATGAGAGCTGAACGTGAGAGCCTAAGATGACTTGTGAATGAACTCCCTGAAAGTAGTGTCTGTGATCGCAAACCATACAAACGTAGGTGCAATATTTGTCATTTTTTAAAATTGAACTAAATTTTAAAGGATTTCTCTAGTATAAAAAATAGATATTAATATATAGATAAATAGATATTTCAGTGTTGTACCAGGTTTCAAATTATCTTTGTTCTACAGCTTTTCTCAAAATCAGCACAGTTAAGATTTTTTTGTTTCATTTGGAGTTAGGATCTAGAAACAAATAAATTATCATTAAAATGAATCAAAAGTCTTTAGCTCCATACTTTTGACAATATAAATTTTAAACTTTGGTAACACTGTAATTTTTGGTTCTGTTTTAAAGATGTTAGACTTGCAGTCATTGTCATTATTTTGGAAACTAAAATTTAGATTTGTGTTCTTAGAATACGTGTTAGTTTTAGATTTAATTTTGTTTGTTCTAAAATGAGTAATTTCCACCTGTTACACTATTTTTTTGTCACTGTAAATAAAATGAACTACTATTAGATAAGTAAAAACTAAAAAAAATACAAACAATTTGCTTGGAACTAGGAAAAACACTTATTATTTGCTGTATTACATTCATTTATAAGTACATTTATCTAATAGTTAGCTGTTTTGCTTATTTTTTCCTTTTTTGAATGTTGAAGTTAAACACATTTTTTTTTAATTTGTCTAAAAATGACATAATATTTAAAAGAACACTGGGAATTATATTACAATAGATCAAAAGATGACTGGAGTGGGACTTTAAGTAATATTAACTTGCTGCATAGACAAATAATTTTACTACTTTGTAGAGAATGTCTTTTTAAGATCAGTGTTCTTTTTCATTTCTTGGCAACCTCTTTTTGCAATAAAAGTAAAACTTGGTACATTGTGTACACACAGCAATTGTATAGTCAATTCCGATTAAAAAATCTTTCTTTTGACATCATAAATAATACAAAATAAATAGATAAATAAATCTAACACATTAAACTGACACTAAATCAGCTATGATTATACAACCTTTGTTGAAAAGTAGCCCTGCAAATTGCAGGATGAAGTTTATGTCTGCAATAAATAACAAAACAAGAACTGAATGTCATCTTTTCTCACTTAACCCAGATGCAATGCCTCAGCTGCACACAGTTTTTCTTTCATAAATGATGTCGATTCACACAGAAACACTCCACACTTCACCTTGTAAGCCATCTGCTAAATGTTCAAACCCTCAAATCCACAGGGATCAAGTGAGGAGAGTGTTGTCAGTAGAATGCCTTTGAATATCTGTGTATATCTTGCTTTATTTTTGAAAGTCATGGATGTTATAGGGCTCTACCTGCATGTGTCAATCACAGCCATTTTGAAGTGCGTTCTGAAAGAAAGCTTAAAAGAGAAGAAAAAAAACATAACAGAAGAGTTAAGAGTAATAGCTGAAAAAAGAAGCCGGTTAAAAATCTTTTGCTAGAATAAGTTTAAGAATCAAGGACCAAAAAAAAACAAAGAAAAGCTTTTACCAGTTTGTCCCAGTCACATTCAAACGTCCCTACAGAAGAAAATAGGGTGAAATAGAAAATCTGGCAAAAACTATTGATAATAACATTGCACAAAGTCAAACAAGACCTAGGTGTGAAAATGTCCTCCGGCTTGTGCACCAGTCCTACCGCCAAGCCATCAGCCCATGCCCCTTTGGGCAAAACCTTCCCAGCACAAACATACATTCATATTCAGAGAAAGAGGAGAAAAACTTTTTCTTGCTGCAGATAATCAAGCAGCAGTTGCATGGTGCTGAATATGTAATGTGTTTTTCTATGCTTCGGGTTATATTTCAGACTGGAGGAATCTCTAGCACTTACACAGCCTTGGTCACTCCGCTGTTCAGATTATAGGTAAGACATAGATAAATCTTCCATGAAACCAGCTCAGGAGTGAGTAGAATAATTCTTAAAGCCCAGAGGAAGGAGGAGGAAAACCAGTTGAAGAATTTCAATAGGAAAATGAAAACCAGAAAACAGAAAGTAGGAGAAATGAACAAGTCTGTCAAAAACTCTTGACCTACAAGTCAGGATTTGAGCTTGTTCCAAAAGCCTCTCTTCCTCCACTGCAGTTTGGCAAAAGATGCCTTCATGTCAATCCCTTGAATTTGATCTGCTTCAACAAACTTATTTAGTTGTATCAAAAGCAAGGCTGACAGAAACAAGGATCATAGCAGAGATTCAATTCAAAGCATCAGGTGAGGAGAAATAATTTGTCACATTTTTGCTGCATCTGAACTGAACACGAAATATAAACCTGGCTTCAAAATGCTGACATTTGTTTAAACCCTGAGTCTTAACACCTCCCCACTTCTCCCACAATCCCTTTTCCACCTCGTAAAACCTGCTCATACTTCCTGTAACTTTACCTCTTTGAGTGTCAGAAACAGGAGCTGGTTGTCATAGAAACAGTCTTGTGTTGGAGAGGAAGGGTAAAGACTCCCTACCACATTGGTTGACTGGGATGAGTGTTTTGTATGTCTTAGCGTGTTCATTTATGTGTAAAGACTTCATGAATGAGTGCAATCAGGAGCTTGTGGAGACAGGATGCCATTTGTTTCTGCACATTTGACACATTAAAGAAGATGTAAGAAAACTGTGCATTCATAATGCTGGAATTGTATTCATCAAGTCAAGCATGAACTGTATCACTGTTTCATGCAAGATTTGTAGGGCAGTGTCTGTCCATGCACATGTAAATGTGCTGCTACCAAGCCAATTTCCTGCCAATTAATGTTTTTCATTACAGTAAATTGGACAGGATATTTGATTTGGTGACATCCCTCACATTAGTTGGATGCATAGCAAGTCTAACACGCAGTACAGCCTGCTTAAAGACTCTCAGCCAACTCGTGGATTGATGGTGTAATAAATCTGATCAATTTGCTTCTGGATTCTTTAACAGTGCTTACTGCTGGCAGGTCTATTCCTCTAAGCCTTCACGGCTCAATCCCCGTGCTGACTGAAGCGACGTACTGTATTAGAAAATCAGACAAAAACTAAGAAGCATTTGTATGCAACCCTCAAACCGCCCACCCATCTTTGCCTTCAGCCACTCAGCAACCTGGCAGCCTCCGACCTCTATTGATTTCACAATCTCATCAAGCATGTTTCCTGAAGATGCAATTTCCACCGTATCAACACACAGGGCGCAACTACTTTGTTCTGGTCGCACCCACTGTGTCATTGATCTAGATTGCTGCTTGCTCACTGGCTCCCGATCCCATCTCCTGAGTTCCTTCATGATCGTACCCCAGCCAGTAACACCTTCAGAAAAAACCCCATTCATCTCCATTCTCTGTGAGACTTCATGAAAATGCACTTACTGTTTATTTTCCATTGCTTCCTGCTTTTTTGACTGAAAGAGGTTTCCAGAGGTGGTCAACTATTGTGAACTCAGTCACACAAAACGCACATGCAAGCACACTCTAAACACAGATACACACATATAAGTGCTGGTGTGTGACCCTCATCAACGCTGTGGAAGCTGAGGGCACAAGAGACTGGCTTTGAAAAAAAATATTCCAACGTGATCACATCGCTACATACTACTGTTATGTAGACAAATGTCTGTTTTTTCCACCATTTTCACTGTACAACTTTATAAATATGTGCACAAACACATTCATTTAAGCACACAAATTCCATATTCTGGTCTTTCAGTAGTAAGGTCCCGATGGTCTAAGCCTACACCTCAGGGCCTGCGAGACCTCATCTAATTCCTGCATCCTCCTGCTTTCTCTCATGTCTCCTCCCCTTCTCGCCCCTCAGTAATCTGCTTCTACTTTCCTTCAGTAATCATGTCACAAATGCCTTTTAGATATGACTAACACATCCTCCCGTCCATTCCCCTTTCCCTTTCTTGCACTCTTTTTTTTTTTTTGCCTTCTGTTTTTAATTACCGAAGCAATCACATTTACCAGTTTCCCTTGACTTGTTTATCCCTCCCTGCAACTGTTTGAATATTTAAATTGCTTTAGTTCTTTGTGCAACATTTCTGAGGAAAAGCAAAAATATAAGACACAATTGTGGGGGATTTAATGAATGGGTCAGTGGCTTTAGGATGAATTATTAAATACTCTAATATTGCCAAGAGCAATGACTACAAATGCAACATGTTTGAGCTGCCTACTCAATCTGCTCATTGCCCTCCATCGCAGCATTTGTTCTTCCATCAGGCTAACTGTCTGTCACAGCTGGACAAAAACTTTGCTCTTAAAATCCCAGAGTGAGTTTTTGGGTGTATTCAGACTTAACATTTATGGTTTCCTTAAAATGAAGCAGAATTTGTTTCCCCTGATAATCCGGAACACATTTTCGGTTGGAAAACACCCAAATGGAAACTAGTCTGGGACCAAGAACCGATCTCTGACCCATCTTTTGAGATGGTCTCAGTTCGTTTCCAATCGGACTGAGCTCTGGTTTGCTCTGAGTTTCCTCATTTTGAGTAGGCTCTGTGCCACCTTAGCCGGCCATTACGGGATGTAAACATAGAGCTGCGGACAAACATGAGCAACAGCAAGACACAGAAACTCATTGAAATGTATTCGGATGAATGCAGGCTCATTAAAACAACTTTTAACGTGATACACATTGCTTCTGGCAATGTTTTCCCGACAATCTGTACGTCATGAACACTTATCAGCGTCCTTAACCGTCACCTCCTCAGTAACCACCTTGCAGCATGACTCCGCCGTACCAAAGAAGTAGTAAAACGTGTTGTATCTGACATTTATGCAGACGTTTAAAAGTGGTCAGCAAAAAAAAAAGTTTGAATAGGTGAACTCTCCCAACAAGGATGGCAAAGCTTAGGACTGCCATTATACCTCCTATCATTACTTTGCCCCGATCTCGTGATTTTTGGCCAGTGACTGAAGAGAACTTTAGTCACATGGTTTTGTTCAAAAGCTTTGGCTCTAAACAGAAGTGTCAGTTTGACAGCAGTCTGTATACAGACCAAACGCAAGGTTCAGGACTCGATCCAGACCAAATTAAGTGGACTCAGTCTGGACCAACTTACTTTTCCAGTCTGAATACACTACTTTTGATGCCTGCAGATATGACGCCTCACATTTCTTAAGCATCACTAAGACTTAGGAACAAAGTAGGACAAAAATAACTGCAAATAAATATTGACTTGAATTATTGAACCTGTTTACAACCACATCAAACCTTCAATCATTTCCTAATTTCTCTAGTAATCAGATCCTTTAAATGACATGCAAACAAGAATGATCTGATGTCCTTTTTCAGATGACAACATTCATCACATTATGAGATATTGGATGCATAAATTTAGATCTCTACCAGAAAAGTGGATACTTATCGACATGTATCCCATTTATTTCATAGTTTGTGCAAACGAAACACAGGAAATGTAATTCACACGAAACCTCACAATAGCATTGAGTAGCTAAAGTCAACACAGAATAATGAGTTGAAATTACCAGCTGCTTTCTGATTCTCTTTCAGATACAAACAGAACACAAGACTCCAGTGGGTGACATGTAGCTGAAAACTGGTTTGGTGTGACTGTTCCACAAAATGTGATCTGTCATAGAGCTGAATACTACAGTATTTGTAATATGATGAAGAGTTTTTTAAAAACATTCTCTTTTTTCTGGATAGCCATATTTAGCAGCACTATTGGTTACATGAACATTAAAGAGTCGCAGGGATTACGGTTGTTTTGATAAACTAGAGTCAGGGGGCATCAAACTACGTCCAGTTTTCTAATTTGAGAATTTTTTGCCATAAGGCTTGCATAGGCGTCCTGTCATCAAAGATTGGCATGGTTGACAGATTTGGCAATCAGCAAAGAACTCATCTGGAAGCCGGCCTGATTACCCAGTGGGCGATAATGACATTTTTGAGTGCAATTAATTACATGTTGAGCGCCACTTTTCTTAGCAGAGGTGAATCATGAAAGACATATGTATCATGACCATTTATTAAAAAATAAATAAATAAATAAATAAATGCCAACCCACTTCTTCTTTGGCTTGTGTTTTATTTACATCCCATTACCTGGTGGCAGAAAGAGCAAACACAAGTGACCTGTGTTTTTCAAGAATGCATTAACCTTGCTTCTCCTTGCTTATGAAACAGAAATTAAGAAAGCCTCCACTGTCTTACCAATCTCTCCAAGTGTGCCGTTGCTATGCCCCTCTTGGTTGTAATCAGTAAAAGGATGGGACTTACTGGCCTGTCTGAGGTAATCAACATCAGGGGCCATAAAGCGATGCTAATTGAATGGTCTCCTCATTTTCATGCACAAGGGGTATCTTTCTTTACTCCTTTCTCTCCCGGTCATTCTATTTCCTCTCAAACTCTCCCGCCCACTTTTCCCTCGTATGCCTCCTATACAAGCCCCTTGGAGACACTCTTTTGCTGGCATTGGCTTTTCCCACCGACAGCTCTATGAAAACAGGCCTTGTCTATAGTGGATGCAGGAATTGCTGAGAGAGTTTTAGCTCTTGTTAGGAAACAAATTTCAGAGGAGCAAGTGTTGAGGAGAAGAAGGAACTGAAGGAAATGTCATAAATACCCAAAGGAGACTGAAAGGAACCTCAAGTATATTTCAACAGTGAGTAAGAAAAAAAGCTGAAAAAGAGCTTACGCAGGGGTTTGTGTGAAGTTTCACCTTAATCTCAAAGATTTATGAGCATGCCACTGCAGAAGTTTGTTTTGTTCTTAGTTCTACTTTGGCTTTGAATCTGTTGAATGTGTTTTTCCCTTCGCCTTGGCCCCTCGCTCAGACCCACACTGTGAATACCCATACAGACAAGTAAGGACCGTGACTGATCGCATTGGCTAAAACAAAAGGCTTTGTAGGGGAAAGGAATTAGGGTTACGTCACATAACAGGCTATAGTGGCACATCAGTGACTCACAGCAAGCAAATATTGTGGGAGGATTTTTTTTTTTTTTTGTTCCACATGTCATTTGCAGTTGTCATCATGCTGTTCCATAATGCGTTTGCGTTACCTGAACAAGTGGCATTGCTCACACTCACTGTCACTTTCTCACACGGAGGCGACCCCCACTGAGGCTCTTTCCTCCAGGCTACCGCTGAGGGGGTATGTCATATGGGAAGGCAAGCACGTCACTTTCAAAGACGAGTCCACAAAGTCAGCCCGACAAAAACAGCACCATCGCAGAAACCACGCAGGGGAGATGCTGCCAGTGCGTGTGCGTGTTTTGAGCGGCAGATCAAGCAGCCAGACCATAGCAGGCTGCTGACAATTGATTTTCTTTTGTGTGTGCCCATTTACACTGTAATCACTCCCCACACCAACACCACACACAGGCACACCCCCCTCAGGCAGCTGATGCTCCGACTGCCATCTGGAGAGAGACTGACCACTGCTTATCAGCCCCTGGCTCCACACACAGCTGGCACTGAGGCACAGAGCGTGGGCTGAGGGGCGGAGACGAGAGAGAGGAGCGGTTGATGCAAAACAGACAGAGATGTAGTTGTAGGGCGAATAAAAAAAAGCTGATGAAGATGATGACAAATGACTGATAAAAAGAGAACACAAGAGTAGAAAAGTGTTAAACCTGCAAAAAAAAGATGAAAAAAAACAATTTGATTTTGATGGACAGTCAAGCTGTTGAGGTCAGATATTGCTTGATAGAACAAACAGGGAATATTTCATTTATTTCTGCAAAAACGACTGCCTCAGTTTACGTAAACATTAAGTGTTTACTTTAAATCTTGCCCTTTTCTACACAAATCACTTAGAGGAATGTCGCTGTCCCTAAGGAACCTATAGTTCAGAGTTGGGCAACTGATACTGACTTAGCATGGCTGTCCTTTTTGGATCACACACGTTCTTCTTTGGCAAATCTTTAGAAACTATTGACCTGAATTAGAGAATCACACTCACCCAGTTTTGGCAGCATCGTTTGGTTTCTATGGATTTTGCTGTTCACACACACATTTTTGCACTTGTCAATTAGAACAGGCCGTTTTCTTAGGATTCTGGCCATCACCAAGTGGAGGGTCTCCTCTGCCCCCCTCCACCTGTAATGAGACTTCACGCTGCTGTGGGTTACAGTGTCAGTCAGCAGAAGAAGAGTGTCTGTCAGACAGCCTGTGTGTATCAGGGAGAATGTCACATGAGTTAAGTGGTACACAGACCACTATATGTTTCCACATCATCTATTGCAAAGTGTGTGACATTGATGCACATTCAATCAAACTTCCCTGTTTTCTTTAGTGGCCCAACTACTCGGGCCTTGTTTATGAATCTCGCGGTCTCTCTTTCTGTTGGATGGCAGGCCTGCTTGGAACTCTGATTTCCCTAGAGGCTGCAAAGCCTTCTGCACTGCCTGTGTTGTGTTCCTCCTCCTTGTTACCTAACACATATTTACATCAAGGCACTGCTGGAATGCTTGCATAGCACATCAAGACCCAGTTTTACTCCTGCAGGACTTTCCGATTAGATCTGTGGGTTGGACTGGTGTGAAATTATGTGTTTCATATGCTTTAGCAGTCTTATTTCCAAGATGTAATCATCCAGCTTGGCTCTAGATTGCTCCTCAAGTGACAGAGTTTCCTGCTGGGGCTGCAGCTGTGGGAGAATTTTGAGGGCCAGAACCTGGTTTGGTTCAGCTTCCCACTGATAATCCAACTGCCCTGCCCAGATTTCCTGCATCCCTGGCCCTAATTACCAGCACTGACTGGTCACTTGGATGACAACCAATGCAGCCTTTTTCTGCTCACTTTGGATACACTTTGGAATACAATTTTCTTCAACAAGATGAAAATAAACCATCACCTGAAATTACAGAATATCAATGTTTAGAGAAAAGATATAAATCCCCATGGCAATGTGTTACAAAGCAACCTGATTAAATCAGAGTATTTATCTTTCTGAGCTGGTCTTCTTTGTTCCAGTTTGTCTTCCTTTCCAGGGTGTTTCTGTTGCGGAAGTGAAGAAAAAGAGGAGAAGCCAGAATTGCTTCTTTCTTCTTCCCTCTAAAGAGATTATATATGCCTGTGTAAGAACTTTAAGGAAAAAGATTTTTTTCCACTTCATATCAGCTTTCTACCATGAGCTTGAGAAGGCTCACAGTGAGACAAAACTACTTGAGACGTCTCACCACACACAGCGTTTACACCGACAATGAACCAGGCTCATTTAAGCCTGTTCCCCCTGCCACCATAACCATCTGGACACTCTAATAGCTTGTTAGCCTAAATCCAGTAGACTGTTCCTGCAGGCATGGCAGAAAGAGAAGAGCTGACTTGCAAAGGCAAAGGTCACAGCATAGGACAGCGTTTGACCACTAAGCAGCCACATAGATGATTTACAGTGATCCCTTTAATTAGTGCATTCAAGTGTGTTAATACTCCTGCTATGCAGACGAGAGCAACCCAATTACACATGCAGTGGTGGGCAGGAGATGGTGTTGAACTGCAGCACTGATTTACAAGATCAGAGAGGGTGTTTTATCTGCAAGTAAAGGTCTAAAGCTTACGCATCAAAACCCCTGCTTCCACCAATGCAGCCTATAATCGGGTTCATCTGTGCACTAAGTCTGTTCTAAAAACACTTTTCCCTGTAAATCTTTATCATCTTTCAGCATATGTTTCTAGGTAGGTCCAGGTTCACTAGAAACTTTGAAATTCAGTAGTATCTCTTTTTACTATCCATCCTCTCCTTCCCATGATGCTCGTTTCTGCTTAGTGGAAGTTCTAATGAGGTTTTAGAACATCTTGGATTAATACAGAAGGCACTATATGATTAAAGGAGACTTCTAGACTGCAAGAAAAACCTACCCATTTACTATCTGTAAGGAATTCAAAATGAATCCAGTTTGTAAAGTATAGCTTTCTAATAAATTGAAAGGCAATTATCTTAGCAAAGACTAAACCCTTTTATTTGGCCAAACTGTTTAACAATTCAGATTTCAGAATAAGGCGCTGAACTAATTTTTTTAGATACTTTATACTGAACTTGAATCAGAAACCTTGGTTAATATTCATATTGTTATTAGTTTATGAATAAAATCCTGAAAATAATTTATTTTTTATTCAAAGCATGTGTTGTAAAATGTATTTGTCCCTTTATAAACTTTCACAGTGGCAACTGGTAGACGTTTTTTAAGCTCAGCCATCTGAATTCCGACACTTTAGCTTTTAAAGAACAGTAAACTGAAGTACTTGTCAGAAATAATGTAACCGCAGTGTACAAATAAATGCATTCAATCACTTTTGCCGTCATGGCTTTTTGACATACAAAAGCAGCAAATCAAAAGCAACAAAAAAGGTAAAAAACAAAAAAAACGCTGACATGTTCAGAACACAGAACCAGTTTTACCTTTTTCTACAGTTTGAACACAAATACATTTGCCACGGAAACTGAAGTCCCTATTTGTTTAAAGGTTTTGGTATTACGTTCATTTTCGTGTACAATTAGTTTACGCCTCTCCTAACTTTTCTTTTTTTAATACTTTTTATAAGAATTTGTTATGTGAGTGACATTATGATCCAGTGGGAACCAGACAGTGATGTAATGCATTATCATCATCTTTTAGCGATAGAGTAGAGATGACCACTGTTCATAACAGCTCCTGAGTATTGGAAATGTATGCATTTAACAATCAATACAACTGAACATAGCAATAACTGCACGAGCTATGAGTAACACATTTGCTAACATGCATTCTTACAGTGGCTTTTACCATTTTGATTTTCTGTCAATTTACAGCTTAGTCTGAATATTACTCAGAGATTGGAACGTGTTATTTATTTATTTTTTTTGCAAGAATGTTACTGCAGATGACCCCAGAAAAACAAAGCAATAAAAGATCAATGACTCATTTCTAAAGACTGCTGTTAAACTGAAAAGAAGATCAACTGTGTCCAAATAACAGTGAGCTCAAACATGAAAACAAAATCTGGACCAAGGTTTTAAAATCAACCACTTTTTGTTCAAGCTTTCACCAGTTAAAGGTGACATACATACAAAAAAAATGTGCTCAGAAACACATTTTAACAAAAATTACCAACATTGGGTTATGGATTTGGCAAAGACAAATTTCAAAGTGTTGATAAAAAAATATATACAGTTTTCTTGTATTTATTCAAACAACAAACATGGAGTAACACATTTTTAAATCTATTGTAATAGTTCGTAAACAAAAATCCTTGTTTGTAAAATAAAAACCAAAGAGATTGATCAGGTTCACAAAATGGATGGATGGATGGATTTATGGATGGATTTATGGATGGATGGATGGATGGATGGTGGAAACCTAAAGTTTTACTTTTGGACATAATGTAGAAATTGTCCTTCTTGACTCGAGGTGTCCTCCTCTGCAGAGTGGGCTACAACACAAAGCAGTCATGAACAAAGCAAACATATTGACTTGCCCATAATAAATATGTGTTAAATACAGTCAAAGTGTATCAAAGTTATTGGTTTTGAAATATCAGTTACTCTTACTGCAAATAATTTTCATCTTTGTGTAATTATTCACCATTTTTAAGTCAATTAAATGGACAGACCATTACTGTGATAAGAATCACCACAGTTTCATGAATAATAGAGGTTTCATTCTGGGCTAAGATACACAAAAGCTTGGTCATAAATCTTGACACCATAGTCCATACATAGATGAAGTCATGCCAGAAAGAGGAAAAAGGGAATATTGTTAACTATCATTAGTAAATCGGTGCCAGTATCAGCCTGGTAGAAAGCAAATAAAGTGGATGTACTGATTTACAGTAGAACCACTTGAATAGCTAATTATATGAACAGAGCCGGCTTTGTAAACTGAAACAAAGACGTGCTTTTGCTCAATGTCACTAAAAGTCCTGAGCTGGCTGCCAATGCATCATCCCTTCAACATCAAGTCCCACTTACAAAGTATTAATTTTACTCAGAGTTGGGTAGCAGTAGCTTTCTCCATTTGATGGATCCATAAAAATGCAAAGTGGCAAACAACTCACCGTGAGGACATAAAAAAAAACAAAAAAACACAACAACAAAACTGTCACAATAGGAGACAACCAGTGATCCAGAGCCAACGCATGATTGAACGCCAAGAAGCACCTTCGGTGAAGGAGGTCAAACAAGACTGAAATCCTGACAGATTTCTTGAAGTTGTCAGAATCGTATTTTATAACTAGGCATAATTTAAGGAAGACAACAAAAAGCTGCATCTGAAAATAGCTGCTAATAAAACATCCCTCTGAGTGGTGTTGTGCAGGGAATGTCAATGTGATATTAAAAAGATGGGACATTTGATGGGCTGGAGTTAAAACAGAAAGTAGGAGGAAGCCGATACTCAGTTTTTAAGTCTCTGCTGCTTCTTTAGTGTATTTCTCTCACACTGACTCACAAACACACACACTGCATGCTCTTGTTGACCAAGTCAAGACACAAAATCTCAGTGTTGCCCCTGGATGATGCCCAGAAGTGACATTTAAACCCAGTGAGATGGGAGCTTGACCCTGCCACTCTATCTCAACGGCTGCCTATTTCCTAAAAATGATGTAACATATTACTTAAGGGGGGGATCTGCATCCCTTAGTGATTTTAGGATGCATTTGCCTTCACTTGTTTCATCACTGATTGGTTTCTTCTTAGTGGTTTTAAGCATGTTTGTTTTTTGGGTATTTATGTCAAAGGTGTTCACCTCTCTTAGCGAAACAGCCTAACTGAAGAGCAAGGCTTGGCTAAAATTTGAGCAGAACGTGGAAAAGTGGAGCAGAAAACCTCTTTCAGTGATGCGTGGCGACAGAAAAGTACTAGATTCTTTCACAGTTTGGGATGTTTTGTATTGTTTTTTTTTCTCCATGTTGTCTATCAAGCCCATCATTGCACCATCTCCCTAAATGCTTCACTCTGACATGCATGCAAATTGGCTAATTTGCTCCCTCTTCTTATTTCCCTCCTGACTCATTTGTGAGGCCTGGCGTCTGCCGAACACGAGCTGGATCCACACCAGCAGGTTCACAGTCAATTAAACAAAACACAATGCTACTGTGATGAATATAAAGCAAATGGATCTGACAATAATTTGCGCCCTTGTAACGCCATGTGTGGAACTTTGCTTCCGAAACTATTCATGAAGCCGCTGTTGCTGCACTGCGAGACAGAAAGGTGCAGAAAGGGAACAAAAAGAGAGGGCTCTTGTGGAGTTGCTTGCATCAGCATTCGACTTGCATAACAGCCGCCTAGTTATGAGAAGTCAGTGTTCATGTGGGTGTTCCGCTTTTAGCTTCATGCAAACATTTTAGCCTTAAGAGGGAGACCTGCCAGGGTCCACTGCCAATATGAATACACCATCAACGCCCACGCCATTCCAATAACTCATCCCCACACCTCATTCATCCAAACACGGCAAACAAATACTGAACACTGCGCTGCCTAACCTTAGTCAGGTGCAATTACAAGCTCCCATGTACACTTCATTGTCGATCCACATTATGCAAATTTGTGAACTTGCAAAACGGCACAACAGGGTAACTATGCTGTTACACAGCAGCAGGCAGTCCAAAGGTAATATAAAATTTAGCTGAGGAGAAAAATGTACCTTTGGGGCTAACTGAATCACCCAAAGACAGACATGATGTTGCCTGAGGGTCTCATACTTGATTTCCTAATAAAACAGCCAGTAATAATGAGTCCTCTCTTCATATCTGAATCATTCTCCAACGGAAAATGAAGTCTGGGATTCAACAGGTCATAAAAAAATCCATGGTATTAAAAAAAAAAACAAACAAAAAAAGAAACTTGTGTTTACAATTTCAAATTTTGCTTCTCAGCTACTAAATGACCTAAAAACAGGAGCAATGTGGTTGAAAATACCAAAGAATGAAATACGACCTTCATTACTTTTCTTTATTTTGCTTTATAAGTAAAGGTGCAACAAATTTTCGACTTAATCAAGGATATTTGTATTCCTATGATTTAACCAGATTGATCTGTCTAAGGTAAGTTCTTAATAGATGTGACCTACACTAAAACAAAATACCATTTAGATTGAGGTAAATTGGGTTTATTTTATTAAAACATGAAAATAACCAAGAGCCAACACAGCAGGAAACACATATGATGGCAGCAAAAATTGATCAGACCATCATTACAGTCCAATGGGTGGAATGGGTGGTTGAATTTTGTAAATATATGTGACCGTACAGTGTGGTATAAAGTTCTAATAAAGCTTTGTTTGTAATATTTTTATGTAGAAACCAGCAACTTTATGAGACTAAAATGTGAATGGATTACTTCTTGTTTACTTGTTTGTTTCTACATATTTAATTTACACTTGACTCTCTTGCAAGAAACACAAGGAATTTCGAAAACCTCACATTCGCTGGTATTTATCTCTGAGTCACACTGGTTGAATTTTTGTTTCAAGATGTCCTGGATCAATTTTAGGTCAGTGATTCAGATCAAATCGGATCATTCCATGTCGACTATGAACCGTATCAGCAACCACAAAGTATGATATGAATCGAATAGTTGTTAAAATAAATCATTACACCCCTATTTTATAAGGTTTTGTTTTAGCAAACAGGCAAATGTAAACCTTGTTTTGAGGAAACTAAATTAAATTTGAAAACTGTTAGGAATTTAACCCCAATTAGGCCAAAATTGAATTGATGAAGGCTGGATGTTCCAAAAATGCCTCTCTTTTTTCTTACAGGCCCAAATGTGATTGAATTGTTGACTTAAGAAAATGATAACAGCAATGCATGGCTTCCAGATGGCTCCTGTACAGTACAGTGCAGCTTAATGAGGATGTCATGGAAGACAGAGGCAGCTGCATGGATCTGCAGTATATAGGGGGAATGTTGCACACATTCAGCAAAATGTTGCAAAGTTGTTTTAGATGCACTTACAACATAAATGCACAGCAACTCAAAAATAATAGTAATAATATTAATAATAAAAGTAGCCAAGGAGTCATTGAAGGTGAAACTATAATACACACGAATGACCAAATCAATAATTTGATCTGAACCAGAGCACTTAACTATCAAAAATATATATTTCCATTATGACCTTGGAAAACTTACTTTACATTTTAGTTTCATTGAAAAGAAATGTAATTTTAATTTTTAACGTTTTAGGAAAAACTAAATTTCCTAGCATTTAAATAACTTTAATGAAGACAATCTCAAACAAGAACAGAGTTTGCACCATTTTTTAAATCCAGAACAACCTTAAAACTACTGGGACTCCAAAGGGCTTCTTGACCAGTTGTCTACAACACCACGGCTGGCTACGACAGCAGAAGAGCACCCCTTTGTGATGACTGAACACTTACCCCAATGGTAAGTCAACCACTCTTTGGAGGCAGCTCATCCCTGCAGCTTGTGTTTGTTTCTGCACTGTTCTGTTTGCCCTTGCAGCTCAAAAAGGACAGTTGAAACTCAGATCAATTCTGCATTTGACAAATCTGTTTTAGCTCAGCTTTTCTTCAACACCTCAGCAGACACTTAAACAGATCTGAAGGTGCTCGGAATAATGTTAAGATGTTTTCTTTTACTTAAGTTGAGCATTTTTATGGATTGGTTTGCAAAAAAACTAGGAAAAAAAGATAAAAAGTTAAGTGTAGAACGTTTCTGTCATACTGATGATGTCATGCACAGGTCACTTTCAGTATGTAGGACACAGAAAAACATGTCCACCATACTGCTCATTAATGAGCACGATGGTGATTCTGGTCTGTCATGTGTTCACTTCTATTCTGCTGCAGTGAAGGTCAACACGACACGGTGGCAGAACCGGCAAAGCCACACACTCAGTCACTGTGCATGCCAGTCCCTAATACGGATCACCTCTTCACTGATTAATTATGCTCATCCTGCTAATTGAAAGTCACCTCTCAACCCTTTGCTCCAGACTGATGGCAGATTGGAAAGTCTGCCGCCATCTTACTCTGCGAAGAAGTGCCGGAGAGCTGCAGCACTTTATTAAATCAACAAGTGACCTGCACTTTTCTCTTCGTGGTGCTTCTCTTACCTTCTCCTCTTTGGCAGATTCTCTTCTTTTTACTATTCTTCAAATGAATGACAGCCAACCCACAGCGCTGCACTGGGAGCATTTGGTGTAATAAGCCAATTAACTAATTAAAGCCTCGTTTGGAGTCCTAACGAGAAACACGGACACTCATTTGTCTGAAATAAACAGATTTTTTTTTTGCTTGTGCTCTATTGGAATGGTTTAAAAAAGTGCTTCAGTGCTAAATCTAAAAAAGGAGATGATTATTTTAGACAGAGTTGGTACAAGTGTTTGTAAGCAGAGGACTCCACTTGCAGGCATGGAGCAAAGAGCAACATGGTGGTTCGTTATTCCAATTATACTGCTGACACCAGCTAAGCAAAGGAGTGGATCATATCTGTCTCATCAAAGAAGGAAAAAGGGAAGCTCTTAGCCTTCTGACTCTCAACTCATTGGCAGTTACTGTATCCCAACAGCATGGCTAAATACCAAACTGAGAACAGACGTGAGTTGAATTGTGGTTCCCAATTTACATCTGCAGACATAAGGCTTGTTGATCTTGCTTTTTAACTTTAAATGAAAATACTTTGGAATTGATTGCAGTATGATGAAAAACAACACGTGTAATGGACTCCATCTTTGCTTTTTGGATGGTGAACATGCACTATTAAAGTGTGGGCTTTGTGTTAGCAATTGGATTTTGATTTGGTTTATTTACACATTAAAATTAACATTCTTGTACAACAAGATAAATAAAAACTCAAACATTAAAATGATGTGATGGTGTAGTGATAGAAACCCATCTAAACTTGATCCTTCTTCATAAAATAACTTTGGAAAATGAGTGGACTTGATAATATAATTTTTTTATATCATAAATGTCAGAAGAGTTGTAGAAAAGGTGCATCATAAGCAAAGTAAGTAGCTAAATGAACAAAGGCCTGTTGCAAAAGTAAAATTAAATATATACTACTTTTTTTAATGTAAAACAAACTTTTTCCTTTAAAAAAGAGTACTCGTATATAAAATATTGCAAAAAGTGAGACATGGATAAATTAAATAATAATGCGGTGTTGAAATACAAAGGGTGAACATGGTTTCTAATTGTTTGCATTATATCCAAAGATTTTGTCATTTTTTTAACAACAGTTGAAAGCACGCAACATATAAAAACAGCACATAAGCCAGAGGATCATCCTGCAGCTACAGCGCCAAGTGAAATAATAAATGGTGATTGATTTGCCAAAATGAAACATATTGACTCACTAATGTGTGAAATTGGCGAATCATTTTGAAAAAACAAAAATCCTACTTGACTCTTTTACTTTGTGAAAAAGGTCAAATAAAATGTGTAGCAGCAAACTTCAATGCAGCAGTCGGTCGGCTCTGTTTGTATCTTTGATAAAAAATACATTTTGTACTTTCTCTTTGAAACCCATGATTGATTAATTTTTAAAAAGTCTTATTCAAAATCGTTATTTATTTTAAATGAGAAAATAATTATCTTGAAACCCCTTAAAATACTCATGGCCCACTGGCAAAATTTCTCCATTTTTGGCACCACTTTGAGGATGGAAAAATGAATGTAAAGTGCTTTCTTTTCAGAAGAAAATTCAAAAGAATTTCTCTACACGACTTTTAAGCAATTTAATTTTTATTTTTAAGGCAATTTATGCACTGAACTCATGTTTAAGGACATTATTGCTTGAATGGAATCAAGTCAAACCTGTAATTGAATGTATATAAATATCTGCTTTATCTTTAAAAAGATGTTGACTTGCTTTCACTTTATTTTCTTTAAGACTGCTGTCTCTTTTGTTCAGCTGATTGCCATCCTCAGCTAAGTAAAAAAAAAAAACTGTTTATGGTTTCATAAATTTGCTACGTGTGTCAAAAGACTGGAATAATGCAACACCTCGAAGGCACCGCGTAATGAGATGATGGGATCATGTGTCAGCGCATCAGGTTAAAATGTTTTATCTGGTGGTGCAGAAAGGATTTCACAGAGCAAGGCTTTTATGTTTTCAAACAAGGGATAAGGTTCTTTTAAGATGAACATACAATGAGCATCCAGCCTGGCTTGCAAAGCTGAAAAACAGACATCTCGCTCAATGCCCCAACATGCGTGTTGTTAAGTGTCAGGTTGAAATCTTCAAGCCACAGAAGCAGCACTGGCAACAACTGTGACTCTGATCAAGTCTGTGGCTAATCCCCAATGACTGAGCCTGCAGTATAGGCACCAAACAGCAGGAAGCCAGACAAAGAGAAATGAATGTGTGCTTGTGTCTGTGTGAGCTTTTTTCTTCATTTTATGTTTGTGATTGCTGAGCTTTACATGTGCGGACGGGGGCAGAACAGGGGGGACTCAAAAAAAGGAAAGCAAATAAAAATGAGATGGGTGGGAGGTAAAAATTAATGAATAACGGAAACGCTCAATTGAGAAGCATCTTTCACTAGATTAATTGATTTTCTCACCAAGTTTATTCAAGGTAACCCTCATAAAATAAGCATGATGATGACATTATTATAAAACAGAGAAAAGAACAAGGTAGCATAGTATCTGCTTCAAAATTGCTAAATAAAAGTTAAAGACCCACTTTAATCAATTTTAAAAACGTCCCCAGTGGTCTTTTAAATATGGTGATGCTGATTTTAGCCTAAATTCAATTAAAAAAATCATTTTCTAGGATATAGTTTCTGTAAAGCAGCAGGAGTTCATTCAAATTTGCCTCTGTGTTGTGGGAGGAACTGTTGGTGTGGAGCAACTCCGCCCCCTTTCCCCCTCTCCATTGCTAAGAGCTTGGAGCAGGGAGCTTGCGGCCTTCCCAGCATATTTACTGTGTCACAAATAAGATCTTTTTTTAAACAGCATTATTTGTCTGCTCCTGATTCACAATGATTTCAATATAAAAATACTCAGAAAGGCAATTTTGAGCTTAGTTTTTATAATATATGTTCTCCATCATCAGAAAAATACAGCAAAAAAAATTTTAAAACACCAAAAACAAAATTTTCTTCGGAGTCACTCTTTAATAAGTTCATATAGAGAAGATGGATGGTGCTGTTCCAGGATAGAACTATTTTAAACTAAATTTTCCAGGTCCTGCTTTTGTGATGCAGCAATAAGACAAAGCTCTGCCATTTTAATAGACAACATGGGTGTCTTTACTTCCAGACCGCAGCTCTTTGAGACTTTCAGACCGGTGAGACCAATCAATATTGTGGAAAAAGGTCTGTAAAACAAAAGGCAGCATTTAGGAGCAGACCCAGACCATTCAGGAACCACAAAAAGGTTTTTCAGCCAGCACTTAAAGAGTCGTATGAATGTTCCAACTCTTCCAAAAAGTGGAACAACAGCAAAAAAGATGATAAGTCAAGTCAAGAAAAAAAATGATGCTGTAACAGTGACGATGCCCTTTAGCGAAGTGCTTAACCTGGCCCACTCAGGCAGTACTAACTCCCTAATGTGCACGGCATGAAAAATGTAAGTGGCTTAAATTGCATCAGATTAAGGCAGCTACGAAGCGAATAAGTGACAGAATAAAACAATAAGTCTCACTGGGAGTAGTACCAGCATGGAGAAAAAAGCTTGTGGCATTTGTCCCCAGGTCTGTTGCTGTTGTCAGCAGCAAGTTGGACACACGCCTCCGGCAGATGCAGGATATTTGACACTTGTTAGCTCATCCTGTGTGTGAATATTGAGTTAAATTACAATCGTATGGCCTCAAATGTGGTTTAGAAACGTTATGTTTGAATTATCTGCTGCATTGCTACAGCAGTTTGTATCACCACAGTGCCACAAGACCGCGACACACCTGAAAACGGATCAAAGTGCTGCACTGCATTTTTTCCATCTGCAGCTTTTATTGTTCTGCAATGCAAGGTGGAACTGCTATGGTGCACAGCAAATCCAGAGTTTTCTTCTTACCAGGCTGTTTGCCTTGATCCCCAATGGATATTCATGCAGAATAACAGCAGAACTTTGTTAGTAAGTGAAGAATTTGTCTCTCAATAAATTTGAAGGTTTAGATATCATCATTCACCTTGGTGCTCTAACAGAATTGATGTGTCCTTTTAAAAAAAAAAGTGAGTGGAAAGTTGTGGCTTTTTTCAAAAAATAGTTTTGAGAGATCAAGTTTAAAAAAATATGATTATACTGAAGCTTAGCCGCAGTTTCATTATAAGTATTAAAAGAACCTCTCCGATGAAAACCGTGCTTTTAACATGTCCTCACGTGGAGAATTTTATATAAAATAATGTAAGATTAAAACTGCATTTCTGAGTATTTCTATTTTGAAATCTTGTTGGATAAAGACCAGATCAGAACTTGGTTTTTGGAAGTTCTCAGGTTTGTGATGCAGCAACTGCCACGAGCGGCCCAAAGTCTCCCTTCTCCTCCAGCATTCTGAAACATCCACTTGCAGACAAATAGATCCATTAATGTCTTCATTTTCCTCATCTGAACTGCCATATGGCTCAAAATTGTGCAGCTGGATGGCTCAGATAATGCTCGCCAGTTTGTTGAACCACTAATATTAGGTTGGGCTTGTGAGGTGCGATAAGCAAGCGGAAGACAGTGTAAACAAAGGGATGATGGGAAATAAGGCTAACTTCCACAACGTAAATCCCGCCCACAACCCAGAGGCGAATATCTAATGAGCTATTACAGCTGTGCAGAAAATATGTCTTAAAAAACAATTTTTTTTTTTTTACTTTGGCTAAAAACAGCATAATCATAATTAAAAGATCATTGGGAACACTTTTAAAACAGAAAATAAAGTTAGAGTAGGACTTTAAAGTAATTTCATGAAAATGTGCTCTTCAAATTTGTATTAAGTAATCAAAAAGCTAAAATAAAAGCTAATTCAAAACACAATAAGGTGATAATATAGAATAACGGTAATAATGGTAGAGACTCCAATATCCTGTTGTAATGTTTGGTTCAAATCCACAGGTGGGTCATACCAAAAACTTAAAAATATAACACAAAAACTAAGAATTTAGGCTTTGCTCTGACAGCTCACTGCCTGCTCAGGGAGAGGGTCAAATGCAGAGAAAAAGTTAAATCAAGCAAAATTCTGACTTAACCACTGTTCCTAATCTTAGAATCAAGGTGTTCAGCTTACGATTGAGATTTGATATGAAGCTTTGAAAGTCTTCATTTAACATATGTTTTAGTCTCTGTGGTCGGAAAAACAATGAAACTAAAGTGCAGCAGACAGTTGTAATGAATGTAAGAATCACAGACTCGAAGACTCTCTCAAGATAAAATTTTAATGATGGCATTAAGGTAAAAGAAATGCTGGCAAGGGCAGTATAAAATGAGAAGAGCTCGGCTAAGTAAACACAAGGTTGTTAGTGCACATACTGAGGAGCTGTGTGTTTGTTCGGAAACTTTAAAAAGGGAGCAAAAGAAGCCCAAGGCCAGTCAAAAACATGCAAATGCACAAACAAGCCAGAGCAACCCTTACATAACGAGCAGATTGAAATGTAGCTGGTGATTTGCTGAAAACATGAGTCCCATGCAAAACAAGCTTGATCGAAATTTAAAAAGAAGGGGGCACTTAAAATTGCAATTACCATAAACATGACATAGAATTTCTGGAGATGACATGCTTTTGTTACCCCACTGTTTCATTTACTAATAACATTTTGTGAAAATCTGTCCTTATAAAACGAAAGTAAAGGTTTGGCTTCTATGTTAAAACAGTGACTAACAAATAGTTATTTTATCTCTTTTTTTTGTGAGTTTTAAGCTCTACTCGCAAATTAACATCACAATTCACTAATTGCACCAAACAGAATTAAAAACATACATTTGAGCGCCTTCATGAATTTATTTCACAGTGAAACAGCTTTAGTTTGGTTCATTGGCCAGTTCCTCTTGATGCTCTGAAATGATCCTCTCTTAATGATCCCCTCATAATGGTGTGAAAGATTAAACTAATTATAGTGTCTTTTCTAGCTGACATCCAGGCATGTTTTCCTCACTCTCCCTTCACGTTTGCACTCCCTTCAGATTCTCTTTATTAGTGAATCTGCCTATTCTCTTGCTGTTTTTCAACAGACGTCCTTATCCAGTCACATGATCTTCACACCCAACTGCACGCCTGTTTTAACTTTTTACCAAATATGTCACCATCAAAATTTCACATCATCATCTTTTTTATCAATGTAAAAACAGAAAGCTGGAAAAATAAATAAAGATGTGTGTGGAAAACTTAAATAAAGATAATTAACAAATTTACTGTCAGTTTTTCGCTAATTGTTCTACTAGGTTTTAATTAAGCTAATGAAGAAAAACAATTACAGTGAAGGGCAAAATAAGATGCCACACATAAGTGACAGTCTTTTCCCAAATGCTGTAAAACAATGAAAACTGTAGCAAGAAGAAGGATTTCTGAAAAACAACATATTCTTTTTTAATCAGTTTTCTTTGTTTCCCTTTTTTTACTTCCACTTGAAGAATAAATAATAGCATCACAAAGCAGCAGGGTTCTTTAGAAAACACAAAAGAATCAATGTTTCCAGGCTCTAAGCAATGCATGTGGGCCTGGAAAACAGAAAGCTCTGTTTTTATTTGTAAGTTTGAAAAGATCCGTCCAAATATGATTTTAAGACGTCTTTTCTTTAGATAGTTAACAATTAAAACATTTTTAGAATATATAAATGTCACTGACACATATTTAAGTGTTTCAGTTTGTGTCCTATCATGGCTGACAGTGTTTGCAGAGGCATTCAAAAATAATAAACAGTTCATTAAATGACCTGTATAAAAAATATATATCTAAAAAAGGCACAAGGTTAAACTAAGAAACAGTTAAGGGCCTTCATTGCAGCAAACAACAAAAAAGAAAGGTATTCAGTGTAACACCAGGAGACAAAAAGTTGTTGCTGCGCAAAGGAATAATTAAAACAAGTAGCAACTGTGCTAATGTCTACCTGAAATCTGGTCTACTTTAACCCCTAGGTGTCTTTTAAAGCATTTCTGCAGCTTTAAAGTTTGAGCGGCTGGCTTAGTGAGTTAAGGGTTCTGGCATGCAGGAAATCGAACCTTGATTTCCTGTGCCAAGGTGCGCCATAAGCTTCATCCAGTGTGAGTCCTTGGCCAAGACCAAATTATGTAGCCAAAAGGGGGAATAAGTCTGGGTCTTCCTGTGCCGGTCCCCAGCCCGGAAAAAAGACAGGGTTGTGTCAGGAGGGGCATCTGGCATAAAATCTCTGCCAAAACCATCTGTTTGAAACAGTGAAAAGCTGCTTCGCTGTGGCGACCCCTGAAGGGATAGCATTTCTGTATTTCACGGAATTTGAGAGAACTCCCTTTTGACTTCTTTGTCCTTTGTGACTCAGTAGTTTTTCTGCTTCGGGTAATCAGGCAAGGTAAAGTAAATTAGATGCAAACTATCATGTCAGGACTTTACTAGAGGGTGTTTCAAATATAAGTTACAAAATTGTGCAAATTTTGGCCACAGGAAAGAAAAAACCCTAACTTACATGTATTATAATAATTGTGGTAGTCACAGTTAAGGGGCAGACAAATACGTTACATGTAATTATTGCATATTTTCATGTTTACTCCCACTGACTGCATCCCTTTATTGATCCAGAGATTCCCTTTGGTCTCACGTTTTCTACAACAAAAGAATAGATTTTTTACTTGGAGTTACACTAGCCTAGGTATCCCTTTCAAAACTTGTTAATATTAAACATACTTTTTCTGATTTTCTTGGCCTCAATGATGTTGTTCTCTGCTGGTTTTTGAGAGAACTTGTGAAAATCTACCAAAAATGTAAACATCTTTTTTTCCAATGCAAGTATCAAAACACATGCAGAGTTTCTGTTCCATCTGCAATTGTAACATTTGTAAACCATCCAAACCCATGCTGGTTTTGATAAAAAAAAAAGCTACATGAAAGAACTGAAAATATAATGCAATGGTAGTTGGTTAATTATTTCCCTGGTTACCAGGTATCTAAACAATGTACTGCATTTTTGTGTCTGCTTCCTCTGAAAACTTTTCATTCAAAACATGCTCCAAAATGTACCAACGTGACTTGCTGCAAGACATGTGAACACATTATTTAGAATTTATTAAAACCAGAATTTTGTCTCTTATTTAGACACAGTGCTGTCTTTTGACCTGGAAATACTCATTTTTGTCTTAAACCAGTTATTATTTAGTCTAAAAGGTCATCACTCCCCTCACAGTGCTGTTTCATTTGCACTCTTACCAGCATGTAAAACATATGAAAGAACAACAGACAGGTCTGAAATGGGTCTGAGACCAGTGTGAACATCTGAGACCACTTTATGAATTTTAAGTTGGCCTTTGTGCAAGCTTCTTCAAAAAACTAAGACTAAAGACCCATGGACTAACACAAGTAAACTTAAAACAGCCACATGTATTTATGGACATCATACAAACTCTGTAAAAACGGCTGTTTTTAATTTGCTTCTAACAATCACACTCCAGTGAGATACAGCTGTGCAAGTCAAGTATGAGCTTAAAGATCAAGCTGAAGTATTTAGTTCCAAGTTTGAGTGAAGCTTTCAGTTTTGTATTTGAAAGTTTATGGTTCTTTTTTGGGAAAAAAAAAAAAACTGTTCTTGTCAGTATAGGAAGGTCATTCTGAAACACATACAACCAGTGCAGAGCAGCTTTATGGACTAACAGCATCAACGTTTGTCAAATTCAATTTATGCACTAAAGTTAAAAATGCAAAAAACTAAATATAAAGAATGTTTTGTGATTTCTAGACATCAAGTAAAATGTCTCAAGTTGCTTTAAGTTTGATTCAATGAAAAAAGTGTGAGAAGCTCGTGTTTGATTTTGTTAACAGATTTTTTTGCTTGTTTTTTGTCTTTTTTATTGTCAGATTTTGTCAGTATTTTTATTTACACTATACATGTTTTTTAAATACTTTTATACCATTAATTATATAATAAAGTCTGTGTAGTTTTTTTTAAGACATATTTTCAGTAGTGCAACAGAAGTTAATCAGAAATTCACCTCTAGGTTGTGTGTGGGACAGCTGTGAACCAGAAAGTTGTTCTGAAAAGAAAAATAAAGACACAAATGGATCTTTTTGTCTGCAAGTGAAGGATTTTAAATGATCGTGGAGCAGGGAGACTTTGGCCACCATGGTAGTTGATATGTCCAAACCACAGGTTTTTATCTGCTTCTGATCCATCACTATTTGAATAAATGCTCAGAAAAAATACTCAGAATAATAAACTATTAATTCTATGTCTTCCATCATGAGAAATGTGCTACAGGAACATGTTAAAAACACCAAAGCATGATTTCATTGCAGTGGGTCTTTAATGACTTCCTTTGTATTCCAGTCCATAGTTTTTATTGCTTCATCTTAGATCTCTTTTGTTTAGGTTTTAGTCATCAAATTTCTAAGTTTTCTGTATTTCCATCTGCCCCAACACCTTATGTCATTTTTCAGTCCAACTGCTGTTTTGCCTTTTCATTTCTGTTTGAGAAATTTCTAAGCTTCTTTTATGTGCTGTATTCCACTGTCAAAAGTTGAACAAATCTGTCCGTGCTCTAATTATGGAGGTCATTGTGTACAGCAGAAGCAAGTGAGAAGTTTGACAGCTTTGCATTCGTGTCAGGAGTGGAGTTCATAACATTTGGAAAATCATCAACTAGATGTCCTTTTTTTTATCTGAAGTCTCTGCTGTGCGTCTACACACTGGGGATCTTAATGATGGCCCTCTTATTTGCAGTTATTTCAGGAAATTCAATGACTTCCTTGCTGGGGTCATGAGCAAAATGAACAAGATAAGCATCTTTGAAGATTATGATAATGGTAACTGAGGCACAAAAAAAAAGAATTGTTTTAAAATTCACCCGCACGTTCTACATCTCCTTATCCCCCTACTTGGCAGGCAACCATTTTCAAAGGCGTGTTAAAAATACACATTAGACATTTTCACTGCGACTCCTATGTTGCTGTGAATGTTGTGATGTGTGGGGTTCAGCATTTGAGGATGAGAAAAATAAACACTCTTTACTACAAATGCTCAAAGACAGTTCAGATACAGTATCTGCTAAAAAGACACACGATAGTCCGTCCACAAATAGGGATTTACTCAGTGCAGGAAATGACATTTTTTTCTACATCATATGATTTTCAACAGCTGGCTTTTTTGTGCTGAATGCAACATGTGCCTACAATTACATGAAAATTGAAACCTTCCCTTCTTGGTGGGAAATGTAATATTAAATGCTTTTTCAATGCACTGAAATAAGAAACGCTTCGTGTAGACCAAGAAGTATTTAAGAGGGAGAATGTTGTTTTAAGGGGAAAAACTTGCGCATTTCACATCTTTAGTGAAGCTGTTGACTCATGCAATTTCACAGTGTTTAGCAAAAGCAAATTGGAATGGAACATTATTAGTGCTTTCTGTGCAAAACCCCAGATAAAGACTAAATGTTCAGGGAAATTTGCTGTTACAGCTGACCTCAGAACTGAAATGCTACATTAGCAAATTATGAAAGGTTTAGTAGGTGCTTCGCATATAATAACTGGAAAAGGACACGGTGACCTCGAAAGAAAAGGAAAATACATTAAGAAAATGTCAGGTATGGCCTTTGATCCGTGGGAACTAAATAAGTACTGACTGAAACATATGCATTTACATCACCAGTGGAGACCAAATGTCCACCAGTGTCACAAGCGGGTCACATCACCATAACATTATTCTTCTTCTGAACTTGAGGCTTTTTGTTCTTTCCTTTCTAAAGACATTAATTGAAACCTCATGGAGTAAAATGAAACATTTATGACAGTTTTTGGAAAGCAACCAATTTCCCTTATGTGAAAATTACAGTTGCTTTTACATTCTATCCACCTACACTCAACTTCCATTGACATTTCAGATGTGTTGGATACAGAAGCAAAACATCCAAACTGCTTCCCTACTCCTCAAGCTACTCCCTATTTCTCCAATTAAATGGGCTTTAAAATCTGTAGCTGTGTCCAAAAGTTTTTTTTTGTTTTGTTTGTTTTTTTTTAGGACGGAGTCATAGCGACGTTGTGCTGGCTATTCCTCCGCCAGTAGTGTGATCCGCATCACGCTTATGGCACAGAGGAGAAACTAATTTCTTCATGTGACTTTCTGTTTTCGCATGACTTTTTAAAATAATAAAACCAATGTCGTTATTTATGTTCCAAGCACCGGCAGCTAACGTACATGACCGGCGACTTTTGATGATGTCACTGAGCAGTAGTAACGTCCGTATATGAAGACACGATTTTTTCCACATCTCTCCGGTTGGTGGGATAAATGTTGGGAGAACCTGCAGAGGTAAGGAAGCAATTGAAAATATTTATTGTGTCACCTTGGAGATAGTTTAAAACAAAAGCCCTAATCGCACTACTGATGTATTAAATTTAGGAAACTAAAAGTCCTTCTACATTCCACATTCCTTTACCTGATTTTAATTTACTCTGCATCCACAAAGAATGACTATTTACCATCCCTGTGCACACCTTCAAAGACCGTTCCAGCATTGTAGAACCAAAGTAAGGGTGTAACTGAGAGACCACTTGTGGTTAAAATGGGACATGTAAGTAATAAAAGAAAATGAAAACTTCTCCTATAATAACAGCAAATGTGAATGTTGTGTTTGCGGTAAACATGTACTTGATACTCCAGATGGACTGCAGTCAGGATTTCTTCTCAGGAGTATTTAAAGGCGAGGAGGAAAAGCAAGGCTGACAGGTGGGCAGATTTGAGGCATTGGAGACGTATTTGTAAAACTTGTTGTGAACTTTCAGCCATACCTGCTGTCATGCAAAATAAGGTGTCAGGCTCTTAATCTGCGGTTTGGCCTTGCAACTGCTTCGTGAGTGTGTTCCGTGCAGTTGATAAACTATTTTGTTGTTGAAGCTTTCTTTGTTGATCTCTTTAGTGTCAAGTCTCTGATCACGTCGCACAGTGGGAACAAATACAAGGGTATGAAAACCAATCCTTGATTCTGCTCGGCTTATTCTTTAAAACCTTTTTATTTTTTGTTTATGAACTGTAGTTGTTGGAATGAATAAGTGTCAAATGAAGCATACTTTGCTGTTTAAAGCATTTCTTTTTAATAAAAAAATTCCTTGCAGTTTTACACACACACCATGAAAAGAAATTAATTAGAAACAACATGCAAAATGTTCCAAACAAAGCTTTGTAGACTCATGTTGGTGTCACAGTGCTCTGTCCAACCCTGAAAAACACCACTTGTTAACCCCTGATCCACCTCTGGAACTACATTTTTGAGATGTAACAAAAAGAAATGTCATGTCGTTACAGATTGCCCTATGTCCCTCTGCACTGTTAAATCTATTTTCTTTTTTTTTTCACATTGGAGGTAAAAGAAACAGCAACACGAAGCAGGTATGAGCCAGTTTCCATTGTAATAGTCCATGACAGTTTGACATTTTCACATGTTCTTTGTGGGATGTTTGTAGTCCATCAAACTAATGACAGTGCAGGATCCCCTCAGGTTGTGCATGGCCTATATGCCTATGCTCAACCTGATAGTTTTTTATTAAAAAAATATAATGATGGTCAGTTTCGATTTCTCTTTTTTTCCACTCAATAAAACAACCATTATCTTTCCCGCTTCAATGAAAATTGTGTTTTGGTATTTTTAACATAACTTTGTGGCATTTGTCTGATGATAGAGGATGTATATTTAGAAAATGCAACTCACATTTTTTTTGGCAATTTTTTATTCAAATCTTTATGAATCAGGAGAATATCAGAAATTTGTGTTCATGAAGGTTTTTGTCATATTTAAAGACCACTGGGAAAACTTATATAATAGATCAAAACATGACTGAGTGGATCTTTACTACTACTTTGGCAAATGGGATTGAAAGAAAAACTGACAACTTTTTGAGGATAATATCTTTTTTTTTTTAGTAATCTGAAGGTTGTATTTTATATTTTCAACCTCTGTATGTGGATTAAAATATTTTTAAAACATACCGTGTGTTCGACTGCCTAGTTGTGTGTGGATTTTGCACTTTTGTTTGGATTTCGTGTGACATTTCCTTAGATCTTGTCATGCTCAAGTTTCCCAGGCATTCCCACCAGGTTTGGGTTGTCAATCATCCGCAGCTATCTTGATTTGTGTTATGAATTCTCAGTGTAGGTAAATATCTAGTTCTGGTTCTTCTTTGTCAGGTTATCTGCTCTGCCACTCCTTTATTGGTCCCTTGAGTTTGAGATGTCTATGTTTGTTTAATGAATATCTAAATTTTCTGCCTTTTCATCTGGTTTCCTGCATTTTGGGTCCTACACCTCCAGTTCCTGACAAACTGCTTTTACAGTGATAATGCAAAACAAAAACATGTTATTTTATTTGTTTGTGTCACCAGTATTAGATTTTTGCTTACAATAATGCATCCGGAATTACTTTTGTGAAGGGAAAAAGAAATAGGATTTCATATTTTTCTGATTTGAAAATGTTAAGATTATTTGCAATGTTTGCAAACGTGGAACATCTGTGGTAAAGCTGGAGCTACAGGAGACATAACCGACAGCTGGGAAGATTATATGTAACAAGGAGGCATGAGGCAACCAGGAGATGCGAAGTTCAGGACTCTGCCCTCCCTGTTGATGATTAAACATGGGCATAACTGTCAGTGATGACCAGTTCCAATGCACAGTCCTATGCACAGTGTAAACATGGTTGAATCAAAGTCCGAAGAATACTTTTGTATTAACATCACAAAATGGGAAAAAAAATCGTAATACTTATCCATGAAATCTCACTTTTACCAACTTTGAATCACCTCATTTATTCGGTAATGTACTGTACTTCACTTATTCATTTTAAAAAGGTTCTAGTGTCTGGGGATTGCTCTTAACATGGCATTAGAGAGTCTATTTCTCTTTGTAGGCAGCTGAGATGATTTTAATGACGTCTAGTGGGATCTTCTACATTCTTCTGATGAAGATCCAGAGGGGTTCAACTCTATGTGGCTCTCTGATAAGTCTCACTTTTAACTCTTGTTTCAATTCATTTTTATTAAAGAAAATGCAGTTTAAATATAAATATTTGGAAAATAAAATAAAAGTTTCTATTATGTCAGCATCAGCCTTTTTTTGCCGGCTTTTACCCTTACTGACATTTACTGAGGAGCTCTGCCAAGGGAATCCTATAGAAAAGGAAATAAAAACATTTGGCTAAATACAAGAGAGCTGTCAGGGTGTCCTAGTGCTTTGCAGTGAAAAAGTGGCCCTGTGGACCACATAAGAAAAGACCATTCACTGAATTGATGGCCTGGGCTTCATTCGTCGTCCAAACTGCCATCACATAAAGGAACATTTTGTCACTTCCAGTCCATAACCAGTGGTGGTGTGCTAAACTAAAGCACGGACAAATCTTATCGCAGTACTCTGTCAAAGTCCCAAACGACCAGTGATGACAGACAAATGAACAAACAAAAAAGAGGTCGAAAGTAGTTTTACTACTAAGTACCCAACTTTAAACACAATCTCAGTTTTATTGTTTGTTTGCCAGAAATGATTAATTTTATAATAATAAAATATTATTTTCTTGTTATATAGACTTTGTCATTTAGTTTTAATATTTCAAAAATGAAAATTGTTCACTCATTTCCACCAATCACCCCTATATGCTTTTTGCTCATTTTTCCACTGATATAGAAGTTCATACAATATTTGGCAAAGTAAGTCAAGTCATCAGTGCTGACTTTGATAACACATTTAAAGTTACAAGTAATCCATTTTGAGGTGTGCATTTAAGCAAAAAACATGAAAATTGCAGTAAATCTTGCTGCAAATCTTCTGCCCCATATGGTATGAGCTCTAACTCAGGGCTGCAACAGATATTTGCTGGAGACCCAGAACTAAGGAGAAATATGCACATTTAGTGACAGCATTTACTTTCAATCACACAGAATTTGTGTTCCACAAATATTGCATGAACTCTAAATTATGTTTGGGTTAAAACTCACTTCAGATACCCAACACTTATTTGATTGATCTGAGTAAGGATGTGCTTCAAAAAAAAAAAGTCTCGTTCAAAACATGATCATAACAGGAGGAAATCAGAAGGAATTTTTCTGAGACTTTTTAAAAACTTCTTTGGAAAAGTTGACATTTTCTTTGTTTACTAGCCACTCCAATGAAAATAATATATATATATATATACATTAGTACTGCAGCATCTCCAGCAGAACTGAAAACCAGGGCTCAAGACAAAGCTAACAGGTGTACCATTGTTAGAAAAGCTTTTAACATCAGGCCCCCCAAAAAGTACCACCTGAAGTCTTTGTTAAAACACCTCAATCACAGCTGCCCCTTCCTGCAGAGATGTTTTTTTTTTTTTTACAGATCCTAAAAGTCTGCTTCCAGGACAGGGCTCCTTAAACATCTACAAATACACAACTGAAGCATACTCAGCTTAAGGACTTCATTGTTAGCACCAGTCTGCCCGCAGAAATCAGTGAATGTATGCTTAATATTGAATGAATTCAATAAAGCACAGTGCACATTTTACTAGGAATAATGCATCCTCTGTCAAAAAACATCAGATATGTACAGAAATATGATTGTATGATTAGTTGTTAACATACTTGTAGATAATATAGAGATTTAAAAAACCATTAACACATTAGTAAGCTCAAAATCTTGCATGTTTTCCATTATATTCCATTAGTAGAAGTAGCATTTCATGGTGCTATCCATTTTACATGAAGACATATTGACAGCAATGCAGCAAAGCCTTCAGAGTGCAGCTATAGTGCATCATGGACATGGCTGGGTGCCCTCTTCTGTTATGCTCATAAAGCACCAAAAAGATCAATGAATGCAGGGGTTCCACCTCGTGTAGTCTGGAGCCTTGCTAAAAGCCTCCGTGTCTTGTTTAAAGATGAACCTGGAATCCCTGGCGACTCACCTTACACCGTGAGGGGAACCCCTTCCCCCAACAACACAGACATTCTGTGTCATATCTGAGGTTATCTTTATCTCACCGTCATTCACAGCTAGGGAATCGGCACTTCTCCCGTCCGTCACAGTTTTCTTTTTTACCTCTAGTGTTATTCAGGCACACCTAATTAACTTCCGGTAACAAAGGGTGCTGCCTTTGCTGTTCCACAAACCTATTATTGGGTGAGTTTGCAGCCTGATCCAACGAGCTGAATGTCACGCTCTCCTTGGGCTGATCAATCCAAGCGATCAGATATCAGACACCTGATGGATGGCTCTAACCACAAATTGCAGACTCACAAATGCACACACACAAACCCAATTGAGACATATTGTCGGCTATATTGCATTCACACACACAGTTCTGGGGGAATCCACACAAACATGAACCAGACCGAGGCTCAGGCCAAGGACGAGATTTGTCAGCAGACAGACATGCTGAGCTGCAAGCTTTCCTTCCAAAACCCTTTGTCTTTCTTCTGTTTCAGCCATTATATCATCTACATGTCTGCTTGAACAGATGACTGGGACCTAGAAAAAGCCTTCTATTAATGCAAAGGCTGGATTATCAAATCCTCAGTGACTGAAAATCACATGGGTTTTTCCTAAGGTCACTGATGTGGTTTTTATGTGTTTCATGCCATTTCATGCACGGAAAGAGTGAAAGAACCTGTTTTATCAAAAAAAATATATTTTCTTGACTCATAAATGATTTTTATGAATCACTAAACCAATGAAAAGCTACATTTGAAGCTGGTCATGACCAAAGCTTTGGTGACACGTTCCTAATCCTGGTAAAGAACTTGCTGCTGGGTACACCACAAAAGCCTTCATCACAACTGCCCTTATGGGTGGATACAGGCTGTTTGTCGGTGAAAAATTGGCAAACCTGTAATTTTAAGTTAGACAACCTGACGCCCCCGTAAGGAAAAAATATTCATGCATGTTTTTTTTTCTGTGGGCATGCTGTGGGCGTCAGGGTCAATGTGGGTCCCAAGGCAAGGCAACCCTTAAAGCTACGGCCTAAGTCTGTAGCCACAGAGGGACCCCAGTCTGGATCTCCTTTTACCGGTCCCCAGCCCGGACCAAATAGAGGGTTGTGTCAGGATGGACATCCAGTGAAAAACTCTCTGCCAAACCAAAGATGCGGACAAGTGAAAGCTGATTTCAATGTGGCGACCACTGACCGGAAATGCTGAAAGGTGAACACCAACATGCTGCGGGCGTCAGGTTGTAGTGTCCACTTAAGCAACATGTAGGGATGAGGGGAAGTAGGTAAGACCCAAGTGTGTCTTACAGTTTTTTTTTACTTTTTTCTATCTCCTCTGAATCCTACTGACTGCGTAGTGTTGTCCAAGGGAAAGGTGTAGGCTCTTTGTGCGCCCAGTGCATCCAACCCTGCTATTAGAAATGAGAAACTGAGATAATCAGAATGTAGTTTGTCTGGGGGTCCTAAGGGCATCTCACAGGCACTGATGTATCACGAGCACATTTGGCGCATAAATAATTTGCGGTCATAGCCTTTGTTTTATTCTTGACTTAGTTTCAAAACTATGTGTCATGTTGGGGCATATAAAGTTGGGTGATTGTACAGTTTCTGCTCCTTTTCTCAAAATGATTTCCTTTTAATGATCCAACCCTAAATCAAGGTTTGCCTGGATACCAAAAACTCTATACAGCAACAAGCTGTGCTAACATTGATGTTTATTCTTTAAACAGACACCCAACGGGATGCTGTGGATCCAAAGATTTGGTAAAACCTCGTTTAAAGACAGAAAAAAAACTGCTATGCAGATGATTTGATCTTATTCCTGTATATCTTTAGAAAGACAGGTACAGCCAAGACCAGGAATAGACACATTCAGTAGAAATTGCTACTAATAATCATTTCAAAGTGAAAATTAACCTCAAACTTTAAACCAATTACATCAGCTTCTTGGTATATTCTTCCATTGCATTCTGCATGGAACATTCACCTGAATCGCTGTCACCGTGGTGCAGGCCAGGTTCATTCTGAGGCTCTTGCTTTTTTCTTCTATCAGTGGTTGATCCGAAAGCACCCTACAGCTTTTCTTTTATCCTTTTACTGTTTTTGTAAGTGTTCAGCAATAATGCATATGTGAGTACATGCATCAGTGTCTTCACTTCACTTTCCCTTCTGATTCTGCATTGTAAGTCTGCCTTTTCAACTCACAATATCTCATTATCTCTCTGCCATAACGTGTTTTTTTGCTCCTGTGTGTGTTGCTCCCCACCAAGGCTGACGGTACTCTTCACAGTTTCTGTCATCAGCAAAGTGCTCCCCTCTGACACTGCAATGGCTTCTTCATTCCACTAAAAAACATGCTTCTATAAATCCTCATCAGTTCTTCATTCCTTTTTACCACTGCTGTATTTTATTTTATTTATTCATGTATCTATTTATTTTAAGTAGAGCTGGAGAGCTGACTGAAATCTAAAGTTTTCTATGGGATGACCTCCACTTTGTTGTAAATTTGTGAGCCGCTTCGTGAGCTTAGTTGTTTTCGAAAAAACTAAAAATCAAAGCATGAGGTTATGCAAACTTTCTTCCTTTAAAGGTTTTTTAGGTTAAAACTGTGAGGTCACCGTGTATGACACATTCATTGGAAAGGACAACACAAACACACTCAGGGCTGCATTTACCACAGATATGGGGATTTAATTTACGTTAGATTTCCAGTTAATTTGGCGGTCAGGAAAGCGGCTGGTGATTGAGAGGAGCTGCTATAATGTGGCCTGCTAAATCATTGCCAGCACGAGCATTTACTCTCCACTCTCCACTGACAGCAAGCGGTGCTGGGATCTTAGCAGACAGTGGATTAATCTAATCAAAAGCATCATAGCATAACATTATGTGCTCATTTGTACAGCTGCAAATCATTCTCATCAAGAAAATGTGCTGACATCAATCAGGAAAAACAACCAACTGAGAGGTCTTGATTGTCTCCTCCACTTTCAAAAGTTTTATTTATATTTATAGAATAATAATTTGCATCTACATGAGCAGCAGAAAAGCGTATTCATTGACTATAAAGTTCCTATTATCTTACTGCACATTACAACTGGAAAGAGAATGGAAAGAGCTTGAGGTGTTTTTGAATGCATGGAAGATGTGTAATTTTTTTTGTTTTCTTTTTGAAGGGAAATGGGTTTAGGAATTCAATCAGCTTTGGAGAGCCAAAGCCGTTTGTGATCCAGCTCCACTGTGGTGTCTGTGTCCTGCGTGCACAAGTGAAAACAGCAACAATGGGGGAAAAAAAAGATCAAAAGGAAGAAAAAAAAAGAAACAGAGAAGACACTGAAGCAAACACCAGTGGAGCATAACATAAAGCATTGCTCTTTGAAAGGAGCCAAGGAGGGCCTGCCTGTGTGCACATAAATTACCCTTTCAAGAAACAGAAACAAAATTAAACCTACAAAACTTCCTTACAAGATGGTGCCTTCTTGCCATACAACCAAAGCACTTCAATCTCTGTTACAGTTTTACACCAAACACAAACGAGTGCAAGAGCTATTGATCTAGGTGTATACTCCTTTTTATTATCTCCTCTCCCATCCAAAGGCAGTTTTCCACTTTGATAGCACTACTGTCGTAGAAAAGCATAAATTCTCAAGCTCATTTGCTGTGAGGAGGCGGATAAATGGATGTGAAATCAAGCAATGAAAAGCCAACATGGCATGGTGCAGAATTTTATCCTGAGCTCATTAAGAAAAGCATGTTGCCTTCGTCACTCTTAATGCTGCACAATATGCTGATAGATTTTTTTTGCTTTTTCTGTCTGGTCCCCAGATTTTCATAAATGCATTAAATGTCAGATATTAAACTGAGCTGAGATTTTACTCCTTGGCACACTGGTCATGGGAGAAATCAAGCTTGGCCTCAACTTGTCAAACCAACTGTGGTGCATAGAGGATGTGAGGAAAAGGATCCTGAAGTCTCTCTATGCTTTATGACAATCGGGCAGCTGTGTGTTGGGGAGGCAAGACTAAATAGGGCTGTGTGGAGTCCCAGAACTGCCCTGATCAAAGGCGCCTCTCTCTCCTTGCTGTCAGTTTCTAATGTCTTCTCTGTTTCTTCTGCACCCTGCCTTCCTGTATGCCTTACTGGCAGAAGCACTGGGCTAATGTGCATGGAAGACAGACCAAAACTAAAACTTTAAATACATTGGTACATGCAATCAGATTGCAACCGAGCTTGGTTGGAGGTTGGGATCTTAAATACATCCATTTTACTTTAATGCTCTACTGTTGTCTTTTCAGTTTCAAGAAAACGTCTGCATTGTAAAGGGATGTTCCACCAGGGGAGCTCTGTTTGTTGAATTACTTTGAATGTTCTTTCACACCTGCTCACCTACCTCCATCTTCTCTTTTCTCCACTCCTCAAAAACCTGCACAGGAGGGAAACAAGCCCGGAGGTTCCTGCCTTCTACAAGAATGCTAATTAGATTCACAACAACGAAGAACCTCTTCCCCAGTTTGCTTTATTCGTAAACTTACCGGGCCTCCCAGGATAAAATCTAGAATTTCTTCTATTGTACTGGGTTTTTGGAAGAGGGTGCTTTTACAAAAGCTTTACTATGTAAATCTTACATAGTTAAATATGAAAAGTCTAGATTTTTACCCAAAGCATGTTTTTCAAACCCTTTCTGTTTTATTGTTATGTCAGCAGAGACCTATTCAAGATTCCTCTTTATCTTAAACCCAGTGAGTATTTCTTTTTTTTCTTCTTCTGGGCTTAAAAATAACTGCTTTTAAATGAGCCTCCAATGATCAACGAGTTCAATTAGTAGGCAAACTTTAACTGTAACTAAACTTTTTTTGACAGTTCCATGTCAAGTCTTCAGAAAATCCCTTCACACCTCCACTTGTATTGACATTACACGCCTACATCTTTTTTTTGTATCATCCTGTAACATTAAATGCTAGAATAAAAAAACATCAAGACATTGTAGTCAATGTCAATAAAATGTTGACTTATGTTTGTGGAACTGTGCACATCCTCAGGTAATATTCTTGATTTAATTTGGGGGGTGGGAGCACATCTATTTACATTTTTCTTAATTTCTTTTCCTGATTTTTAAGAGATTTTTATGAGAGCACCTGAGGTTGCCCTTCCTTGAAATAGACACTGAAGGCAAATTTCTGCGGTGAGCGGTTTTTCATAGTCTCTTTTTTGATGGATCTTGCAGAACTTTTACTTTGTTTTACCCAATTACTCATTTTTCTGACACAGAAAAGATTGTCTTTTTATATTGGCTTTGCACCAATATGCAACACATTAGTGTTGCATATTGGTGCAAAGCTGTTTTTCTCTGCTTCAGAATCTGCTGGAATTAGGTTAATTGAGCAAACAGTTTAAAAGTTATGGTACTTAAAAGAGTGGAAACTCGGGTGTTAAAGTCCAACTTCAACATTTATTTTCTTGTGGCAAAATTGTTCCTGGTGGTCTTTTAGATATGATAATGCAGTTTTTAACAAAAATCCAAATGTATAAATATGACATAATAATCTCATGGAGGTCCATGCATAATATATGTGCAATATATTGATATAATAATAATAATAATAATAATAATAATAATAATAATAATAATAATAATAATAATAATAATAATAATAATAATAATGTTCAAATGCAATATATTTATATAATATCTATATATTATATTGCAATTTCTTTCTCCCACTAGCTTATAAGTCCACCTATTTTGCGGTGCAACAAAAATGGCCAGCAATGTTAGAGCTATTCAGGCGTTTGAGCTAGACGCCAGCTCCATCAAGGGAAACATAGACGTACAAATGGCATTTTTTGTCAGGTCCTGATTCACAAGAATTTGAAAAGACTCACTCAGAAAAAACAATTATAAGCTTAATTTTCATGTCCTTCATCGTGAAAAAAATGTCATAAGAATATGTTAAAAACACCAAAAACACAATTTTCACTGGATTGGGTCTTTCAAGAACGACTAAATAGAGTTTAAATCTGATCTAGAAAAGATGTCTGCATCAGAAAAATTGAACTACAGTTTGCCCTTACACAGTGGATGTAAATATATTAGATATTTGGTAGACATAAAAAAAAGTCATCTGGAGCAACACTCTTCCCTCTTTGAGGTCCTCAATGGAATAATCCAACATGACTTAGAAAATAGGATAAAAATGTCTAGTTCTTCTTGTTTTTTCTATCAAAGTAGTAGAATAAAAAAAAAAACAGCTGGACTTGGTTTATCTTTTATTATTGAAGACATTTCACCTTGGTAAATGTTGCGTGAACAAGTCTTTACGCATTGTGTAAATGTAAGACAAACATGCTCTGCTTAAACATTCTCCATGAATTACAATGAGTTTGGGAATTGTTTTTCCTCCACAAGGAGCTTAACATAGAACAGAAACAATCAGGAAGATACATCTCCATTTGTTTATAATTAGATTAAGCAGAGTGGACGGGTCTAAATCTCCCAGGATAATGCTTTAGATTGTAGCTCTTTTTGCAGTACAAGGCTTCAAAACTCCCTCTCTTCAAGTCCTCCATCTCATCACTCTTTCCACTTCACAACAGCATCCTCCTTCCCACCAAATCACTGTCTTTGCACCTGTAACCTGTGGGTGAGTGATGATTACACCTTCCAAAGCAGAAATTGACCCAAAGTCTAGTGCTGACCTCAGTTTCACATCTCCCCCTCCATCTAAACTGACTAGCACCAAGAAATGCCGAAACAATGATGTGCACCTGTAGAACGCGCTGGAATATTTCTAATGAAATATCATGAGGGGGAAATATGCCTGAGCTTTTTCATTGTAAAATAAATGGCACACTATGCCTCCACAGTCCCCACTATCCAAAGCTCAGGGGACAAATGACAGATGATGAAACCTGATTCTTTGCATGCAACATCCCGCAGAGCAGCAACAAACTAATTTTCCCTACAAGAAAGAACCGCAATGACTTCCCAAGCCTCCCCGTAGCTCTGCTGGGAAACTGTGAGAAGACAGAAACAGCAAGGAGAGATGGAGGTTAAGGGCACAACACACAAGAAAAAGAAAGGGAAAAAAAACAGGGAAAAGATGTGAGGGATTGAATAGAAGGGTGGTTTGAAGAGAGACGAGATAGCACCGAATTGTGTGTGTGTGTGTTGGAGGGTGGGTTGCACACAAGAAAAACGACACACTTTCCTGGCTTATTTACACGTAGCTGCCAGTATGACAGGTAATTTGGGCAAATTCTCCACAGAGCCCGCAGCAGACGGTGAGGGGATAAAGACGAAAGGAGAGAGCAAAAGAGAGAAAAAAGGGAAGGGAGGAAAGAGGGAGGGGAACGCGGGGAACAAGCAGTGAAAAGGACGTGCGCAGACTACCTGACACGGTGTGAGTTAGGTCTGAGAGCACGATAGCAAATGGGTTTCCAGATTCCAATCAGAGGAGAGGAGCGGAACAGGGGGCGGGGGTTAAGAGATGGAAGGATGAGGGTGTGTTTGGAAGAGGCAAGAGCGAGTAAAGGAGGGGCGGCAGTCATCCTGTTGACAGAGTCTGATCATTTTATTTATCTTCAGCAAGAAGGAGATATCAAAAGCACTTTTTATTTCAATTTCTCCTTTTCCTGTTGAGGCTGGGAGATCAAGCAGCAGGCAGGAATGGCTGAGGCAAAAGGAAATGCGTTTATGCTCAGGATTTATTCATGTTTGTGCATCTGTGTGTATTCATATGTGTGAGTGAAAGCACGTGCGTGCGAGCCTTCATCTCCCTGTACTTCATGTTGAAGCAAAGTAAACTCAAGGCCCATAGAAAGGTTATGTTTTTGTTCTCACAGCTGCTTTTCAGTGCTCTGAGCCAATTAGAAAACACCTGTTAATGAAGCCAAAGCCCTCTTTTTTACCTCTGCAAGTTTAGAGCGTTCTTCTCCCTTTTAGCACACCAGTTGATGTTTGAACGGCAGTCACAGAGATAACAAGGTGTTTGCCCCCGCAGGTGAAGCTTCCCCTCAGGGGGTCAGGCGTCTGTGCTGTGCCGGACCCTCTTGTGGCGTCCACCTTCAACGGTGACTCATGCTGTATTCAAGGGAGTAGCACTTATCACGTGGTGACCTTTTCACCTGACCTCCCCGTGTGCTCCGAGCTTCACAGACATGGTCTGTTTCTCTCTCGACACACACAGAGTGGAGATGCTGCCACGGGCACGTGTGGTACACACACCTGGGCACACTGCTGCATGAGCACATCATGCACCGCTCTCCTGATGTCAGCGAGTCTTCCAGATTCAAGCTGAGAAAAGGCTTGATTAACAAATGTGCATGTGAGAAATGTTTGCATGTGCAATTACACTCTGTCATTGCTTTTGAAGAGCACCAACTCCTGTTGCCCACCATCTGCACGGCAGACGGCTTCATGCAGAGGAGCACACCCCGAGGAGCTCGTCGTCTTTAAGGTCATGACGTCAGAGAAGAGGGAGAAACAGAGATTCAGCTTGAGAGGAGCTGAGGAGTTGATAGAGCAATACATACATAGAGGGACTTCACGTAAAAAAAAAAGAAAAAAATGAAAAGATGCAGAAAGACAGAAGGGTCACACGACACAGACAGGAGAGAAACCAAAACACAAAGGAGTCAGGACAGATGTCTACATCTTCTGCTACAGAATTAGAAAGAGGGCTCAGAGGAACCAGTACAGGTGGTACGAGCCTGAGCCGATGATTCCCGGCAACAACACATAAAAACTGAGAAAGGATTATCACTTTTGTTTCGGTAAAAAAATGTGTTTGCAGCATGAAACAGTCTTACTGCAACAACAAAACACAACTGAGGAACGGATAAGCAAGTGTGACATTGGGAATTACTAGCAGTGATAAATAAGGAGATAACAATGAGGCGAAGGGGGGAAAAGATTCAGCTGATTATCAGTGTTGATGACGGCAGTGACGGTGGTTATCATAATAAAGGTGGTAAAGATCAAACATGGTATGATGTCTTGATTATGTGAGAGAAAAGCTGAGTTGATTAAAATTGTTACTGATAGTGGTGATGACAGTGGTATTTTAATCACAGAGATACCGGATTTTATATGTTCTGCCATCATTTAGTACAGCAGGAAGCTGTTATATAATGTAATCATTATGTCGTTTTTTTTTTTTTTTTTACATTTCAGAACACAGTTCCTCATTTGACTTCATAAATATTCAACAACCACCCTACCCAAGGCTATAAACGCCAGTGTCACTCACTTGCTTTTATTATAAAATTCAGTATGACTACCATAAAAAAGTGAAACTAGGTTTACATGGTTGATCTATAGAGGAAAAAGGCTTTAATGTGTTTTCTGCCCCCTTACTTTAATGTAGGAAAGGTTCATCCAAACTATTCTGCACCAATAAAACAATTCATCATGATAAATCAATAGCTGCTAATTTGCTTGTAAATTTGATAAAGCCCTCTACAAATACACAAAAAAGGTCTGCTCATATGCTAATGTTATTCAGCTAAACAAAATTCAATTATTTTGTAGCAAAGTATTGAATTTTGGCTGGAGAGTGATAAAACATGCTCCATTTTTCTTCAAATCCAGTACATTTCCATAATTAAGGAATCCAGCAGGAAAAAGCAGCACATTAATCAGTTTAAACCTTACTGTGGGTGGTTGCATCTTGATTCATCATTGATACATTTTTGAATTTGATGGAAACGTTAAACCTAATGACATTTAGATCCATTTGTTCCCGCATTAAAAGTCCCAGATAAGAAAATCTTTGCAGCAGAGTTTGCTAACAAGTCCATCCCTATTTCACATGCTTGGGTCAATGTTCGTTAATTAAAGTAATGCATTAGCATAAACACAGCTTACACTCTAAAGAATATACTATGGAAGCTTATAAAAACCTAAATGTTAAGCTTTACAAAATTGACTATTGATTAAAACTGCATTTTGAGGATGTCTTTATTAAAATCCGAATGAAAATGCCGTTTGAAAAAGCTCTCCTTTGTGACGCAGAAATATGCGGGCCAAAGTCTCCCTGCTCTGCTTTTGATGCATGGGTGCATGTTGATAATAACTTTCTTTATCTTTTTTTTTGTTTTGCTTTCACCATGGTGACAACACTGCTTAAAACAACAGCCAAAAGGATGGAAACTCTCATCAACAAGTTGTAAAAATGGAGTCCTGACTTAATCACTGATTAAACTCTTAAAAAAATAAACAAAATGAAACCTTAATAAAAAGGACAAAATTGGTAGTTATGGAAATCCTGGCTTCCTATAACATATCTTTGCTAAATTATACAGTGCTGTGTGTAGATGATTTAACAGTGACCCAAATAAAATATTTAGATTGATATTTCAACCATTAATGTCTACAGCTACATCCTTCTCTTGCCACACGGTGCCAGAAAAATGCATTAAAAAAACATTTTTTTTCTCGATTTGGGAAATAAATGTGTACGTAAAAGTACACAGTGGCTATTATCTCTGTTTTTAAATAAAGTTAAGCTATGTCAGATAGTACAGCACTATATTACTGATTCTAATAATAATGTAAACACAAATCTCCAAGTTATAGATGAAGTTTAATGTATTAGTGACATCTATACTGAGAAAGAACAAACAAAAAACACAATTTAATTCTAACACTGGTATTTTTTTAATGTCAGCATTTGCATATCATACATTTCTGAGGTGCCGTTTTTTTATTAGGCTGTTTCCTCTTAGCACAATTCACAGTTAGCATATATCTTGTGTAAACAAAACTTTGATTAACTGGTCTTTACTTTGACCCCAATCTTAGAAAAGCCCAGATGGGCCCCTACTCGGCATTGCTTTACACAGGTAATGTGAAGGAGGTCGTCCGTCAACACTGTATAATTAACTGGGTGGTCTGAAAACGCGCCTTTAGGATACCATTAACCTGTGCTAGCTTAACAAGGCTGTGCAAACAGTCCAAATATACCAGCAAACACACTTCTTAGGCTGGAGTGAGTGGGCGAGAAAGGAGGAAAATCCATTTCATGAATATTGAATTTCATTGTGAGGGTGAAAAAACTGCTTTGCAGTAGATCATTCTTTAATGACCCCAAAGTCCACACACATGAATCTTTTAGCACAGCTGTCCATTTGATATGAGGGAAAGAAAAAGGGGGGAAAAAACTGAGAAGGGAGAGTCACCCCCCTGGGATTTGACAAACCATGTGAAAAGTCTTGGGCTGATCACCTCAATCATTTCAGGTGGGTCATCCCGCTCTTTGTAGAAAAGAAAGCCGATAGAATCTTTTGGAATTCTGAAGAGAAACAACAGAAGCATCTGGGTCCAGAATTTAGGAGCCTAACATTAATGCAGTGTTTTATTTTGTGAATGCTTCAGGCTGAGCTTTTTTTTTTTTTTTTAAATCACACTGACAGGAAAAGCTTCCCACTGAGATTTTTTCCTTCCAAAGTGATCCTTGCTGATTAGTCAAGAGGTCTGACTCCTTTCCTGGATTCCTCTCTACTGTCAAAACTGTCCTGTTTCAAGCAATTCACAAACAGCTCACTATCCTCACAAAGGCTGATCATGGAAGCCAACAACACTATGGATCCCATTTGCATGCAACCCCAATGTAAACCTGGAACCTTTCTGCTTTATTCTCCAAAAAAAATATGATACATTTCCATTCAACTAATACCCCTTCAGTCATCATAATGTAATCCCTCAGGCAGTGTATAATATTATGATGAGCAGCTAAAACGGATCCTGGTGACAAATGGAAGAAAAGAGCTTTGAATGCAAAGATAAAACATGAGTCAGCAAAAGACAGGCAAGTTTATTTATCATCTTAACATGTTGTGACTCCACAGCTCATATCTAAATTCCATAATGCGACCCAGAATATATAAAAATGGAATACATTAGATTAAAAGGCCAGCAAGGCACAGAATCACAATAGAATAAGTTCAACAAATTATTTAGCACATTAATTTATCACTTGATGTTGCTTTTTATTGAGCCGCATTGAGGGTAAAAGGTTTCCTCCCTTCTTCTGAGCTGCTTGAAGTCAGCACGAGATGCAGGTGTGGGAACACAGGCATGAAATTAATGTTGCGACCAACTTGGCAGGGCTAATAAATAAAACAACCGGCTAAAGTCAGTCACAGCCTTGCATATGGTGTAGTTCCATCTCAATTTATCTTCATGTGTCTTTTCCAGAAACTCCATTTCAAGTCTTGCTCTGAACATTACTGTTTTCATCCACTTCTTCACATGCAAACCCCATTAAAGGTACCGCTTCAAACAGCCTGGAGAAAGTGGATTTTAAAGTAAGGCATATATTCCCACAACAAATTTAAAAAAATAAGACTCAACAAATATTACTCTAAGAGGAGACACTTCTAATGAAGTTGGGCTTTTTGCCTTGTAAAAGTAACAACTTAATATGCCTTTTAATCTCTTACAATAACTTAACATTGAATCATTCATCCATCCATCTACCCATCCATCCATTTTCTGTACCCATGTATTTCTTTTCAGGCTCATAGGAATGCTGCAGTTTACCCTGTCGGCCGCAGGGTACACTCTGGATGCCACTGTTGCAGAACATCTGCCAATCAGCAAACGCAAAATTCTAAAATTCAAATGTTTTTTTCTATTTGTTTTTTCTATGCTTTTTATTTTGTACAATATGGTTCGTGCCTCAGTCGGTAATACATTAGAACTATCTAGCACTAAACTATAAATAAGTCAAAAAATATATTATTTTTTATGCTACAGTTGATAGCACAACAAATCAAACTTGAGCAATCAAGCTATAGAAGACATGGGTTTCTAAAAGATAGTTTTTTAACAAAAATAGAGCTTTTCTGAGGATACTTTGCAGTTTCAATTTAAATGTATTTAAATTTTACATTTTTTTTTTCTTCAAAACCAAATGGAAATGTTTATCAAATCTAAAGCATATTTTCTCTTTGCATTATATCAAAAGTAATTGGTGTGATGCTTGGCTCTGTAATGTGACTTGCCAGTTATGGCAGTTTTCTCAAGTTATATTAATCATTCATGTTTTCATGTCAGCAGCACACAGCTTCAAGAGTTAAAGACAGCAGAGACCACCTTTGCTGTAATGGAGAAATAGCTGCTTTTAAAAATGTATTTTTTCACTCCAAGTCAGAGGTCGTTACAACAGGTTTGTTGCATTTTTATTTTCATGACAAACCTACCATTGGGGTAGAAGTGACTGAGACATGTTCTTTCTCTCATACATCATGCACATACCTAATGAGGTGTGCAGAAGTCAGAACAGATCGTTTTTAATGACTCAAAGGATTCGCACGTGAATCTTTATGAAGTTACAAAGAAGAAAGGTTTGGTGAGCTGTAAAGAAAAGTTTGGACTGAAAATCTCATTTGTTACAGGTGGTCGTCCACTTGACTAGACAAAAAGAATAGTAAAGGTACTGAGTTAAACGGTCCACTGCACTGACCTGTACCCAAAACTGAATATCCATCAAAGCATGAATTAAAAATGTTGAAACAACTTACTGTTGATTAATGTCATTGCTTTTGACAACTTTTTTAAAAAAGCGTTTTCACTTTACAGAAATGTTATCTTCTCCTTTGAGTTTTTCTTCACACTCTTTCATTGTTATTGCTTTAAATTTCTTTACTTAAATCAAAAATGAAACCTGCCAAAGGAGACTATAAATACTTATGATGAATCCTTCTTTATTAATGTATTATTCATCAACCTACTCTTATCCACAGCTGTAATTTTTGATAGTGGGATACTGCCTTAGAAACTTTTTAAATACAGTACAATGTAAAAGCTCTAAATCACAGGTACTACTTATGTTTCTACTTATGTTCATTTAGAAGTCTAATTACAGATGAAACAAAGCTGTTCCTTAATCAAGAGATCTGTGCTGGAATGGTATATGGATTTCTTTTCTGTGGTTATCAGAGAAGAGGTGTTAAGAAAACTGGTTGAGTTCTTTAAAATGCTCCATCCCTGTGAATCTCTGGCTGTAGATCTCCAGCAGAGATGACAGTGGGACACTAATGATCCTCTCTGTTGTTCGGATGGTTCTTTTTAGGTATATTGTATGCTGTTCCCAAAACAGGAGGTGATGCAGTGTGCCATGTGTGCCATGATGGAAAACCATCACAGCTGGTTTAGAAACCTGGCTACAGAGTTGGTTGACAAACAAAACCGTAGAAGTTTGTCAATGATGCAGTGCATGAGGTGGAATGATGGTTAAAAAAGCTCCCCAATGAGCTCCAAATAAAAAAAGTATCACACAAAGATAATGTTTTGCGTCTAGTACAGAATTCTTAATACTTAAAGATCCACTCCAATCATCTTTTGATCCATTTTAAAAGCATAGCCAGTGGTCTTTTGATTATAATTACTCAATTTTCAGGCAAAAAAAAATGTTATTTTCTAGGATATCTGCAGTAGCGGCAGTAGTTCACCATGAAATCACCTTTGACTCGTGGGAGGGACTGTTGGCATGGAGTAAGCCTCCCCTCATTTCTCATGATCCCTTTGTTTACACTCTCTCCCGCTAGCTTACAGCCCCTCACAACCCCAATCTAATATAAAAAAAAAAATGACGAGCAATTTCTGAGTCATCCAACCGTACAGTTTTGAGCCTCACGGTAGCTCAGACGAGGAAAACGAAGACATACGGATCTATTTGTCTGCAAGTGACTACATCAGACTGGAGAGTAGCAGGGAGCGTACGGCCTGACGATGTGTGTACAAGCTTTTTCAAACTGCATTTTTTTGTCTTCTCCCAATTGCAGTTTTATTCTTCATTATACATATATATATATATATATATATATATATATATATATATGTCCTCCATCACAATTTTCATTTTTAAGTGACACAATGGGCACTTGTATGACCTACATAGATTGAAAAGAGCACTGGTTCATGTGTGCATCTATTCTTTATTCTGTAATTCCTTTGTTTTTTGCTCTTTATATCCAGCATAAAAACTGATCATTTATACGCCTATTTGTGTGCTCAATGCCAGGGATGCTGGGAACACAAAAAGTCCTTGTAATTTTTCTTGTCTAAAATTTCAATTTGACAGCATATCCACATATGTATATCCTCATTGTTTGTACTTTAGCTCAAAACCAATCTTAACTTTATTTGAGTGTGTACAGCTTTTCCAGATTATGAGAAAAACAAATCATTGAAACTATCAAAACAAATGTAATTGTATGCTTATTGTTTTGTGACAAAATGAAATGACATTTGGCTGACTAATAAGAAATAAAACAGAAAGGCTGTAAAATGAAAACGGAAGCCACAAAAAACAGTAACTAGGTGAAAATGTCTGCGTGCTTGATGCTGTGACTGGAAATGACTTGCGCTGCCCTAAAATGTTATTTCTGTTTTGCAGAACCATCTTCAGCCTCTCATATCGATGTGGCACGGCATGCAAAAGGGCATTTTACATGCTGTTCTCTCCAGAGGGGGGACCCTACAGGGAGCAACAAAACAGGAGAGCTACAACTTTTATTAAGAGGTGTGAGGATGTGCTGTGCTCCCCCAGGTGACGAGGACAGACAGAGCAGGTTGACAACTCTGATGGTTCTTTTTATCACATATGTCCATATCCCCGTAGGCATGAAGTTGCCCCAGAAAAAGCAAACAGATGGCCTCAGGCACTGTGCTCGTGTCTTGAAGTGTGCGCTGAGAGCAGGAAGTATAGCGGCGGGTGAGTGGGCACAGTCAGGAGGCATGTGGGGTCCCCAGGGCTGAGCACTAAGCACAGAGTAAAAACTGGCAGGATTATAATAAATGTGGCACGGCTGAGTTGCAATTCCATCCACTCCTGAGCTGGACTGTGTAATTGCTGTCTCCTGAATTGAAATGTTGCAATTTCAAAGGATCTGTATTTCAAAGCCAGTCAGTCTTAAAGGTTTGACAATAAGCATTATGCCATCTTTGCTTTCAGCCCATGCTGCTGCTTTTATATGAAAGCAAACCTTTGCTCAGTTAGAAGTCGTGTCTTTAAGAAAAGAAATTCACTGCGCTACATCAAACCGTTCTGTCAAAATGCTGACAACAGAGACATATATTCTTGAGGATAAATTCCTCACTACAGCACTAGGAGCCCAAATGAGGCGTTCAGTGACAGGCAATGGAAAAAGGGTACTTTTTCAATAAGAGTGCACATTTTTGCATCATATTCCCCAAAATTATGCACTCAAGAAATTATTAGAAAATGTTTCAATTAAACCCAGTATATTACATGTGTAATGTTAACTGTATGAAATAATCAGACCTTCAGGCAAAGGTTCACCAATCGTTAAAACTCTTCTCATTAATTCACAATGCAAAACCAGTGTGGTAAAAAAAAAAAAAAATCTAATTAAAAAGAAATCAATAGTACAAGCAGAAGCTGCAGAAGTGGCTTCAACATTTTTTTGGATTAATAATTGCTCAGTGGGGATGAGTGAAACTGCTTTTGGTGGAAGGGGGGCTTCAAATGCAGCCTGTTAGCTGCTATCTTTTGCTTCTCTCATCCGTCAAAAGAAAATCTTAATAGAAGCACAGTGTCAATATGGTTTGATCATGATGGATTCAAGGGAGGATCAATCATGTCGCTCTGATTGAAAAAACACCTGCACGGCCTGCCCAACATTACTCATGTCAGATTTAGCAGCCTCCCTGCAGCATACAGATCAATTCTGATTACAGCTGTCAAATTCTAAATTACAAACAAAGATAACTGAAGTTTGATAAGGCAGATGTTTACAATACATGAGGCTTCATAACAAGCGTTGAATTGGGTTGTTTATCTTCTCTAGCTCAGATACAGTATCATCATATCAGGCTGGAATCTTCAACAGTGTAGGTCTGACATCAGCCTGATAAACTCTTTCTCTCACTCAGAATATGAGCAGATTTTTTTTTACTTGACGTCTGCATTGACAGACTCCTTAATCACAGTTTTTAAGCTGTCAATTGCAGCAGAGATAGATCTGCTTTTAAAGGGTCAAATCTAAATCAACAATCTCAGTGACAACACAATCTAAAGTGCAGGCTTTTTCTTTTTTCTTTCTTTTACTTTTTTTTAAGCTTGTCAGCAAATGTATGTTTTCTAAGAGTACCGATGCCCGACATTAGGGAGCTAATTGCCCTTTTCTGACACCTTCATTATAACTTAATGGAATTGTAGGTCTGCCGGCCAGATAAAGGTCACATCGATACAGCCAGTATCCCCTTGATGGCGAGAGAGTAAGATGTTCTGCTGCCGTGAAAAAATGATTTCACAAAGTAATTTCTGCAGGGAGTGATACGAAAATGTTTGCTTTTATGTACTAACCCTATTCAGAGCTTTCAACTCCATATTTGATCCTATATCAAACAGTGCAAACTTTTTATGTGTGTGTGTTAGGTCTGGGCATTCATTTTCGGGCTTGTATTGAAAGGCTGCATCAGAAAGCAGTTGATAAACAAGGACAGCATGATGAGAAATTTTAATTTGAGTTTTTTTTCAAGAAGCCCCATTTCCTAAATGACTTTTTAGTTATTGCAGCACAAACGCAAAAAGGAAGAAAACTATTTCTTCTAGGGTGAACCGCAGCCTTAAAATACTAAAAGAAACTGATTTTTTTTTTAAAGAGAAGAAGTAGAAATGATTAGATTGCGCCATTCATCCTTATCCTTCAACGAATAAACAAAATGTGATTAAATCACATTTTGAAAGCATTTTATGCCTTGAAAATATCTTAAATAGCCGAAGTCGTGGTCCAAATATGCGTTCTTTACACTGCAAAACTGATAAAGCAGCAAAGGCTTTTGCTACTATCCTGCTCCACATCTAATTAGCGAAATATCATAGCACAACAATACTGCAGTATCTGCTTCCAAAGCCAATTAAAGGTCTCTAGCAGCACAAATGTTTGATGGAATCTACCCCAACATCCCAATTACCGCAGTAGGACCACACTGCCACAAATATGGTGGTTTGTTCCAAAACGCGCCCTGTGATCTTGTTTTACTTTAAAATGGGTACAAGTTTTCGAACACCCAATATCCAGAGGACAGAGACTGGGATCAAAAAGGCCATTTATGGGTTGTCACAGCCAAATCCTGCCTAACTGAGTCTTTTCTATCAAAATGTCATGCTAACATGGTCATTTTATTACAAGAACTCCCACAGGCAACTTCACAGCTGGAGCCGGATCCACGCGCCGGCATTAAATGACAAGAGAATTGTGACATATCTCTAATCGCAGTGTGGATCGCAAAAAAAAATGATACAAGTACACACTACTGCACACTTTAGATGTACTTTCTTTTTGGTAATCATACAGTTTTCAGATGAGTAACTTTGTAGCCAAAAAATTGGTATTTGACTGCCACTTACAGATATATGCATTTAACCTGTGGATTCTTGACAAGCTTCAAATTATGTGGGTACAGTGTATGAATGTCCTATTAGAGGTGTGCAGCTTCACAAGAATGACTCCCTAACCTGCAGCACATTGCATTAGCACCCCTGCCTTAACGCTGCAAAACCACACAACAAGTGACCCTGAAACAGTTGTACGACTCCCACTCACGCAGCAATATTACCAAACTCAGTTTTCATTGGCAGGATGAACCTGCCATGTTTTTTTTTATTCCACCTAATCATCTGCCTCCAAAATCAATCCATCTCCATCACCGCCTGTTGCGGGTCTTTGCATCCATCCTCCCTTTCCTCCCTCACACCATCTGTCTCTCTTCCTTCTCCTTCCCAGTACCCCTCCCTCAATCATTTTATTATAACTTCTGTATCTTTCTGGCCTGTCCGCCATCATCAGCTTGCTCTTGTTTTTTTTTGTTTTTTTTCTCCACCTCAGTTTTTGCTGTGTGCATTAATCCCACACAATGTGCTACTTATACTGCATCCTGGCTGAGCAAATTTCACGACAATCTCGAAACATATCAGCTGATGATTGGCACAGACAGCAGCCACGCCTGATTCACAGCGACATGTTAGCCGTCTCAGCTGTTGAGCGGCTCATTATCATTTAGAACTGCTTGCTGCACAAACTACACACCCACACGGTCTGTCACTAACTCCTGACAGGAATTAGAATGAAGTGAGAGTCAAGAAGAGAGACTCTTACAGTCATTGTTATATAGAGCTAAAATCTCCGCGCAGAGGCTCTCATATGGCTTTTTTGTTCCCACGGAGGACAGCGTTGGTATGTGGTGCTCGTTAGCACGCCTTGTGTCCCTCTTCCACCCCTCGCTCTCTCTGTCTATTAAAGTCTGGGACACAATTATTCCTATTCTCTGTCGGTCTCTTTCACCCTGTGCTCACTGTGAATGAGAGTCCAGAACACAATTACTCTGTTCTCTCTCTCATTCCTCCACTTCATCCCCTCTGTCTCCCTCTCCATCACTTTTGGCTTCAGGAGAAGTCTGTGAAGGGAGCAGCTGCTGAAATATTTATTGATCTGTTATTTTTTGGGGTTTTATTTATTTCCCTCCCGTCCCCCTTGCTCTGCCATCCTGTCCGCCCAGACCCCCAAAACAGCCCGCGGAACCTTCAAAATGTTCAGGATTGCAAAAATCCTCAATATTAAACTATTATTTAACATTTCTTGCAACTGGTGGTTTTGCCCAAGCAAACAAATTAAGAGGTAGGGGTCGAAGAAACAGCAGAATCTACCGGGGCGAACATCTGTGGCGTAGATTGAGCTGTGAGACGTCGTGCTGCAAACTTTGTAGTCGACATCTGCTGTAGGGGGGTTGTTGACAGGAAACAGTGAAATGCTGCTCTTCTTTTTGTCCCTGTGAAGGAAGTTGTACACAAATGCTAGATAGTGAGTAGAAGTAGTCATGGAAACGATGCCCAGAGCAATTATAATTACAATAGTAACAACAGCTCTGAAGTTAAAGGGATTCACATATGAATCTGATGTTATCTGTGCGTAATTAAAGGCCTTCTGAGCGATCCCCGTGGTTTATATCGTAATACTGGAAGCTAGAGAGCTTTGAGGTTACCCCAACAGCAGGCAATTCAGCACTTGTTTGAAAGGAAAATTTTGCTCCAGCATCCTGCTTTAGCACAAACGACTGAACTCACACAGAGGAGAAAGAGATTTCACATGCACACAGCACGTGCACACGGTGAGGAACAGAAAACACACATGCAAAGCAAAGTCCCATCACCAGACATGGCCTGCATTAGTGTATAAGCCTTTTCCATTGATTTTGCCAGAGAGCGGCTTGTCTTTTGGTAATGAGGACAGGGAGGAAAACGGGACCCCGGTCCCCATCGTCTCCCCAAGGACCGTCTGCCCGCACTAATCTGAATTGTGTTTCTAGCAACGCTAACTCTGGCACAGAGGGAAAAAAAAGACAAGAATGAACTGAAATAGAGAGAAGAAAAATCCCACAGCACTACTTTTCCTTCTCAATTGTATTTAAATGGGCAACAACTCCGCAAAACCAAATAGTACATCACTTTCTTTTTTCCTTTTTTGCTCACCTCTGATCACTCAATCCACCATAGACCAAAGCCAAAGAAACCAACTGGAGGGAAATTTCATTTAAACTTATTTAACTTTTGTTAAAAGTGCTTTAGAAGTGATCAATAAGGGGAGTCCATACTAATGCATACTCAATAAAATGTTAAAAATGTACTTTTTTTATGATTGCCTTTTCATTGATTTACTATTTGAACTTTCCCTGTGCAAATAGGTGCATTTCATCTTCCTAGTGGCTCAAGTTTAGGAACTTTCTCAGCACTGTGTGCATGAACATGTTTTACTCTGTTGGAGCAAATAATTTCAAGGATGTTATTTAATGGGAGTTCGCGTATTTTTCAGTTATTTTTCTTTGCCAAATCTCTTTGTTGCACCAAACATAACATAGATCTTTGTTTACTATTCCCTGTGACACCCTATAACTCATTTTCATATTTACACTCATAGCCAAGGGGTTCTTTAAGACAAGACTGGGACAAGAGGAGGATAATAGGAGGTTGTTCCAGAGCAAATTACTGTAGTGATTAGCTACAGTAGCTCAAGTAGCTATATACCAAGTAAAAGCAGTGACTTTCTTTCCCTTCAAGCAATTAGAATTGCAAACAAGCCTTGCAATAAACAATATTTATGACACAGACTCCATGTAGCTGCCATCCAAAATATGTGTGAGGCCTAGCAGAACAAAGTGTTTATCAAAAACGACTTGGAAAAATCTAAAGGGCATCAAGGTGCTGCTGCGTCTGCCCATCATCCACTGCAGCTCCGCAGTGGACCGTCCTCCGGGGATTTGAATCAGTGACCTCCCAGTCTCTACTTTAGCCTGCTAACACCACAGTTCAGCATCAGCCTGACAGATCAGTGATTATTCATCTCCGTCTCACCCAGGGGTATTCAAACTTTTTTTTTCCCTACACTGATACTTACACTCAGACGGGTGTGCCAGTCACAAGACCTCACCTTCTGTGCTTAATCAACACATGTATAGGAGGTGTCATTCTGATTTTTAGTTTCAAAGTATACGTCATTCTCTGTCCTACTCTTAGGGAGCTCAAAACTACAGGAAACTTGGTAGTTCTCCTCCTGACAGTCAACATCTCAATGTTTTTTTTTTTTTTTTGTGAAAGACACTTAAAACAACACATCAAACCTGTTTTAGTGCAGATGTGTGGCTTAGTTTTAGTACTATAAGTCGCTTCAGTGTACAAGTCGCAGCAAAAAAAAAAAAAAACATGTATAAGTTGCATGAGAGTAGAAGACACACTTTAGGAAGAAATGATTAACAAAATACAGAACAGACATTTCACCTTGAAAGTCAAATCATAGTAACGGAATAGATAATGATAGACTGAATATAAGCATGCTTCACTAGAATAACACATTGACACTTATTTAGCTTTGTGAAACATATCTATATATATAAGTATATTAGAATCAAGTATATTAGTGCAACGTATGAACAATCATTGAGGAAGCCATAGCATGAACAGCATGCTAACTAAATGTTAAATCTGTTAAATTCTTCATCACTGGTGTCACTTTAAAACAATTCCACCAAGCTTGGCGTAAGAATGAGCAGCGCATCTTCTTCTGCGTTGCTGTCAGTAGCGAATACTGATACACACACCTACAGTGCCCTCTAGCTGTTGTTGCTATTTTATTTATCACATTTAAGTCGCACCTCAGTATAAGTTGCACCCCTGGCCAAACCCTGCAAAAAAAAACCAAAAAACAACTTATACTCTGAAATACTACATTCAAGAAATTATTACGCACTTCATATTCTAAAAGAAAAAAAAGAAGAAAAAGCTCAACACTACACACTACAAAGTCTGCTTTGATTTGTATTTCTGCCAAACCATGGAAAACTTCTTCTTTTCTTAATCTTTGTTTTGTTAATCTTGTTCTATCAAGAAAAGCAGCTCATTGTAACTCTGGCCATGTGTCAAACCTGTTGGAGGCAAAATAGATTTGGCTGTGGACACCCCTGTTATTAGAGGGTTTTGTACATCTGAAAAACTCTAAAAAGCAACAAACAATTTCCTTTTAGCCCTTTCATAATATTGTAATCAATTCCTGCAACTTCCAAGCAGCAGATTGCAAATGCAGCAGATGTCAGTTAATTATGTGGAATTTATACTCTGTAAATACAAGTTTGTCTTGCTGCTTTCATAATCCATCCTAAATTACTTGTTTTACTTATATCACTGTTAATTTGTTGGAGTTACATTTCTTATGTCTAATGTGTTTTAAGGAAGTGATATTATTTTATTTTGTGATTCTGATCCTATTAGGCCTCTAGCTAAAGCTTAGTACAGACAAAAAAATACTACTTTTCCTTTCAGACCCTGATAAATCTCATTAATGCTGTAAAATTCATGAGAATTGCAAGAGATCGCAGGTTTTACTTTACTCACTTTGTTGCTTTCAAAAGTCGAAAGTCAAGGAAAAATGGCCACTTCATTTCTAAATTAATAATGAGCAGTTTTAATTAGTAGTGACTCTTTTCAAGAACGTCTGCTGCATTTTAAAATGTTGTTGCTAAAAGACGAAAGTATTCTTTCCTTACCTTACCCCCTGAACTGTTTCCAGTGTGGTAATCATTGCCCAGGCGTTTTTGTATTTTAAAAAAGCATGTGCATCATTGCTGAACAATATACCAAGTATTCACTGCCGCTGTGCCACTGCAATATCAACATGGGAAATTTCAATCTTCCTACAGACGGCCCGCATTATGACAGATAGCAGGCTATTATGTTGTCATGCATTCACACTCATTCATTGTCTGCATAAGCTATTTACTTCCATGGGTGTTAGTTAGTAGAAAACTTGAAGCAGACAGACATTAACACTTAAACTGGGAATCTCACAATATTATATCTGCAATGGTATTTAATATAATTTGGTAATAATTGGGTGAAGGGCTGCATGGTAACCCAGTGGTTAGCACTTTCGCCTCACAGCGAGAAGGCCCTGATTCAAATCCGAGCTGGGTCCTTTCTGAGTGGAGTTCACGTTGTCCTCAAGCGTGTGTTTTCTCTGGGTACTCCAGCTTCCTCCCACAGTCCAAAAACATGCTCCAAAGATTAAGTGGTTATTCCAAATTGTTCCTGGGTAGGACTGAGAGTGTGTATGGATGTGTGAGTGTGTGACCCTGTGACAGGCTGGCGACCTGTCTGGGGTGTTCCCTGCCTTCGCCCAACAGTGACCTGGACAGATTCCAGCATCCTCATGACCCTGATTGGGATACAACAGGTTCAGAAAATGGATTGATGGAATGGATAATTTGGTGATTTTCTGATAATGTAGAAATCCTTTAACAACAATTCTTTAAAAACGTTAACAGTGGAAACTTCACATAGTAACAGTTTTCCCCAATATTGTCTCCTTTTGTTTTTGTAATAATATGTATTCCTAATGTCCATTAACCCTTTAACCCCCTTTAAATCATTAGAAAGTACACTAGGAATGTGTGAGTCTATTACAAAGACAAGCCAACATAGAATATACCTGTCATGCCTCCCGTTATGTGTGCTAAAAGTGCAGTTGTGGCATCCATTATACCGGCTAGGCAGAACTATGCTTGGAAGGTGTTGAAGAAATGGTGTCTTGACACAGTTTATTATCTGGAATGAATTCAGAAATTGTGGATAATATCTGGCAAAGAGTCTGAAAGAACAATGCAGCTCAGTCATTTTGTTTTAGCATCATAAATATCAACAATGCATAATGTTATGAGACCATCTGTCCCTATTTTTCATCTTACCAGAGTTGTATAAATCTGTCGCCCACACAACCACTACACGTCAAGGCTAGGACTGTCCACAAAAATTCTCTCTGAAGCTTTAAAGATATATAAATGGCTCTCCCACTATTATATCATATCATCACCTGGCTTTCATGAAACTTGTCTTGCTTGAGCATGAGTTACATCCTCCAGTGTTCATAGCACTGAAATATACAGTGCATCCAAGGAAGACGAGCAAAATATGCTAAACCTTGAAGCTAAAACAAATTGTGTTTATTGTCAAAAAATGATAAATGAAGACAAAATAGTGTGCAAGAGAGTCCATTTTGATGTATCACTGCGTATGTAGATTTATTCCCAAGGCGATAACGTTTATTTTAGTTGACTCAAGTACAGTGTAGAATTGAAGCATAAATGAAATTAAATGACCCTTAGATAATATTAGAGCTTGTCTCATGTTTGCTTCAAGTTTACTGTTTTTTTTTCAGGTTTAGCTGCATTTCACAGTAATTGATTTTCTGATTGTCAGTCACTTCAGCCGTCTGCGACTTGAAAGAACTGAATTTTCTTGAAGTATCACAATGCCGCCGCTTGTGAAGCATGGTGTCAGCTTTAGCGCCGTAAACCGCCAGAAAGCCACAAAAGTAATAAAAAAATAAAACCCTCTGAGAAGACATTCAGACCAAAGGCCCACTTCATTCTGGATACACCTCCAACCCTCGTCCCTGAGGCTCTTCAGACCAAATCCAAGCCCTCTCACTCCAGCACTTGCAGATAAATAAAAATCTGCCAAAATGGCAGGGCATTTCTAAGCCAAACATGGAGAACAACAACACACAGAAACCAATGCTTTCAAAGGGAGAGGGGAAAACCAGAGGCCCCTCCAGAAAAGGGGTGCAAGGCATCTGTTGATGCTGGCATCTCGCTTCCCTTCATCTCCAAGCCAAGGCTGGTGATCCAGCTGAGTGTGTGTGGCACCGCATGTGTGTGTGTATTTATGAATGCATGTGTGTGAGGTGGCAGGGAAGAAGGAGGATGGTTACATGCTAACATGTGCAATGTGCATTGACCTCACTTGCCCCCCATATGTTACCGAACCAAGAATGATGGCAGAGCTGCAAAGCCACCCTGCTGGCTTTCACCTGTTTTTCTCTATACTGTAGAATTCTGCTTACTAGATCCTTCATAACGTTAGTAAGAAAAGCCATCTGCTGGGTTATTTGAACACAACCTACACCTGCATGAACTGTACGTGAACTGCAGTTAGGAGAGAATTTCCTAGAGGGCAAAACTATTAATATTCCATTTGAATGAAGAACCAAACAAAGTCATTTTACAAACACGACCATGTGCTTGCTCTGCATATTAACGTATCCTCATATGTTTTTCTTGTGGCATTTTCTATCTTTTTAAGCAAAGACCAAAGATCCACTCTGATGAAAATCATATTTTTTGTGTTTTTCTTATGATGGGTGACATTTGAAGAAAATTAAGATTAAAATTTCATTTCTAAGTATTTATTTATTTTGCTGTGAATCAGGAGCAGATGGAAAAGATGCCGCTGGAAACAGCTTGTAGGTGTGACGCACAACCCACGGAATGCCACCAGCTCCCTGCTCCATCCCGGTAAATCCACTAGTAGACAAATAGATCCATATACGTCTTAGTTTTCCTCATCTGAGCTGGTATCTGGCTCAAAACTGTATGACTGGATAGCTCCAATATTGCTCGCTGTTTTTGTTGCACCAGCAAAGGGAGTGTAAACGAAGGGCTGATGGGAAGTGTGGCAGGCTTACATGCACCAACAGTCCCACCCAAAACTCAGAGGCGAATGTCTAATAAACTCCTACCCCTCTGCAGAAACGATGTCTTAGAAAACCACCGTTTTTTGGGGGCTTAACCATAATAAGACCACTGGGGAGGCTTTTAAAACAGATCAAAAGCTATTTGGAGTGGGGTTTTAAACAGGACATTGTTAGCATGAATGTGTTTTATCTTTGTTGTTCTGTCACTGGTCTGGCTTCTGTCATAAAACTCTTTGGAGAAATTCCACAGAGCCAGCAATATGCAGATTCTTTATTTTTATTTTTTGTATTGTGCATGTGAGAAGGTGCCAGCTTAACCACCTAGAGTAAAGGCAGTCATTGATTTTAAGTTAAAAAGGGAGGATCAATGTGGAAAAGAAAGATGTGATGACATGCCAGGTCTTGGACACCATATTTTTGGAGTGGTTTGTGCATTTACATTCCATGTTTGTGTGAAACCTTTGAATGGCTTAATGGTGTTTTGCAACACAGATTAAAAAAAAGCCTTTTGGTGTGTAACTGTGCAGGTTTGAAACCTTTTTTGCACTTCTGAGTGTGCATAGCCAAAAATCCACTCTTAAGGTATCTTTAGATCAATAAAACCCAGTGGAAGTGGTACAGTCATTTAGGACAAAGTGTTTGATACATCATTAAACAGGCAATAATAATGCGCACAATCTCCTAAACAGTGGTAGTGGGGCATTTAGGAACCCACACAGCACACACCTGACTCTCTGGGGCACAGACACAAAGGATAATCCTGCTGTTGCATGATTTATCAAGCAGTGAACAGTGGCCTTTTAGCAGTCATGTTCTTTCTTTATAATGCATGCTTTCCACCTTGAAAGATGGACATTTTAAGGACCTGCAGCGACTGGCAGCGTGTGAGATTCCCCTCCAAAAAGGGATCTGCCTTCATGTATGCTGCAATGTGCATAAATCACATCCACATCCAATCGTCTCTCAGCTGTGCCTTAAACGCCTGGCTTCTTCGTTCCACAAAACCTACAGGTTGCACATTTAAAGTTATGAGACCCAACAGGGTTGTGTGCAGCTGAAGCCACGACGCTGGTGTGGAGTGCACTTCCTGCAGGGCTGTCCGTCTGCTCTCTACCCTGCGTGGAGAAGCAGCTTGCTGTGGGAAGCCAACCATGACCAGCTGGGCTCTCCTTGCCCAGAAGGAGCTCAGAGCAGGAGGGTTTCCCGTCTGCATCTGCGGGCTGTTAACCTCAAATCTTATTGCACTGACACATCAATTATTGTTATTAAGGGCCAGAGTAATTTATTTATTTCCCACAGGAGTAAGGCAGCACTAATTGAGCCAGGTGTTTTTGTGTGTTTGTGCTCGATGAACGGAGAAATCAGAGCATGAGAGGATGATGTGCACAGCTAATATGGACATCCCGTGGTGTTGTGAGAGTATTAGAGGATGACATTATGAAATATGGAAGATTTTAAATATGCTGTGGCAAGAGTTCCCTGAGGACAACAGCAACAACAGTCTGTTTATGGGGCACATAATGAAGATGCTTAAAACGCTATCTGAAACCACTGGCTGTGGAAGTCATCTCCACGCTGAACTGTTTAAGCTGGAGGGATTTCACTGCAGATAAATGTGTCTTTGTGAGAGCTGAAGTCAATATGTTTTATGCCAGTGATAAAAGAGGAAATGAAGGCTTGACCAGCCAGGCAGCTCTCGCTTGACCCCACAGGACCTACAGACTGTCCATCCTTTCCCAGCTTTTTTCCCTCCGCCTTCATTTCAGAGGAAAAAAGGGAGCTTCAGTACTCAGTCTCACTGCATCATAAAAACCTGTACTACACAAGCAGACTCCACCCCCACCACTTCCACCACACATTCACAGACAAGCAGAAATGCGTCGTGCGCGTGGGAACACCGGCCCATTCAAGTCACGTAGAGGCAGATTCACAGAGGACTGAGGATGGAAGTACAATTCTTCTGCTGTAACGCGTCTTAGCATGCATCACTCGATGCCTGCCTGCACTGAGACACTAGGTCTGGACGCTCCGGCGCTGCGCTCACACGCACGCGCTTGACGCGCAGAGCGTGCACGGGTACAAACAACTTCACCTGCAGGTAGAACCTCCTCCTCCTCCACCACCACCCCTCCTCTTTTTTTCGTCATCATTAGTATTCTCCTCCACAAACATTTGGGAAAATAAAAGTCAAAAACAAAGGCGCAGCGGGAAAGATGCACCAGCGCAGCACTTGTGTGGCTCCTTCCAACTTACCTTTCGAAAGCAGAACCAGGATCAAACCAGCAAATGCGTACCGCAAGAGTAGGTGGCCCATGATGGAGTTCTGATTGATTTTCTGTTTGGTTTTGCAGCCAAATGTCAAGGTATTCCTCCTTTAAGGGAACGCAGCGGGGAATCTGTTTATGTATAAAAAACGAGCGCGTGGATGAATGTCACAAAAAAACCATCAGTCCTGACTTTTCCTTTGAATGACTCCCGTCCGACAGCGGCTGGTGGGCTTGTTTATCTTCTCCAGTGCAGACTCTCAGCCAGAAAAAAACACCCCAGCAGAAAGAACAAATACCCCAGACACTTAGTTCGCCTCTTCAATGACAGAGAGTTCTTTTCAGAAAATGCATTGGAGGCAAGGATGGGGTTGAAGTCGTCCAGAATATAATTTGAGTGTTTTGAATTGGGACGGGGTCTGAGAGTCCTGCTCCGCGTCCCTGTTGGTATGCAGCGCGCCTCTCCGCTCCGCATTCAGCGCGTCGCAGGGAGCTGCGTTCAGCGCGAGGCGCACAGGAAAGCGCCTGATTGACAGCTCAAGGAGAGCCCCCGTCCCCCAATCAGCTGTAGCAGGGAGGGAGGCGGGACCTACAATCCGGTCGACGTTCCTCTCAGGGAGGCTGACCGCGGAGCCTCGCCGGCCAATGGGAGGCGCGCGGTGGGCGGGGCGCAGCGCGAACGCGTAGCGCGGCGCGGTGATAATGCAATGTGATTTATGGCCAGCTTGGTGTTGGTGCAGTACTCAGGAAAGGCGGCCCGCTGGGGGACAGGCAGGCGTAATAGCTGGGGACGGAGGGTGGAGGATGAGTGAGAGCCGGGTGAAGTCACATGCATGCTGCTGCTGGAGGGGCGGGGCCCATTCCAGATGAAAACAAACGAATGTGGTGCTGATGAGAGCTGCATCTGATCCAGAAAACGGCTTAAAGAAACCTTAAATTCTGCGATTTCTAAGAAGTGAATAGGTTCTGGTCATGATTTACTCAGAAGAAGAAATGTGGGCATGGCTGCATTTGGAGCAAAAAATATTCAAGGGATCTGCTTTTAGATAAGATTGAAGGCTATTATGCTCAGGCCTTCCTAGAGTCCCACTCCAAATATAGTTTTATCAATTGTAAAATCATTCCCAGTGGTCTTTTAGGTACAACTATGCAGTTTTTAGCAAAAAAGAAAAAAAATTGTGTTGTTTTTAAAGACTTATTTCCTGCAGCGCAGCAGGAGTTCATCCGAAATTCGCCTATGACTTTTGGGGGGACTGTTGTCACCTAAGTAACCCTACTTTGGTATCTCAGCATTCCTTAATTTACATTCTTTCACACAGACCCTAGCAACTCCAAACTAACATTATTGTAGCAAAAAAGTGAGTAATATCAGAGCCGTACAGCCTTACAAAGCCAGATGAGAGCTCAGAAGAGGAAAATGAACATATTCATGGATCTATTTGTCTGCAATTTAGAATTGGAGCGGAGCAGGGAGCCTTTGGCCCGTCCAGTAGCAGTTGCTGAATCACGAACCTGAGCTTTTTCAAACCGCAGGTTTCCATCCGCTCGTGAGGTTTGAATAAAGAAATACTCAGAAATGCAGTTTTAATCTTAAACTATTTAAAAATGTCCTCCATCACAAGAAATTACACAAAACATGATTTTCATTGGAGAGGTTCTTAAAGAGCTTGACAGAAAACTTTTATTTTTCATTAACTCTTAAATATTTGACCCCCTTTGGAGAGAAACATCCATTTCATAAGCGGTCTTTGGTCTGATCTTTGAATATACAGCATCCCTGAGATGATTATTTCCGCATTAGCTTATTTCCTTTTAAATTCCTGACTGCGGTGCTTTGTTTGTTATTCCCACAATAACTAATTAACGTTCTATTGCTGCTGAGTGCATAAGTAATAACGCTCTGCCAGCTGATTTATGGTTTTTGGACAAAATTAGAATAAATGCATTTGGGGATAAACTATGTGTTTCTACTTTGGATGAAAGATGGAAGAAGATAAAGAGACCAATTATTAGGAAAACCCTAGACTGATTAGTGAGTTTTGAAAACCAACATTTGTTATATGTTTTACCATTACAGTCGCTCTACTTTTGAAAATGCATTAGTCATGATTATTTAGATCTGACAAAGTGGGATGAATCAGCAAAACACCCCTGCTCAGGGTGTTAAAGTCCCACTCTGATGATCTTTTGAACTATAATAAAAGTGTTCCCAGTGGTCTTTTAATTATCATTATGCCATTTTTAGACAAAAAAAAAAAAAAAAAAAAACCTGTGTGGTTTTCTCAGACATCGTTTATGCAGAGCGCCAGCATGTGTCATTGGAAATTCACCTCTGAGTTGTGGGCAGGATCATTGGCATGAAGTAAGCCTTCCTCCATTTCCAGTCATCCATCTATTTGCACTCTCACCTGCTAGCTTACAGCCCCTCACACCCTCAACATATCATTACCAGTGCAACAGAAATGGCAAGCAATCCAGCTGGACAGTTTTGAGCCAGATGCCCGCTCAGACGAGGAAAACAAAGGCGTCAATTGATCTATTTGTCTGCAAGTAGATGCATCGGAATGGAGTGGAGCAGGGCTTGCAGCTCACTAATTGTAGCACCTATGACACAGCTACAAATAATCTTCCCAACAGACTTTCTTCTTCTGGTCTTGATTCACAGCATTTTGAATGAAGAAATGCACAGAAACATAATTTTAAGCTTAATTTTCTTAATGTCTTTTGTCATGAGAAAGAACATGTTAGACACCAAAGACACCATTTTTTGGAGTGGGTTTTTACCCATGCAGTATATATAAAACACTTTATTTTTTAAAATGTCTGTATTATACAGGAAGTACTATTTACTCATGCAAGCTTTACTCAGAGAGAGACAGTGTCGTCTTTGGCCTTAGGGAGGCCTCAACACTAAAAGGACTTACACACCATGTACTGTGTGTTATTGCTTGTACAAAACAATGAAGTCAAGCACGGTATGTGTTCCACTAATCAGCATGTCCTCCTCCTCTTTGTTTTTGAGTGCAGTTCAACGTTTGCACTGAGGTGCTGGAGGATAGTTGTTGTACAACTTCCACATTTGCATACTCTCACTATGACTTTTAAAAACCCATATCCAAGTAAATTGCATGATATTGACCTAAATGGCAATTATTGCTGTGATCTGGCTTTGTTCTATGTACCCTCATATCATTCTCATGCACGTGCCACATTCTCAGATTCTTTTATAATTTGTGTTTGCTAGTAAACACCCTAAAAGCAGAAACACCTGAGAAAATGTTGACATGAATGAGCCTCACCAGCTTCCATCAAGCTGAATGACAACCACAGCGGGAGAAATTCATGGCAGAAATGCCCGTGAGAATGCAAAAGCCGGCACAATTTTACCTATTAAAGTGGTCAAAGTGTGTCGTTTTCCCTTTTTTTAATCTACTGATTCAGAGTCTGATTTTCTTCTTCCCTTTGAGAGCATCACATCAGAGAGCCTGAGCAACTATATTACCCTCCATCGATGTGCAGCATTGCAATAAGCAACGAGCTGGAAATGAGGGCCCCCGCAGACCTGAAAAGCCTGCAGAGACAGAAGAAACTCACAAAGATAAGTTGAAATGAATTTCAGGGAGTTCCTTTTTTTGTGGTTAAATGTTAAGAAAAGTTGCTTTTAGTAGAGTCGACATGTTGGGAGAAAAATTGTCTAATAAGTGGTGGGGAAAAGAAACGGAGCAAAATGAAAAACAGGAAATGGGGAGTGCATTTATGGTCAGAAACGAAAGTGTGCTGGCTCAAAAATTGCATAATGGTGGTCTAATACAACACAGTGTACATGAGAGGAAAAGGCTAAAGGAGTCTGAAATGGGAAAGGTATAAAAGGTTGAAAAGCAGACATGGTAATCCCCAGAAAGTAAAAGGACGTTTTCTTACTCAAAAGTGCAGGAAGCTGTTGGTGATGAAGGAGAGAACACTATGGTGGCCCTGTAGTGCAAATCACACCAACAAATCACTCAAGAAAAGATCCACTCCAATGGAAATCGTGTTTTTGTAACAAGTTCTTGTAGCATTTGTCTGATTGGGGACACAAAATTATTTAAACTTAAAACTACATTTCTGAGTATGTCTTTATTCAAATTGTGGTGAATCAGCAGCAGATGAAAAAATGAAAAAATTGTGATGTAGAAACTTGAATGGGCAGGCCAAAGCCTCCCTGCTCCGCATCATTCACATGCATCCACTTGGAGACAAATAAATCCATATACATCTTAAATGCTCTCGTCTGAGCTGTGATTGTTAGCTTTGGATTGAAGGGGTGTAAGCTAGCAGGAGAGAGTGTAAACAAAGAAATCATGGGAAATGAGTGGAGGCTTACTTCCACACCAACAGACAACTCAGTGGTCAATTTCTAATAAGCTACTGCCGCTCTGCAGGGGCTATGTCCTAAAAAAAAAAAACGACACCGATTTTTGTATTATATTTAAAAACTGCCTAATCATAATTAAAAGTCCACTGTTAAGGAATTCACAATAGATCGAAATTTAACAAGTAATGTTAACAAAAAATATATATATATATATATCACATTGAAGAAAGGTAAACAACGTTTTCAAAATAATTCCAAAACATTGAAACAAAGTAAAAATGAATTGTTTGTTAAAACAAAAGTAACTTCCAGAAATAAAAAGGAAATGTTAAAAAAAGAAGAAACTGCTGATCACTGATTGGATGATAGTTTTTGTTCATCACTTTAATCGATAGATATTTGACATGAAGTGATACTGGATTTACTCCATACTAATCATCATATTTTTGTTAATATATTGGCATTGAAAACACATTTGAAAAAACTCAAACATCATCATGCAAACAATGTTCCATAATACCTACCTTTTCCAGTTTCTTATTGTGTTCTTTCTTCCTTTTGACTTATGGAAATTACATTAGTTTCTGAAATGCTTCATTTTATTTTCTTTCATTTTTATTTTTTTTTACATTTTTTTTCAGTCTTTTGTGTGTGTTTGGTTTCTGGAATTTGTTTGTTGTTAATATTGTTTTGTAGTTTTACATTATTGTTTTGCTTTTCTATTGTCATGGCAATATTTTATTTGTTTTTGCTTTGAATGTGTTGCTGGTGGGATTTGTGCTTTTTTTTTTTTACTTTCATTCCTTAATTTATTTTTAATTTAGGTTCCCTTTAATTAAGTGCTATAACCTCTGATGTAAAAATCTTAGTCATTTCTCAGAAAATCTGTCACTGTTATCATTCCTGGTTACTACAGTAAGCGACCATCCCTTTCCAAAAAACAGACCTACACAGTGCTGACATGGTGCAGCTGAGGAGAACAAGAAGGGTTCTGAAATTTGTACTTCACATTCAGCACAACTTAAGTAGTCTACAGTGAAATGCAAGAATGTGGGCACTTTAAGGGATTTTTCTTTTAAGATGGATAGAAAATTGTTTCATCTCCTATTTATCTAGAGGAAAATTAAAACATTAAATGCAGTAGTTACGCTTTAAATGAGATTGTGTTATTCTTTTACTTTTGCATGACTCTTGAACGAGACTGGTTTTTAGTAAGAACTGATGTCCTTAATAAGATTCAGAGAAGTATAAACAATCTTACTTACAGGCCTGATAATCAGCCTCCACAGGATCCTCTCAGCAGCTGCCTTGTACTCTAAATAAAAAGGGGGCGATAAAAAAGATAGCTGCTTTCTCATTTCCTAAAATAATTAGAAAACTGCTGTGAACAAGAATTTAAATTGAGATTGGAAAAGCTCTACAGGAAATCTGCTTACAGAATTTATATAAAAGCAAACAGGAACTTAAATTCATCCCCAAAAGAAGTGGAATTACACCCCTCATGTAGTAAACAGAATGATACATCCATCCCTGCAATGGGTTTTACTATAATCTTTATCAGGAAGCAAAAGGAAAGTCAATGAAAAATAAATAAAAATAACAAATAATACATTTTAATCACAAAAAAAACATTTGAAAACGTCTGAATCAGCCATCGAGTCACAGTCTTGGTCATCCGAAAAGTGCATTTGCGGCTAGCACACTACCAAACCTCTCACTGGAAGAGAGAGTTCATCCATTTAAAATGGAAAATTCAATGGTGGTGGTCCATTTGTGGGCCATATTGATTTAGATTTTAATACAGGGAATTGCATCTTAAAATCTTACTCTATTTTTTTCCCACTTGTTGCCATCAGTTTTGATTAGGCAATGGGTGAGACTTGATTCTGCAGCCACACTTATTAACTTTATAGCCATAGATGGGTGGGCTCAGACTCTGTGCGGTTACGATGTCTACATAATTAAGCAGCCCCCTCTCAGTGATGTCAAATCTTCTATTGCACACAAGCTTGTTCAAAATGGCTCAGCATAAGCCAAAAAATACATAGAGAAGCAAATACTGTGCCACTGACAGATGTGACAAACCAGAGATGTCAATGTGACATAGGCAGGGGTCTGCAACCTTCAATACTGAAGAGCCAAGTCGGTTTCTCACAGACAAAAGCCCATCAGAAGCCAAAAAACTTTACCTAAACCTTTAAAATCTCCCCTACACATCTTATCAACGTGTACTCTCTCTATTCTTTTACTTTTGTTCATAAAAACTTTGTGGTTTTCAGATTTCAGAAAATATTCCACAACAAGGGCTAACCACTGTGCAGCCCACATTGCTTTGTAGTTATGCAATTTTTACTTTTAGAATAAATATACATGGACTGTTTTGTTCTGAACAGGCCTGAAAACAAATAAAGATTTATTTTCTTGTCTAAATGTAAATTAAGCTTTTACTTTTGGCAGAGTGCCGATAAATATAGAGACCTTACACCACACATATCTAACTGCAGCAAATGTATTCCTGTGAATCCTATTTCAACAACACAAAAAATATAGCAATATTTTAAATTATACCTTAAAGTCCCACTCCAACCATATTTGTATTTATTGTAAAAACATTCTCAGTGGTCTTTTAGTTATGATTGTGCCGTGTTTAGTAAAATCAAAAATCCCATGTCATTTTTTAAAGCTGCATTCACACCGGAAGCGATTTACGCGGCAGGGGCGTTGAGTTTCACTGTTAAGTCAAATTCCAGCGTCGGGCTTTACGCGTCAGTCTGGTAGCAGGGCGATTTGGGCGGCAGACAATCAATCCGGGACTCAGCTTTGGGTACATAACGTTTTCAGTGACTCAATCAGCGGGTAGAAAAGAAATCCACTATGGCTGCTCGATGCGAGGGTTTTCGTCCCAAACTTCCATCCATTTTCTTCCAGTTCCAGTTTTCCCGTTTTATTTTTCCGCTCTCTGCTTTTTCATGATGTCAGCAACAGTGTACCAAACTTTACACAGTTCATTCAACTGTTACAGGAGCACCTCAGCCATAAATTCCCAAGTCTAACTAACTCATATTAAAGCAATAAGAGCTAAATAATCCTTGTATTTTAAAATAATCATCATTTTTCTTCAGCCACATGTGCCACAATGGAGGAGTTCAAGAGCCACATGTGGCTTGAAAGCCTCAGGTTGTAGAGCCCTGGTCTAGAGTGACTATACGCTAAGATTAAAACCAAAGACATTTAATCACTGCACTGATAATCTCTGATGTCACCCAGACATTTTGAACGGCTGTTGAAGCCTGAGGAGGATGAGAGTGAGAGTTTTATTGAGTCCACCCATGAGTCTATCCACATGCCTTTAAAAAAAGAGCTCTAGAAAAAAATCTAAACCAGCTGACTTAAAATAAAATGTTCCACATTAGTCATTAAAGACCCACTTCAATGAAAATTGAAGTGGCCATTTTTGGTGTTTTTAATATGGTTTTGTGGCATTTTTCTGAAGATGGAGAACATTTATAAAGAACATTGAGCTTAAATTTGCATTTCTGAGTATTTATATACGCAGGACGGGCCACAAGCTCCCTGCTCCGCTCCGCTCTGCGGGGAGGGGGAAGGGGTTGCTCCATGGCAACAGACCCGCTCGCAACTCAGAAATTGTAATAAACTACTGCTGCTCTGCAGAAACTATGTCCTAGAAAATGATACAGGGTTTATTTTTGGTATATTTTGGCTAATAATGACAAAATCTTAATAAAAGAACAGAGTGAACGCTTTTAAAACAGCCGAAAAGATGATGGGAGTTGGTTTTTAATAACCCAACTTAAAGGCCTTATATGATTTTTTGACACCAAGGTAAACATGTGTTTGTTTTCAGTGCAAAGTTAGACTAAAAACAGATATGAATAGAATATTATTTCACTCTTAATTATTATGGTTTGCAAAAGTATTTATTCTTCTTGAACTTCTCCTCATTTTCTAACATTATGACCACAAACATAAATGTATGTTACTGGAATTTGATGTGAAAGACCAACACAAAGTGGCACACTCTTGTGAAGTGGAAAGAAAACTATACAAGAGTTCATTTTATTTTTACAAATTAAAAACTGAAAAGTGCAGTGTACAAAAGTATTCAGCCCCCTTTTCTCTGAGTGAATCCAGTTGCCGTCAGAAGTTGCTTGATGATTGGTGACTGATCAAATGTTGATTTAATAACTTAATTGAGTCAACCTGTGTGTAATTTAATCTAAGTATAGATATTCAAAAGAATGTTAAGCAGTGTAGCTAAAGTTACGGTGTAAATGAGTTAAGCTTCTCCAAACCTTTGCTTCACAGTAAAACAAGTGTGCAAATGAAAGGATGCTAGAAGTCTGTTTTTTTTTTTTAACTCAGATTTCTGTTTAAACAGCTAGATCATCAACTTTCTTATTTGCATTTGTCCAACTTTGGCTTAAATTTAGCAGAGCACTCTGTTCTGTTTGAGTCCTTGATGTATCATTGAGCGTGGCTGGACAAAGTGTCACTGAGTGCATCATTAGTCATCAAGAGGAAGGAAGAGCAAAGCTAGTTTGACGGACTGTAACTTAAAAGTTTCTGCAAGATTCATAGTGGCATGGTCTCACTGATTTGTGTGTGGGGTATTCTGACAGTGAGTGTGGGTGTGTGCTGTACACATGACATATGAAAGACTCGGGAACAGGCGCCGAACAGTTCAAAACCAAAGTTTCTCTCAAGATGGATGGAAAATAATAGAAGGGAGCTCTCTGGGATCCACATGCTGAAACTAAACTGGACCATCAGAAACATCCAATTTAGCAAATGTTATTTATTTATATTTTTTGCAACTGATCGCACAGGGAAGAATTGACATAAATACCTCTTAACCTCAGTAGTAAAATATAAATAAATAAATAGACATACATCCTATGCATATTTACTCAAATAAGCAGACATGTTGATGTCTAGATTATAATGCAAAAACTTTGTATTGGCCATAGCATATGTTGTTGTGGTGCATTCTTTTATAACAACAATCACAAGAAGTAAAAATGACCACCAATCTAATTGTGCCGTGTTGCATCATATTATGCATATTGTTCTGCATTGCAATTTACAGCAACACTCATTCAAAATGGCAAGTGGAGCTGTGGGAGTTGTTAGTGTATTGTTTATGTTCGAGTTGCTCAGGGGAGTTTGTCGAAAAGTTCAGAGTTCACAGATGGAGACTGGATGGAAAAACATTCTGCGCACGTTTGATGCAGCTGATGGAGAGAAACCACCAGAGAATACTGTGTTATTCCTGAACTCATTTTATGCATTGTTCCTGTGAATGAGATGTTGATGCGCTGTAAAATTCAGAATGAAATCCTCATGTCTTATCCTGGATGTGAGATCTTGAAAATGACCCTTTTCCAGAGATGCTTGTAAAAACTGTTGCCCATATATCTATTTGTAAAGTAAAGGATAATATTAAGCATCACATTTTAAGATAAGACACTAACTTTTTTGTGATTTTATTGTTATCTCATTTTAATTTAATACTTTTTTTGTGTTTTACATTGGCTTCAGTTCAGCACTGTTACACCCGGCCTCAGTTTGTCTTCTGCTCAGCTGTTCCTGGTCTGTAATTTGGTTAATGAGTCAATATAAGTCCATGGTCTTGCTGTGCTCTTGCTGGAGTCTTTTGTTTCTTTGTGTTTTCCCTTTTGCCATGTTTTAGTTGTGATTATGAGGGAGTTTTTTGATCATATTTTAGTTTAGTCATCAACTTAAAGTCATGGGTGAATGCTACATATATATATAAATATAAAGGCTACTTTTTAACATTTTTAATTTTGCAGTGCTGCACTTACACTTACTCCCACAGTGTAAGGATTTTCATTCCTACCAACAGCAAGCTGTTCATTTTTTGCTGTTGCCTCACAACTCTTGATTTTTATCCTTAGTAACTAGAGTTAGGTATTTGAAGAAACACATAACAAATCCTTGACTTTCTCAAGAAAAGATTTTCTGTACAATTTTTTTTTTTTTTGGTTTCTTTGAAAATGTGAAAAACGGCAAAAACTTTAAAAGATGTGCACAACATGTTCACGAGCTGCAAAATCAGGAATAGTTGAATAATAAGAGGAACAGTTGACCACCCCTTGATCTTGGCTTTAATTTCTTGACCATATTTCATATTTGCAAAAACAAGGCATGATTGGTTGTGTGCAAAACAGGTAAGCGAACAAATAAGCCAACAATAAATTGGTTTAAAATCTCAAAACAATAGACAAATGCAATGATTTACAACAGACTGTTTTGTGTTTATCTTAATTAGATATTTTTTAAACACATACATTCCAAAAACATTGAACAAATGAGAGAATTGCTGTTCAGTCTTCATGTCAAGCAATACATTTTAAAATCAAAACTAGTCTGGAAAAGAGAGGAGTTTTCCCAAACAATCTCATAAACAAACTTGGCTGTACTCATTCAGTCTTCCTTGAGTTGAGCTGTAATGCATTTCAGTGTTTAACCTGCTCAGTGAAGCCTGAAGAGTCTCAGATGAAGATCGTGTGTGCTTTTCATTTTGCGTCTCGTTCTTTGTTGATTAATGCAGTTTGACCTCAAGGCAAATCTGCTGATATGTTCACCATTGTGAAGATCTGTGTTTGAAACAGTGAAACATTTGAAATTATAATATATACATGAATAAACACAAACACATGTTTGTAGTATTGCGTTTTCCCAATTTTGTATCAAAAAAACAAACAGTTTTTAATTTGGTTGGTCTGCTCTTTTTTTAACTTTACAACAGTTCTCCTCAAATGACTTTTTGCCTCTCCTTCAGCAAATGAAACGGTTTGTTTTTGTCCTTCCTCATCACATTCAGCTGACAGGAGTGTCGGCCTTGTAATCCTCTCTCTCGAGATACTGTGGATCTCAAGGAGTTTGTTTAGCATCTCTAAAGGTGAAAAGTGTCTCATCAGAGGAGTCTGTGACAGGAAGTGTCAAGAGGAGCTGCAGAGCGGTGATCATACCTTATTGTAAAGATGCAACAAATATTCACTTCCTTTGTAAATTAACATCTTTAATGTCATTCACTACTGAATCAAGGCTCTTTCACAGACTAAAGATTTATTGCTAAAATGTTATTTACGAGCACACATAAAGACACAAGTCTACTGGTAAGGAGGGGTGTAATGAATTATTTTAACGACTCGATTCATCAACGTAAGTTCATTTTGAACCAATGGATCCCATTCATTGACCTAAAACCAATCCAGGAAAACTTCAACCAACTTCAGCCAAAACTTCAACAAGTGTGACTCAGAGATAAACACCTGAGCAGTGCAGGTGAAGTTTTCCAGATTCTTTGCACTTGTCATGAGATAATCCTGTGTAAATTAAATGTGTACAAACAAACAGGTAAACAGGAATCCTGGCAAATCCATTGACATTTTAGTTTCTTAAGATTCAGTCCACTGTTGTTGTTTCACATTAAAAAAATCCAAAGGGAAGATTACAACATTCTTGCAGAATTCTGTTTCCACACATTGGACTGTAATGATGGCTTAATTATGTTTTGCTGTCATTTCACTTGATCATTTTTAGAGATCAACTTACTGTGCCTCAATCCAAATGGAATTTTCCAATATCAATATAATAAATTTATTTAATTTTGACAGGATTTTATGATAGTATAGGTCAAATCGAATAACAACTTGTCTCAGAAAGATCAATCTGATTGGAATATAAATCGATTAAGTAATGGTTGCATTTAGGCACAGATTTTCACCACTGTGATGTTTTGCAGTTTTTTGAAGAAAATTGCATTTTGAAAACAACATATATAATTATAAAAATGTATGACTTACCACTGTTATTGTTTGTTTGTTTTAATATTTTTTTCTGCCTCTGTTTTCTGTTTTTTCATAAACCACATTTGCCTCAAACTTTTCTCTCCTAAAAGCTGTCTTTGGAGTAGCCAGCATGTACTCTTTGTGTGTTTCATTCATTTTTGCAAAACAGAAAAGCCAAAAAAAGATTAAAATACTGTTTATTTTCACTGAAACAAATGGCAGAAAAAATTTCAAATGACTTCTTGTGTTTTACATGCACATAAACAGATTATTTTAGATTTGAAGGAGTGCTACAGACTTGTGCTCTTGACTGTATGTCTGAATCTAGGCATCCATCCTTCAGGGAAGCGGACCTCATAGAAAATTAAAACAAATGGAGCCCCCTAAATAGTCACACACTTTAATATAAGATGTTTGCATCTTGACTTTCAGGCCTGAAACAGAAGGAGACGTCCTCAATTCTGTTTAGAGACAGGGACAGTTTATGCAAACATGACTGACTTGGAGTACGCTTGGCTGGGGGAACGTGTCCCTGAAGTGTCGGTTGCAGAGCCACCAGTTGGGCTTAGCCACTCCAGCAGCCTGTTTAGTATGGTAATGTATGGAGATGTGGGCACTGGCATTTTTTTTTCCTTTCATTCTGAGTTCTATCTTTAAGCCCCAACATTAATTGGCCTGGCAAGGCAGCAGTGGGTTGGTTGTAATCACTGTCCTTCTGAGAACCCCACTGAGAAGGTCTGAAGATGAGAAAAAAATGGAGGGAGAGTGGGTGAGGGTCTTTGGTCTCAGAGGGCTCGTCTTCTGAACGATGTTATCCCATGAGGTGCATGGAAGCAGAAGAAAAAGAAGGAAAAAGCTAAACAGGAAGATATGGAACAATCAAAAAAAAAGAGAGACACAAGAAAGAAAATAATTCTGATGTGAGAATCCTGCTGCTAGAAAAATGGAGGATGACAGATGGAGGGGATACTCATGTAGGGGAATACTGATGGAGATTGAATTTTTGGATGTGTGAGGGGAAAAAGGGGGCCCGGGCATGAAGGTTAGGATGTTTTATCGACTTGAAGAAAATTAGAAAGAAAAAATATTGGACTGGTGGGTCAGCAGAGAATGACAGAAGTTGATTGACATTAAATCTACCCTTCTTGTAATTTCAAACAGGGTCAGACATTTTCATTTTACATTTCTAGGGTGGAAAAGATGTATAATTCTTGTATTATACAGCCAGAAATATTCATGTCTCCTTCATGGTCTCATACAGACCAACGCATCAAAATCAGACCAACATCAACGTGTCTGGGAGAGTTTTTTATAGTAAAAGATGGCTGACTTCATTCCAATTGCATCTATTGTCTGGTACTTGTGTTGAACATACTTCTCCCATGGAAAACTGTAGACAATAAATTAGGAAAGGCTGTAAGAAGAGAGGGCAGGTTTATTTATTAGACAGCCCAAGGCAAAACATTTATCAAAGGTTTTTACTCGTTGAACAACAGTCTCAACTTGGATTAAGGCTCAGCAGGCAAAGTCGCACGTTTTATTTCCTCAAAATTGCCGAGATAATACCCTTTTATGAAAATATAGTTCCAAGAAAATAAACATTTTACTCTGGTGGCTTCCATGCGTGGGCTAACTGATTTTTCATTCTCGCTAAATGTCGAAAATTGATCGAAAAAGGTAAAATAGAACAAGCAAAATGGTCCTAACTGGAATCTATTAATTTGGCTGAATTTCAACACTCAGAGAAAACCCTGGCAACCACGGCTCAGTGGGAGAAGATTTAAGCAAACAATTGTCTTCACTGCTGATTGCTGCTGCCGCAGTGCACCACTCTGGTAAGTACCTTGAAACTGAGCAAGTGTGTATGAATCTGAACGGGAGATGAAAAAGCAACTTTGCCAAGTGACAGGGGAAGACATTGGAAACAAAAAAAAACAAAGCTGAACATGGGAAAAGAATTCAAGTTTTTTTTTTTTTTTTTTTTTTTTTTGAGGGTCAAACTATCAAAGATTCTCGCCAAGGCTGTTTATTGTTGTGAGCGTTGAATGAGAGTTTTGGAAAGTGTGTGTGTAAGTAAGTGTGCATATGCACTTGGATGTGGTTCCCCCGTAGGAAGAGAATGATGGATGGTAAATGATGAAACAAGACAAGAGGAGAGTTACCTTTTAAGAAGCGAATGAAGCTTGAGCGCACCGAAGAGCTTGGCCTTGACGCGAGATCAAAGCCATGGAGCGAGCTGTAATAGATGATGGAATTTAATCATGTCTGCTGCCTAACCATATCTGTCATTCTTTTTCAATGTTCATTGTTTTTCAAACAGCTATTTTTCCATTCATTCTCATTTACCTATGTCGCTTTGTTCTTCAAGATGCACTACACAAAAACATCATCATAATTACATTACAAAGGCAGAGCCATGTCACAGGTCGCAGGTCATGACTTGTGCATCTGCTGCAGACCCGAGGAGGCACTCACAGTTTCCTTCTGTGAAGGAAAAAAGGCTGAATCTCACGCCACAAGCCGTTCCATACGCCTTAGCCACAAGGAACTTTAGGGTGGATGTGGGCTGTCTGCTGGAGAAAACAATCAGTGTCCAGAACTGAAAGCACCCTGATATCGCATGGATCGCTAAAAAAAATCCTTTATTTTAATTAGCAACCTTAACAGTTTTGGTTTTTCCCGTTTTACAATTTAATAAAAGTGTTTCTATGATTCTGAACCCTTTCTGGTTTTGGTCTGGGTAGGCTCATTGATTGAGTGAATCCTCCCCCAGACGTTTCAAATAGGAAGTACCCGCTGGCTCCAAGTAGCCAAAATCCCACAGGCTTCTATAAAGAAATAAACCAGCATGTGGTGCCCGCTGGCCCCAAATTCAAACCTTTGACAGATTCTTCCGAGCCCCACTTTCAGTGGAAGGGGAGTGGACTTTATACAAGTTTACTCCTGAATGGAAACAGTAGTTGCCATAGAAACCTTGACTCAGACCAACTCTGAGCAATCACTGCGTCTGGTTCTAACATGGCAATGTCTATACTGTGGAAAAATGGCGACTGAACTGACTTCATTTTGCTGGACCTGGTAAGTAAGGCATTTTATTTGGGTAAAGTCACACTAGCTCAGACCAGTTCTATAATACAGTCTATAATACAGTCAACAAATAAGTTGTGTAAATTCTGCTTCCGATGTCAGGTACCATCTTGTCTGCCGCCAGGTCCTTGTCAAAAAATGGGCAAACCTGTACAGGGAATGCAGAGCCGCGCAATTTTTTTTTTTTCTACCGGAATCCTGCAGACAACTGGTTATAGTGAATACATATGCAACACACACTGGTAAGTAAGGTGGAAAGTAGGCGAGACACACTGCTCAAGGGGTCTGTTAGTGCTGTTCAAATGACATGCTTATGGTCCTTGAATGCAGTCTGACTGTCAGAAAGGAAGAAATGATGCAATCAGACCACAGTTTGTGAGCGTCCGACTGGCATTTGCGTATCACTGTGTAGCATTTGCACACAGTCAGTTAGGAGGCAGTGCTTGCACCTCACTAATGACTTAAGGCACTGTACGACAGAGTAACTTGTACGTCATAAGTGTGTTTAACTTAGATTACTTTTTACGATGCAGCTGTACCCTCCATGTCTGGTAACCATAAAACCCACAACATCCGTACGATTTAAGCTCTGTATGGGTGCATGTGACTAAGGCAAATGATAGCGCTTTAATGCATTCATCTAATGTGTCAAAGATCCCTCAGATCAAGGTAAAAAAAACATAGAGAAGTTTGAAAAGGCAAAGCAGTCATTATTCTTATCATCTTCTCTTAGAAGACATTTGTGCCCATAACTGTTTCTTTGCACTCAACAACTCATCAATCAGCATGTCTGTGGGATTATCTAAGTGACTCAGCCATAAAGAAGCCAGCAGAGAGAGGGCCACAAAAAGCAGTCCGAATATTTACAAAAGATTGAAGATACCATGAAACTCTGCTTTGAGCTGTTTGGAGAATTGGCAGACGGAAGCCAACACAAATGTGGCATTGATAAATAACTGGTTTATAAAGGTGGAAATCCATCACAGATAACTGCTCCAAGCACTGCAGTTTTATTTTGTGCGTGTCTGCTAATGACCGGTTCACGTCATCTTAGCAACGTCCCTGAATGGATTCTGTGCTGCTGTCATCATGTCTCTCTCTGTCTGTTTTATCCATTTTTTCTAATGTATTTGGCCGCACAAAAATGAATCATCACTTCTTTTTCAGACTGTCTTTTACCTCGTTTTCACTTCCCTGTGTTTCCCCCCATTATGACATCTCTCTGAACTATTTTTCTCATTCTATCTCACTGCTGAGTTTCCCGCCCTTGATTTCTGCCTCCCCCAGCTTGGTTCAGCAGTAATAAGAGGAGCTTAAAGTTGGGCTGGCTTGAGGTGAACTGGAGACAGAGGCAGGAAGGTTAATGAGGATGGAAACCTTGCTTTTTGCCAGGGGTGTAGAGATGGTGTCACCAAATGAACAAGGCCACAGACAAATAAACTGACTGACACTTCTTACATCAGGAATAATGAATTCCGTTTATGCACTCATGCCTGAAAGAGAGACCACCTCCTGAGCTCAGTAGGAGCCAATGTGTTTTAAAATTAAGGACTTTGAGTTCATATTAATAAAGGTTCAAATGAGATTGATGCATGCTGCCATCAAAGGCTCAAACTGATGCATCTAGTGAATATAATCAATCTGTTAGACATTTGCCATTACTACTAAGCTATTACAGTCACAGCTTTGAATGTAAATAAAAAAACAACTGTCTATTCTAAAGCTAAAAGCATATAGCAAACAGTTTGTTTTACAGTGCAGCAACTCCCTTTGGCAAATTACACCACAACTTGCACAGTATGTGACTTGGCCTTTACAGCAGATGCCCTACTTAAGCCAAATCTCTGCATTTATCTGAACTTGAAACTGGCGCATGGAAACACAGGAGAGTGCCCCCGTGTGATTGCATAATGCTGCGTTTACACTGAAAGCAATTGGCTCATCAATTTCGTGTTGATTCACTCTATTTGGGCGCGCAGCAAATATGCTGCTCGACGCATGTTCAAAAATGTGTTCATAAGCTTGATGCTTGAGCTACCACCAGGTGTTTTTAGCCTAATCATTACACGGAGCAGTATCTGTGTACATTTTATTTATAAGGCATGGAAGGCACGCATGATGTAAAGAGATCAGATTTAAAATTTTGAGATGTATACATATATATATATATATATATATATATATATATATATATATATATCATAAAGTTCAGGGGAAGAATTATTTTCCAGGTGCCGAAACGAGAGTCCAGGATTGGTTGATGAGAAGTGTCGTCCGCATCAAAGTAAAGATTTTTGAACTCTGGATGCACTGCAACGCACAAATTCGTGTTGCGAGAGGTCTGATCATGTCTGAACATTGACTTAACATTGAAACTGGATGTTCGGTGTGGATGTAGCTTAACATAGTACCTGGTAGTCCCAGACAGCCTCCTATCCAAGTGCTAACCAAACCTAACCCAATCCCAAATAAGCTCTGCAACAACATTCCTTCCCACAACTCATATGCAAATTTCTAATAAACCACTGTCCCTCTGCAGAAACTATGTCTTAGAAAATGACACAGGTATTTTGATTTTGGCTAAAAATTAAATGATTATAGTTAAAGGACCGATGGGAATATTCTTAAAATAGCTCACAAGATGATCAGAATGGTTTTTAAAGTTCAATTGTGAACAACTCCATTACTGTCATACAACATTCCTTAAAATTGCTGACAGATTTCTCCCTCTTTTGTCTCTAATCTCTGTTTCAACCAAGTGACAAAACTCCATATTTAGACTGTGACGAGTTAAAATAATGGATGCTGGGCCCAGCATTTACACATGACTCTACTAAGCACAACCTGTTTAAGATTTGCATAAATAACCCACTGCTGAATCTATGAACGAAACCATTACAAGGTCTTTTTTAACATAGAAATGATCAAATTGTTTACATAATCCCTTGTGTTTGAATTTCATGACAATGTTCAGTAAAAATGTTTTTCAGAGGAAATAAAACATGTAGGCACCCTGCACCTGAGTCTCTATAATTTGTCCTGACAGCAGCTGAGGACCTTTTTTTATACCATTAGGGTTATGTTGCAATATACAATATACAAACAATACATACAGTACACACATATTTTATACGTCAATCAAACCTGTACTCATACAAACAACTGTTTTTCACATCGTTGCATCATCGAAAGGAGCGAAGGCACCCAGAAATCAACCGCCATGCTGCACTAGCTGCTGGCCCCTTCCACCATGTATGGGGTAAGTAAGGGAAAGAGACTCACTGGGGATCACCCTCAGTCTGTAGTGTGTTGTGAGACTTAAACAAGTATTATGAGCTTGTGGCATTTTTTTCATGATGGGGGACAAATATGAATCAAATAAATATTAAAACTGTGTTTCTTAATATTTCTTTATCATTTAGAATCAAGAGCAGACAAAAAGAAATGCTGTTGAAACAGCTTATAGTTGTTGAGTACAAACTACAAGCTCACTGCTATGCTCTATTCTGATACATCAACTTGCAGACAAATAGATTAGATAGATAGAATAAATAAAAAGCTTGTCGGAAGTCAGAGAGTAAATAGTAGGAGGGAATGTAAAAAAAGGGATGATTGGAAATTAAGGCAGGCTTACTCCATTGTTTTTTTTTTGCCTCAAAACGACATATTCATAATTAAAAGAGCACTGAGCACACTTTTAAAATAACTTAAAAGATGATGGGAGTTGGACGTGAACATTTTTTCCACATCTAAGCATTTTTCTGAGGATTTACTTGTAACACACATCTAAACACCTAATTCACTTTAGGCATTCCTTGTTATTTTTTGATAATCTATCACAAATGTTTTTCGTCTTTAATTATTTATTCAGTTTCTTTTTTTTTTTTGCCACTACTCATCCTTGCTCTCATCCAAAAATTCCTTTCTCACACTCATTACAAACTTGGCTGCATTTCTTGGTCCTTTTATTTGGTGACAGAATTGAAGAATAGTGTCTTTGACCGGATTTCAAACCATTTCTGTCCTGCACAAATGTTGTCATGCAGGATTCTGGAATGACCAGCATTTATTCATTAGCTGAATGATTTTCCTTGAAAAAAAAGCACAATTGTAAAAAAAAGTCTTTCAGAATCAAATACAATCATTCTATTAATTTAATTGCCATGAGAAAAATCTTTCTTGTTTGTTCAACTTTGCACTTTAGCAGTCCAAACTGTATGATGTATGTATGATGTTGAGATGTTAGGACACCTTCTTGATACACACAAAAACATCTGTTTGTCAACATCTGTTGACCAGATACAAGCCAGCACTGACCTGAGAGAAAAAAAACAGATAAAAATGAATACCTGCTATTATGTAGTCCACTGACTTTGCTTCAACTGTCACCTGCACCTTCACACTTCTCCATGCTCACTTCATATTTCTTCATTTTGATCATGATCTTATGATTGGACATTTACTTTTATTCCACCTTGAAATGCATGGTACTGTCCTCCCTTTCCTTTACTCATTTTTCTTCTTGTTTTTACAGGAATAAACAATAAAATCAAAAATCTCTCCAAAGTTCACCAAAAGCCAACTGGGACTAATCTTATCAGCAGAACCAAAGTTTGTTTGTTCATTTAAACTCCAGTGTTAAGGCGTCCAAACAAAGCAAACCATTCAGGAAACAAGTATTCTTTTTTTTCCATTTCAAATTACATCCCAACCAGAGTACTTTTTTTCACTGAACATAGTTTCTCCTAAACATAGGTGGGATAAGCTGCTTATCATTGCAGCACATGTGTGCTGTAGATTGGAAGCCTTCAGCAATTGGAGGTACAGATATTTTTGCAGGGGTGGAGAACAACCCAAAAACTTCTGAGCGAATATTAACTGCTGGGTCTAATGGTCTAACTTCAAATTGTTTGCACATCTCACCCAAATCCCTGGATATTAAGAGCAATTTCAATACTTCAATTAATCAGCTTTAATAAGAAGCTGAATCACAAACAAAATCCAAAAGCAACACTTGTGTTTTGAAAAATGAAAGATACCCTAATTAGTGTGGTTTGTTTAGCTAGGGACAGTTTTGAGAAATAAGAAAAATATTGATTTTGTTAGTCCTCCTGTGCAGCATATATTTTAGAGATGACTGGATTTTTAATTTGGAAATATTTATGCAAGATGACTGTCAACTAGGAAAAAAAGCAGCAAAGCAATCATCCATGAAGTTCTGGCAGCATTTTACCCATGAGGGTTACCTGCATTCCATCTGACATTTAAATGTGTTTTCTGTTTAGTATGTCTGTTTGTGCTGGTTCTGTGTAGAAATTTTGTTTTAGGCCCAAAAACTGATTGGTAATCTGCAGTTCTGCACTTGCTATGCCTTATCTGGACACCTGGCTTCAAGCTTTAATCACAACTGTTCTTAGGGGTGGATACTGGCTGCCAGCAGGTGGAAAATGGGCAAACCTCTATGGAGCACGCAGGTGACCCATACAGGTTTGCCTGTTTGGGTGCGCAGGTTTTGTACATTTTAATTTGTATTTTGTGTTGTGGTTACAATATTTTCTGTTGTTTTGCTTCAAATTTGTTTAGAAGGAAAAAAAATGTTTATAGTTAAAAATTGAATTGTTAATATTTGTTTTTGTTTTTATCATTTATTTTGTACATTTTATCTAGAAGGAGTAAATAACAGCATATACATATTATACACTTATATAAATAAAAATACTTTTTTTTACATTAGTTGTCCATTTTGTGCATAATTGTATATATATTGATAATAAATTAAATAAAACAACAAAGCAACCTAAAGAGCTGTTTGGAAGCCGGAAGAGCCGGCTCTTTTTAGTGAGCTGATCCCAAAGAACCAATTCTCTAAGAAGAGCCAAAATTCCCATCACTACAACCAATGAGAAAGAAGACAAAAAAGGAAATGCTGAGCCGTTTTGGGTTTTTTAATAACATGTCTTCAATGTAACTCATTTGAAAATATAACATTACCCAGTTGTCATCAGTGTTCCTAGTCACGGTTTCCTGCCTAAATCTAATGTGCAGAAATTACTGTCGATGGCAGCAATGAAGAGAACCATGGCGAGTTGGTGGACAGAAAAAATGAAATCCAGAGAAGAGTAAAGATGAAAGACTCCTCTGCTAAATTCAGAAAGCTGGTTGGGAAGTCAGACGAAATAAAAAAGTGAATGAGTTTTGAGTGTGATGGTGATGCAACGTCACATGCATATTGTAATTACAAATTACAATATAATTTGTCTTACAAATTAAAACCCCAAAAACTCACATTAAAATTACAGTTACATAGAATGTAATGGACAAAATAATAATAATATAAGGGATCTGGACAGGCGGGGGATTATTTTGAACAAGAGTGGGAGTCAGATTGTGGGAAGCAGGACGAGACAGGATTATTTTTTTAAACTTTGGTCCGGGGGCAGGATGGGGCAGAACTCTTTGTGGAGAGTAGGACAGAACAGGAATGAAAATCCCCTCCCATGTCATTCTCTAGTTCTGAGTATTCCCCCAAACCCAGGAACCAACCACGGCCCCCTGAGGGAAACCCGTCCTAACGCTCCAGGCAACCACCCACCTGACCTGTGGGAAATCCAGTAGAGAAAAAGACAGGGGCCAGTTCCCCCGCACCCAAGAGGAGGATGCCCAGGAGAGCTGGGATCCCCCCGCAAGCTGATTCTTGGTCATTCTTCATGCATGTTGGTTTACTTTAGTCTTGAACTTCATGTTTTAAAAAACATATAATAACAAAAGAGATTAAACGTCCCCAACTTAAAACATGTGGCTCTGCGGTTTCCATAGTGATTGAGCTGACATATCCAGGGCTTTGTGATAATTGTCTTTTGGCACATTTTCACAGTACAACTGCTATGATCTGTTGGTGTTAGTGTTGGATAAGGAAGACCTGCACCAAAAATTTAGTTTCAGTGAATGTGTAAAATGACTAAGCAAGTAAATGTTAGAAATATCTTCATTTTTTTACTGCTATACTAACTCTGTTCTAAATGAATTTGTTGTAGAGGAAAACAGAGTAAATGGATCAGTAAATTTTAAACTGTGACTGCTTTCCTTCATGTGTGTCTTCTGAAAACCCTTTACACTGACAAAACACAAAAGGCTGAAGGCAAAAGCATGGCTACAATCTTTGAACATTAGAACAAGCGGCGCCTAAGTGGAGAGACAGTCCGAATTCATCCTTCTGCGAAGCAGCAACACATGGAGTCCGTTTTAAAGTAAGGACATTTTACCAGAGACAGTCTCAGCACCATGTTCACTTCGGAACAAAACTTAGTAAAAAAAAAAAAAAAAAAAAGTTCAACGTTTTTTTTTTCTGATACTCCCCATCGTGTCTGCGTCAAGCTGTTTTTCATTAATAATGAAGGCTGAAACTGAAAAAAAGTGTTCAACTCACTTGATTTTATTTAAATGCTAGGAATTTGATTATATTCTGACAGAAATTCAGGGGCCTCCTGCAAAAACACACCAAATATTCACTTTTTCCCAGTAGTTTGAATTATTAGCATGGGTGGTGTTTCCATATGATAAAAAACCCATGCATGCATTTCATAAAACAGATATTGACCGCTTCAGAATGTGTTATAGAGACGGTAAACGGTCATGCAGGCTAATAAACTTGGATTTTTCAGGCAGTTACACTTAGCTCAGCCCTGAATCAATGAGAAGCTGTGGAATCTCATGGTTTGTACCTTCTGCTTCAGAAGTGGACCGAGAGACGGTCCAGTGCTGGTGTGTGTCTGTTTGGCTGCACTGATGCACCGTGTCAGTTTGCATGAATAGGATCAGACAGACAGCAGACAGAAAGTTTTCATGGAAGGGAGAGGAAGAGGGGGATTAAGGGAGATGTATTCTGCTCAGTTTTCAAAATAAATCCCTCACACAGACTCTTTAATTTCACAATTATTTATAATTTTAGAAGTTTTATGCATAAACCACAGTTTGTGCTTCTGAAACATGCCCGGTGGGACTAGCACGAGAGCGCTCTGACCGTGCCTGGTGTCTCTGAACCTTTATGTTTCTGTTGATGACTTCATGTCAGGATATAACTAATGAGCAGTTGCTTAGAAACTAGTTCTGGATGAGTAAAATGTGCAAAAAAACATGACAAAAAGCAACTTTTTGAATGTGAGTCAGTGATGTTTGCAAGAAATACTTTTCACCATGATGGTGTTCTCATCATTTTAAACATCTGAAACGGTTTTGAAGCAAGCTGAAATCAGCTTTTTGTGCAGCAAACTCACACTTCCTTGTGTTGGTGGCTCAGCACTCAACACCAGCTTCTACTGTAGGAGCAGAGAACTACTCTCCTATCCATCTGTGCCACGTTGCATTTTCTCTGAAGATTTTCTTTGGAGATGTTGCGCTTAGTGCTTTAAAAGAAAAGGAGCAGGAAAACATAAGCCGGGACTTCAAAGTTCTACTCCAATCATTTTTTTTTATTGTAAAAACATTCCCAGTGGTCTTTTAATTATGAGTATGCCGTTTTGGGGCAACATTTTTAAAAAGCTGTAGTTTTCTAGGACAGAGTCTCTGCAGAGCAGCAGGAGTTCATCAGAAATTCACCCCTGAGTTGTGGGTGAAACTGTTGGCAGGGATTAAGCTTCATCCCAATGTTTACACTATCTCCTGCTAGCTTACAGCCCCTCACAACCCCAAGCCAACATTAGTGGTGCGACAAAAATGGTGAACAATATCCAGCCGTACAGTTTTGAGCCTGCTCAGATGAGGAGTACATGGGTCGATTTGTCTACAAATGCATGCATCAGAATGGAGCAGAGCAGGTAGCTCAAGGCCTTTCAATTATTCTGTAGTTTGTATGTAATAACGTCAAGTGTTTTCATGGCTTTTTTGTCTGCTCTTGATTCACAATGATATGAATAAAGAAATACTCAGAAAAACAGTTTTAATCTAATTAATCTAATAATCTAACCTCATTTTCATGGGAGTGGGTCTTTAATGGATGGAAAAGCTTCCAGAAAGACTTTTGACTTTTTGTCATTTTATTTTTCTACACAGGTTAAGATGACTGGATGCTGCCAATGTATATAAAGAAACATATGGCCACAGCCTTCTAACCAGATTATTTGTAGCCAACAAGAAGGGGAAGTGAAATTTGAAATATCAAATTGTTTATGACGCCGCCATTCATTTTGCTGCCTTTCTTAACTTGTTTAGCATGGTTCATCAATATGCACTTAAACAGTCAAATACAGGATATGCTGTACCATCAGTGTCACGGTTCTGGCACATTTACTTTCAGCTTGGACCCATTCCCAGTGAAATCATTAATCAAAGTAAGGCTGTCACCAACGTCCCAGCATGAGTATCACTCGCCGCTGTAATTAATGTATTGATCGTACACTGCCAAGCTTCTCTGCAATTCTTATAAAATTTGTCCGTCCCCTCTGCTCTGCCCCGCGGTAAATTATCTAACATATTTTTCTCGTTTCATCCATTATCTTAGCACATCCCTCACTTCACAAACACCACTGCGCGTTTGTCTGCACGTTTTGAAAGAGTGCTGACACGGCTCTTTGAGCGTCAATTAGTGATGCATCACCTGCATCTCAACTTGTCCGTCCCTGTCGCTGTGCATCTCCATCTGTCATCGGACTTCCATCTATCTCTCCGCCCATTCTGCTTTCTCATCCATCTCTTTTGACCTCTCAGTACCCCTCACTTCAAGCCCTGTAAGATGTCCCACTCTTAACATTCACTCCAATCAACTTTGGAGCTTCTTCAAAAGTGTTTCCAGTGGTCTTATTATTATGATTATACAATTTTTTCCCTAAATCAAAACAAGCTGTCATTTTCTAGGACATAGTTTCTGTAGAGCAACAGAAGTTCATTAGAAATTTGCCTTTGAATTATGGGCGAGACAACAAAAATGATGAGCAATATCAAAGGTATCCAGCTGTACGGTTTTGAGCCAGATGCCAGTTCAGACGAGAAAAGCGAAGATGCACATAGATCTAGTCTGCAAGTGGATATATCAGAATGGAGAGGAGCAGGGAGCTTCTGGCTTCCTCTTCATATTTTCTACATCACAAATATGCTTTTTACCTCGGAAACAGCATTTGTTTTTCATCTGCTCCTGAATCGCAATAATTTGAATAAAGAAATAAATTTTGAGCTTAGTTTTCTAAACATCATCAGAAAAGTGCCACAAGAACATGTTAAAAACGCAATTTTAATCAGACTGGGTCTTTAATGTTAGAATTTTTTAAACGGAAATAAATTCTCTGAAATCACCCAAACATTTTTTAGATTAAAACTTTAATCACCAATAACGGATGCTTTGCTTTGATTGATAAAGTTGTCTTGACAGGCCGGCAGCTGTTGTAACGTGGTAGTTCACTGATATTTCTGAAGCACAACGGATTTGCAACTCAGCACGAATCTCATTATCATGCATGTGAAAAATTGCAACACCTTCACTGTAATCTGTTTTGGCACTTGGACCATGCCAGCGCATTGTGCCACCTGTTTGGAGACCGAAACAGTTTTGTGTGAGCTGTGCTGTTTAGCCCAAATAAATGCATAAAACAATAATAGCCAGGGTTATTACATTTGTCAGACAGCCAGCAAGTGTGTAAATCTCTGAGAGTGGAACATAAATTAGAGCATATCTTCTTGTGCAGGAATGTGGTGTGTGAAGAGGCACATTTCAGGTTCAAGCCATTAAACACACACAACTACTACCATGCAATGTCACAGACATGCCTAACTGGAATTTAAAGTGATGAACTGAGTGCCACAAGAAAGGAAAATATTAACAGAAACTCAGCTCAGGCAAAGACTTTCTAGAAAAACTTTTCTGTTTCTGTTTAAACTTGTCCTGTCCAACAGCTGAGCGATCACATATGAGCTGAGAGCCTCTTGTGGTCCAAATTGTACTGTTACAATCGGGAGTTATAAATCTTCGGACACACAAGGTGTATATTTGTATGAACCCCCTTTGTAATTTATACTAAACTGTATTTATATTGGTTATGTTTGTATCCTTTTTGTTGGACCGAACGGAAAAGAAGAAGTGGATGAAAAGAGAGTGATGGGAGGGGCACAAAAGACAGGGGAAAAGGGGGGGTTATTGAAATTGGAAGATGATTACAGGGGAGGGTGGAAGAATCATAAAACAACAGGCAACAAGATGCTGAGAGTTTATAATCATTACAGTCAGGTATGAGTGTTTGTCTAAAATGGGCGGGGCCTGTCCACACACTCGGATGTTACAAAGATACCTATTTGACCAAGAAAAGAAAATACGCTGATGGGCTATGGTCCAAGAATTCCTACTTTAGGAAAATAATGTGCATTTTTGTTCTCAAAAGTCACTTAGACAAGTTTTCTCAAACTAATATTATTTTTCCATTGACAAATTTTCTTAATGCGATTATTTCTCTTGCGAGACAGAATAGAAACAAGAGTCTTATTACTTTCTGAAGAATATGCTTTTGCAGTGCAGGATATATCTCTTCCAAAATTTTTAGGGGGATGTATCAGTTCATCATTTTTTACCAACCAGGTTTTAATGTATGTTATTTAAAATGCTTTTATGCTTTTAATGTTATATATATAAGTTTTTAGGGTATACATATCCTAAAAAAAATTCTAGACACACCCCTGCCAGCAATGGGCAGCAAAATACCTAAAGATGAACTTTCTTACCCATAGTCTGGGTAAAACCTTTGGTCCATAAACAAACATACCATTGATCAGTTCAAACTAGTGTCAGAAAACTCATTGTGACCTATGAAAAACTCTTTTTTCAGAACAGAAACAAATTCCCTCTTCCTTTTGTGTCCCGACTCCCTCCCCTCCTCTCCCCAACAGCTTTCAGAAAACCCCTGTCACAGCAGTAATACTCTGCAGCACTGCCTTCCAAGTTCCAAATTAAAACTAAGAATTTGACTTGTGCAGAACTTCTCCGATTATTTCTCCATTAAAAAAAAAAAAAAAAAAAAAAAAATCCAGCATGAGACCTTGATGCTCTGAAAACAAAGCTTGGAAGTTGACTTTGGTCCAGAAAGAGGATGTGCTAAGCTTCACATGTGAAACGTGCTGCTGGCACAGGCGTCCCAGAATGGTTGCCCTCTTGTTCACTTCCAGTCATTTTTAAAAATCTCCTTTTTGTGAAAGCTGGCAAACAAAAGCAGACTTTGAAAATAGGTTTCTCACTATTCTGTGGTCCTGTAAAGCTCCTGAATTTCTCCACCGTACCATAACATCGCAAAAGAGAACATTTTTCAGAACTCATTGGTTTTTAATGTTTTATTTTTTATTTTATGTCAGAATTGTTATTAATTATACAGATTCTTATAGTATGACTTACTTTTTCTGGTCTTCAGATTGCTTTTGACTTGAGCTTGTTTTTTACTCTCTCTCGATAGCTCTGCTTCTGGAAATTGTTCTGAGGTGCTAACTACTGCCCTGAAGGGACGACATGCACCTGTAAACCCAGACGGCGACAGGTGTTAGCTGGTGAGCTCGCCTAAGGAGGACAAAAATGTCCACATCCCCAAAGTTAGGATTGACTCAGAGAGTGGAAGAGTATAATCCTGGCTCCAGGCACCACTTCTGGGTGGCTGCTTGCTTCCAAAAGCTTAACTTCAAGATGCACTGCTGGGGATTCCATCCAAGTGGGATGCGTTTCTCTGCTAGGCATGGTTCCCTGTTAAATCTGCTTCATGTTTTATGAAGAAAGAAGGCCCTGCAATGTGCTCAGAGACAGCGATACAAACAAGGATGAACTTTGTTTTCAGGAAAAATCAGATCTTTAACCAAATTTAAATAATTTGTTAAACTGCAGTTACAATTAGGATGATTTCTATTTAACATACAGCCGTGCTGCAAGAGTTATGTTCAAATAATTACTATATCCATTTATTTTAATTGAGATTGTTTTAGTTAGCTACATAATTGGGCTGCACTTTTACTTGTGTTGCTTTAGTTACTCTTGAATTTGAAGGTGTTAAAACTATTAATAAGCTTGCCAAGAAAATGCAAAGAAAACATTTCATTAAATGGTTGGAACTGAGCTTTGTTTGAAAAATAAGAGTAAAGGGGATGTGGTCTGTTTCAGCAAGATAGCGGAGATTTGAAACTAAACATACAACAAAACCCAGATGTATTACACTTATACTATCATAACATAGTATTATACTAGTTAATATTCATTAAAATTTGTGTACTGTCTTACGTAATCTGTTTTTCAAGATATGGAAACTGGGAAGATCCCATCATCATGCAGCTCTGTTGCTTAATTTCAGCTTTTTTTAATGTTTCCATATATTGCACAAATGCTTTTATCTGTTATTTTGCACATTTTGACTTTTCACATTGACCAAAACCCACCTCATAGGACATGTTACTTTCCCAAATTCATCCTGTCTCTCTTTCCGTCATTTTTTCTGTTTATATATATATATATATTTAAATTCCATCAGCCAGTCACTGTCCTCGCCATGAGATTGACACGTCACTTGAGTCAATCAAACATCCTCTGATGCGTATGTCTCTGCTAGCAGATCTGGTGATTTTCTTCCTTTTAAATTTTCGAAAGGTGTGAGCGTTCAATGTCAGACTCCTAACTGTAGATGTAGCCATTATTGTATCTTCTCATTTTCTCAACTGGTCTGTGGTCAGTGACTCAAAAAGGACCTCGACCGGAGCACACGCTGAACATTGCTACTGTTGGCACACCTTGCACTTTATGGCGCCTTTGACATGGCAGCTCTGAAAACACGGGTCTTCCAGGGCTGTTGCAAGAAAAATGACAGAAGAGCCTTTTCTCATGTTGTAATCCCTGCAATCTCACAGATTCATCTAAACGTTATCAATTTAATTCAAAACATGTCTGATTCACTTTAATATTTGCGTTTCGTAAGTCTGTGTATGCATATATGTAAAAAAATTCAAATTAGGATTATAAAACAGGATTTTATTGTCTATTTACCCATCTACCAATATATAGGTAGGCAGATCCTAAGGTGCTGGTCATTTCAAAGTGTGCCGCCTCACCCCAGTTTAAGGTAAGTCTAAAAGTAGCATTTAAAACTCACCTTCAGTAAGAAAAAACATATTTATTAGGACCATGTCAGTCATCTGCTTACTGCAGCCTCACATAGGATTTTCCTCCAGTTGTGTAAAATAGTAAATCCTTTGAGTAATTACTCATTTCATCCAGTGGTCTTTTTTTTTTTTCTTTGCCAACACCTGCTGAGCCTGAAGAGTTGGGTCCTGTAATCACTCTTCAACCTACATGATTGTAGGCTTTTGAATGGGGATCAGAAGAATGTTAAAGTAGATGATTAGTGAGGAAAAATTGGTGTAAAAGTGCTCGGGGGAGAAAAGCCCAGACTCTTAAAGTCTCTGCAGCATTGCTGGGAATAAAATGGTACAATATTAATAGAACACATCACAATCATAGGTGGGATATTCAAGTAGATCTCCTGAGAGAGCAGTTCTTTTCATGCAGGCACAGTGTGTCAAACCTCGCAATATAACTGATTTTCTTTTAGCTTTTGTACGTTTTTTCCATGAAAAAGGTGTTTGGGAGTGGAGTTTCTTTTTCAAGAACATAGTGCTCACATTCAGAGCTGAGAGCTTCTTGGTATAACCATAGATCATAGATCGTAGCACTGATCAGTTTGACTTGTCCAACCAAAACAAAAGTCACGTGTAACATTTATTTACTATATAATATGCTGCACTGTTGTTCACTTTTTTTTTTTTTCATCATTTGCTGATAACTCATGATTTTATTTGCAATAACTTCAGTTTTGTTTTTGTTTTTTCTTGTCTTATACTTAATTTTCATTTCTTAAAACATTAACTGCTGCAGATAAAGCATTGACAAACCAAAAAAAAAGATTGATGAAGTTGCAAAAAGATAGACACATTTCAAACTAAAACAGTGAAAAAACAGGTTAAAAAACTACGTCCAGATATTTTAATTCACAAAAGGTTTTAGTTTATGTTAACCTAACAGTGATTTTAACTTAAATCTTTAGCAGATCCTTTTGGTATTGGATGCTTTAATCTATCTGTGTTTGGGTTTTTGTTGTATAATAAGTTATCTTATTTTTTGTACATGGTTTTTACTCTGCAAAAAGTGCTACATACATTTTTAACATTTTCAATTAAAATTTGGGTTTAATTGCATTTTTGTGGATCTTTTTATATTGCTAACAAATGTAGTTCAGAATAGTTATAATACCAGTATAAAGCACCAACAAAGGTTTTTTTTTTTTGTTGTTTTTTTGCCATCATATTTAAAATCCCACTCCAACAGAAATTGTGTTTTTGTTTTTTTAACATGTTTTTCTGACAACAGAACAAATTTAAGCTCAAAATTGCATTTCACATTGCTTTAGATTAGGATCAGGCAAAACAACAGTATAAAATAAAGTGACACATGTTTTGTGGTTTGGGCTAAAAATGGCTCAATCATAATTAAATAACCTCTGTGAATGTTTTTAAAATAGATCCAAAGATCATTTAGTGGCTTTTTAAAATGTATTTCTCAAACAAAAGTCGTGCATCCATCTTTTTCTACTCACTTTCTGCTTTCCAGGGTCATGTGGGGTTTTCTGCTCTTGTCCTCTGGAATAACAAACACAACAAAATCCTTTCAGTACAGTCTTTACCCTGAACTTATCTGGACGAATTTCCACTAGAGTTCATTGAAACTGCTGGTGGAAGGAGACATACACATTTTCTTTCCTGTATTGAATGTTCTTGTAGTAGAAAAAAAATGTTGCTTAAAAATAAATTTGTCATTTTGTCTCCAGTTTTAGAGGATGTTTGAGAGAACAAAAACTTCGGCAATATTTAATCTGTATAATTGTACTGTGGCTATTCCAAAAATTGAAAAAGTATGACCTATAAAATCAACTGGATCCAATTCAAGTTCACATGGAAAATCATAAAAATACAGAAAACTTCAAGGAATCTGAACTTTTTCATTTCCAGTGTCAAGGTGATCTGAATGAAGCTCAATATTAAAAGTGGGTGACACATTTAACAGCAAAGGACTGCATTTGACTGTGATCTCAGCTTCACAATGAATTAAAATGACCTGCAAGGCCATTATGCATTTTCATCTAAACGTCACACCCCATCAGAGACATTCTCCGCTAAATGACACGTTGTACCTCACAGAAAAAGAAAAGAAGTCATAAAAAAACGATACAGAGCCATGAGAAAGAAGTCTCTGTAGTCAGAATCAAACTAAGGGATGAAGGTGAAGTGAGGTCTACACAAACCACAATGAGAGATTTGAACAAGCTTTCTTGACATGATATGACACCGGTGTGGAGAGAGAAATGAAAAACCCACTCAACATCAGCATCCAGGCTGGATTATTTTCAAAGAAGGCAGACATTTCTGTTAAATGCTTTAAGCAGAGTTGAAAAAGAAATGACAAAAAAATTAGTTTGAGCACAATTGCAGCTCTTGTAGTTTAAATCCTATAAACAACAGCAAGGCATTCTCTGCTGGGCGTAGATTATCCCAGTTGGAAATATTAGTGGCATCAGGACAGAACACAGAAGACACAGGACAAAACTGATGGATTTGCACCATTTTGTTTTACAGCAAATCGAAAGGATGAAGCTCCCCGATGGTTGTGTTTGTGCAGAAATCAATACCACATAGTTATGTATAAATGTATGCGCAATGGGGGAGAGGAAAAAGCAACCGAAATGCCAGCAGCAGAAGGCTGAGGAGCAGAAACTCGTGAGCACCCAGTCATTCGCATGGCTGCACTTTCTGATCTGGACTTCCATCGCAGAAGCTGGCTGGGGGATTTCTGCAGGAAGTCCAAGACAAATGTTGACATTTGCATTCTCACATGCAGTCCTTTCAAAGCATCAGGCTTGCAGTGCACGTGTGAGCACAGCTCATCCTCCTCAGCAGCGCTGTAATGCTCATCTGTTTGGGAGCAGGTTAACTTTGCATCAACAAAAGTATTATCTTTTTGTTTCTATGTTGTTTCTTTGTTTCATTTGAATGAAAAATGCATTTACTACCTTTCCTCTTTCCCAAGATTTCTACTTTCTTGACATTTAACTCACTATTTTGCTACTCAATGCTGAGAAGCAACGTCTCACAAATACAAAGAGTTAAACCTGGATATTCCCGTGACAGATGGCGCTTAAAGAAGGGGGCCAACTGTGCCAACCTCAACCTTCCAGTTTTGTCTTAGTTTTTTTTCCCTTGTACAGCACTAACCTCCTCCGCTGTTTATGAAAGGTTAACACATGGATCTAAAAATGCCTACTCTGCACAAAACTGCTTGAACTGTGGTTGTGTCATCGGACTGTTCCGTTTTCAGATTCAGCCTTCAGCATCTGTCCGATTGGATTTAGGAAAGAAGATTCCATCCCCGATGTGGCCTGCAAAGACAGACACAGTGGCATGGATGGTTGCTCATTCTACTGTCTGTCAGTAAAGGGCAGAAAAACAGTTCTTTTTTTTAAATAAAGTACTGAAACCACATGTTATCACCATTTTGACCAAAGCAAACTCATTATTAATTATTAATCAGAAAACGTTTATTAAATATTTGCTTTTTATTCTGTGGAAAGAAAAGACTGGCACAGTCATTCAGCTAGATCATCTGTTTCACCACCTGTTGAACAACATCCAATTCTTACTGGCACGATCTTCATGTTGTTGGTGTTTGCCAGCTCCTGAAGGCTGGATCCTTCCTGTCATCCTGGAGGTTCATCTGTGCTTACAAGCCACTCGAATGCTTGGACCTGCAGTCGTTTCATGAAAGACAGAAGGTTCATGGTGAGTTTGCCTCAGAGGATGTTGTGCAATCCCCACTCACAATTATTGAAATTTCAGAAATCTGAAATGAAATTTGCTCAGATTTTCTGTAAATAGGTCCTGCAAAGTAAATAAAAGAAAAAACTAAGCTTTTTTTCTCATTGCATAATCCACATCAAATTCAATTCAACTTTACTATTGTGTGATGTATTCTCTCCACTCTGCCAAATTAATTGGGACTACATTCATAATAATTTTATTTAGAATGTATTCACATTATTTACTCCCACACGATTATAAACAAGTTAAAATTGCGCTTTTGGTTTTGAAGGTTGAAATAGTTCATCAATCAACAATTATCTTGAATTATGTTTGGCGTGACTCCTGGGAAAAATCATCCGAAAAATATAAGATTTTAAAATGAATGTAGTTAAAAAGTTATAGATCACTGTTAGTAAAATATTAAAAGTAGTTTGGCTTTAATTTGAGAGTTGTCTAAACTTAGGATCAATAGGAACATCACTAGATAAACAAAAATACAGTAGCATGGTAGTTGTAGATACAGGAAACTATGAGGGTACCACTGGGCCCCAGCACAGTGGAGGAGAGTAGTGGTATGGGTTGGGCTATCATTAGAATAATTGAACACATTATTAGGATGGATAGCATTGCATGTCATCCTTTAACACAAAATACTTGTGTTGAAGGTTGAAAACTTCTCTAAAAAGGTATTTGCAATAAAAAAAAAAAATCTCTGTTTTTTGTTAAAAGGTTAAATTCAATAAAAAAAATGTCAATGCATTTCAAAAATGTATAGGGAACATTAGCACCTAAATATTTTTTTATTTAATTTTGCTTTATTTATTTATTTTATTTTTTTTTTATCAAACTTTTTATTTTTCCTCATGGATGCTGTGTTCTGTGTGCATCTTGCAGTTAATTTAGCACAACGTTTGAAGGAAATATTTTTGCTTTATTATTTTATATGGAATTTCTGTTGTTTCAAAACAGTTAATGAAACTAAGCAACTGCTGCTTCCTCAAAAAGCTGTTTATTTTCCTTCTTTTATCGCTGGAAATGAGCTTGTATTAATTTCCTTGGAGATATGTCCCAGTTGTGTAGGTTAAATTTGTTGCAGTGATAGAAGAATTTGATCATTAAATTCATTTTAAACAGAGCAAAATCTACAGTCTATCAAAAAGATGTCACGAAATATGGAAAATGTGTGATGTTAAATTTCAAATGCCTTATCTCATCAATTCTATAGCAGTGCAGCTTGGCAATCTATTATCGGTGAGTTAATGTGCCTTATCCGCCATTGGTTTTTTCTTTAGTCGGCTCCACAGACCTGCAACAGTCACCGCTGCCGCCGCCCGCTCCTCTCCCTGATGTAGCTGCATGTATCCCCCAGGACACACTCCACTGGGCCTCCTGTCTCCATTCATTTCATGCCCTTCATTTCGTAAACCACAAATCTCTCTTTCATCTTTTGCCATTTTTCCCCGTGTACACTATCTCAACCTGCTTGATGTACGTTGTCCCATTTGCTGTATCCACAATGTCAATTTCTGTCTGTCAGGGCTTTGTTTGTATCTCCTCCTTCAGCTCCTCCTTCCAGTTTTATTTTCTTTATCTCACCCTTCATTACTTCCCTTCCATTTCTGCAAAAGCCTGCCTCTTTTCTTTCAAATTTGCTAATGGGTTTCATTGGTGTGGTGTGCGGTTCATTGCCGGCACGTTCCTCATGGTTGAGGTGAAGCACTACATTTAAATATACAGAATCTGTCGTGCAGAAACATTACAGGACATAAATATTTATTCTGTAGCCTTCAGTGCTGCTGCCTTCATCTTCATCTGTTCCTCCTCTTGTTCCCCACACCCTTGTCTTTTTCTTTCTTCCTTTATTCTCTCCATAATTTTATTGACTGCTCTTGTTCCAGCTTGTGCTGGGTTAGGTCCAAACCTGCCTCTGTTTCCACCCGCTGAGAAAAAGGCTTCTTGTTTATCAAAGAAACACACTTCTGAAAAATTGATCTGCCACATCAAAGACCTTGCTTGGTTTTTTTTTTTTTTTAAATCTATTTCTCTGGTACCATCCAAACAACCGTAAAGCTATATCTTAGCCATAACCCCCAGAGGCCAATAGAAATAAACTTGAATTATGCCATAAAGGCAGAGACTTCTAAAAATTCATAGATAGAAACCATCTTTTTCTTGTATAATTTTAAATGTCTTTCCAATTATTGCCTCCATTCCATTGTGGCCTCTGAAGAGCGGCGCCCCCTGAGGTGGAGTACACTGAAAATATCAGCAATGTTCTCTAACAAAGAGATAAAAATTGGCCCCCTTGATTACATTTTGCCCGTCGGCCACTTTTTTCAGAGAGAAAAACTGTAAATTGTCCAGGCTTAACTAAAATCTGTTATGGATTAATTTCGTTTTTCAGCTATAAACCTACAAACAAAGCACTGAAAAAATAGAATCCCGACAGCAAGAGTCTTTGAAAAGCATTACAGTTTAGAAATGTCAATTTCTTTATCTTGCTCCATTCATAATGAGTCTTCATTATCCCATTCTTTCTCCAAAGAAAAGCTATTAGTTAAGGAACCTGCAGTATCCAGTGTTTAAAACATAACATTTGTAAAGGTGTCTCACAGGAGGAATCAGCTGTTCTAGACACCGTCTGTGGTGCTGACTGGATTTGAGTGACAGGGAAGCACGGTTTTGTAGGAATAAATTCCTAACTGTTAAGAAGGAGTGTTGGTTCCCGCACAGCCTGGAGCTCTGAATCAGAACTACGATGAGCAAGACAAGGCATCAATCATCAGAATAGTGTGCCAGCCTCTTTTTTTTTTTTTTTTTAATGCAGCATCAGTTCTCGTCCCGCGAAGAAATCAGCCAGGCGACAAAGGCCGAATGACACAGCAGGGTTTTAGGCCTTCCAGACTGGTGGTTGATCAAGCTTGTTAGCTCGATAGGAAGTGAACTCGTGATTTGACTCTACATACTAATACATTTGTGCTGTTTGCACAAGTGATGGATTTCCTCTACTGTAAATAAGGTGAGCTTTTGCAGAGCACACACATATAAGAAGCATCTCTGTCAACAGGATGTAAAAGCTCCATGAGTCTGGAGGTATTTATGATGCTGCCTGATGTATGTGAAGAGGAATGCATCAAGATTAAGGGTTTTTTTTTGCACTGATGCATTCATGTTTTCCCCGGCATTTCTCTTCTACCTGTCCTTGTTACATGACTGGTGCCTGTAGCTAGCACCACCTACAAGCCTGCTGTAATTAAAGTGTTTGATCTCCTTTCGTTCCCCGTCGAGACACACATTTCCAGACCAGCAAACACCACGCTTTTGCCACCGTGATCAATGACTGAGAGAGAAGCGAGAGCCACAAACTGACACTGTGGAGATTGAACAAGGGAGTGTGGGGATGGGGTGGCAGGGTGGAGGGGAGGTGGAGGAGGTTAGTTAAGAGGAAGAGTGAATGAGATGGGGGGGTGAAAAAGTTGAGAAATGCGCTGGACTGCACATTTGCAAAAACATCAAATTCTCATTACTGGTGGCTGCAGTGCTCACATTTCAAGGCTGCATTTTTTTTCTTTTCCCCAAGTGAGAAAATAGTTTCACACATGTCCCTGAACAGGAGTACAATTCATTTGCTTACACAAATCAAGTGTCGTGCAAGGGAAATCACATTTTAATTAAAGAAGAGCCTGAGCACTGGTCTCCTAAAGAAAATAAAAATAATATATGCAGCGCAGAAGAAGCTGTGCACATGTCCACATGCACTGAACCTGAAAAAAGGAGGCTTAGCTAACCTGCACAAATATAAAAATTAATATGTGGTTTGATGTTACTCTAATAACATGGTAAATTGTTTTTGTTTTTTTAAATACACAACTCAAGCACATTCTCACAAGACTTGATTCAGTGATATTCATGTACCACATTCATCACAAATGAGCGCACAGATGCAAATAAAAAGATCCACAGCCTGTGGAAAACACACACACACAGGTGAACATGTGGGTGGAGAGTAACAGCATAGCTGAAAGCAAGTTTATCACAACTAAAAATAAAGCATTAGATGTCAGAACACAAGAACACCAGCACACATCAATACTGACCTTTATTCTCTTGCAAAACCCTGCAGTGCATTCTGATTTGTGAAAGAAAAGAGCTACATTTAAATGTCTAAACACAGTTTTCCAGCATTGGGAAGTATAACAAGACGGCATGTCCTGCAGTCCTCATACAAGAGGAGTACAGTAAGCTCTGGCTGCAGAGTCTAATCATGGCTTCTGGGGATGATCTAAAGAGACATTTTGGAGCCACAGTTGGTTCAGAAGAAGGAGTAACAATGGCAGAGCCAAAACACACCACTGTTAGGAATGTTATTTAGCGGAAGACAAAGAAATGTCCCAGAAATGTCACATTAGTGAGGAATAACAGTGGATTTCAGAAGTTTTTCTTAAACTTAAAGACCAAATGGGATTCTCAACCTTATATCTTATCTTATTTTTTTAAAGAGCAAGCCAAAGATGATAAACTTTTGCAGAAATAAAGTCCCATCAAAAGAACTCGATGGAACTGGCCTATTTCTAAGCATCTTTGGCAAAAAGGAAATGAAGTTAATTTGAATTCTTTGTCTTTCTCTGTTGCTCCTCATGTTGGCAGAGAAATTATGTACAAAGGCTTCATTCAACGACACTAAAACATGAGTATATATACTTAGTATATAAATATGACTTTTTATGTTTTCTAGAAGTCTTTGTAACACTTTTTACTTTATACTTAAGTCTGGGGGAAATGTATACTTATTTGTTTTTCTCTTTATAATTAGGAGGGACAACAATGGGACTGCTCTTAATAATGTCTGAAACGATACTCTGTGACCTCCAAGCTCTGATGTTTTCTTTGAAATGCTAGTGTGTCATCATGTCAAGAAAAGCTTTGAAAAGCATACAAGTAAGGGTTATATTTGATGGTGAGTCCAATAAAGGACTTACTGTTTCCAATAAATCCCTCATAGACAAATTGCTGGCAATTCTTTTACATAGTTTGCTGGTGGCAGCAGCTGTTGTAAAAGTGAGCCGCAGCAGGGATCTCTGGAAAAAGCATTTCTGTGTTTTCTAAATCAAAACAAAAGCAGAAACCAGATTTTGATATATTCTTGTCAGACAAACCAAAGTTGTTGAAGAAGAACATCTTATTTTAGCTGTGAAATGAGTTCTGCATGACTGCAAAAACGTTTTTCCCTGAAAAAAATGATGATATTTTGCTAGCAAGAGACACAAATGAGCTGGTTGTTCTTTTATTATTCGATCCACTGTAAGTTGTTGACACAGATGACCATGAGATTTTAATTGACCGACTGGAACACTGGGCGGGCCCGTCTGGGGGAGCAGAGAGGTCTTCACTTGTCAATATAGACCCTTACTCATCCAAGATGTGTGTGTGTGTGTGGGGGGTTGGGTCAGACCCTCAGGGGTTGGTTCTTGTCCTATTGTTGTTTCTTATTTATTTGCTGCCACTGAGAATCCTTCTCCAAAAGCAGAAAGTGAGTTTTTGTCTGTATGCTGATGACTATATCTATACCTAAAGGCTCTGACCACACGTTTAAAACACTGACATTGAATGATTGAAACAGGCATTTAAAATAGTTTTCCCCCATTTCATTTTATGTTAAGTTCTGAAGCAATTAGTACAATTACTGTTAAGCCTGTCTAAACTGCCATAGTTTATGTGTCGCAAAAGGGTTTTTGGTCAATACTCGCTTTCACCAGCAGAGGGCGCTTTGAGCTCTATGCATCAGGGATGCTTATGGAAAAAGCTTATTGAGCACGTGGTGAGTGAGACTGCAGAGAACGTGAACAAGTGCTCCCCAGTTAATGACTGTTTTCTTGCATCTTTTGCAGATAAGCTAGTTGAAATCATCACACAAATGATATATGCGGCAGTAGTGATGTGTTTTATGTGCCTTGCAGAGTAACATAATTTTAGCTAACACGTTGATTAACCAGTTGGTAGGAGACAGACACCACGTTTTGTTACTAAAATGGCAGACGTGGAACGATGGCAACCACAGTAACATATCTAAGTAATGGTTGAGTCCTGTGTAAACTAAAATGTAATAAGCTAAGTGTAAAATTTAAAAATGTAAAACGTTTACGGTCATTTTATTGTAGCTGGAGTTCACATGTTTGGAATTCAAGTTATGTTTTTAATTCTTGCTTAATTTTTCTTTTTTTTCATGTTTTATCCTTGTTTTCTTTATTGATTTGATATTGTGTGCAGAACTTTTGGCCTCCTTGGGTGGTGGTGGAAGGGGCTCAATAAATGAACAAAAAAAAATGAATTAGCGGGTTGAACTCCAACTGAAATGTTGCAGAAAATATATGCAGGACAAAACTTCAAAACAGTTTTTTAAAGAGATAATTCAATGAGAAGACTGGTCACAGTCCCGAAATAATCACGCTGCAATCAGAAATGTGGCATTTTAACCAGGATCTATACTGCTGTGCAGCAGAAGTGCTGCTGTAGATTCAATTCATTTCAATGCAGTCCATCTAATGCAAATCAATTCAACTATAATATTCAGAAAATGACTCTGCAAACCTGGCTCTTTATTATAAATTGGTGGGGGAATTTTTCATTGTTTCTATTCTGCAAAGCACTCCATGTTGCGCATGCTGTATGTGAGGTGCCTTACAAATAAAGTTTCACTTAATGCTTGACTGAATTCAATTCATTATAATCCAGCTCAGCCCAATATCTCATACAACAATTACAAGCTGAAAGTGAAGTCCTTGAATTGCATTGGGTCACAGGGGTCTCAAACTTGAATGGGTGGCATTGCAGCTCATGGCAAATATTACTGTGGCACGGTGTAGCTTTTCCTGTAATATTAAATAAAGAAATGCTACAAAGGAAGCCTTGAAAATATACACATTCTATCTTTATTTTTCATTGTGATACATGGTTTGTTATGACAATTGTCAGCATGAGTCACAGTTTGTAGAAAGAATTCCAAATTTATAAAAAAAAAAAAAAAACATTTTCTTTTCAAAACAAACAGAATGGAATTCAGAAACAAAAGTTGCTTACACAAAGCTACTCTGCAAAAGCTGAAAAAAAATATAACCTGTCCCAGAAGGAGTAAAAACAAACACAAACACTTTTAAATGGGAGAATTTAAAGCCATGAATGCAGAGCTAGGTCAAAGCTAGATTTCCTACTTCAACCCTTTCACACCTGAACTTTAGCTGAAATGTTTACAGACTTTCTACTCCCGTACCTCTTCATTTGGATTCTAAAGCAGAGAAAAACAGCTTTATGCTGATGTGCAAAACATTACAGCAGTGAAGTGCTTGCACTATCACTGTAAATTAGCTGATTCTGTCGTGGAGAAAAGCTGATTTATGGTGCAATAACTGATATGAAAAGTGTGTTTTCTCCTTGTCAGAATCAGATCATTTATGTTGATCATGTAAACAAAGAGTTAGGGTATGTCAAAGAGCGTGCATTATTTAAGTGTCTCCAGTGTTAAAGGGTTAAGTCGAAAGGTGGTGCCATTTTAACTAAAGGTAATTCCCCCCACCTCAACAGTGCTCCAAAAATGGGTGATTGGTTGGAACAAAGTAAAGTTCTGCAGGATCTGTCCAAAAGGAGACCATTGCCCTAACATTTTCTAAGTTGAGTTTAAATAATTTTCAATCTTCTAATGAAAATTGTGTTTTTAACATATTTTTGTAGCATTTTTCTTATGTATATATATAATAGAATTTAAGATTAGCATTTGTTTCGGAGTATTTTTTTATTTAAATCGTGATTGATTTAAAGCAGATAAAAATCTGCCATTTGAAAACGCTCTCAGTTGTGACGCAGCAACTGACATGGGCAGGCCAATGTCTCCCTGCTCCACTTAATCCCAATGCATCCATTTGCAAACGAACAGATCCGTCTTCATTTTCCTCACCTGAGCTGGCATCTGTCTCAAAACTGTGAATAGCTCAGATATTGCTCGTCATTTGGGGTTGTAGGGGGCTGTAAGCTAGCTGTGAAGAGTGTGAACAAAGGGTTAATGGGATATCAGTTGAGGGTTACTTTCATGCCAACAGTCAGCCCACAAATCAGAAATGAATTTCTGATTAACTTCTGCCGTTCTGCAGAAACTATGTTTGAAAAAAAAAAAGCAAAAACGGCACAGATTTTTTGAATTTTTGCTTAAAGACTGCATGTTGTTCACTGTTCAGTTTATCCATTAAGACGCCAGCACTTTCACTAATTTGCAGAGATTTTTTATGCTGGTTGCCCTTCTTAACACAACCCTGTATTTTATCCGGGCTGGGGTCTGGCACAGCGAGACCCCGACTCAAGTCCCCCTGTGGCTACATAGTTAGGTAGCATCCCATCACAATAAGCACACTGGGTTAAGCTCATTGTGACCCCTGGGAAATGCACCCTGGTTTCCCTTGTGTCAGTCCTGCATGCAGCCAACTGAGCCCTCCAGCTAAAACTGTGTAATCATAACTAAAGTTTGAGAAAACTAATTGGAGCTCACCACAAACAAACTCAATTCTATTGGGCTCAGATTCAACAACATTCCAGTTTGATGCTTTTCTTTTGAAATTTTTATTTCTTTGTGCAAAAACAAATACACAGACACAGTGTAAGCCCAAAGGACAAACAGAGGGCAAACATAAACCAGCTTAAACCCAAAGTCATGCTTCTACCTACTAGATACCTTGACATCTGTTTTCTCTAACACACACCTCTCTGAAGACCTCCATTCTTCTCTTTCTTCCACCCTCCTCAAGTCAGCCAGCAAGCTTCCCGTACTCATATTGTCATTCCCCTCAACTCTGCGGCTGGCTGACCTTGGAGCAGCGAGGACAGATCAGAGACAGACATACTGAGAGAAGAAGAAGCTGCTATTCATCTTCTGACTACATGCCAGCCTGGCCAAACAAGCTTGGGGAAACAATCCCTTGCAAGAGAGAGCTGCTAGCATTACCAGACTGAGTGGCACGATCTGTCAAATTACCTGAGCTCTCTGGACTGTGGCCTAGCTTTGTATCAGGGAGCTGGCTGCAGGCTGCTGCACGTGCACACACAAGCACACACGTGCAAGCCCCTGACAGCAGCATGGGATCAGAGTCTGTTTTCTTGACATTTATTCCTGGCAACGTGTTGCTCCTGTGTTATTGTTGCCTTTATGTTTTGGACCTTGTCCTATTTATAATTCCTCAAACTCTTTTCTTTAAAAATAATCTTTCAATGATGATGATGAGGGAGGAGCTACCATTTTTTAAAGAATTCCATTCTGTGCTACTTTCACATTTAACAATTTTGCATCATCTGACTTAGCTCACTTTTATTCATTCCACTCTCCCATTTCTTTCCAACAAGAACTTTGATTCAGTAATATTTTATTTTGTTTAAGAAAAAATTACTTTTTTTTTTTTTAAGTCAACACATTTTTTCATCTTCCATAGGAACCAGTTTGTGTCAGGATTCCGCCCTGTCTCATCCTGCTGTACCAAACAGATGCATTTCACCTGTGTGTGCTGCTGCACAATGTTCCTTTTCTTGTCTCTTCGACTTGTCTTGATTTATGTTTTTGCCTCAGATCTTTGCACCCACCTATCAACCACCTGTACCTTTGGTTTGGACCTGCCAACCTCATCTTAAACCCAGGCCTTTCTCTTCAGTTTTCAAATTGTGCATATTGTGCATACTTTCATAGATACTTTCTAATTTGGTAAAACCGTTTTTTTTTTACAAACTTTTGGATTTTGGATATTGGTTGTTTTGGATTGTTTGGAGCAGTTTTGAGGATCCTAGGCCAACTAATAGGGGTTTAATGGATCACGGATAATCTCTGATCCGTACGGATCACATGCCACGATTCGGCACGCTCATGTACCATGGATCACCTCCCGTCCCCTCCTTGTATGCATGCATGATTTAAGGGGGCCATCCATTGTTTTCTTAAGCTTTCAGAGTAAACAATCCATATATATGATAAGATTGTTTTATGGAATTTGAGTTATTTTCACGAGTTGAGTTGAGTTATTCTCAGCAGACACATGCTTACCGTTCCTCTATCCGTGTGGTGAGCGTTTCAAAATCAATGCTCACGTTCGGTTTAAAAGACTTGAGTGCCGATTGTGAATTAAACCTTGAATTAGCAGTTCAGTTCCAGAATATATTCATATTTCGCAGCATTTGGTTCGAAAAATATCGCGGATTTTGAAACTTTCACCACCTGGACAGAGAGTCACTGGACACGGATCTGCAGCATGTCTGCTGAACAAACTCTGTATAACTCATCAATGACAACTGCCATTGTGTCATGAAATCCTTCAGTCTCTCTGAGCGGCAGGTGCCCTCCACTGTGGCAGGAGAAAACCGCCATTCCGTCTGTAACCAGTGGGAGGGGTTCTATTCCAGCAGAAGACAGTGAATTTGAAGTAGTAAATTAAGACGTACCTAGCTTTATCTTACTTTTTTAAAAGTAAAATGTTTGTTTTTCTTCTAAATGCAATGGCTCATAGTGCATTTTTGTTTGTATGTGCATTCTTTTTTTTTAAATAGGAAGATCTTGTGTTCAGAGATGTCTTTAATGTTTTGTTTTTGTAAATAAGCCTCAATGAGCAAAATTGTGACGTTATAATAGAAGCAGTACTTTAAATGTGCTTTAAAAAATATGTGTTATGAAGCTTTTAAAAAATGTAGGCTTTTATTTTGTTTTCACTTTTTCTTTTACTGATCCAAAAATGATCTGAACCATGACTCTAAAACCGTGACACGATATGAACCGTGGATTTTGTGATCCGTTACACCCCTACTATCTAACATTGTCTGCCCATTCTTACCAGAGGGCTTTTGGACACCCTCTGCTGCTCCGGATGATTTAGTGTGGCTCTTTTTTCCAGACTATTTTACCTTATTCTTTTTAGAAATAAACTCTTTTTTCAGGCCTGAGTCATTGCATTCTAGGGTCTGCCTTTTCCTTAACCAAATCTGACAGTTTGCAAATCAGCGCTGTGTCAGAGTGTTGCCAATTTGTTGGGATCCCTCTGACTTAATCTGCCAGGCAGCAAACTCGTTGCAGACTGTGGCGCATGCTAGTTTGGAGTGGATTTATGATCTAAGGAAAGCTCACAAGACAAAGAAGAAAAAACATATTACTTTTGAGAAATATAAGACTCTGCAGAAATACCCCAACCATGCAGGATACAAAAGACTAAAGAGTATCATATTAAAGGAAGAAAAAGGAGCATTATAGTTGGAAAATGAGAGCATTTGCAACATCTTTCATCATAATTTAGTTTTTATCAGTCTGAAACTAAAAGCCAATATCATGATCTTTAGTTAATATTTAGTCAATTACATATTTCTCATTTTCCAAGCATTTGCAATAAGACATTATCATGATTCAGAAATATGTTTGTCATATTTTCTTATGTACATTACAATTTATGATATTTCTACTGAGAATTCTGGATTTTTCCTTATTTTTTTTGACACAGCAAATTCCAAAAAGTGAGGCAGGCTGCTTGAGTTTTCCAAAACTGAAATAATTTCCAGTAAAAAAATGTTGGTGTAGGTAACGCTAAAGGTAAAAGAAAATATGAGACATTAGTGAGAACTTTTTTTAACTTTCTTGCCATCGTTATCAACATGATTCTAATATCATTCCCCCCCTAAAAACTTGGAAGAGCAGAATAACTCATGGACATGAACTCAGACCAAAACTTTGACCAAAATTGTGTTCATAATGCTCTATTCTGATATACCAAATCAAATCAAATCAAATCAAACTTTATTTATAAAAAGAAACCACAATTATTCATTCATCCTCTGTGATGAATTTTCAAATGGTTGGCACTTTTGTGAATTAAAAGGGATGCCATCCAAACGGCTCTAACAAATCCCAGTCCCTGATTGGTCAAAGAACGACCTGGTTTACCTTTCAACGCGTGTTTATTGACCACACATTTTGTATGTCGAAAACAGTCTTAAAAATGTGTGCAATTGCTCGTGAACATGAGAATTTTGAACCTAGAAGGCTGAATCAATTATTGATGATTGTTAAAATGATTGATCTCTAATCACTGATCTAATCTCTTATCTCTAATTGCTTCACTTGGTTTACTGAAATGTGACTTATAACTCCTGATTTCTCAAATAAAAAATAATCTGCACATATTTTTAATCTTTAAAACTTTAATATATTTTTTTTCCTATGGATAAAAATCTGCAATTTTAATACTTGATATATATTTCTTTTTTAATTAAATATAATTTGCATTTATTTTAAACTTAGATGTTTGATATACATAAGATATGATAAATTCTGAAATAATCTTATGTTCAGTGTCATGAGCATTATGTGCTTCATCTAGTCAAATAATTTATTGAATCTTAAGAATTTTTAATGATTTGAATCTGTGTTGGTAAGGTGTAATGCTCTGATTAGAAGTTATGAACCGGAAACTGATAACATATGTGAAGAAAATGGTTAGGCGAATACGGGGTAGGATTATATAAATTCGCTTCCTTCTACTCCCTTTCAAGCAATCTACAATGATAGATTTACTGATTTAGAAATGTTAAGAAAACACAAAACCAATTTTTTCAAGGCATTTGCAGCACTTCATAATAAGAAATGCTGTCATTTCATGCCTGAGAATGCTTTTCTCAGGGACACCAGCAAGTCTCTTATAACCATCTTTTGTCATCTTTGAACATCAACCTCCAACTCTGTTTGGGAGCAAAGGATTAGGGTGGGGGCCAGCATCCCCTCCTGACAACACTTCCTGTCCTTGAATGGATGGAAGAGGAGTCATTTAGATCATAAAGTAAGCTGTGGGAGATAAACATTTGGAGGACAGATGTGAATCAACACAGGCTTACCAGAAAGAAGATTGTTACAATTTCTCTTTCTGAAGAAGCTGCCCACTTTCCCACCATACTTTTTTCCCCATTTGGCTCTTCATGCAGCAGTGATCACAGATGGCATGTTGTTTGAGGTTTACTGATTCTCAAAGATCTACTGAGTTCCCATCATGGCTGTGTTGCACAGTGGCCAGTTAGCTCTCCTAATCCAGTTGGAAAACCTTCACTTTGAGTGAAGCATTTGGTGGCGACAGTTGATTCGCACACACAGGCAGAAGGGCTGCACTTCACATGAGCAGGGATAGATGGATGAATGTTTGGGGAATGAGGTACAAGGTTTGCTGATTTATGCTCTGGAGTGCCACTGGAGACCTGAATCAGCAGGATGGAGAGATGCTGCGTGTGTCTGTAATAAATAACTCCTCTTCAGGTTCTTCCACAGGAGAGCAGGAGAGTCGTCTGGAGGCGTATCCCTCCCCCCGTGTGAATTTTTCCTTGTCCCCCGCCTTTTAGTTTTGTGAAATGAACAAATCCACTAAGGTGCTGTACATGACAGTGCCTCCAAAAAGTTATTTGATCATTCAAATTGTAGTGAAAGTGCTGTGTCATCATTGAGAAAGCCACAAAGCTTGGATTAAAATTCTCAAGGAACAAGCAGAAACACCTTTCATGAAATCCCTGCAAGGTGACATAAAAACAAACGCCGTTCTGTTTTTATCATTAAGGTGTTGCTTTCAAGAGCTGCTTAGAAAATCCCTTTGAGGTATTGTATTTGGGAAAAAGTTCAGATTTGTATGCAGGGATGTGAAGAAGTGGGGAGTATGCATATGAGAGTAAGAAAGCAGACACGGATTTTCTTAATTAGTTATGACTACCATTAAACACTGGCTTTAAATGTATTTTCTTTTTTTCCTGGAATGAAGCCTCTGAAGAGAATCGGCCTCCAGAGATGACCTACACAGAACAGAAATTCAGATGTCCACAAGTCATCATGAGTGCTATTTACACAAACATTCACTTCTCCTTTTTTCTTGTTCTTTCTTGCCTGTTTTCAGATAAAATAAATTTCTTTTTAACCGCTTTGCAGAGTCTCCCAGTCATGTTTCATTTTTCTCTCTTTAATACACTCTCGCTACTATCTGAACTGAATTGAAATTAAATTGTATTTTCACCCACAGAAAAAAAGCACAGGGCAGCATTATTAACTGTAACAGGGAAACAAGCAGAAGAATAAAAAGTGCCTTGAAGGAAGACCTTGCCAAAAACTGGGGAAATGGAATAGGAATGCTGGATCGATGGATGCTGCAACTCAAAGCTCATTTTTTTACGTTGTGAACAAAGTTATTTGTGCAAGAACCGTGGCTTTGGAGGTGGGGTTGGAGCAGTCATCCATGCAGATTTGCCTACAGATGTGATGGCGTCAGCGGGAACCGCAGCTCTCCCAGGACTCTGCTAATATCCGTCTCTACTGTATCATCACACGAGGCCTTTAAATCACAAAACTCTCAGCTCTCGAGTCACCGTTGTTCTGCCGAGCATATACACAGAGGCAGCTAATCGGAACCATCCATTATGGCTGGGCAGGCTTGTTTCAGGCCACTAGCCATTCATGGTGATGGATGTGAACAAAGACTCAGGGACAGAAAACTGAGATCCAGAGAGACCCTTACAGGGTGAACAGATCAAGTAAGACATCTAAGGCATTATGATATTACATGGAAATGCACCGATGCATCACTTTATAACGTTTATTCTACGCTGTGGTCTTCAACACAAAAATAATTATCAGAGCATGTCGAAACAAAAGAATTGTGTTATGGTACAGCTATTTGCTACAAATATGTTAAATCTTTATAATGCAGAATGGATCAACCAACAACAATTCCATTCAAAGAAAGAAAAAGTTAAATATCAAAAGCTCTTTTTTTCTATCTTTTCCACTAATCTGAAGCATTCACATTTATACAGCTGCTGTGTGACATTCATTTTTAAGTCTTCACCCAGGCCAACTCAAAAGAAAAGGAAAACTGGAATGAGAAATCTATGCTACGTGGTTTTGTAACACTGTAACATTGACGTGAGGCTCACAGGGGAGCCTATACAGCTCCATAGTAGAGTGGGAGCCAGTAAAACAATGACAAGCCCTATCTATCCACCCTGAGGTGGCTCCTCCGAAGTCTGGAGTATTAAAGTGAGCCCAGAGATAAAGAGGGTTCTTACTTCATGCAGCCGTGGGGGAAGATGTGCTCTGCCTCCTTATGTATTCCAGTCGAGCTGCATATCGTTTGATATAATCAACGTGGACCAGGGGGTACCGTGCAGCATTCAAACACACAGCCCTCCCAGGAGTAATATAGGTCTGAGCGATGCTGACATGATTTATGCAGATTTGAAGACATGGCAATGTGCAATAAAGCATATGAATGCATGAGTGTTCTAAAACCTGCAAAATATTTAAAGGTCGCCTGGAAAATATACAGGATAGTTTCTGTTACACTATGTGTCCTAGAATGCTGTAATTTAAGAAAAAAAAAATTGCTCGTTCACTTTGTTCAGTTTCAGAGACAAACTGGAGAGAAGATGAATATGCTTCACCTCAGACGTATTGCCTTTCCCACACGATTCTCTCAATTCCCAGTGCAGGATAGAAAGGAGTAAAAGATATTTTAACTCTGTATAGATTTTTCCAGTTTGGCTTGGAGTCAAAAAGCTTCATAAAATAAAATAAAAAAGAGCTTCACATGTATGAACTAAAATGGGACTTTATATACCAAAGGGACTGGCAGACAGTTTTAAGTTTTCCAACATTTGACTTTCTTTTTTTGAGATAAGTCTTTCAAAACCCACCGAACATCCCCAGCCAACATTTTCCATTTAGCATTCATGCACTGTGAGGATAAGGTGGAGACCAAACCATTCCAGTTGGCTCGAAGGCTGTGTTGACTATTCGACAGCAGGGTACTGGAAGATTTGACAGGTAATGTAAATTATGGAATATGCCTCAATGAAGAGGAGAGGGGTGGCTGAAGCAGAACGGTTCTATATGGATTCAAACCCTCCAAATGCAGTTTTTGAATGAGAATGAAATCGATAAAGCTTAGAGAGACCATGCCACCAACAGTAATATTAGGCAAACACGAGATTTGTCGGCCTGTGCTCTAAAATATCAGGAGACGTTATCAGCGCACACACTAATCTGCTGCTTTGCTTGAATTGAGAGAGCCCTATTCCTGTTTTTTCTTCCACTTGAGTGAGTGTGGGTAGAAAGAAAATGGAAACCTTTCAGCTTTCACACCTATGCTGTAGTCAAAACTGCCCTTATGTGTGGATATGGGCTGTCTGAGGGCAAAAAATGTGCAAACAAGTACAGGGGCACGCAGGTGGTCCGCACCGAATCTCAAGGTCATAGACTGCTTGGTAAGCCCGTACAGAAAAATAGTTAATGCACATTTTTTTCTACTGGCATGCTGCGGGTGACACGTCACAGCAAACACTAAAATAATACATAAGGGTGAAATAGATGAGGCGCAGGCATGTCACTCTGATTTTTGTATGTACTTAACTCTTCGGAACCTTGTGCACTGCGCAAGGGGGTGTACAAATGAAGTGCCCATTGCATGCTCTGCTCTTGCAACCTGGCTGAAAATAGGAAATTAGACAATCAGTGCAGTTTTTTTAGTTGTAGTGTAGTTTGTGTGGACATCTTATACACACTTGCATATGTCTGTACACTTCATGCATTTGCGCACAGTCAGTAAGGAGCCAGTACGCGGACACTTCTTACTGACATAAGGACACTGTACGCAGCATCACCCACACGTTAGAAGCGCATGTGACTTACATTATCCCAGTGTTTCTCAAATTGTGTGGCGGGCGCAGTGCAATGCCAGTGGGGGCGCGGGACAACCCGGGGATCATGCAGCTATGAATTGATGTCAGTAACTTCAACAATCACAATGGAAAAATATTTTGTTCATGAGTTCATCTTAACGTTGCCAAATTTGCAGCATTTCTTGCAATTTCAATTTGTTTACATTAATTTTTCATGTTAATATCAATTGATTCAATTCATCAGCCAAACATGTTCAGAGTTTATGTAAAAATTACAATTTATTTTGGGAAATTACCGGCAATTTTTTCTTTTATATTCTAAAAAGAAAAACAATGTTAATAAAGTTATTGATTATTTATAAACTGATCCATGTTTTTTTTTTTTCTTTTTAGTATTCTTTGATGATATGAAGGATACAATGTTTTGAAAATATTCTTTTAATTTGAGCAACTTGACTAATGACAGCAGCATGTAGAGCATAAACAGGATGGGTCCTAGAACAGAGCCCTGTGGGACTCCATGACTCTACTATAATGGGAGGAATGTCCATTCACATGAACAGATTGGTACCTCTCAGATAAGTAGGATTTAAACCTCTCTAACTAGTGCAGTTTCAGTTCTATGGTGAACCCTGACAGAAAATCTTCAAAGTGGCTTTTGTCCTGTAGTTGGCAGTATAGCTGTTTCACTACAACTCTTTCTAAAATCTTTGAAAATGTGTTCTGGCTTTACACCAAAGAAAACAGAAACCCTTTTTTTAATACCTTATGATGTTTCTCAAAGTTATGCACAAATAGGGGCATTATCATCATGATCAACATGTAAACATGAATCTCTCAGATTGACCGCACCCTTCAACTGCCAGGTTTGTTTAAGCTGTTTGACCATTATCAGGAAGGCCTCGGCTTAGGGACATTATCTCGCCAAGAATGCCTTTGTAACAGAGCTAAAAAAAAGTGCTTTAAATTGTCCCAATAAAACCAATTGAGCATGGGACTATGCCTTTTGTCCATCTGCTATTCAGTCACTGGTGGAGTGTCAGGACAGTTTAAATCACTGATGCAGAAGAGAAGTCATTTTTTAAGGGATGTTAGAGTTTTCTGCTCCACTTTTTGTTGCTGCAAGGATATTATTTCTATTACAAATAAGCCATATCTCTCCATCACACTCCCTCAGCAGCCTGATTTTCTACAATTATTCCATCACACACACTATTGGGTGTTTGAAAAATCTACTGGCACCAAATTAAGATGAGCGCTTCAGTCATCCATGTAACTGAGATAATGAATTTGCCGCCCTGACCCTTTAACAGTGGCAACTAGACTTTCTTACTTCTTGACAGCGTTGTCAGACAAAGCCATCATCCAGAAGCTTTTTGAATGTCTTCCAGGATTACTATGACCTGGATGAGTAAGAATTTGCATTGACATGCTGACCTGATGATGAATTATGGCCAGACTTTTCTAAATCATCCAAAATTTGCATTTGCTGGAACAGTTGTATCCAATAATGAAAAGAAGGAAAGCATGCAGGGGTAAAAGGGAGCATCAGTATTCAACTACTCTCTACCAGAGGGGATAGGTGGGTGGGTGGTAGAGGAGAGGAGCCTCCATCACACCCATTCGCTAATTAAAACTAACGACTCCAGCTGCTGCATGGAGCCGGGCGGAGGAACGGCCGGGCGGCTTGTTTTTGCTGGTGGTTCGCCTTCATTACCAGCACTATCCATTCTCCTTACAAACCCACAGCAGTATCGACACGGATCTCGCCACACTGTGCAAAGCAAGAGAAAAAGGGTGATCTAAATGTAAATTGTTCAGTGAGATGCATTATAAAGGTGCACAAAGAAGCAGTATACCTAGAAGGAAAAAATGCTTTAGGCAACGCAGGTAAGGTCTGGATTACAGTTGCAAGTCAATAAGAGTGAGGCCTCTAAACGATGGGTAAGAGCTCTGCAACAGGGAGGTTGTCGCTCATCACGGAACGAGGCAGTTAACACATTTTCTTCCCAGCTTTTGAGAAATCTGGCAATCAGGGGTAGACAGCAAGAGACGGAGGGAACAACAATGTCTATTCCCTTCCCTGTCTTTTCTAATCACACCTGATCTCAGGAGCACACCGACCACCCTGGAATTCCTCTCAGATACACACTTGCCGGGAAAAGCTTTACCTGAAAGCAGCAGATTCATTATTCTGACAAAAAAAAAACTGCAGTGATAGCTGTTGTAGAATATATCTAATCTTAATCTAGAAATTCAAATAAATTGACTGAATATTTGCAAGTATTGTGATCAGATGAAACTCAAAATACCAAAGTTTGGAGAAGAGCATAGTAGTTTCAACCTTAAACTTACATTTACAAACATTTTACTTTTTAGACTCTCAAGTCAACACATTTCCAAACTGACGAAGCAAAATTATGGTTTGCATAGTTATATGAAGTAATTACATTTAAAATAACAGTCCACACTAAAAACATTTAGCAGCAATAGTGATTGCTTATTAGTGGCTGGATGGCCTAGTCGACTGTGTGCGAGACTCACACATAAACAATCAGGGTTCGATTCCCAGGGGTTGCAATGAGCCTAACCCAGTGTTAGTTCTTAGACGAGACCCTTCAAGCCACTGTCCAACTATGTAGCCACAAGGTGGGGCTAAAGCCTGTGTCTCCTTGTGCTGGTCCCAAGCCCGGGTAAAACACAGGGTTGTGTCAGGAAGAACATCCAGTGTAAAAATCTCTTCCAAACCAAACATGAAACTCTAGAGGAAGTTTCGCTGTGGCGACCACTGAAGAGAAAAGCCAATTTAGATGTTAGCATTTAGAAGTTGTCTTTACCCATTACTGTTCATATAAACTAATAACTTTGCCACATTAAGGGAAAAAAAATGAACAAAAAACATCAGTGCGGGTTATCATAACAATTTGTCTTTTGCCTTGAAAAATCTTAAATATAGCTGTGGAAAACCTCGCAGTGTCCCATGCTGGGTTCTTTGTCCTTTTGAAAACATGTCTGTGATATGGACTTGAATCACATTCAAGTTTCACTGTCGAGAGATACTTGTACAAATATGGTCTTCATGGAAGAGTCACCAGAAAATAACCTCTTCTTTGTCCTCACTATAAATCTCAACGTTTAAAGTTCACAAATGAACATTTAAGCAAGTCTGATGCATTTTGGAAACAAATTCTGTGGACTGACAAGGTTAAAATTGAACTTTTTGGCCTTTGTGAGCAAAGGTACGTTTGGAGAAGAAACGGTACAGAGTTTAATGAAAAGAAACTCTGTCCAATTTTAAGCATGGGGGTGGATCAATCATGCTTTGGGCTTGTATTGCAGCCAGCGGCACAGGAAACATTTCAAGAGTAGAAGGAAGAATGGATTCCACAAAATTTCAGCAAATTTTGGACACTAACTTGATGCCATCTGTGAAAAAGCTGAAGTTGAACCATTATTTAGTTTTCAGTTATTTTGAAAAGGTAAATGATGGTAATAAAGCCTATTTTTTTTACATATTAAAATGGTGTATCATCTGTAAGCGGATGCTTTTAGAAGATGTTTTAATCTTTCCTTGGGTTCTTTATGCACAATAATTATAACATTTTACCTGGGGTGCCCAAACTTCAGGAAAAAATGTGGTTGAAATGATTTGAAAAAAATTGTAAGTTAAGCTTTATTACTTATACCTGTTTTTGTAATTCCACATTGTGTATCGCCACTTTATCATACCTGTCCACCAGGTGGCATCAGTGAGTTTTTATTTAACACTTTCCTAGAGCCACACTGACTGGCTCTAGGGTATGAGGAGAAACACAGAGCAGTCTTCATTCTTCTTTTGCCCTTCGGCAAAGCAAACACTGGACCATCTTCTATAAGGGATTCTTAGTCATTTCTTTCAAGGTTACAATGATATATTTTCCTTCATTTGTGCAAACCGTGATTCATGTCAATAAAAATGTGGGCATTGGAGTGAGTTCTAGCTGCTTATTTGAGATACTTATAACTGCATATTTTACTTTGGTGGCTCCTTTCTCATTTTTGGATTGTCAACCTTGAAATAAGTGTAATATTTCATATTATGTTTTATTATGGTGATAAAATCTGAGTGAGAGGACAGGATGAGCACACATCTGGCCCGGTGCTAAATGTGGTTTTGTAATATTTTGAAACAGCTGCAGTTAATGCTACAGATCTTCATCACAGTTTAGAGTTGAGTGCAATTCCAATTTTCGATGCAACGTTGATTCCTGACAAACTTCTCCACTTCACTTTAACATGCTTTTTTAATTTTTTTAAATTTATTTATTTTAGCAAGAACTGGAAAAAATACTTAATAAAAGATTAGAGGGGGTAATTATTTGACTGTTCGACCATAGCTGTGCTTTCACAGCTGTTTCTCATCTATTTGTTGGGTCCGTATTGCATAAAGAAAGAAGCTTTTCACACACATCTGCTGGCATTGTGTGGCGCCTCAGCCTTTCATATCTGCCTGTTTGCTGCCAGCTGTATGCCTGATCGTACTGGAATTAAACTGCCTCTCACCTTTGACCATCCTGTGTTCCCAGATGGGGCTCTTCATCACATCTTCTTCCTACGCAGATAATTCCACACACACATTATCACACACAGAGCGATAACTCTAATTTGAATGAAATCCAATAAGCTGACTGGCCTGGGGTGGAACTGCTAAACAAAGATGAGACATTGCAGGGATCATTCTGCTTGTTATGCCTTTAGCATTCATTCTTGTTGGGTCATTAGAAATTCTTACTGAAGTTCTGTTGGCTCCAGGCAATGTTGGTTTTCTTTTGATGACTTTTTTTCTCCTTTGTTTTGAATATCTTAGACAAATTAAAGGCCAGAATCGAGCAATACTAAGCTGACCGGAAAAGTTTTATTGAATGAACTAGGACTAAACCCTTTAAGACTTTATTTAGCTCTTAGATGCTGCCATTCAAAGAGGCATCCTTGGGGGTCAGCAATCGAACAATGACCGCTTCTTGATTCTCTGAACTATTATTTTGATTTGAATCACCTTTTAAAGGCGGATCAGATTCTGCATTAAACATCTTAAGTGTACACGGTGTCATGTTTTATCAGCTCTGAAATATTACCTCTTGTCCTTGAAACTGTTCGTTTTTCATCTCACACTGAATAGGCTTTCTGAAATGTCTTGTTTACTCGATGCAGCACAAAATAAATAATTGCTAGTAAAACCTAGCATTGACTCTCAGATGCTTTTAGATCCGTACAGTTTTTTTTTTTCCAAGAGACAAACATTGCATTTTTAATAATTTTGTTAGTCGTGTCGACACCAGTGATAAACAAATACATGAAAGCTCCAATTGACTGAAATACCCAGCATCAATGTGAAAGTAACGACATCCCCACTTACAAATGACTGCTGTTACAATGTAATAAATCTCAAATGATGTCGGCTGGGATGTTAATCTTCAGCCTGCATGGGAGGACAATAAGCAAAAGACATGGTAATTTATAAAATGCCCACCCATCATTTGGCAGCAGTTATTGTGCAGATGAGAGTCAGAACATGACTGATTACAGAGCATTTTCACATATGTTTGTCAGCTTTTTCTTTGGGTGATGTATGTGCATGCATGCTTATCAGTGCAGTCTTCTGTGCACCACTTAGCTGCCTGAACTGAGACATTTTTGTTAGCATGTTGCATTAACTTGTCCAGATGTGCTTCTAATTGGGTACTTATTAATTTTGTCAACACATTTGATGCTTTATTCTGTCTTTAGCTTTAATAGTGTGATGTTGAACTGAACACCCCATAATTGTCTCTTTTTTTTAACTTTTTTTTTTTTAAAACATTTTTACTTTGAAATAAAAATATTAAAATCATTTCTGTAAGGGGAGATTATAGGAATGTAAGTACAGATTTATTTGTGTTACAATAATAAGTCCAGGCTCTAAGAGGATGACATCTTGCATGCCTGGGATGAACTCATCATAGATGTATATACCCAGACCCTAGAAGCTGATGGTGGGTGGAGGCAAACCGTTCCAACGCATCGCTCTAGGTGGAGAATGGGGTGGAAGAGGGGCGGCAACCTGCCTAGAATACAGAGAGAGACAACCATTAATACATTTAAAAACAAAACATGGTTGTGATTTGCTCAAAAGAAAGTGGGCTATATTGCTGGTGATTCAAAGTGTTGGCCTATATGATGGTGTGTAGAGCGACTCAGCAATCCAGTGTACCTGGGCGTGAGATACATCTTTCTTATTGAAGTTGAGCCAAAACTTAATTTTGAAAAAGCTTTACTAAAAAAAAAAAAAAAAAAAAACCCAAAAACCTAGTTGATCACGTTTAAAGGCATAATCTATTGAAAAATGTGTTTTGATGTTTTTAACATGTACTTGTAGAATTTCTTTTCATGATATAGGATACATATAACAGAATTTAGACTTAAAAGTGCATTTCTGAGTATTTTCTTTCTTAAAATTATGGGGAATCGGGTGCAGGTTAAAAAAGCTCCCAGTTGTGACGCAGTAACTGAAATGGGCGTTCTACAGTTTCCCTGCTCTGCTCCATTCTGATGCATGCACTTGCTGACAAATACATCAACAGTGTAAAAATGTGTCTAAAATGTGTAAGAAAATGGTAATGTGTGCATGTTACACAAAATTTGACTAAAAAAAAAACGACTTTTAAAGTGTTTTTGACTGTTTATGACATTTTAATTTAAGCATGTATTTTATGATTGGAAGGCTTGAACAAAAAAGTCGGAAAGTTCATGCATCAAAATATCATGCATTGGTTAATTGTAAACATGTTTACATGGTGATTTTTAAAAATTAATTATCTTTTTTTAAATGGGAAACTGAGATGTGATTTCCACCTGATAAATAAAAACATCAATAAAAGACTGCTTTCAACATCTGACTTTATCTAAGGACTGAAAATGCAGCATGATGATGTAGAGAAAATCATCAAAGTCAAGGTTTTAAATCATTCTGGGGCATCTCTGTTTCACTTTCATTTCAACTTTTCCTACAATTCAAAAATCTGTATGTCTGGTTGAGTGGTAATCTTAAATTGTGCGTAGGACTGATTGTGCATGGTTGTTCAGTCCTGTGATGGACGAGCAACCCATCCAGGTTGTGCCCGAGGACAGCTGGGACGAGCTCCAGCAAACCTGAGCAGAATAAATGGTAGAAACGAAAACAGAAATACTGTTGTGGAGTTTGGAAACCATGAAGGTCACCATTAAAGTAGAGGCAGGAAGTTAAAAAAGCAAGAGTGCATTATGAAGTTACAAGATGTGCATACTTTATGGATGACTTCCACTTTGGTGAGGTTATGATTTATGACAGCATCCATAAACAGAGAGCAGAAAAAATCCAGGCGTATCAAGTGCAACTCTGCTGCAAAACTTCTTCTTTTCCCCAAAGTTATCAGACTGCTAAATCCAATTAAGGGAACTGCACATATGAGTCTGTTTCCCTTTCTACCTTATTTACAGCTTATTTACGTGTTTCTCTTATCCATTAGTCTTTTTTATTTGCAGCTTTTATAACATTGGTGAGCTAAGATGTTTTATAGGTAGCATAGCTTATGTGAAGCTTAATGTTGTTTTTAATGTAAGCCATAAAAATAACAAATGAAAGAGTTGTGCTTCTTAAAATATACAGTTTAAGGCTTCTGTTTTGCACGTATTTATCTGCATGATTCATTTTATGGAATTAAGGCTTATGAGGCATGACAGTACATTTTATTTGTAGAAAAGGGAGATAACCGGTGGTATACCCTTTTTCATGCCTTTTTTTTTTTTTTTGCTTACAGCAAAACATTATTATTATTTTTTTTTGAGCTTCTTTTAGTAGGAGCTCCTCAAAAAAACTTATTTTTCTTTCTAACCTGTATCATATCAGTGGTAAGCAGAGTATACAACATCATTCCGTTTTAACAATTTATTTTATTTTATTTTTTTTTAATTACAAACTAGCAAAAGCAAATACTGAAAAACAAAAAGAGGATGCCAGAAAACCGACCACTGTTCAATCATTTTCTTGTTTTGGAGCATTTTTCGCATTTAAAACATGAGAAAACGTTTGCAACCACATGTCAGTCGTTTGGAGCCGGGAGTCCCAGGGGCTCTCTCATGATGCAGTTTTAATGTCAATAGTGTAGAGTCATGCTTTTGTTGTTTATGCACAAGGGAACACACTGGTAAAAGAAAAAAAAAAAAAAGTCAAGCGAGAAGTAATTTTTATTTCCTCCCTGTGGGAAAACAGTCCTGGTTAAGGACGTCAAGTCCAGTTTTTGTGTGATTGAGCAAAAATTTTCATCATAAATAAGTTGCTATGAATGAAAAAACATGAAGAAATGCAATAATAAATAACAGATGGATTTTTTTTTTTACTTGAATTATGTGGAAATGTATTAAACCAACTACACCATGTGCTTTCCTACTGCACAACCTACATAACCATTGATTTTTATGTAGTGAACAAAACTGGTTTTGAGCAGTGGTTCTCCTGGGTTTTTTGAAGCTTTTGCAAAGATTTTCTGTCAAAGTTGTCTGTATTTTTTGTCACTTTCAGTCCAGTCTTTGTTTCTGACCATTTTTAGAGACAATGTAAACAACAGGTGGTTTAAAAGTGCTGAATATTTTAATGTAAACATTTGTTTTTCCTTTTGGCAACTCCCCAAACCCTTTTCCGTGCCAATGAATAACCTTCTCCAATCCTGCTCAGTTTCTGAGATCCATTGTGTTTGGGGGAGCGCAGTTAAATATATATACATATATAAAATAAATAAATGATCAAAAGCATATGCAGTTTTTCCATGCAGCTCTTTTATTTGACAGTGAATTATTGAATAAAAACACATTTAACCTACTCCTTCAAAATAATTGACAACTTATTGAGCTTACAAAAAGGGTTTAAAGTAGAAAATAAATAAAGCCATCAGCCTTTTTTTCTGTTTTCTTCAATTATTCCTCCTGACAATGCTAACAGTATTACACTGTAAACGGAGGTAAAGAAAAAAAAGTTAATTTCTTGGGAAGGGTAAGGAAAAACAAGCCTAATAAATTAATGAGATGTGGTTGTTGCAGGACCCCTCAGAACCTGCAGCAAAAACCGCAGCCCTTGTAGTTCTTGCAGCAGTTGCAGCACATGCTGCACAAGGAGAGGTGGCTCTGCCGCTTTTCCCTGATGTGGTTTGGCATCTGCATGAAAGACAACAGAAGAGCACAAGATGTCATGTCTGAGCATTTCAAGCCTTTTCCGCTGCACAGGGGAGCGAGCGTCAGCATGCCCCGTGGGAAAAAACTCGTCCACTTGAATGTTAATTTGCTGGTGATAGTTGACTTAATTCATTCAATTGACTGAACATACCATCCACGATTGCATTGACATCTCGTGACGTGCCGCAACTGGAGTGTCATCTCTTGCTGCTTCTTCCAGCTCTTTGACCTGCTAAACAAGTCATAGACATGTAGAAGCCACATCTTTGCATCTAAAAACAGTTGTGACTAATAAGGAAATGAGGAGAGTTTAAGTAAAATTCTTACCCCATTAACTGGGATGGCAGAGCTCTCCTGGATAGAAATAAAGGCGAGCACGAGTGTCACTGCAACTGCAATGCTGAATGCCTTCATTTTTTTTGCTGGGTTTGGTTGTTTAATCCTTTAAAGATTAGAGCTGATACGTTTTCTCTCTCATAGGTGTCAGGCCACCGAAGAGCACCACTGCGTCCACTGTTTATTCTTCAGCTCCAGTGATGGATGAGTCAGGAAGTGGATTTCCTTAGATCCTTTGCTTCCCTCCAATCCCTCCGCCGTCTGATGCTCGGATTTGCAGAGAGCCTAGATATTTATACACACACGAACCAAGTGTTGCCTCATCATTGCTGGAGGCCCAGCCCATTCCTGCCAAGGGTTACCTAACACCACTGGGGAAATTTTGACCTCCTCATTCCTACTCAGTGCGACAAAATTAGTTTTTCAAATATAATCTCAGTCAGTGCCTCTAATAAAACTGACCGAAAACATATTCCACACACAAAAACTTGCACACTGTGAGTCATTTTTGTGGACACGGTGTCTAATCTGTAAGAAGAAAAAGGGACTTATCTCAGAACAAGCCTGGCAAAAACACTGGAGACTTTCCCAGCAAAGGTCGACACAGAGCAGGTCAATCCACTGTACGGCTGAGTGAGCTGCGCTCATTTCGGCCTTAGAAATATTTGGCAATAGAGGAGCAGCCACCTTGGAAAAACCACTGCTCGCTCTAAAGGATGTAATTACAACCTCTCAAATTGAATAATTATCCTCACATTTTCAAAATGTTCAGTTTTTGCATAATATAAAGGGACCTGTGGTTGAATCTAATTAAAACTGGTGGCCAGGATAAATAAAGCAAGGTTTTTCATTACATTAGTCAAAAATGAGTCATTCTGGTCGACCAGTTAAACTATTTTACCCAAGGTGCATTTCTCTCTTGTTCTAGAGTTTCTCTTTTGTACACTGTGTAAGATGACTGTACAAAGCATCAGCTGCCCTTGTTTCACTCAAACATTATTTTTCATTTCTTGATCTGCATCATTTAGACTCATTTATATTTGAAAGTGAGTGAAATTAAACCAATCCATCTATGCGCAGGGACAAAATGGTAAAAATGTTCATTTCATAGCAAAAGTTCAATTCTACATTTATTCGATTTTTCCCCCCCTTATCACCAAAGCAGTGATAAACACCCTCCACATTAATTAACTCGTCTGTTTAAGAAACTTCCCCCACAACACAATCAGTTTGTGAGTAAACACAAAATCAATACTGGTGGAAATGAAATAACCAAATGGAAAAATAAAGGTGTGAATTGAAAAATAGTGGGTTGTTTGTGCTGATAAAATCAGAGCCCATCTGAATTCTCATTATATCTTGAGAGTGTTTCCAAATTGCCTGTGCTGACTCACTTAGGTAACAACATGTTGTAGGACCCCTGCGTCAGTCTGTCTGCTGCACCGATAACCCTGTTGGTCTGGATGCTGGCTTTGGGTGACCACATCCTTGTCGACAAATATGGTCTGGACTGGCTCAGTGGTTCCTGGAAGCCATCCAAAATGTGTACTATTTGAAGAGAATAATGTTCTTTTTACCTTAGAGGGTTTTTCTCTGGTTGTTTACAACAGAAAGTTCTGATCCTTTCAGAACAAGCACAGTGTGCTTTACTCACAATGACAGTTCTGTTTGACACAATTGGCAAATTGTGACTAAGCGGTTCTTTTTTTCTCCAAGACTTTCCCACCAAATGTTTTATTTTTTTTATCAGAAAACGTTAAAAGACGGTGGCATTACATTAATTGCTCACTGCTCAGAGAAAACCACTCTGCACTTGGTCATGACATTTGGAATCTCTGGTGTGTCCTGTGGATTTGCTCAGTTGCTTTTGTGCATTTAATTTCCGCAATAGTATTTAACAGGAAGTCTTGGTGTGAGCTGTGAAGAAGCAGTACATAACTTATGAGTTGGCTGCTAATTTTAGTTATATTTAACACAAAGCCTTTGCTTAAAATTAACCTCCACCACAAGGTTTTATTGTCGAGGATTTTTAACAAGAAACTACTGACAGTCACTACTCGATACTACAGCTCAACTTAAAAAATAAGAGCTTACCGGTAAGCTAAAGCACCATGGAAGCATCAAAGGCATTTAAAAAGTGGAAGGAGAGCAGAGAGGAGATGGAGAAGCAATAAAAGCAAAAGTTCGTCTGCAATTCTTCTAGAAACAACAGCAACAAATATATAAAAATAATACAGCAAACAAGCAATAACCCTCCACTAACCTCATCATACAAATATAAATTGATTCCAAATTCCTCTTTGCAACAATATTATAAAAAAACACAATTTTAACAAGTCCCCTATGACAGCATCAGATACGGCATGTGAGGATTTCACAAAACACTTCAGAAGGAAAATCAATGCTTTTAAATTCAACCTTTTTATTCTCCAAAAGCATTGATTTTAACCCATCTGAAGCAGTGAAACACTGAAGAGTTCTGTCCTGGTTGATGTTGTGGGATTTGGTTGAGTTTTCTCACAATTAAAACCAACGACTTGCCTTCTATACTAGTAATTCCCACAACACAGTTTGAGTTTCCAAACATGTCTAATTACTTTCGTCAGACAGGTCATTTTCCCATCTGCCTCTTAATCGGCAGTGGTACGGCTCCTTCTGATGAAGAATAATTTTAATATAAACATCCTTAGGAAATATCCAACCAATCAATTTTAAGAAAAAAAAATCTAAGAAAAAAATTCAGGTTTTTTTTAAAAAATACATAAAAAAAACAAAAAAACTTTCCTGGTGAAAATTATTGATGACATCTGACCCTGGACTCACAGAAACTCTTGTCCTGGTGCTACTGGATCTGAAAGCTGCGTTTGACTCCCATTAGTTCATTAAACAGGCTGATGGGTGTGGGTCTCGCTGATGATGTTCTTAACTGGTTTTATTTCTATCCACTTGTCAAATATATTTTGGAACTATCACACCTTGCTCCTACTGAGTACATACAATTAGGTGTGGGGTTCCCCAAGGATCAATGTAAGACCTGGGTCTTTTTAATGAATGTCAACGGGATTCATGGCCATGCTCGTTCAATAAACTAGGTCATTGCAATGTGATCACTCTGGTCTGGGTCGTCCTGTAATCTGGGGAATCCTGTGGTAACACCCTCTCTGGTTCAATGGTTGATAGTGTGGACACATACCTGCAATTCTGTTTCTAAGTATCAGGTCAGTTATTCTGCTTTATGTATTCACGTATTTCTCAGTTTGTATTTTGATTTACATTTTTATAAATGGCCTCAAATGGCCTCCACAGTCACCAGATCTCAACCCAATAGAGCTCTTTTGGGATGTGGTGAAACGGGAGATTGGCATCATGGTTGTGACAAATCTGCAGCAACTGTGTGATGCTATCATGTCAGCATGAACCAAATTCTGAGGAATTTTTCTGGTACCTTGTTGAATCTATGCCACCAAGGATTAAGGCAGTTCTGAAAGCAAAAGGGAGTCCAGTCCAACCCGGCGCTAGCAAGGTGTACCTAATAAAGTGGCCTGTGAATGTATATGTCAGTTTGGTTGATTAACTTTTTGGGTTAGGGTTATGTCCTTAGTTTTTAAGGTTCAAAAATGTAAATACATAAATAATTAAAAAATTAAAATCCACAAAGCGCTTTTTGTTGCTTCTTTTTATGCATTAATTCTACAAAGTGAACATTTTGTAGGTTCCTGACTTCAAGAAAAATGTTGAATCCGATGTTTTCAAAATTCCTGTTTTTCATGCCACATTTTCCTGAGAATCCCTTGACATGCTATCATTGGGGAATCTTCTGGCCAAACAAAGCCAGGCACCAGCGTGACGGACAGATTCACCTCCGCAGGCGCCACTCTGCCTCTTTTTCTCCTCGCTGAGGGCATTGCCCCCAGTTTGTCCCTGTTTGATCTAAGCTACTCTTCATGCCCCTATTCATGAACCTTTCCCTTTATCCTACCAGCTGTTTGTGGAGCTGTAAGACAGTTCACACATTATTTGTGTCTGCTTCACTGGTCACCCCCACTTCTGCACAGGGCCATAGACACCGTAAGCATGTGAATTTGGAGACAGACTTCATTTATCATGACAATTTTAGCTGTGCAGCTGTAGGTTGTCTATGTACTGGAAAAGGTCAACCTTCAGACCCAGAGGGCAGTGCAGAGTTTAAAGCAGTGAGTTCAATTATGACTGCTGAGACTACTGTCTGTGTTGAAGGAGACACTTTAAAATTTAGTATTTCTTCAATATGAGATTTAAAAAAAACTTTTTTATAATAAGATAATATGATCTAAAACACAGTTACATGACAGGCAAAGATTTTTTTAAAAGCTGTGGCTTTTTCATCGCAATATTTTGATTTTCAGTTTTTTACTGACATTTTCAGTCAGTTGAAAACATTTAAATGCTGCAGTATGTTATAGATGCATGCAATTAAGCTATGTACCTATGAACACAAAACTTGGGGGAAAAAAAACATAACTGCAACTGATCCAGACTAAAGACGGATGCAGAAAGGTGGTGTTGGGATAAAGTCTGGTTTTCTATCTGACACATATACACGTTTTAATAAAGTTTTAGAGGGCCCATACCATGATTTCTCTCTAAATTTTCTATGTAACTATATCCATATATATGATCCTGTATTACCTCTGAAAGCGCAGACTATTCTTGAAAGGGGCTGTCCTCAATCTATGACATCAGCTTGTGAGAACCCCTTCATTTCCGCGGGTAGGAGAGGGGCGGCTGCAGAGAGCACAGCTTTGTAAAGGAATATTCAGAAATGCCTGAACGGATCAAAATACAGCTTTGAGGTTGATTATAGTGAGGAATTAATGGTATAATTGACTCAAAAAGCTCAAAAAATTGTTTTTTTTAAAGGCATGGCCCCTTAAATAAACCAGACTCAGAGAACCTCTGATTTGCAGATCGGAAGTGGAAATGAGCTTTTGTGGTCTTGTGAACAACACCATGAACAAAAGAGCAGAGTTTGTGCGTGGGGGAGGCTTCACTTTGATCTTACATTTAACTTCAAAATCTGAGTATAATGCCCCTTTTGTCACATTAAAACAGAACCAAGGTATTGATTTGTTTTCCTCGAGTTTGTGAATGTCCTACCTGTTTTACAAAAGGCAGACAGCATTCAAACTCGGAAAACCTCAAATAAAAACATTTAAAAAAGACAAAAAAATCGAATGCTAAATTTAGTGGTCAGCAGGCATATTAAAATATTATCAGTAGTGTGTGTTTGTGTGTCTAAACATTATTTGTTCTGATGTTTGCGTATGTCATTAGATCTTTCAGCGACTGAGGGCCATTGGGAAAGCCACAGGAGTCGGGGCCATAATAAGGAAAAGGGAAGACCTAGCTCCTGGATTTTGTTTTTGATGTTATGCCTCCAGAGGTAAGATTGTCTATCTATGTGATTTGTGAATTTTGAGTCATTTATTTGGTGATCAACATTTAAATTGTGATGTATAAAACAAAGCACTGCTCCTTTGGAGTGTCACCAGGTATGATTGAATCATTTCTTTGTTGTTCAGATCCTAATAAGCCTCCTTCAAAAAAAAAAGGACAGACAAGACTGCAGGTGGAGATTCTCCTTACAAGGGGCAGCATTTTTTAATTTTAAATTTTACCCTTTTGTTTTTATTGTTCTTTTTTCGCAGTTAATAGTTTATCTTGTTTTATTTGGTTTACATTGATTCGTACATTACAAAAAAGTAACGTTTTCTATTTAAAACTTGTGCTCTTCTCAAGTTCTTAATGTTGTATGTATGATGAGGAAAACTCAAAAGGTAGGAAGTCAATGCTGCAGCAGGATGGTTCTTGAGTTTTATTTAATGAATTTAATATTTATGAGTACTTGATGAGACGTTCAAAAAGTTAAATGGCAAATGTCGGGAAAGACTTCCTGAAACTTTTTTTCCAGCAGATCCAAAGACGATGATCCAAAGAACCGACCCGTTATCTTCAAGTGCAGCGTTGTTTGGTAATGAATAAAGATGTACACGTGTTTAATGTCAGTTTCATCTGCAGCTGGATACCTCTCGTTTTTTACGATTTCAAAGCAATAAAAGTAAAAACAGTCGACGGCTTTTTATTCAATGTTTAATTAATATTGAGATAAATCCACTGTGCCAGCTCGGGACATTAGGTTACAGTTTGAAAGTGTTTGCTTTAATGAATACAAAATTAAGAGATTTGATTCAGTTCAAACACTGCAACCGTTAACCTGTCTTAAGCTAAACATGTTTTTTGCAATTGTTTATGTAAATACTGGTGCAATCTATATAATAGAATATATAATATTTTGCTTTTGAAGTGCCACTCCAATCGTATTTGTATCTATGGCAAAATCTTATTCTTTTATTAATGCCATTTTAGCCACAAAAAAAGAAAAAAGACTGTGTTGATTTCTAGGACAAAGTTTGTGCTGGGCAGCAGAAATTGATTATAAATTTGTCCTTGAGTTGTGAGTGGGACTGTTGGCGTGGAAGTAATCCTCCACTGATATCCCATCATTCATTTTTTACACGCTCTACCGCTAGCATTCAGCCGTTCACAACCCCTAGCTAACGTTAGCGGAACATCAAAAATGGCGGGCAATCACAGAGCCATCCAGCAGTATATTTTTAAGCAAAATGGTAGCGAGACGAGGAAAAGGAAGATGGTTGATGTTTGATGCATCTATTTGATGCATCAGAATGGACAGAAACAGGGAGACTTTGGCCATTTCAGTTGCTGTGTCTTAACTGGGAGCTATTTTAAATGCTGGTTTTTCATCTGCTCCTGATTCATCATGATTTGAACAAAAATAGGCCTATTCAGAAATGCATTTTTAGTCTTCATTTATTTTATATATATCCTCCATTATAACAAAAATGCTCCAAGAACATGTTAGAAACAGCAAAAACACAATTTTCATTGGAGTGGGTCTTTAAAATGTAAAATTTTGTTATTTTGGTTCAATTTAAAGCGTATTTTGTACATTTTAGACCAAGTCTTTTTTTAATACAAGTGAACAGTCTTATACATTCAGAAAAACGGTCTCAAAATATTGTAAAACGTGATTCTATGTTGTTAAAAAAAATGAAGAAAATAATTTTAGTTTAATTCTTTCACATGTTCGTCTTTAGAAGAAACAGAACAAACACAAATCCTTTGTTGCATCATCATTAGTGGGAGCCTCAGAAAACAAGAGTCACTGTGGAGCTAAAAGACATTGCTTTCAGGTGAAATAAAACTTTTTTCTGACGGCCCTATTCATCGAATGAAAACCTCAAAATGGGATTGTGAGCTGGGCTTAGATGGACAATACATGGCGCCAGCAGCGTTCTCTTGATGCTTGAAAGGCACTGAGGTAAAACAAGCCTGCAGGACATGGAGCTGAGGCTTTGCAGCGGAATGCTCTGGCCAGCAGGAACTCATAGAAAAAGCTGACAGCTTTCACCTATGTAACTTTCATCAGGAAACAAAGATTTAAACAGATTTTTCCACACTTCGACATTTTCCAGGACTAAGACAACTGCAGCTTCAAATCTATAATGTGTCATTTCAACAAAAACACAAGGGAGAAGCTTTCCACTTCCGGTGAATGCATTCATTCCCGGTGGCTGAATTCCTCTGCACTGACAGGTGTGTGTCACATTCTCCATAGTACATTATTTCAGTGAAACAACCTCAGATCTTCACAAATGTTGCTTTACAAACAGAGTTCATTCAAGTTTGCTCTATTACAACAACAAAAAAAAGATAGAGTGCACATGTCCCAATCAGAGAGGTACGCGGGATCAGAGATCACCTATGTCAAACAGAGACGGCGACACACAGACGCCTGCCTCACTGACTGAATGTTTCATGACTTCTGACGAGACTTGAAAGCATGAAACAGGGGAAAGCGAAATAATACCAATGGTTCATTAGTCTCTGTTTGGCCTAATACACTTTCAAAGCTTGAATTTAAAAGGCACAAAGTGTTTCCATTTTATAGAAAAGAAGATTTAAACATTTTGGATCTGCAGTGTCAAATTCAGTCTCTCTAAGGACTCAGATTCACCTCTTATGCATCATTGATGCCTCACTCAAGTATTTCCTGCTTTCACAATCACTGCTGTATTGATCTGCAAAAATAAATCACCCATGAGTCTAATTCAACCTTCATGCAGGTTTGCATCTAGAATGCCTGTAGTCAGATGTTTTATTCCCCTAATACAAACGACTACTGTTTCCACCGTCGACACTTTTCATTTTCACTACAGGTGACACAAAAGCAAAGCAAATTTTTATTAATAATAGTTCAGGTCTCCTGAGCACCCTTAGTATGTCGCTGCAGTTAACCAGCATGAAAAATGCCAGGACCCTGGTGCGCCTTTATCTGAATGGAACGCAGTCATCTGTTATCAGTGACATCCAACGCTTCCTCTGTCTGACATGTCAGAATGTCTTCTGGGAACAGAAAAGTGAAGTTGAGCTTTGTAGGTGGCGAAAGATCAAAAATTCAGGATGGGGGTTGAATTCAGAGACATCAGCAGATGACCGTCTGGACTTTCCATGTTGTTGCAATGCTTCAGAGGAAGTTTACAAGATCACGCTAGATCCAGTTAGGAAGAGAAACTGACAGAAAACCTTAGAATTCAGTTATTTTTTTCATTTTTTGTTAACTTTTTATGGAGACAAAAGAGCTGTTTAGTAGGGATGTGCATCTTTTCACTTAATTCGATATGTATCACAATGAAATGGTCCAAAATCTTCAGGTAAACTTTGACAGGCATTTGAAATCTGACAAAGAAATTAAGCCAATGGGGTAAGCGTTTTTTACTTATTTCCAAGGGGGCTTTTTTTGCAGTGCATAACTTGAGGACAAACAAAGACCAAAAACCAAAGTCGACCATCCTCCTTATTTAGTGAGTTTTATTTTTCACCATTTTCTTTAGAAAAGATGTCTCTAACCTGAGAACAGTGTGGCTGCTACACAGAGAAGCTTCTTCTTCTTCTCTGCCATTTCAAAAAGAAAAGCAAAAAAACAAGAATTAGCCATGAGTGACCCTTCATTTGTGTACATTTTGACTTCCAAAGCATTTTCATATACAGTTCTTTACATTCTCTGCTCCCCTTTAACAGAGGTTTAAAAAAATCTACTGCACCAGTATCATTCAACATTGGCAAGGGGGCCTCGATTGTTAGACCACAGATTATTTCTATTTAGTTTGAATCCAGAAGAACAGCATATTGAAAGCCGTCAGCTTAGAGAGTTTCAGATATGAAAAGGTGGTAGGCAGCCGGTTGTGCCGGGGTCTGAGGGTTGCTTTTGCTTTGCTGGACCCTGAGCTGCTGATACAAGAAGAAACTGCTTTTTTTTTTACCTCACGTGTAAGAAAAACACATTGTGCATACTCCTTCACAAACCCATCAACAATGTCAACAATGACTTTTGCCCAATTATAGTTTTCATATAGTGGGAGGAGAAGAAAAAAAAACACATGAGATCATCCCCACCTGTCCCACTTCTCAACTACTGAGTCTTTTTCGTGGAGAAGGAGTTGTGCTCAGAAAAAGTGCAACACCGCCTTTTCTGTGAGCTCCTCTTCCACAGTGAGTCTCTGAGCGCCGCTCTCCAGGGTGCCCCCCCACCACCGCCGCCGCCACGCAATGAGCTCCATTTGAAGAGATGTGATACCAAAATAGAGCAAACAGCTTGAAATGAAGCATGTGGGGATTATCATTACGCGTACTGAGACGCTGCAGAAATCACACATGAACAAAAGATGGAAATAAACCCCACCGTACCTAAATATGGCGAAAGTTGGCATGGCATTACTCTCTAATAAGCAAAGTGCAGAGTTCGAAGTTGTCCTCAAACCACACATCTTGTGTCCTCTGTAATTAAAGAACATTGGACTTCTCAGGTGACTTTTTTTTTTTTTTAGTTTTCAATCAAGGCAATGCCCATCAATTCAAGTATATCACTGTCTATGTTTTCAACTCATGCTTCAGGATTGCACACACACTTTATGGTAATTATTATGTCAAAGGGCCAGCATGGAGTTAATGAGTTATTGATTGTTGACTCCCAGAGATAATCTGCTTTAACATTCTGTAACATCTGTATTAAAAACATGAAAGTGGTATTTACACAAAGTGGCGTGCACAGCTCCTCCTCTGTCTTTGGGTGTAGGTAAGCTATGTGTGTCACAATATTTCCATCTCTAGAATCATGATTTGCATACTTTGATGTTTCCTCACTTAAAATTCAGCTGAATTCTCTGAGGTACAAGAGATTTGATGTAACTGGTCTCCATCAAGGCTTCTGTGAGCGAGCAGGCTAATAAATTAAATGAGCTAAAAACAACATATTAATACAGAACTCAATAAACACAAACAGAATAAAAGCAATAAACTAGGGCAAAATGAAGAACCAGGGAGAAAGCACAAACCAACGGGAAACAAACTTGGATGGCGAGCATCTCAGTCCAAGAGTGAGGCTACATAAATACAAACATGGGGAAGTTCAGCACAGGTTCTGTTTCTTATCTAGTGCTGGCGAAGCACTCTGATGGAGGTGAGTGGACATCTTTTCTTGGAGCACATTTCTACTGAGTTGCAACGGGTGGTTATCTGGATAGGTCTGGAACAGTCAAGTGTAGCCACAAATGGCTGGTGAGGAGTTCATGACCTTGGAACCCAGGGAAGGAGGCAATCAGCAGAAAGAAAGTGAGTCTCCACGAGTCCTTTTTTTTCTTCTTTTTTTTCCCCAATCATCTCGCCTGCTTTTCCACAGCGTCAGTTACATGTTAGAGTGGTGGTGATCCTCGCTCTTCCTTTCTTGGCCTCGTTTACTGCGGCGGAGTCTCTCCGACCATCTCAATGCCGTGTTGCTGGAGCTGCGCTCGGAGCAAAGCGTTCTCATTCTTCAGTTCTTCAATCTTAATAACAGAACAATAAAAAAAACGTCTCATCATCAACCTTTTTCACATCAACAGCAGTTTAAATCAAGAACAAACTTTTTCGTTTGAAGTTTAATCCTGACTTATGTGCATATATGGAGCTGTCCGAGATCTAGAGTAGGAAAATAATTCATGCAGCTCAGCTGAACGACAGCCCTGCCCACAACTGACTGGATTATCAAATCTTGATGTATGTCATCTCTTCTTTATTTCCCTTAGGTGAGTTCGAGCTTCACTGCCGTTCCAAAGAGGGACTGGAGGAGGGACGTTAGGCTTTGAGCATCAGGATGACAATATATTGTGAGTGCCTTTCAAGCTCAGGATTCAAGAGGGAGTTGCAGCGGCCTCACAGCTCAGACATTTCAAAAGCATGTGAAAGTGCATTAGCATGCACTTAGTTCTTACACAACCCCCTGTGTGCACAACTCCTGAAGTCTCTCAAAGCACTAATTTCAAATTACACTTTTCATAAGAAAAGCGTTAACTCTTTGATTCTCTTCTGTCAGGTTGTGATGATTACCTATGACTTAATGGATTCCCGACCGTTTGTTCATGAGAAATGAAGATGCATATGGGCTGGGTGACTGTTGAGCAGCCCTGCACAGCATACCAATGCTTTCAATGCAGCAACAATCTTCACAGCCACATATGCAGCCGGCTATGGCTGCCACATTACACGCTGATTTATTTATCTGCAACACTCAAACACCTCAAGGGAAGGTTTTGAATTATCATTCATAGACCTTATTTACACATTATGGGCATTATGGGAGTCGCTGAAACTTCACTTGAAGCCACATTGGTAGCCAACAGCAAAGAGCGATATTAATACCTGCTGCCTGCACAACTCATTGTCCATTTGTATCCTCTCCACTTCCTTCAGACTCTCCTGGAGTCGCTGGTTACTTTGCCTGAGCTCTCGGATGTAGTCGCAGGCTTTCGACAGGATGCCTCCTTTACTCTGAAAGGACACAGACTTGATCATGCAAAATATTAAATGAAAGATGTTGAAAAGGAGTTAAAAGACTGCTTACTGCTCCAGTCTTGGTGCTGTCCATACTGCAGTCTGGGATGATCTTTGAAAGAGTGACAATCCAGTTGTTGATCTTGTCTCTTCTTCGCCTTTCAACTGATAAAAATGTATTAAGATTTTTTTTTTTACAATATTACAAACAATAAATCCATATTTTTGTTTGTATTGACAAAGACTTGAGTTTTAATAAGTGTTACTGTCTGACATGGACAGCTCAACAGTGACCTCTAGTGGTCACTTAAGGTACAAGCTGTGTAATCTGGACTTCCAAAAACAGCATTTTGACAGCATTTGGCTTTTTTCTTTACCAAAGACAATGCCCCCTCATAAACCATGCTGAATAGTGTTCACTGTCAGAAGAAATCATAAGCTACAATCAGCCCTAATTACCCACCTTCATTATGTTGTGCTCTTCTTCTTTCATCTCTCGGGGTTCGAGGTCCATCCATTTTCCTGAAGATAAATAGGAAATAAAACACTTTTCATATGTCACAGTATCTCCCATCTCTGAGCAAAGCAGGCAATTGGGCACAAGTCCAAAACAATCTACCAAATTCAAATAATCCTGACCCTATTAAAAAAAACATTCTTCACTGTTATCTGTCATTTTGGCGGCTTTTGTAATTGGCTTTAAAACAAGCCGCAGACGTTGTGTAATGCTTTCAGCTGAGAAACTTGTACAGTCATATGAAATGAAAATGTGCAGTTGGGACTTTGGCCTTAAGGGTCTTAACTGGAATAATAGCACCGGGGTCACCTCCTTTTGGCTATACTTTTTCCAGGCGATGCTTGAAGAGGGGGCACTACTTTATTATGCTGTAAAGTTTTGCAGAGCCATAAAAAATAGATATTGACTACAGATATCTATCCTTAATAACAACACTATCTCTCATCCGTGCATCTTCCCACAGGGTTCTGCTTATTGAGTTATCCAGTGATGACTGGGAGTGTCATCCAGCCACTCGCCGTGACACGAACAGCCAACGACACACTCACATGCTTTGAAACTCACATCTCCAGAACCAAAAAAAGGATGCCAATAAAGGAAACATAATTCTGTGAATCTCTAGGGATATTTCATTTAAAGAAATGGGATTTTTTTTACAAAACCTAATCTTCTGCTTTCTATTCGTCTTTACTTTGTCCTGCTTCCAACTAAACACATTCTTACTATACAGCAAATGTATTTCTCCATCAACACAATTCAACTGCTCTTAGCTTCATCTAAAACAGGCAGCTAAGCCAAATTACTCTCCCCCTTGTATATCAGGATATCTAAATGAGATTTTCAGAGTGAAATGAGCGCCAACTGCACTCTTTAAAACAGGGGGAACTGTATAAAAAGCTCCCAGTGCAGGCCCAAAGGAAAGTTCCCTTCTTCACACCTCATTGAAGTGTTCCTGCAGCTACAGAAATCCAGAGAATTAGCAGAGAACAGAAGTGCTACTGAAGCACTTAATGCATGTGGTTTGCAGTAACTGAATTTGTATTGTCTATTATTGATCGGTGAAAGAGAGATGCCCTTTTTACCCCCTTTAGCCTCCCTTCTAGTCCCTCCATTATCCTAACAAACTGACAGCACCATAGTAGAGCAGACTCCAGGAACAGAAGCCTAGGGTTTAAACCCCTTTGGTTTTAATCGACTTTACCGAGCGAAAGAGTCGACATTAGCTGCTGATGGGAAAATACTACAGTCGTGACTTCGAAACAGTTTAACTATCAAAATGCATTTGATTTTCTAGCATAACTGCCATTCAAAAAGATCCAACAATGAGTTCAAAACTGGGCTAAAAGGATACAGAAGTTTTCTATGACAAAGGACACATTAAAGTGATACTGTACGAAGAGTGGAGCGAGTCTCTCGCTTCCATGGAAGACAATGACCTAATTTCAAAGTCCTAAAGGAAAATATATTTGGCACAGGCATAACTAACAACAATGAATCAAGGTCGGCCGTGAACAAACGCTACATCTGTGTCTCACACATCAAGAACTGGGAGAATATCCAGGGAATTATGGGAAGGGAGGGGTAGAGAGAATAGGGGGGCAGAGGTTTGTGAGCTGCTTCTCTTCTTATAATCTTATTTGATTAGTTAATTTTCTAAAAAAGGAGTGTGGGAGAAATGTGAAAACTGTCCTCACCAGTTTAAACCTTCCTGCTGCAGATGCTCGTTTTCATCTCTGTGAATGGCAGATAGAGTGAGGAGTTTCCATTCACTTTGTTCACATATGTGGTCTGAACTTCAACATTAGCATCAACTGTTCATTTCATCGGGAAATAAAGAAAGCTCAGCATTTACACAGATACTATTGAAGGAGAAAACTGTTGAAATAAAAAAATGAACCCCTAAAAACCCACTCCAATGATCATTTGGTCTATAGTAAAAGTGTTACCAGTGGTTTTTAACATATAATCACGACATTTTGAGCCAAAATGAAAAAACCTGTGTCATTTTCTAGGACATAGTTTTTGGAGAGCAGCAGTAGTTCATTAGAAATTCAGTTGTGGGCGGACCGTTGACGCATAGCAACATCCCACCCCATTGCTGGGAGCTCAGGGCAGGAAGTTTGTGGCAAGTCCAGCATATTTTCTACATCACAAATAAGCTTGTTTTCAAATGGCATTTTTTTTGTCTGCTCCTGATTCACAATGTTTGACAAAGAAATACTTAGAAATGCTATTTAAAGCTTAATTTTACATATACATAATACATGTGCTCCATCACCACAAAACAAGAACATCATAGCACCAAAAACACAATTTTCATTGGAGTGGGTCTTTAAATGATATTAACTACAATCGAGTCCGTCAGTAAATCGGAAATTGATTTTATTTCTTATTGGTGGGGTTGCTCTTCGGGATTCTGCTTTTATTTGATCTTAGTTGCACACAAAGGTTTTTTTTCAACCATAACTGGCAATAAAATAAAGGATATAATGTGAACTGACAGCTTATGTTACAAAAATGGACTAATGTAAGTATAATCCAGATAATTGTTTACGTTAAAATGCTAAAAGAAATTTCTGTTAAAAGAAATGGGCTTAGATTTAAACCAAGAATGAAAAGTAGATTTACTTTCACCAAACAGAGAACTGAATAATTCCTCACTAAAATAACCTTAAAGTTTTTATTGCTACTCTATGTTTCTTCTTTTCTATATCTATATATCTTAAGCATTGCCATGTTAAGCAACCACATTTGAAAAACATCCTTTTTCCCACAATCTTTGCGACTGCATGTAAAAAACGGAAGAACCTGACAAAGAGCTCTTTTAGCTGGATTTACTGATTCTTGCTGTTACTTTTAGATATGAATACAACTGTGGTAGAGGGAATGATTTAACCCCCCAGACAGACTAGGGAAAAAAACAACAGAAAAGGTTAGAAAGCAGTTGTAAACAGAGTAACATTAATAAAATACATGGTAACGTGAACTCCCAAAAGATCAAATGTCCATGTGAGTTCAAATGAAGGACAGACTCACTAAAATCAATGTGGTTAGAGGAGGATACAGTTTTTCAAACAGCGACAAAGATGGGGGGAACTTACGCGGGATATGGCTGCGTTCGTGGAGCGATGGTTCGTGGTGTTCCCGTCTGGAGGACATCAGGGGGCGTCATCATCACATAAAACTGACCTGTGGGTGTCATGGGTGTTATGGGGTTAGCCATGTGGAATAAAACAGTTGCGATGTTTTGGGTTCTTCAAATCTAAAACAAAGCAACATTTTTAAAGCTTTGGGAAGCTCGACTGTTTGGCCTGAAAGCTTGAACTGCTTTTACTCAAATTGCAACAGAGGTGCATCAAATGATGTGGCCTTTGGGGAGGTGTGTGTGTTTGTCATATGATACAAACAGACACAATGCTGAGTTAGTGAAACGATGAGGAGGGAATGGATGTGACGCATTTGCCTGACAAAGCACATCATCAGTCGGTTATGGATGAAATACATCCAAATAACCAGATGTTTGGGTCCATTTTCCTTCAGTGCATACGTGTGCTGTGCGAACCTGTTTCTACATGTCCAAAAACAACTCTGTTCATTGATCATAGATAGATCCAATAAACAACATACATGGTATACCATCATTGAAGTTGTCTTAACTCTTGGCAGTACTTCTGGCGATCATGAGCTCAATCTAAAAATAAAAGTCGATATTTCATCAAATTTTGGAATCTGAGCTTTTTCAGCCTGTGAGCCTGAGCCGACATGAAAGTAAAAGACAGAAACTCAGAATCATCAAATATTAACCTCACAGTAAATTCTGAGTCGACACTAAACCCTCACAGACCCAAAGTGATCAAGCTCTCAATAAGAGCCAAAAATTAAAATCAGTCAAGCAGCCATTTTTAGACTAGTGGAATAAAAAGATAATTATGTTGCAAAAATCAAATATATTTTAGCTAAATAGTCATTGAAAAGAAGCATCAGCATGGTTTGCAAAGGAGACTTCTTCAAATTAAACTGATTTTAATGACTGCTAAACTTGATTTTGACAGGTCAAAATTCCTTTAAAAAGTTGTAAAAAAAAAAAAACTTCAACATTTTATGTTACTTCAGGCTGTGAGGGGATCCCCCTTTCTCCATACTTCTTTTGACTTACCGTTTTTTTTTATCAATTTCTTTTTTATTAAAAAAACCAAGACATCCTACATGTTATTTCTGATGTTAGCCATTTTTTAAATTCTATTTGCTAAATTCTAAACCAAATATAGCTAATTCAATTGCACAAAGTTCACATCTAAAATGGCAATGTTTCAATTTTCTTTCAAATTGTAAAATTATAAAAAGCAACCAAGAAATAATGATGTTTTTTAGCTTTACCTGTAAAGAAGGTTTACATTTTTGACTTATTATTGTGAAAAGTTCCTTTGCTTTAAGCCTTTTATGACAAAAGATCAAATATTGACCTCCAGTTTATTTTTACATGACTGAAATAAATAGATATGAACTTCATAAAGAGCTTGAGATTTTCTTCTAAAAGCTACCAGACTGAAGACGAAAATAACGGAAAGCAAAACTATAAGTGTCATTACCTCCATATTTGACCAACCCCCTGGGAAAGCAGTGAGCTGCAGACACAGCCGTGCTTGGGAACCATTTTGTGTTTTAATGCTGAATGTCAAGCAGGAAGGTATTTGGCTGTGGATTTGAACTCACAACCTTCCAGTCTCAGGATAGACACTCTACCACAATGTCACTGAGTTGGTAAGAGAAGTGATTGGGCTCAATAACTGTGTCCTTTAACGTCTGCCTCGTGTGCTGTGACTGTTTTGGGGAAGTAGGTACTTGTTGTCAGCTTAACCACACAATAGCAACCACCAAAGCCAAGGACAACAACCAACATCAAAGGATTTCCTCATCGGCCTCAACAGGAAAACCTCCACTGAAACACGTGGCTTGTGAGGGAAGCCAAACAACAGCATATGACCAAAGGATGAAGAACAGAAGAGCATGTGACATGGTTAGCAATATTTCACCCATTTCAATAACATCTGAAAACTGAGTATGTTTTGCTGACTGAATCAATAGGAATTTAAATAAGAAATAAATATTTTCGTCTTGTAAATCATCTGTTCATTTCAACAAGTATGAAGCAAAATGAACTAAAACAATAATGGAGTTAACATCTTTTTTTTACGTTATCTGAAACAGTAAAGATCACAAGAACGGAAAGCTTCCTATTTCTATGATAATAAACTCAGATCCCATTCCAAGAATGTTAGCTATTTTCTGAATAGGTATATGATCAAAAGGTGCGCTAACACCCTCCAGCTGGTCACAAATAATGTCTTAATCAGCGCTGTACTTAAAGCATATGACAGAAAGACTCACCCCCTGCTTGAGTGAGCGTGGGGTCTGTGGTGGCCTGTACAGACACGGCGCCGTCGCTCACCGCAGTCGCAGGGAAGTAAGCAAAGCGGGTTTCCCCCCCCACTGCCTCTCCTGCTGGGCTTCCTCCATTGCTGAAAGGGTTTTGGATCACAGCCTGGTTCAGATAAGAAAGAACGCGGGGAGAGGCTTGAGCATGCAGCAATGGAGCAATCACAGCAGGAACAACAACACTTCACTCGCCGTCAGACTCAATACTGCTTTCCTCGCTCGACCCCCGAAAAGACAAGGCACAATTTCCCAGCAGGAATAAAGAGAAAGAAAAAAGGTAGCACAGATCTTGTTAGTGGGGAAAACAGCAACAGAATCAGTCTGCAGCAAATTAAAATAATTTCAGTAAACTCTGTCACGAAAAGGTACTTCAAATCTGTAGTGAAATGTGTTTTGGCTCCACAAAAAATCTCAAACACCATCTAAATCTTCCCAGCATTTTAGTCAGTCATCATCAGGCTGGTATTGTGCACAGATGAACTCTTTAAAGTCATTTAGCAACATGGTGTCCCAGACACTTTCAGAAAAAAGCAAACGAATGCAGCAGTATGCAGTTTCTCACTGACTGTTAAAAACACAAATCTGCTGCCAAGAATGTAGCACCCCCCTTAGCCATATTTGTATTTTTAAAATTACAAAAGAATTAATTTTATATTTACTCTTTGTGCTCATATCAAAAGTAATGCCCAACCATGCAGAGATGGACTGCTCATTCTGTTACAGTGTAGGGAATGTTGAAAATCATAACATGTTTTTTTTGTGTTTTTAACATGTTCTTGTGGCATTTTTCTCATGATGTAGGACATATATTAGGTAATTAATCTCAAAATGTTTGTGAATCAGAAGCAGGCGAGAAAAAAAAACGAAGTATTTGTGATGTAGACAATGTGCTGGGACGACTACAGGCTCATACAACTGTAAATATTTTCTGTAGAAAACGGGCATTGGTCTATTTTCAATGGAGCACAGTGATGGATATGGTATCAATGTATCACCACAAAGATTACAAAGTTATAGGTGATCCAAACTAATTTGAAAGAATCCATTAGTATTCAGCTATTGACTATTATGTGTGACAGAGAGAAGACAAGAATCAACTATAAAGGAAAACTGTAATAAAATGTTATTGAAATGCTGAAGAAGCCACTATTCTCACAAGTGTGATCTAATTAATTGTAAGGGGAATACTGAGGCAACTAAACAGAGGAACCAACATCTTCCTTGTAATGAAGACAAGATAGTTGGGCTTTTCCAATCAAACTTCTAATTTTTTAACAGCTTTAATCAACTCTTACATCTGTAAAATAATATTCCAAATTGAACATCAAACAGTATGACACCACATTTGTGTCTGTATCGTTTACCTGAAACTATTTATGTAATAAACAATATAGAGCTGAAAAAAAAAAAAAAAAATCTTGGGGTTGACAGCTATTTGTTAAAGGACATCAATAAAATGTATCAAACTCCTACAGTAAATTGAAGATTAAAATAAAGCATTAGGAACAGTTGAGTTCAGTTTATATTATCAAACAGACCCTGTAGGAATATGAAAAAAATTCTTACCCTATTTGCCGAGTTTCTTTAAATAAGCCAAAAAAATCTGCCCATAGAGTAGAAAAAAATTGTCTTACCCAGAATTCTTATTTTAATTAAAAAATTCTAGTCACAAATAATTGTTTTCTCAAACTAAGATTATTTTGTTTTTGAAAAACTCTTTTGATAAGATTATTTTTTTTAAATGACATAAACTTTCTAGAAACAAGGTTTTTTTTACTTTTTTAAGGTTTTGTTTTTTACAGTATTGATGTTTCTGATGGGCAATATAGTACAAGACAGGAAAAATATTAGGCTCCATTACTTAAATAAAGGATACTAGATTTTTAACTATTTAATAGTGTATTTAGTATTTTTCTGTTTTAGGAAAATTATGCCAAAGACAAAGTTTTATATATATATACATAGTCACACAAAAACACTGCAGTTATTTTCTACAAACATGCTACATCATCAACGAACTATTTTTTTTTGCATAATTCTCTACCTGAGCCACAGCCTGAGGAGCCCCAGTGAAAGCTGCTGTCGAGACAACGCTCACTGCTCCTCCAGCATCATCTCTTCCATCCAGGTGCTGGTCAGTCACTTGGACAACACGATACGTAACCTGCACAGCACAAATAAGTCATTATAAGAAAAACTGACATTAAAACACTTGGAGAAAAAAAAATCCATAATTATAACGACTACATGTAGTACATTTAAAAAATATATTTAAAAGATATATTGTACACAGATCAAGATTTACCTGACTTGTAGATTTGTTAATCATATTTGCTGCTTTTGTTCCACCAAATATCCAAATGACCCTAACCACAGCGGTGCACTGCTTTTACCATCTCACCCAATATGCTTGCACTTCAGAATGTGCCTGATTTAATTTTGAAACCCAGTTGAGAAAATGAGCTTATTTGTTTCGATAATCTGCATTTGTATCCCTCTATCATGTGACTCACCTCCTGACTGACATGTGACAGCGGTCGCATGCCAATCCCAGACCAGACTGGAATCACATGATTGTTCACGCTAGAGTTGTTTACAGCAAATGAGCCACATGGATCACTGACTTAATTACCACCAGAGGAAATAACCCAGAGATGTAAGAATAAATCAGATTGTTGTAAAACATGAATCCATTGATGGCAGAGACAGGGCAGCTGTGGGACTATAAAGTCAAAATCAAATCTGTACTTCCAGACACTTGAGACTACTACTCTGTTAACTTTAGAGAACAGGGGTAGATCGAGTAAAATAAATCAAAAAGAGAACTCGTCCTTTACAGACAATTTTACTTGGAAAGAAACTGGGATCTAAAAGTAACTTTTTCAAAGTCTGTAAAAACAAGATCTAATCATCTCAGAACTGATTACATCACTCAAAAGTATGGTTCCACATTAAATGAACTATGAAGTTCAACAACAACATTTATCAGTGTATTAACAGGATCATGAAATGCCAGTATTTTTCCTACACACTCCTTACAACTGCATAAGTTAACATTTAAAGATATTCTTTGATCATCTTTTGATCTATTTTAAAAGTGATCTCAGTGGTTTTTTTATTATAATTATGCTGTTTTTTGCCAAAATAAAAACAAAAATCCTGTGTCATTTCCTAGGCCATACTTTCTGGAGAGCGGCAGTAGTTCAGTATGAATTCACCTCTGAGTTGTGTGTGGGACCGTTGACGCAGAGTAAGCTCGCCCCTACTTTCTCTCATCCATTTGTTTACACTCTCTCCTGCTAGCTTACAGCCCCTTACAACCCCAACCTAACATTCGCTGTGCAACAAAAATGGGAAGCAGTATTGAAGCTACCCAGCCATACAGTTTTGAGCCAGATGCTAGGCTGGACAAGGAAACAAAGACATACGTGAATCTAGTGTTCTACAATTGGAATGGAGTGGAGCAGGGAAAAACTATGACTACTCATTTCAAATCATAGTGAATACTTTTGATGTTAAGACATGCTGTCAGTGTAAGTTTGGAAGAGATGCTATAAACATACAGTCTTTATGCATATAAATACAGGTGTTTTCTTGTGTATTTCTTGACACCACAATTTTAGGTTCTCCAATTTCAAGATACTTTCTAATAATTGACTAATCTTGGTGGAAGGAAGCTTGTTAATGAACATCCTTTTGCTCACATCACATATCCGTATAAAGGCAAAGACAGAAAAGAGTGCAACAGGAAGAGAAACTAACAAAGTTTGCTAGAAATTGAATATTTACTTCCCGAAAAATTGTACACCTTTTGACCAACATAACCTATCTGTGGTTTTCAACCCATGCTGCTGCTACTCCAAATGCTAGATCAATTTTTTTATACAAATCTGTATCTAGTACAGAAAATGCTGAAGTAAATTAATATTAAACCTGTTTGATTGTAAAGATAAAAGGGCTAAATAAATACATTTCCAAATTATGTGAATGGCTCATTAGATTGTAAAACATTTATTTTGGGTCTTTAAAGGCACACTTTATTGACAATTTTTTGTGGGTGTTTTTTACAAGTTCTTTAAGCATTTTTCCGATGACGGCAGACATTTATAAAGAAAACTAAGGTTAAAACTGTGTTTCTGAGGTTTTTATTCAAATTGTGGTGAATCAGGAGCAGACTGTGAGTGATGTTTTTTGCCCGGTTTGACTTGCCCCCTGTCAGTCACTTCAGGTTCATTTTGATAATCACTCACAGCTGTTGTCATTTTTGTTAATTGTCCTCAGACAATATAAGTGTCTGGTATTCAGGTCATTGACTTTGTTACTTTTCTTCCCTCCTCTCTCCCCCCATTGGTTTTTGTCACATTTCAGTTTATTTAAATAATGTTTTAGTTTCTGCCACCAAGCCTGGTCGCCTGCATATTGGGTTGTACAGCACCAGTTCATGACACAGTTGAAAAAAAAACTTGTGCTTTGCTTCATTCTAATGTATTCACCTGCAGACAAATAGATGTGGGTATGTCTTTAAAGTCTGAGACAGCATCTGGCCCAAAACCGTAAAGTTGGATACTTCCGTTATTGTTCACCAATTGTGGTCCATCACTAATGTTAGATTGGAGTTTTAAGGTGCTGCAAGCTAGTGGGAGACGGTGTAAAAAGGAATGGTGGGAAAGTAGTACCAACAGCTCACAACTCAGAGGCTGGTGAACTACTGCCTCTCTGCAGAAACTGTCTTAGAAAACAACTGCTTTTATTAATGATTATGTTGTCCAGAAACAGCATCATCAAAATACATAGACCACTGTGAGCGCGTTTACAACAGACCAAAAGATGATTTGGAGCAGGACTTTAAAGTGATATAACCAAGTTAAGACTCCGAAACATACCTGAACCACAAGAAATATATATATTTTTTTTAAACTTGTTTTTGTTTTTTTGTTGTGTTAAAAAATGTTCAGAAATTGTACAATAAAAAAACCCAACAACAATCAGTGGTTTCATCCATTAACACATAGGCGTCTTACCTGTCCACTCTCAGTGCGAAACTGATACTGAATGTTGTGATCACCAAATGCTGCCGCCTGCTGAACACTGGCTATGGCTACAGCCGCCTGCTCTTCCCCGGTTCCGTCTCACGTAGAAAAATAAACAAATAAAAAGACATTTGTTAATTTTAGAGATAAATAAACGAATTAATACATGACAGTACGAGATAAAATACTGGCTGTTACAGAGCGACAAGTGTCTGTTTTACTTTTACTAATATTCTGTGTTTATCGTTAGTACTTGTCAAGCTGAGTTCTTATTACCTTCAAAACGTCGAAACTAATATAAAATCTTCTTACCTTCACTAGCTTGCACAACTTCTTCTTCTTGCTTTTCTTGGCTGTAAATTAATGTTCAACAGTAAATTTCATAGTCGATGCAAAAAAAAATAGTTAATATGTTAAAATCTCTCTCTATATATATATGTATAATTGTTTTACCATCGTAATGTGCTTAAATTATGTGCAAGAAACATGGCAACCTTAATGAAAAACATAATAAATTAAAATAACGTGAACTCAGGTGATCGGGTTACCTTCAAATGCTCTTAATACAATTATATGTGTTTTAATAGCTAGCTACGGCTATCTTGGTTGCTTTACTGTTATTACCTGATTATGATCGTGTTTTCCACGCTAGCAGATTAGCTGTTGTACATTTGACTATCAACTAGGTGGCTTGAAAACGCCAAAAACTTTTCTTTCTCTTTGAAGTGAAGTCCACACATTAAACTTATTTTTTCAACTGTTTTTAGGTCAGGCCTTAGTTAGCAACGTAAACTAGCTTTGTGAAGTAGCATCCTAAAGCTAGCTTGTCTCAGTTAGCCATTTTGGCCGAGTCTCGGTTACCTTGCGGTGTCCAGACTCTGTTCAAGCATATCCATCAGGGTGAGAATAAAAAGTGATATTCGGTGACACAGGCGGAGATGGAAGTGCTGATCACGGGAACAAACACTCGGGTCATGTGAGAGAGACAGCCCAGGACACGTGAGGTATGTCTCGGTGTCGGAGTTAAAATGGAGGCCGCTGCTGCCGCTGGCTTTTCAGAGGTGACTCACTGTTCGCTAGTGACAGCAAGCAGCACGTTCAGAGCAGCGGTTTATCTGTGCGGTGCCTCAACGCAGAGACACGGCGATGGCGCCGCAGCGGAAAACAATATAAAACATGTTCACGCTTCAGCATTTCCACAAGTCTTGTGTGACATAAAAACGTAAATAATGTGTGACTTCTGGTTCAAGAACTGTATTCTATGTGCAGAGTTTCACGTCATAAAATATTATTTATCTTAATATGTCATTTTTATATTTTCGATTTTTAAATAAACATTATTATTATTATTATTATTATTATTATTATTATTATTATTATTATTATTATTAAACAAGAAACATTTAAATTGAGATTCTAGATGGAACATCGGAGACAGACAGATACCATAGACTCACTGGTTCCACTGCACACGTAATTAGTTCTTAAAAAGTTTTACTTACAGTTGTTCACATAATGGATAACTACTTTTCCTTAGCACATCAAGTAATTGTTTTACAAGTGTATTGACATATTTATAGTGGCAATAAATGTGAATAAATACATAGGTAATAAGTGCACACCTGACAGTAACCACATCTATTGACAGACTGACTAACTCTTTTGCTGCATACCAGTATATTATTTAATCTAAATTTACAGTTCCTGTTGTGATAGTTCGTTGTCTTATTTGCTTTACATTTTTTTTCTTTTTTTTAAATATAATTTGTACTCATATATATATATATATATATATATATATATATATTTTTTTTTTATTGTTTTGATTTTACCATGTGTGCTGACCTCCTGGCCATATCTCCCTCGAGATCCTGGATCATGGTGTCAGTGGGTATGTATCTGGTTATATAAATGTTAAATAAAATTAATGACTATTATTATTATTATTATTTTTTTTTATAAGTCCCGGTAGACAAAATGTGTGAACTTTGCCCTATATAAAGCGGAACCTTTCTTGGTTGATTTGTTTGTGACCTAAATATGAGGAGCACCATGTTAAATGTTTTCGAGCTTTTCATTTTATAGATATGTCGTTATTATTTTTTATTTTTATTTTCACCTTTTACATTTTTTAATCAACTGGATTTATTTTATGTTTTTGTTTGTTTGTTTCATCAATAAATTATAAACTTATACACGGTTTGTTGGGATTTAACAATGGCGTTCATCACGTCTAAACCAATCAGTGCTCAGGGTGATGACCATTTCTCGCTTCCCATTGGCTTAGGTTGACAGGCGGTACCATCAATGTCTTCCCGTAAAATAGTTCCGTGCTGACTGAACCTTTAAGGTGAAGGTCCATTGCGGTGACTTACCATTAGCTGCCCGTGCTTTTTATTTGTTTCTGCTACAATGTCTGGTCGTGTTCTGGTTGGAGTTAAGCGTGTCATTGACTACGCAGTCAAGGTAATATTCTTTGACTTGACTGAATATTCGTGTTTCTTAATTGTCACTTTCCTGCATTTGCTTTACTAGCTAATGTTAGCATGGGCAATGCTTGTGGATGTTTTTGAACGTTTAGTCTTTGGTGTCCAGCTAAAGTCATGCAGACACTATACATAACGTGGCAGGGACTTATCGATTTTTCCCCCAAAAATTTTTGAGCACCTTAACAATGGGTCACGTCTTGCAGTTTACCCTAAAATTCCACCAGACTCATGTTTTAGGTTGTGTAACATGCTGGGTGAAAACAAATGTGTTGCTGCTGTGATTAGTTTTTTTTTTATTTAATTTGAAGGAAGCCTGTGAGGGGGAAAAAAAGTTAATTAATTAAAGATTACAATCATGAGCAAATGAATATCCAAATGCCACAAATGTCCTTACATTTCAAAAATGATCGACTGACTCCTGAAGTCCATGTATGAGCTCAAACACTCCTGTCTCATCTGGCTTCAGCAGGATCTCCACAATGAAGTGCATCTGCTGATATGCTGCTGGTTAGCAAGTCAATAACTGAACTATAGGGGTGTAAACATTCATTTTAACAACATTTTGATTCATATCATAATTTGAGGTTGCTGATACAATTCATTGTTGCTATTGATTAATTTTGAACAATCCGATGCACTGACCTAAGGTTGACCCGAAACATCTTTAGCTAAAAATTCAACCAGTCTGACTAAGAGATGAATACCTGGGTACTTAACAGCGAAGGTGAATTTTTTTCCAGATTCCTTGTATTTTTTGCAAGATAATCAAGTGTAAATTACATATGTTTTCACATAAACAAACAAGAATTAGTGACAAATTCATTCACACTTTAGTTCTTATAGTTTGGCCCAATGTTGTTTTTCCACACAAAAAAAATACAGACAGAACATAATTAGAATATTTTACCACACTGTATGGTCACATGTCTTTGCAACATTTAAAGTGTTTCCACACATTGAACTGTAATGATGGTTTGATCAGTTTTTGCTGCCATCACCTGTGTGTTGTCCGCTGTGATGGCACTTGGTCATTTTTACGTTCTAGTCAAATAAACCTGTGGTTCCTCAATCCAAATTGTATTTTCCAGTATCATTATAATTGATTTATTTGATTTTTAAAACAATTTCATAATGTTACAGCTCAGTGCAACTAATATTCATAGGAATATAAATGTTTTCATTATTTTAAGTCAATTAATCGTTACACCCTTGCTAAAATGTCATCAGTTTAGAACAAAATTGAATAATGTTTCAGCTGGTGTGAAGGAGCTCCCCTTAAACATAGACCCTTTTTCCTCAATCATTATCAATGTTTTTGTTGTAAACTAATTCATTATTTATAAGTCACACCATCTAACCAAATGTCAGCATTACACCTCACTATTGCGTATTTCACCTAAATCTTTGGAACTCGCTCCCAATCTACACACATTTATTTTCCAATTAAAATATAACAGTTTAACTACAGGAAAGCCTCACTTCTTTTTTTAAATACTAAGTGTAATTCTTATTACAGGAATCTATAGTTACACCAACAAAATTAAATACAAAATGTTAAAATTATGAGTCCTTCATATTGTTTATTTGTTATTTTTTTATTGTAGCATGCCAAAAAACAAACATTTATATCAGAGGTGGAAAAATAAAGACTTGAGTCCAAAAAGTGATACTTTCAAAAACTTTCAAAAACAACAATCTGAATGGGTCACGGGAAAGTGCATTTTTGTTTTCTTTGCTATTTTTTGTTGCAAGTGTAATAATAACAGGGTTGGCAACTTGTGTGGTTATTTTTAAAATGTTGCTGTGAATGAACTGCAGGCCCTGATATTTATCTAGATGATGATGCACTTCCCTTCACCTTGTTTCTTCACAGATTCGTGTAAAGCCAGACAACACTGGTGTAGTGACGGATGGCGTGAAACATTCAATGAACCCATTCTGTGAGATTGCAGTGGAGGAGGCAGTCAAGCTGAAGGAGAAGAAACTTATTAAGGAGGTTGTGGCTGTCAGCTGTGGGCCACAGCAATCACAGGTGGGAAGATTAAATAGAGATTTTCTGCCCGGTTTGGATTTTACATAGATGACTACAAATAGCTTTGTCTGTTTTTTTGTTTTGTTTTTTTCTAGGAAGTCCTTTGGCTGGTTCAATCTTTACCTCTCTTCTATTCAAATTGGTTCTCTTCTATGCAAATGTTAAACAAGAAAATATTTGGACAGTAGAACATGGATGGCATTGTTTAATCTTTTTATATTTAAGATGACCTTAGATATTATGTAATCATTGTCATGTCTTTGGGAGGCTGATTTTACAGCAGACTACATTTTCTTTGCTATAAATTACACAATTCCAAGTCGGTATTCTGGGAATATTTAATAACTCAAGCAGTTATTTAAGATAAAAAAAGTTATAAGTTCAGAAGTAAAGCATGAAAAACAAGTTCATCTAACAGATCAATTCAAAAATGTTGTGTTTTCTGTTCACACAGGAGACCATCCGTACTGCTCTGGCTATGGGAGCGGACCGTGGCATTCACGTGGAAGTGAGCGGGAAGGACTATGACTCTCTCGGACCTCTGCAGGTCTCCAAGATCCTCGCTGCTTTGGCCAAAAAGGAAGATGCTCAATTTATCATTCTTGGCAAACAGGTTATTGTGAAAAATGTTTTATAAACTCATCATATTCAAGTGCTAAACTTGTAGATAATGTGTGTTTGTTTTTAATAAAATGTGTTCCTTTTTTAGGCTATTGATGATGACTGCAATCAGACTGGCCAGATGACAGCCGCTTTACTGGACTGGCCTCAGGTTAGGGTCTTGATCGCATTTGCAACATTTTGTTTACACGTAGACATATTCGGCAGCCTGTTATCAACACACACACACACCCCCGTCCATTTTTTCCATCCAGAATTGCAGTGCACTCTTTATTTTACATTAATATTTTTATTTAATGGTGTTGAAACAGAAAACAGGAAGTTAATTTATGTCGAGAAAACGTTTTCTTACTTTTTCATTTTATTGTTTTGGAACTCTAATAAAAATATAGTAAATATAGTAAAATCACTGCTGCTAAACTATTCTACTGTTTTTGTATACTGTCTTTGTTTCTATGCTTCACATCATACATACTATGTTACATCACTGTTGTTTGGTAGTGTTGATTTAACGATATGCTGACGTCCTCTCTGCATTCAGTGAGAACCTGTTCTAGTCAGTGAGAGCTAGTGTTCCTGCTCGGATCAACACAGATGGTCAAAGGCTGGCTGGAGAGATGCAGGAACTCGCATGTTTGCCAGCTGGATGTGATTTTTTTTTTTCTTTATGTTTCAGGGTACATTTGCTTCAGAAGTGTCTCTGGAAAAAGATAAAGTCAAAGTGGTCAGAGAAATTGATGGTGGACTGGAAACTATCAAAATTAGCACACCGGCAGTTCTGACTGCGGATCTACGACTAAATACCCCCAGATATGCTACCCTGCCTAATATCATGGTAACTTACAGACAATTCTATCCAAAAACTATTTTGAAAAAAAAATATTGAGAAGGGTTAATAGAGGGTATTTGCACAAAATTATTTTTCTTTCAGAAAGCCAAAAAGAAGAAGATTGCTAACGTGAAGCCTGCAGATTTAGGAGTGGACCTCACATCACGGTTGGAGGTGCTGAGGGTGGATGAGCCCCCACAGAGACAAGCAGGGGTGAAAGTGGAGACTGTGGATGACCTGGTCGCCAAACTGAAGGATTCAGGGAAAGTATAGAGGCGTGACGGGGAAATGCAAGGAGCGCACAACCCAACAGAGCAGGTGAGCTCCTTTCTGTCTACAGAAATATTCACCATATTTAACAATAGTGTTGTTTTTTTTAAGTGAAGTTGAAAAAGTTAGACATTTTTAACTAATGTTCAGTTACTTGTGTGAGAATGGAAAAAGGGCCAAAAAATATAACTCCATCCATATAAATACCATTTTCAGATGCATTTTTAGTCATTTGTACTGTGCTGACCCTGTACTGCATCTAAATAAATATTATAAAAGAGAACATTGGATCAAAACTTGATTTGTATTTAATGTCAAACGTTATTTATTGCAGTATTATCTGATTGCGTCTACATTTTAGTCACAAGAAATAAGGCAAATAAAGGATTTTTAATGAATCTCATTCTCTTTTTTGCAGGGCAGAAGACTGGACTATTCTTCCTAACATCCACAGGACGAGCTTATGTATCAGTCCAACCTCTGTTCGACTGTTGCTCCTGTTCCTTTATGTTGGTACTGACAGGAGAAAAGTACTGAGATTCACTGTTCATACATCCCCCCTAAAGAACATTTCTCTGATGAAAAATCTAAATAAAAATAGGTGCATCATCTGAAATAATTTTAGTAGCTTTTTACATTAAATGAAAGCCAGTAACTATGGTCTAAAAATGCTGCTGATTGTCCTGAACTGTACTCTAACTCCAGTTAAATAAATTATCGCAAACATCTCAAGCTTTTTGTGTACACATTAGAACGTGTAGATGATATTTGTAAATACATCCCAGCACAAATAGAGTGAATAATATTGTTAAACAGTTGTACAGATAATGAATCTCTAAATGGGTTTTAGGTTTGGTTTGACAGTGTTTCTCAGTATTCCCTTGGGAGCAGATGACCATACATCTAAAATTTTACCATAAGCGCCTCATTTCTGTGTTGATTGTACAGAACACTGCAGTAACAATAAAGCAGCCAGTCTTTTTCACAGCTATAACTGTCCTTTGCATTTTGTGCCCTAACTCAACATCTGAACATAATCTGAGCAAAATAAAATGTCTAATTTTGCATTGGATCAGTTTTACAATGTCCTGATTTAGATGCAATAGTACAACAGAGCATTTTGCATGAATGCCAAAAAAAGTTAAATGTAATACTGGGGATAAAGATGGTGTTGTTTGGACAAAGCTTTGCTTCCAGCAGTTGTCCTTTGTTTGTTTTTTTTTGTTTGCTTCCTACAGATTTTAGAGGCTGAGCAAACTTAAGAAAATGTGTTGTTTTGCACCTTTTGGTTTCTCTCGCCAGGGGTCACCACAGTAAGGTGATTTGTTAAGGTGTTTTACGTCAGATGCCCTTCCTGACTCTGTATTTTCAAGGCACAGGAAGACTCACACAAGTAGACTCAGACCGTGCCTTTTACCAGAGGCAGCAATAATTCAGTCCATAAAAGTCCTGAAAAGCATGTTCCTTCACTGAATTCAGCAATGTAACAACAGCAAGTCATTGGTATTGATTTGGTGGAACATTTTTTGAAAATAATTATTTCTATTTATCTATCTACTTTTTTTCTGTTTGAATATTTTTTACTAAAAAATCTGATAAGTTTTATATCTACATTTTAATATTTTTCTTGTCCAGAATTTTGATTAAAAGCATACATTTGTTTACAGCACTGAATCTAAATGTCATAGCTGTAAGATATCCAAGTTTGTTTCTCAAAATTTATTGGCAACAGTTTGTTTAGTTTATATTTTGTTGCAAAATACATATATTCATTTTGGCTTCAGATGGCCGTGCTTTATCGAAATTCCATTATTTACCCTATCAAAATAACAGAAAACAAAATAATGGTGTGTGCAAAAGTTTGTTTGTTCAAACGTTTAATTTTGACTTTTTTATTGACTATGGCAAAGATTTAATCTTCACATTCGCCGCAGCAGAAGGTGCATTCAGGGGCTGCATGGACTTTCCACACTTATGCTCTTTCACTAAGCTCTCGCTATTGCGGCATTCAGGTTTGTTGGTAATTTCTAATATTTCCTCGCACTGATCATCCAACACAAACACACACTCACATGTTGCCCCATGTCATTGTTACTTTTTTCAATGACAAACACTCACTGCTGCAACACACTGATCTGTAAGAGCACACACAATAAAGCAAAACATTGCATATTTTTCAATGTATGCATGTTTTTCTATCTATATTTTGGAGTCCCGAGAGGGCTCTAAATTAACTGTTTTGGTGATATATGTTTATATTGCAACAAGTTAGTGCTGATCTGTTATATTATTATTATTTTCTTTGTACTGTTGGGTAAATAAAACGAACTGATGACAATTAAATTAGATTAAACCTAAAGCCCAGGGCTAACTTATTATTATTTTACATTTATTTTATATTAGTCTCAGGTCACTGATAGTCGGCCGCAGATTAGGCTAAATCAGATCATCTTTAACCAAAATAATATGTGAGCAGTAATAAATAAATAAATAGCTAAAAGAATAAAATATTTGTAATCAGACCTGCACATTTGACGTCTTCCCCTTTCTCTCTGAACACCCTTTTAAAAAAAAATCAAGTTTGTGTTGTTGTAGTCCTTAAGGGGCGTGGTTTAGACACAGGTGAGGTTCTTACTGACAGCCTCCTCTGCGCGAGCGCACGCGCAGGTACACAGCCCGTTCCAGTCCGTAACTCTCTGAACCGTTCTCTTTCTTTCTTTTTCTTTCTTCAACTGTCTCTGGTTGAAGGAACCTCTGCAGGCACGGCTCGTTCCACTGAAATGATGCGGCTGAAAGAAGTCACATATATCTGCAGATCAGCCTTTCTCACTGTTTTATTTGTTTCTACACTTCAAGGTGAGTTTCAAAGGTTATTTGCTTTCCTTAATGAAATGGAGTGTTTTCTTTTCTTTCTTTCTTGGAAAAACTACCAGAAAACCAGACAGAAAAATGATTAGTAAAAAAAAAAAAAAAAAAAAAAAAAAAAAAACCCAGAAACAAACTTTTTATTTATCAATGATTTTTCTTTCTGATTTTAAAGAAGCCCAATCTTTGAATTAAACACTGCTGTGTCCTGACAGGTGCCAACGGTCAGCTTTTGCTTTCCCCCTTGAGTCCTCCTGTTGTCAGTGCCTTAGCTGGAAGCAATGTGACTCTGGCAGTGTCTTTCAGTGGTACCTCTGACCCAGCCCTTACCTGGTTCAGGGACAGCTTACCTGTGGTGACATGGACTATAAACTCTGGGTCTCCTCCCGACATTGCTTCAAACAGCAAGGATGTCCTGCAGGTAGAGAAAAATGGATCTCTAACATTTAAACAAGTGCCACTGAGCTATAGCAGCAACTACACGGTGGAAATGACAAAGTCTGGACTGGGTAAAGACTCAATTCGATTCACCTTACAGGTATTTGGTGAGTATTTGTTGGATGTGTGTTTGGAAGATTATCCTACAGCTAATGCAATATGACTTTCCACTCATCGCATGTTTTAATATACGCAACATTTACCCTAAAAATATCATCAATGGATGAAACGTTTTTTATGCTGTTTGACTCAGCTTTTCCTGCGTTCAGCTTTAAAATAATGTATTTTGTAATATTGGAAAAAAATAAATGAGACACTCAACTTATTTATTGCATGCAAGTTCCTTTTGCTCTATTTTCTGCTCTTCTTTCACAGAAATCATCCAGAATGTGACTCTGAGCACGCTGCCAGATTTACCCGTAGAAGGAACAAACCAATTCACCTTACAATACAGTATGCTGCAAGGAGTAATCAAGCAGCAGACATGGTTCTTTAACAACAGAGAGATAAAGAACAGCTCCCACTATCTGGTGCAGAAAACAAGCCTTGTGATCCTCAGTCCAAACCGAAATGACACTGGATTATACTTGGTGCAGCTGACGAACCCCTTCAGCAATGTGACGGTTCAAAAGAGCGTGATTGTGTTCTGTAAGATCAGTCTTTACATTTTAGAAGTCCATAGCTGTTTGTGTTCCTTCATCTTTAATACTTCTTTTCTCGGCACTTTTTTTGTTCTTTTACAGATGGACCAGATGAGCCGATTTTAAAGGCAACCCCAGAAAAGTTTTTTTATGTATCTGGAGACTCTGTGAGCTTGTCGTGTCAGTCTGAAGGAAACCCCATGCCCACTGTTGAGTGGATCTTTGGTGGTCAGAAATTCCCATGGGCTCTCAATGGAGTCCTAAATCTGACAAACATACAGACCAGTCAGGGAGGAGTTTATACATGTTCATTACTCAATCAGCTGACCAATGAAAAGCGGGAAAAGAATGTCACTTTACAAATTTATGGTACGGGATTAGTAGGTTGCTTTTATTGATTTTTGTATATTCTTTGTATGTATTGAGTGTCATACATTAATGACCCACTCTGATGACTTTTTAACTATGTTTAAAGCACTCCCTTACAGAAGTTCAAAACTGATCAGCAAAATATAAAGTGTGAATAGATGAACTGTCCTGACAAGTACTCCAAAGTGTAGGACTTATTCTTTCTCTCTTTGCTTTGCCCTGCTCTCATAATTCCTGGCCAATGCCTGAAGAGATCTTTAGTCACATGGTTTGTTTTAACTGGTAAATGGTGCTTTTCTACCTTCCTTAAAGGCCCAAATCGCTTTACAATCACACTCCCATTCACACACTGATGGCCGCTCTGTGTCTTAACCAAGAAACACTTCGACACATGGGCGGGCAAGACGGGAATCAAACCTGTAATTTTTTGATCAGAGGTCGACCGCCCGACCGCTGCACCACGGCTACGTTTACAAGCTTTGGTTTGAATCAGAAATGTCTGGTTGACGGCAGTCTGAATACAGACAAAAAGCAAAGTTCAGGACTCAATCCGGATCCAAATGAAGCAGATTCGGTTCAGGCCAACAAACTTTTCGAGTCTAAATATGCCCTCAGAAATGGAATTTTTTTAACCTGATTTTATTTTTGAAAATATTAATCAGAAAAATGCCACAAGAACATGTTAGAAACACACAAAAAATCATAGGAGTGAGTTTTAAACAAATAAAAGTAGGTTTAATCCTTAAAAAGTTGCAAAGTTGTCATTTGAGAAAGTTCATACTTATTTAAATATGTTTAAATGTGAGTGCAAACATAATTCTGATTTTTGCTTTTGAACTATCATCAGAGAGGCCTTCAGGCAGCCCTGTGTGCTCTGTACTGTCTGTGAACAATGACAGCCTGCTGTATCAGTGTGACTGGACGGGTGGAACACCTCAGGGCACACTGTCCTTTCCTGCTCTGAACAGTACAAGCAGAGGAGAAGGACATTTCAGGCTGACTTTACCTGCTTCTGCTCAACTCAATGGGAAAACTGTCCGCTGTCAGGCAGACCATCCAATCGAACAAAATACCTGCGATGTCACAGCACGTATGTTGTTTTTTTTTAATTTTTTCCTTCATGAAATTATGCAAAATATTGATAAATGTGTGTTAACGATAGCATACCTAAAGACAGTTGTAATCTTCATTCTCCAGGTAATCCAAAAGTGTTTTTTCCAGAAATAAGAGCCACTGTTGACCTGGCCAGCAAAATAGTGGTCAGCATTCTGTGTGTGAGTGAGGCGTCTCCTCAGGCTGTGGTGTCATGGTTCGACGACAGCGGGGTCATCACAAACGGGACCGCATACCAGATCGGCAGTGATACCACAGAGCTGAAAATTCGGGATAACAATATTAGTAACTTGATTCTCCCAAACTTCACCTGCACATGCAGTAATCCGCTGGGCAGCCAGACAAGACAAATTCGGCTGCAAGGTAAAAACACTCTTCAGACAGAATTCCATCACAAACTAGTAGCTGTTCAGTTGATTGACAAGCACAGTCCTTTTTTTTTTTTTCTATGTTATTGGGGTCATAAAGCAATTTGGCTGCATTGTTATGTGTCATGAAACAGTCTTGATTACTGGATTTGATTAATTGGTGTTACATTTTTTTAAGTGAAGATCAGTTTAGTGGTAGAGTGTCTGCCCTGTGACTGGGAGGTTGTAGGTTCAAATCCATGGTTGGGCCATTTAAAAGACTAAAATAGAACCCAATGCTGCCCTACTTAAGACTCAGCTCTGAGAGATTGAATTTGGGGGTTAGACCGACCCTGAGCCCAGCAATGACCCCAACTCACAAACACGTAAATGTCCGACAACTCAAGTTACTTTAACTTTAAGGACCAATTTCATCAATACATTATTCTTTTGAAACCCAGCCCGACTAATCTCAGCCGAGGGTTTTAATATTTCAACAAAATATTATTAATTTCAGTTCAAGAACCCCAACATACCACACTATTGCAGCCCGGTTTCGTAAATTTAAAATGTTTTTGAGTTTTCTTATTACTTAGATTAGATAGATACTTAATTTGTCACGGTTAAATGTCCAAAAAAACATAAAGGTGCTCTCAATGCAAAGAATGCACTTCTCAGTGCATGTTTTATTAAAAACAAAATTACATTATTTTTGGCTAATAAATTAAATAGAAAATTACAACTAATTAAGTTACAAATAGATAACATTTGCATCATACTGATGCAAAAAGAAGAAATTACAACAAACCAATTTAAAACGACTAAAAGGTGCATCAGTCATTAAAATCAAGCGGTTACGATTAAAAAATGGTGTTAAAATTGTTAAAACAAGCGTAATAATAATAATAAATATGCGATCAAAACTATTTTAATTTTTTTTTAATCAATCTTGGAAACTTCTATGTGTTTTGCTGCATGAAACGCTGCTGTCTGTGACAAAAATAACTTGCAACTCATAAATAAAAAGTGCATTGATTAGTCATCAAAAACAAGAAATTACTACTAAATAATTTAGCAACCAATACATAAAAGGTAAATCATTTGGTCATTTTAAACATGAAATTACAATTATTTTATTTAAAACTACTAAAACGTGCACCAGTCAATAAAATCAAGGAGCTACAATTAGAAAACAGTGTTAAAATTGTTAAAACAAGCATACTAATATTAATAATCATACTTTTAAAACATTAGTAATTTTGAATTAATCTTAGGAACTTCCATTGTGTTTTGGAGCATGAAACAGTGCTGTCTATCTGACAAAACCACATCATTTCTACTGATGACCTTCTGAATTCAAAATCTGACTTTTACTTCACACACAAACTTTTATTTCTAGGCTTGCTTTTTTTCAGCTGCATTGTAATTATCCTTAAGTGTTTAGTTTTTCAAACATGTGCACATGCAAAGAGTCTTTTTAAAGACTGAAAAGATTCAGGCGTTAAGAGGTCCTTTCACAACAATTAAGATATTATTTGTCTAATTAAACGAATCACAGTTGTGGTCAGGTTATTTTGTGCTTGTTTGCATTGGAGTGTTCAGTTTTATTTGGTTTTCCATTTGAGGCTTTGAAAAGTTTGTTTAAAGAGGGAAAGTTTGGAATGTGCAGACAATCAAGAGTGAAACAGACTGAGCCAACTTTTCTGACATCAAGAGTTCATGACAAATCATGACTTTTTGTCAGAATAAAAGTGGCTAAAATGTGCGCGCTTTGACATCTGGAATGCAACATAAATAAAAGTTTATAAAAGTTAGAAAAAGCTGAAATCTTCTTTTATCTTTCTTTTGACATTTTTTTCCTTTTTTAAATATAATTAAACTAATTATTAATAATTACATTTAATTTTGTAACAGAAATGTAACAACTATACCTTTTTCTGTTCACCTGAATATAAAAAATGATGCTAATATTGGGAATATTGGAGCATAAAAAAGTGTTATTTTCATATCAAAGTTGTTCCTTTTAGCAATAAAAACCTGTGAATATCTCTGTAGGGTTTTTGCTTCTTTACCTCTGAATTTGGGGGAGTACTTGGATTACCAGGAATAAGACACAAAGAGCCCTCAGAGAGAGCTTAGTTATACCTGGGAGTGCTTTTTTTTGCCTTTGAACAAAGCTTTCCAGTCTTTGTATATCCTTGGCTCCCCTTCTCTCTCAACCCATGTCCCTCTCCAGGGCCTTCAATCTCAGATTCCAGTTTGTTCCCTAATCAAGATGGAACTATCATCACTTTGACCTGGGAGGTCCCTCCTACATCTGTGGTCACAGGTAATGCAGAAACTGATTTAAGATGAGCGTTTCTGCTGACTTTCTGTTCCATTCCATTTTGAAAACAGACGTTTTCTGCAGGGGATGTGGGTGTAAACATTACGTCATGTGTAAAGCCTCATACTTGGCAGATTCTAACTGTGGGAAATGAGACAGGGCTGCTATGTTTAGCAAATGCCAGTTTTTTTTAGTGTGTTTGTTATATCAACAAATGTAATAATCCAGTAGATTGATCATTAAAAAGTGAACTGTGTTTGTTGATGTTGAGGTCACTAATCAGAATTGCTGTTTTTTAAAGGATTTGACATCCAAATGAAAGGACAGAGTCTCTTGAGCAAAAATGGAAACACCTCTCAAGCTAAAAGCACCTTGGATGGATACCGCACCATTCAGCAGAAACCTGGCTCTGCCAGGAGCACTGACGTCTTTACCCTCGATCCCAAACAGATATACCGGTTTCGGATCGTACCCAAAGCTCGTCTGGTTGACGGAGAACCGTCTTTGGTTCACAGAATTGGTCCACGTAAGTTATTCTGCGATAAATCTTTAGTTTGCTTGCCATCGTTGTAATGAAACTGTTTAAATGTGGCGTGTCTTGTTGATATCAGCTGATGGACTCAGTGGACCTGCCATAGCTGGTATTGCAGCAGGAATCCCATGCAGCATTCTTGCTCTGCTCATAGTGGGGGGCCTCATTTTCCTCATCATCTACCTGAAAAGGAACAAAAGTGGGTGAAGTTCTTTATTTGTAGTTCACATTAAAGCAAATGTTAAGAGTTATGCTACACTCACACCAGTCATGTGATGCGCATTTAACATACCCACTGGGCAAATAAGGAGCGACGTCTTCATGTTTGTCTTTTTCTACTGTTTACCAGTGCATGTGCCATCTACAGTCAGAAGAGACTTGGTGCAAATCTTGCTCCAGGCTTTTTCTTGCACATTTCTTTTCCGATCTGTGATAGACTTGGTGTCATATAATTCTGAAAGGGCACAAACCACAATTATTCATTTGTCCTTCATGATCTATTTTTCAATGGTTGGCACTTCTGTGAATTAAGAGTCGCCATCCATACGTCACTAATTCTACTACGAAATTCGAGTTCCTGACTGGTCAAAGTTCAACCTGGTTTCACAACGTTCAATGGCTACGCGTTTTGTACGTAGAGCTAGAAACAGTTGTAAGAATTTGTGGAGTGTGAGTGCTCTGATCCCAGAAGCCTCAAACGTTTGTATTCACGTGTTTACATTGAGTTTTCATTGCAAGTGGATGCTTGAATGAGCGTTGCTGCATGTTGTCGAGGCTGGTGTTATCAAGAGAATGTTGATGAATGCAAAGACCTTGCAGACTATTAATTATTCTTAATTCCATAGACATTTTACAGCTTTTATTGATTTCTTAAGGGTTGAAATGTTTAGCTGTTCATAGCAAACATGACAATACTCTTAAATGTTTATTATGGCACCAAAACTGACACGAGATAAGCTTTTTCTCTGTAAATTAGACAAGAAGAGTGCTCCACCAAATCATGAAATCTGTGTTTTGTCTTTACCAGTTGTAACTCTTGTGTCACAAAAAACCTGAATGATGTTGATGTATTTTCAATCCAGTAATAGGGATTTTTGTTTTTTGTGTGTAGGCCATCAGACAAAGTATCCAGTGCCCAGAACAGCTGAGAAGGTTTGAACAAGCTAAGAACTTCTGCATACAATTGCTCTCTTCATGTTAATGTGCTGCGCTCTAACCTCTTACGACCTCAGCTCCTGGTTGATATGCCTTTATGTTTCTTTGTTATTGGGCTTTGACAGCATGTTGCACCGGTAATGCATGAGTTTAGTGTTTAAGGTGCTGTAGGCTAGTGGGAGAGCATGTAAACAGAGGGCTCTCAACAATGTGGTGGGGAAGGTAGGGCAGGGTTGCTCCTCATCTGCGCCAACAGTCCTGCTCAGAAATCAGACGCAAACTTCTAAAGTTTTCTCAAAAAAGACACACATTTTTGGATTTTGACTAAAACCGACGTAATAATATTTAGGATACCACATGGAATGCTTTTACAACAGATTAAATGATGATCGGAGTGAGTGTTTAAGCTGTTTGTAATAATGAAGCTTGTTTATGCTTAGTTTGGGATCATTTTGCACATTTTCTGTCGTTTCAGGCAATAACTCAAGCAAAAACAAACCTGCCTGAAACAATTCCTCATAAACCGCTGGCAAGAGGGTTGAAGTTATTACCCGACTACTACAGACTGCACCAGGTATTGCTTTATTACAGGCAACACGTTTACTCTGAAATCTGCTGATCTGCTGATGAACTGACCTGTTTTCTTTCAGAGTCTCTCTGACAGATCATTGGCTCTGCCTGCGTTTGTCCCTCCTCCACCTGTCAGAGTTGCAACAATGGTGTAAAATGTCATATTTTGATTTTATTTTTAGGTTTTTGTTTTTACTGGGATTGTTAAAATGCTCATAATTTATGCCTCATGAAGACATAGAAAATGTGGGATAATCTAAGTGCTTTTGCATTTATAAGAAATTGTTTTATAATGAAAAAAAATCAAACTTATCTCTGCAAGTTCTTGCAGCTGGAGAATGTCTAAATGTTTGCAAGATTGAAATTGAATATGATGTAAAAATGTATACGTAAATGTATATTATTCTTCAAGTTAAATTGCTTAAAATATGTGTTTGATTATATTTCACAGTCAGTGTCTCTAGAATGAACATTACAGACATTCCTCATCTTTTTAAGTGGTTCGCCCTGTTAAATATGTGACTGAAGTGCTTTAATGCCTCTCTGTATGTCAGGAGGTGCTCAAAAAAATGATACAAGGTCAGACTAAATGCCAAGTTGTGTTTTATATCTTTATTTCTTTCTATTAACACTTTACTGTCCCAATGTTCTAAACAAGTTAAAAATGTTAACACAAATGAATATTCTTCATATTCCTAATTAAAAGTGATAAACAAGCAATGAAACTGCATGTTTTTTATGCAAGTCTTTAAAAAATATTTCCCATTAGTACTTAAACTCACAAAACCCTAACATATTTGCACACACCCACTTATGAATGGCTATAGTGGTGTGCTTAAATATTTTTCTAATGTTGCTATGACATTTTCAAAAGACTCAATGAAAACTGCAAAGATGTTTGTCAAATAGATCCCATTGTCATATCTGTAAAAGAAGCATTGAGTCATGTTTTTGATAATATTTACTTCACCCTCATGGAAAAACGTGCTGTTTTTTGCCTACAGGTTTCTCTGAGTGACTTGGTCCTTTGTTATTTATCCCCTCATTTATCCCCGGGGGAGCATAGAAACATGTTATATTTTTGTTCAGGAGTGTTTTTGAGAAGCTTTAACATATGTTCAGCAGAGGGTATAAAAGAGTGAGATAACATCTGAAAAGTGAGGATTTTTTACATTTTAATATTAATTATAAATTATTTTTGCTGTTAACAATGTTAAAGTTGATTAGTAGACCAGTATCTTCTGCTCTGTTCCCACAATTCCACTGTGGGAAGCATAGAGCTGGATAAGTGGTAATATATACAAAGGAAGAAAAAGGACTGGTTGCTCTATTTGATTATACTGTTAACTTCTCGTTAGTAAGCCGGGGTTTTACATTTATCCAGCAGAAGGTGCTATTCTGCAGTTGTTCAGTGAGTGAGGTTCAATTCTTTGGAATTAACTGTCTGTTTTTTTCTGTGATGGATTTATTTACTTTTAAAGTTCAAAATGTTTTTTGAAATGCAAAAAATCATATCTGTTAGTAGCTTAGCCTTTGCTGTTAAAAAAAATATAAGTAAAACAACTGAAAATTTTGCCATCCACCCAAAGCATTTGTTTTTTTTTCATTTGGATTTAATCACTTTACATAAACCATGGTCAAACCCTGCAGTCGTGCTGTGGAGCTACACATTTGCACATTAGAATCCATGTATTTTCATTCCGAAGAAGTTTTTTTTTTTTTCTCAAATTGGTTCATTCTGTTGTAAGGAATTTTCAGGAATGAGCATTAAAATCAACACTTGAACCTGGTTGTTTAAGTCTTCATCTCTTCTATATTGGAGCTTTCTGCTGGGATGATTTAAAGACTTTTTGTCAGCATTCAGTTTTCTTTAGGATTCAAGTTAATGAGACCTCCCAATAGCGAAACAGGAACAGCAGTGGTTGTGTAGTAAATGGAAAAAGGTGCAAAAGATAATAGCTGTAATGTCTGGGGTCCATCTCAGGTGCAGTTTCTCCTTTTTCCATTGACAGGTTGATGCAAAATTAATGAGGTTAAACTCCAAAAGTGACGACGAGAGTTTAATAAATGTTAAGTCATCTTTTTTTGAATAAACTGTAGGTGAGAGGATGTTTACCTGGTCAAAGAAGCAAATAATGTCAATACTGCTGCAGCCTTTACTTGAAATGACGTTATTCAATGACGGATACCATGAAATTTGACAAAGGTGAAATCCAAGAAAAGTTGTTGCCATAAGCTTTGATAATTGTAAATCATTTCATATTTACATTTAACATCTTCCACAGATTCTGCATCATTTCATTCAGAAGCTCTGTGGTCATGTCTCTCCTATGTGTGTGTGTCCATGACCACAGCCCAGCTGCTCTGAAAGGAAGTGTGAGCTTCAGCATGTTCCATTGACCGCAGCAGTACTGCAAGCCTTTGCACATCCACAGTTCCAGAATGCCTGGCGGAACAACAGGCAGGGGCTGTGGGGCAGCGGCCTCACACTCCCAGACCCTGCCCGGTCATCTGTCCCACAGCGCCAACCCCCCTCTCTCCTCTTCCCTGACCCCCCAAAAACACTCCCATTGTAGTTATGTGGATCACGTGGCCTTATCCTCTCCAGCTCAAGTGCATTTGCTTTGTGGTGATTGTTTAAAGGATTTTGCCTCCATCAACAGAAAAGTGGAGAGGATAACTTTTTGGAATTCAGCCTAGGGCTTCCTCTTTGACGTTCTGCTCATTCTGAGCTCTTGCGCTTTCTCACACGTTCCCTGAGGAAAGGCTGAAATTTAAGAGGGTCGATTTATTCTGAGGACTTCAGGTAAGGTCACATGGGTCGTCTATTGTTTCTTTTTTCTTTTTAATTTTTTTTTTTAGAATCATCAGTAGTAGCTTCAGTAAAAACGTATTTCCTCTAATGCAAATTGAGCTCTGGAGGCCTTTATATCGAAAAGGCTTCAACTTTCAGAGATCAGTTCTTTTAACAGATTAATTTTTTTAATATGCTTGACGTGAACTCTGATGTTATTTTTAGTTTTTTTTAAAGCTTTATGTAAATTAATGAAGAACAATCGTTTCAAAGCAGACTAGGACTTTATGAATATTTTAAAATGTCTATATTAATTAAAATGCCAACAATTTTCGAAATGTATTTGTTTCAAAATGTCAATTTATAGGTTACATAGCTGGTCTGAAGATCTGTTTAGCCCTTTTTTGAACATTTCAAAGAGAATCAAAAATTGTTTGATTGAAATAAACATAGGAAAATGCTAAAGTAACATAATATTCCATTTCTTTTTTTTTTTTTTTTTTTTTTTGCTCACAGTCCAAGCAGCCTTAGCTGGCCTCATTGTGACACCATGTACAGCTTTATGGGAGGGGGCCTGTTCTGTGCCATCGTGGGGAACATCTTACTGGTGGTTTCCACGGCTACAGACTACTGGATGCAATACCGCCTGTCTGGCAGCTTTGCCCACCAGGGTCTGTGGAGATACTGCATGTCTGGGAAGTGCTACATGCAGACTGACAGCATTGGTAAGGCAGGGGAGTAGAAATGTGTACATGTCGGATCAGAAACGCCACTACAAACCTAACCTACGTTCCATCCAGCATTACCAGAACAGTCATTTACTGCTTTTTGTGCCGTTTTAAAAACAATGAAATTATTATGATGTCACAAAATCCAATCTTTACCTGCGCTGGAGCTCAGAGGCGTCTGCTTTGTCTGTGACTGTGTTGACACATGGATACACATAGCAGGACCATTAAAATAACCTTTAGTTCTCTGCTTTTCAGAAGAAATAGATACTTAAAATCATTTTTGAAAATGTGGAAATTTTTTTCAATCTATTTTGCATGATTTTTACAAGAAAGATTAAAACATTAAAATATACTGCACTATATGCATGTCTTTAATGCTTTCAACATTTTCCCCAACCTTTCCTTTCTTTCACAACGTTTATCTGAGTATCAACATGTAAACCCGAGTGAGTAAGCAGTATTTTGAAAGGTTTAAGCAACAGGTTGCCAAAAGAAATTCCCAGACATTCACATTTGCATCAGTTGTCTTTTGCCATGAGGACTGAGTACTTTGTCAGGTTTTTGATCATGTTCTCTTTGCCGTTTTCCTCTCGTCAGTCACACCAGTTTTGCAAATTATCTACAGCTGTCTTAATTCATGTTAATTCTCCTCAGTGTATTGAAGGCTCTGTTTTTCACTTCTTCTCTGCTTTGCCACCACCTTGGCATGAAATAAAAATGTTGCTACAAATACTTCTGACCTCAGCGTAACTTCCACTATTCTTTTCCATCACTCCACTCCATTCATCAGATGTATTTGTAGTTTCTACAACTCTGCACATTTTTCTTCTTCTCAAAAATTGATCACCAGAACATTTTTCCTCCTCCGTTCCTCAGACATCATCACACTCTTTAAGACGTTCAGACAGATCAGTCAGAAACTTTACACTACAAAAACAGGCCACCTAGAAAAATGTCAAAAACTTGAAAAAAAGAAAATATCTTTAAAAAAGCAAACAAATCTGCCAATGGGGATCTGGGGGTCACTACGACATCTTTTCTTAAACTAAGAGTATTTTGCTATTAAATAAACTTTTTTGATAAGATTATATATGTTTTAAGTCAGAAAATAAGACATTTTTTCATGAAAAAAGAAAAAACAGGGGTCCTTTTCCTTACTTAAGATTGAATGTTTGCAGTGTACACCCACCTCTTCCAAACACTTCCATAGCACCACAGGCATGTTATCAGAACCAACGGCTTTTCCACTCTTTATCCTCCTAACTTTATCCTTACTGTTCCCGCTCCACAGCTCTGTGCTCTCTATCATTTTCCACATTTATCAGTTCTTCAGAGTTCTCCTGTCTTTCAATCACATTCGTGGTCCATGTCCACACATTTCCATCCATGTCCCTGATCACTCTAACCTGCTGCACATATTTCTTATCTCTTTCATGCCAATCTGTAGGTCCAACCCTTCAAACAAGTCATCAGACACCCTTTGCCCCCTCCACCTTCACCTTGCGCTGCATTTCTCTGTACTTCTGTCTGTTCTTCTGTCTCTCATTGTCCCCCTTTTTCTGAGCGAACCTTTTATCTCTTAACACTCCTGAACTACTTCTTTCCACCACTAAGCCGCCTTATCTGCTTTTCCCTTTCTTTACAGATGACACACCAAGTTTCTTCCTCCCAGTCTTCCTGATCACTTTAATAGCTGTCCATCCTCTGGGACAAATTCCTGATCTCATAAAGCCTGTTTCAACTCCTCTCTAAAAGTGACATAGCGCTCTTCTTTTTCAGCTACCACCACTTGGTCCTTTGCTACGATCCTCCTCATCTTCCACTCCCTGCTGTCTGGCTACACTCTCCCCAGTTGCAGCTTTGCAGTGGCAGATCTTTTATTTAAAATGTCTGCATATATGTAATTAACATGTGTGTTTTGTCCTCCATTCTTATTTGCCTTCCTAAAAATGATTCTTTCTTTTCTGGAAAAAAAATGTGTTAACCACAGCCATTTTCATCCATAATCCATTGGATTTCTGTCCTAAATACCAAACTTACCCATCACCTATGTTACCCTCACTAATGTCCTTCAAAGTCAACCCTGATCAACATCTACCTTTTAGGGACACCTTGCGTCATTCTTCTCTCTACAGAACTTCTATTTCACCTCTTGCTCACATCCTACATAAAGGACACAGTAACTGACAACATTTAACATCGCATCTTTAACTTCTAGCTTCAGACCTAATTTGATATTCTTTTCACCTCCAAAAGATTCTCAGTAAACTTCTTCTTCAGGACCTCTCCACTCCGTTCATGTTTACATCTTCTGATCTGCTTGCCTTGCCTTAAAAGCCTTTGTTCTTGAGCATTCGGGATTTCCACTTTTCTTATCAGCCATCTCAGTTGAAATCCCTGCGTTCAAAGTTACAAATTTGCTCTATCCTACACAATTGCCTTTATTTTTATCTGTCCTCCTCTTCTTCAATCAACACAATTTCCACCAGCACCCTGCCGGTTAACAGTACCAAGGGGGATTGCAGTTAGTCAGGTGATCCAATGAAATGTCTGCACACATGTCGTATGGAATTACATTTTCATAGTTTATTCTTGTATACTTCACAACATTTTGTTGTATTCTTTTGTCCTCTTCAGCCTACTGGAACGCCACTCGTGCGTTCATGATCCTGTCCGCCATGTCTTGCTTTGCTGGCATCATCACAGGAATCCTCTCCTTCGCTCACTTCTCTACTTTTGAGAGGTTCAATCGCTCGTTTGCTGCAGGGATCATGTTCTTTGTTTCAAGTGAGTCAGTGATAAACAATATGTAGAAAGCCCAGTGCTTCAATTTAAAAAAAAAAAGTCATATATATGAGTAAAACAAACTTTTCTAGACTAATAATTGTATTTTTTTTTCCTTCCATCCTGAAATCTGCAGCTCTCTTTGTGTTGCTTGCTATGGCCATTTACACAGGAGTGACCGTCAACTTCCTGGGCAAGCGTTTTGGAGACTGGCGATTCTCCTGGTCATACATACTAGGTTGGGTGGCACTACTCATGACCTTCTTTGCAGGTTGGTTCATGTATACAGGCTGACATTAAAAGTTATGTTTAAATAAAATTTGGCCATGAAATGAATGAAACAAAAAAAACCTGGCTTTTTCACATCAGTCAGACTCTGTTGATGGTGTTTCTAAAACATTGATCTTCAGACAATTTTGAAGTTGCAAACTTTCTGATTAAAATCTAAAAAAATCAATTGATAAACATTATTCATATACACCACCCAGCAACAAACACACTTTTGTAAACATTTTTGTGGCTACCATGTTAATTCTGACATTTTTTTTTATTTTTCAGGTATTTTCTACATGTGCGCCTACAGAATGCATGAGTGCAGAAGAGTGGCAGGCCCACGTTAAACGGAAGCAGGAAATAACATTTAAAAAAAACGAAAAATGGTACCAGCACAATAAAAAAAGTGGAAATATACAAATTTAACAGACATGTCTCGTGGTTTTTATATACAGAGTCAATAATTACAGATCGCTTTGTTTAAAAAGGATATGTAAAAAAAATTATCCAAATAAAAGATTAACTCTGTTTCATTTAGAGCTGGGATCCTGGCTTTTCAGCTTTATTAAGATTCATCCCAAGCTTCTTGAAAATGGACGTTTTGATGGTAAAGCGGAAGATGGAGGAAGAGAAGTAAAAAATGAAGGGATCTATGCAGGTGTTGAAGGCAAGCAGCAGCAGCGTGTAGTGTCTCCACTCTGGGCTTACCCCCAGGAAGAAACCCACCAGATGGGAAGAATTGTATGGCACAACGCAAATGAGAAACACAGCAAGAGTCCCCAGAGCCATGCCGATTGCCTTCTTCTTCTTTTTCCAGGGTATTCTGGGCCGGCTGTAAAGAGTCATGATCATGCTTAAGTAGCAGTAAATACAAACCAAAAGGGGCAGAAGACAGAGCACAAAGAAGAATTCCAAACGCACCGGGAGAAGAACTTCCAGCTGTTTTTGAGTGAAGTTTTCATAGCAAATAGTAGAGTTTTTGCTGGACAGAGATGGATGATGTATGGTTATAAAAGTGATGCTGCAGTGGGCTGACGAGATCACCCAGATAACAATACTAGCAATAACTGGGTAAATGGGTTTTTGCATCTTTCTAGCAGCGATGGGGAACACCACTCCCATGTAGCGAACCACGCTGACCGCCATCAGCAGCAAAGAGCTGGTGTAGATCGTGGAGAAGTATGTGAAGGAGACAATGGAGCACAGGAAGGGGGGCAACTTCCACTTCATCCCTGAAGCTGCCTCGTGCATCTTAAGCGGGGCGGTGATCAGGAAGAGAAGGTCGGAGATGGTCAGATTCAGAAGCAGGATGTCTGTTGGAAGTGGCTTTGAGTGGACCTTAATGCTAAAAGCATAGAGTGCCAGTAGGTTGGCAGGACACCCAATTAGAAAGGAAATGATGTAAACTGAAAGAATCACCTCACTTTTCACAATCAGAACCATGGTTGACCTGATGGAAAAAAGGAAAAATAACCACCAGTTTAAACCTTTGACAAGAAATGTAAATAATTTGGCATTTCCACACAAAAATTAAAATATTCATGTCATTCAACTACCTCTGATGTTGTGTCATGCGATTTTTTGAAAAAAATGTCAGAAAATAAGCGTAGGTGTCTTCCGTAGATTCCTGTTGAATTTTAAAAATAAGGAAAACTAGATCAGCCTTACTTCTAAAGAGAAAAGTGTTCTTTTTTTTGTAAAAAAAATGGACATTTACTCACCTGCTGCAGCACAATTCCTAAAGTCTTCTTCAAAGTAAAAATAAAAAAGAACAAGTTTAAACCAAAAAGTGTTTTCACTGCCTCTTGTCAAAGGTTTGGATGTAAAATGATGAACGGTGGGAAGAAAAGTGTGTTTGGTCACAGCATCAATTCCTCAATGCTCTCATAAAATGGCTTGACAAGAGCAGGTTAATATTAACTAAAATGCAAAGCTGAGGTTGGTTTAAATTCTAGTAGAAAGACTTTCATAGCTACAAATAGCTATTTCATAGTGAAAATATCCCCTGCTTGATATTGACATTTCAATGTTATTGTACCAAAAGCTCTATTTCTTCAAGGTTAGGCTGAAAACTTTATCTTGTGAATTAGGTTATTTATCAGTGAGTCATCAAATGTCCACATTAACATAAAAACAAACACTGTAGTTTTTAACAAGGGGTGGAACATAGGTCGATTTGTGACCTTTAGTCTACAGAGAAATTTATGGTTGCCTGGCAGTAGCTCGCTTTACTTTCAATTTGCCTACATTAGCATCTGTCAACACTGTAACATGAAAATAAACCTCCAGTTCTGGTACAGAAAGTAGTTTTAGGAATGCTGCAAAAAGACATATCTGTAGATGTCATTGTTATCAAACAGGATAAATGGAACATATCTAAATTGTAAAACATAAAATTAGAATGTGACGCTATTAACACTCAAGGAAAGAAACTGGGAACATATTTTACTACTGTTCTTTCCCCTTCTCCACCTCACAAACAAAGATCCTTTCATAAATAACTATGGGAATCATTTTAACTCCACAAGATAACTCTAAATCACATCTGTTCTAAACTAGGAAATGCTGTTTTGTATTCTTTTCATTTTCTTCTTATACTGTTTTTGACCGTTTTGTAAACAGGCTGTAAAAGTTGCAGCTGTTCTTGATTTGTGTATTTGTTGGTCACTAATTCTGCAAGCTGTCCCACTTAAAAAGATGATGGTGAGGTCTACAATGTTCAACTGAGAGAGACGCAATGTAAGAAGTAATGATCCACAGAGAATGATCTACAGGTGCAGAGAATAAATGTTTGATCAATCACAAAAGTTCCCCTTGAAACATGATGTTTCCACCCCCATGCTTAATAGTGGATGCAACTCAGTATTCTTCCCTCAACAAACACAGGCAGCAGCCTTTACCAAAGATTTCAGTATCGATCTCATATGATCACAGGACATTCTCTCAGTCCTCCTCCGGATGGTCTCTGCAGAACTTTAGACCTCCCTGGACATGTACTGGCTTAAGCAGGCGGACCTTTGGAGCACTTCTGGATTGAAATCCATGACATCATGTGTTACTAGTAGTAACCTTTGTTACTGTGGTCCCAGCTCTCTACAGGTCATTGACCAGTGTAGATCTGGGCTGATTCTTCACCATTTTCAGGATCAGTTAACCGTAAAGAGCGCATGGCTGTTGCCTGTGAACAAATGTGAACGTATGTAATTCAGGGATAGGGGGAAAAAAGAAGGAAATAAAGATCGGTTCCCAGCCAACCAGGAGTTTATTCCCATCATTCATGTTAATGAGCTCAAAAGATTCAATTTGTTCATGGACATCACATTTCTAGTCTGAACGGAGAAACAATATCACTTTTAAAATACTTAAAATTATGTCAAAACAAAATCACTACTTTATTAATAAGAGAAAAGCCTTTTAAAGCTTCATCTTAATCTCTAAAGTTCTATCTTCTAAAATAAAAAAAGTCAAAAGAAAAAAGAGTGAGCACTCCCACAAAACTCATAAGTCTGAAAACCATCTTCAAATGTACAGAAAAGAACTCCTGAAGAGTGGGTCACAAATTTAAAGGTAATGTTTGAACCTGACATGCAGCAGCTATGACTCTTGAAAAACCCTACAACTTCACACATGTTAGAGAGGATGTCACAGAGGCATCACCTTCACAGCTTGTTTGCAAAAATGGTTTCAAAAAAGGGAAATCTTGCCACGCTGCATGGTGCCTCAAATCCACGTAAACCTGACGGCTCTCTTTAATGATGCTGCTTGTTCTTTTGTTGTTCACTCTGATGAAGGAGCCGAATATCAGGGTTTTTTAAGAATGTGTCTTAAATAAAATACCCAGTCATGCAGTTGAAAATTATTTTATTTAGTTGTAAGTTTGAACAGTAAAACATTTGCTGTTAAAAAAAAGCATCTTTGTTTTTTTCTTTTTTACATACAGTGTTTTTAAACGGTTTAAATAGTCATGAACTGCATGAACTCTTTACAGTAAACCACACTTTAAAGCAGTTGCTCACCTTAAATGGAAGTATTACTAAGAAGTAGGACAAAATGAGAACTCATTTTATTGTAAAGAAGCAGAAGTAACAGAGTAAGTGGAAATTCTAGATGCTAGAAAAGGAACTTTTTTTTGTTTGCATTTAAAATCGTGAAGTTAGTTCTTGCTTTTTTTTTTTTTTTTTAACCAAATGTAATTCCACTTGAAGACATAATTCAAAAAGCATTCAAACAAAAGCAGATAAAGCAAACAAAAATATCAATCGTTCAACTGTTTATGCATAAACCAGCTGCAATCAAGCAATTGTTGTAATTCCACAGAAATTGTGACAGATTTTTTAAATAATTCAATTTTCAAAACCTACTCAATCCCTCTCGAAGTCACTAGGTTGCTGGAGCCTATCAAAGCTATGGTTGGTGCATCCTGAACAAGTCGCCAATCTGTTGCAGGGCCACACAACCACATACACTCGTGAGCACCTAAGGGCAATTTGGAGAGGTCACTTTATCCGTGAAACGTGTTTTTGGACTGTAGGGGTAAACCAGAGTGCCGCGCATGCACAGGGAGAGCATGCAAACTCCACACAGAGAAGATGGTCTTCAAACCAGGGCTTTCTCTCTGTGAAAAGACTGACTTTCACTGTGCAACCTACTTTTTAGTTACGACTTTGCAGTTCAATTTTAACTTACGATTCCAAATCTTCAGAAAACATGCTTTCTCTTTAAGAAAGAGATGATTAATGATTTCTTTGGAGTTATTTTGGCAACCATTTTAGGATAATGTTTCTTTGCTGGAAACTCTTTTGATCAGGTTAAAACTAACGCTTGTTGGAGCCATCTTGATCTAAAGTAATTTTAAAAAATGAGCCTAATAACTAGTTTTATCAATTACTCCTGTGTATCAGAGGACTGTTCTTATAATCCAGACCTGAGGAATCCTTATTTTCTATGCCTTCATATTATTCTTGGTTAAAATTAACAGAAGCGTATTCAAACTCCGCTTTCTTTTTTGGCACCACCTCTGCGTACACGATTCCCATCTCGAGGGCATTGCGTAGAAAATTCTGCCCGACGTCTTCTGCCCTGAACCTTTCCTCTGTCTGACAGGACTTTTTACAGATACTGAAGTCTTCATATTTTTTTCCTGCCTTGCTGTTCCTTTTGGCCTTAAAAGTGATGCTGGAGTAAATCACTTCTTCCTGATCATTTCCTGGGCTTACTTCGGCTCCTTCATTAGCAGCTGAACTTGGCGAGTCATCACTGGTTTGCTGTGAGTCGCTTAGAGGCTGAGCTGTGTCTTCTTCTCCCAGCTCATTGGTGTTGGCATAAATGTTTTCTTCTACTGTTTCCTGCATAAGAAAATCATTATGAAAGTCATCAGTTTAGCTTTGAATGCAGTTAAGTTGAATGCATAACCACTATGAACTGAACAGGAAGTCCATTTAAATTTTGAGACACAGAGATCATTGTACCTCATTTCTCTCTGCCAATGGATCCGTGTTGAGTTTGTTACGCTTATTGAGGAAGCTGAAAACACAGAAAAGAGTCTGTGATGTGTGAGCATGACTTTCTCTTGGTCCAAAGATATAAGAAAAACTAATGAATACTTTTAATGTCAAAAAAGGTACTAACAATGTTTTGGTCATATTCTCTCTTAGGCAGACTCTTTATTATTAAAGGTCTTGTAGCTTAAGGCTGACAAACAAAATTTTAAATATATCAAACTCTCCAAACATGACACTAAAGTAAAGAAAGATCACCAACCTGATAACAAACAGCAAAACACACATGAGAACCAATAAAGCAACAGATAGAAGAATAATCAGAAGCAGCAGCTCTTCACCTGAAACATAAATGATAAATAAAAATGTTCGTTTACGTCCAGACATGATGCTGTCTTTTGTTGTCAGTTAAAGCCAGGAATTATTTAAATATGTATTTTAACATCATTGGTCAGTTAAAGTTGCTTCTTTAGGCAGAACACCACTCAAAAAAGGGAAGCAGACATGATACGCATTTGCTCTTTCACTTTTAAGTGTAATATACATCACTGGCACAAAGATACTTTAAAAGTTGTCTCATTCTTGACACATTTTCCAGCAGTGTTTTACAGATATAGGCTACATACTGTTTTAATGAGGTAAAAGTTAATTAAAATCTACAGTTTTCAGGCAGCAAAAAATTATTTTAAATTAAAGGTTTTGTTTGAAAAAATATTATACCAATCCTCAAAAGCTTTTAATTTGCTACTTAAAAAAATACACCGCCTGAGTGAAAACTAATTTTTCTGACAAAGATATATATATTTTTTACAATATTAATCCATTCATCCATTTTCTAAACCCGTTTTATCTCTTAGTGTGTCATGTGGCTGCTGGAGCCTAACCCAGCTACTGTTGGGTGAAGGCATGGTTATCTTATTAAGTTTGTATGAAAGTTTTGTGATGCATTTGTAGTTGACTCACCTGAAGTCGGTGGGTTGCATAAACTGAACTGATGTTCAGCTGATCCCAGAGAGTTAAAGCTGGAGCATTTCAATGTAGACAAACCATTTATCTGTGACAGACTCAAAGTGATGCTGCTTCTCAGATGTGTTTTGTTTAGAGAGTCTGTGTTGATTTTAATTGTTTCAGACTGAGTGACTGTTTTTCCTTCCAAAGACCAGCTCAAAGTGGGAGCAGGGTTCCCCCCAGTTTCACATGAACAGTTGATCTGGTTTCCAGCTTTTCTACAATTAGATAAAGCACGGATCCATGGAGGAACTGAAATGACAGCAGGTCAGCTATCAACACTGTCAACTTAAGGAAAAATTATTTAAATGTTGTAATAAAGACGAAAAACATCTTTAATTGTTATCCTTGCAGAGGGAAACCTTATAGATCTGTGTTTTAATGTTTTCATGTTTGTCTTATTCAAGTCCACAAAAGCAGCAGCATGTTCTAGTCAGCTACTGTTGTGAAAACTTGTATCCCTCTTCACAGTGATGTTTGGATGGTTCATCTACCAAAGCTAGAAATGCAACATAATTTATCTTCATGATATATTTGAGAAATGCTACATTTAAGAAAAAGCATCCAATTAAACTAACAAAAAGTTTGTTTCTATCTTTATGAGTAGTTAAAGGACAAAAGATGACAGAATATTTAGTCAAATGTGTAATGATCATACGTACAGTGAACATTAATGTGAGTGATGTTAGAACAACCAGCTCCCAGTTTATTTGCAGCTTTGCAAAAATAAACTCTGTTATCCATCGAGGTTGTGATGTTTAGAACTCTTCCATGTCCAATAAGAGTCTCCTGGCCTCCATCAGCTCTGTACCAGCTGTAGTTCAGTACTGGAGGATGGGCGTCGCTGCTGCACGTCAGACTCACGCTTCTGTTTTCTACTGTTGGACCAGAAGGACTGACTGAAACTCTGGTGTCTTTAGGTGAATCTAAAAAATAATCAAACATATTTTTTGATCATATTAATATCATCAATAAAATGTAATAGTTGTTTTAAATCAATTATATCTAAAGCACCACATCATACATGTAACATCAGCAGTTAAAGATGAATGAACAGATACATCAGAGCCTCCATCTTTCCTGTAGACAGCTGTGCATGTTATGTTCTTTCCATGATGGAGGTGAGAAGCAGTGAAGTTAAGAACAGAGATCTGGACTTTGGTTTGACTCTGGGTCTCCTGCAGTGTCTCCTGACTGTCACCCAGTTTGGGTGTCCATGTCAGTGTTGGAGGATGAGACGGACAGGGAGCTGGAGCTGAACACGTCAGACTCACTGAAGTTCTTTCATTCACTTTTAGAGATGATGGACTTAGAGTCGGTGAGGGAGGACGATCTGGGAGGAAGAAACAATTAGAGTTTATCGGTTGTCTTATTTCCAGGATTGTTCAATTTAAAATGAACATTTCTTTAAATCTTTTTTTTGCCATTAAACAAACCTACCTGTGACTTTAACATTCACAATCAGATTATGAAAAGTCCATTTTAGTCCATTATCACATTCCAGTCTGAAGGAATATTTACTAGCATCATCTGATCTCATGTTAAGGAAGGTTGAAGTGCAGTTTTTATGTGTTAGATTTCCCTGTTTTTCTTTAACTGGTATTAAATGTTTAGTTTTACTATCCTTTTCTACCCATTTTGCTTTACAGTCATTGTTTAAATTTCTATCAAAAGTTTTTTTTATGTCAAAGGAGCAAGGGATGGTCAAACATGATCCAGTCAGAGCCTCAACAGTCGTTGGCATTATGATGTTAAAGTCTCTCTCAGTTTTTTTGCAGAGAAAACCTGAAAGAGGAAACAACAAACCTCATGAAGAAAACAGTTCTGCAGTTTTAATAATCTAAAGGTTCACATTAACAAAATGTATTATTATAAATTCTTTAAAGCTGTTAAAACATTTGAAAACAACATAAGGAATAAATGATTGACATTTGTCTTTTCTTGTCAGACGCTTAAAAATGTAAAGTGAAACTATTAAAATGAAGATTTTTGTGTTTTTATAAATCTGATTTAATGATCACTCACCCTTCAATAGACAGCCCATAATAAATATAATATGAATGACAGCCATCTGCAATGATGTAAATCACAATTAGAGTCTGTAGAGTAACATAAGAATGAGTTATGTTTCACACATTTTATCCTTTTATTGTTACAAAAAGAAAACTGATGTCATATTGAAGCATTGTATTTATTTTATGAAAAAAGTGATCTATTTTGAAACAGCAAATTCCCCAAAGTGAGAAAAAAATTATCTTTTAATTAAACATATTCATACAGCGATGTAAATTTAAACAGGAATACAATAAACAAAAATATGCAGAATAAGAAAGAAGTAAAGTTATAATTATGAGAAACAATCAAAACACATTATTTAAAGTTGTTTGATTCAAAGGCATATTTTCAAAGCAGTAGATTTTTTTTCCAATGCTGTTTATAATTACTTGGTAGTTTCTTACACTGAGTGCATAGATACATTAGTTATTACTGCAACATATCAAACAGTACAATTATTAACAATTATTTAAAGACCGGTCGTATCACACTTCTACAACATCACAAAATCTACAACGAAATGAAAACTTTTGTACAAGCTATAGCAATTCAACACAGAAATCAACATGAAGAATAGAGGAAAAAGGCATTTCTTCTTACCTTGTTTGTTGCAGCTCAAACACACTGCACAGGTGAAGAAGGATCACTAGATCACATTTTACAGAAGTAAACTTAGTTTGCAGCTGGAAGCTAAGAATGCGGAACTTCTTCTAAACCCTTCTTGTGTGGAAATGTGTAGACACTTTTTACCACACGTTTGTCTTTTTGCCAAAACAGAATACGGACACGAGTTCATCTCATCTCAGAAGAAAAGAGTCAGTTACAGTTAGTTTGTATTTAGAACAGATCAGTGGACTTGAAAATATAACACTTCTTATTTCATTGAATGTTCAGTGTATTGTTTGATCATCTTTTAGCTTGTAGTAAAGCTGAGTTCCAAAAATAAAAGTTTGAAATACAAATTTCAAAGTAAAAGTCTTGTGGAGACTTTTTACAGACGTTACACATAAAAAGAGAAATAAAGTCTTATAAGACACTGAGTTGTCTTTGTGCATTTATAACAGCATTTTATGAGAATAACTTTTTATTTTAATTTTGTTCAAAATCTCCAAAAATCATTTGTAAGATTTTCCTGTGACAGATTATTGTTACTCAGCTCTATGGATCAAGAGACTTTAGTTCAGATGAAGAGGCTTCATCTAAAGGTAAAAGTTAGACCAGTGTGTGAAATCTGTCTGTATGTGTGTACGTGTGTGAGTGCATGAATCCTGCTGTCTCTTTGGTATCATCCACCTTGGTGATTTTTGGGAGTCATACTGAACCGCTTTCCATATTACTATCTTCTTTGGCCCGATAGGAACCTGCTATGCTCATAAAATGAATGCTGATGTGAGAAATGAAACACAATCAGTATTTGAAAATATATTGTTTTTATATATTTGTAAATGTGACTAAATGAATCAGTTACCTTACCAGCAACAAACCTCACCACACATCACTGCTGTGTAGCCCATACTGACCATCTTCATTAGCTTTTGAATAAGATTTTAGAGACTCCTGGGCCAATCAAAAAACACACTTTTTACTTATGAAATGTAACTATAAGCTTTAGATAATCAATTTTACTCTGAACTCTTCCTTTTTGTACAAATCTTCAGACAAATGCTGAACTTCAACCGTCTGTCACACGTTTCTAGAATGTTGCTGGTCTTAGACATTTGCTTAGACTCAGCTACAAGTTGCGCAACATTTCAATGTCTTATCTCATTGGTTGTAATGTGAAGCTCATCTTCTGCTTTTTCTGCAGGAGAAACCTGCAATTAACAGAACTCTATTAGATTAAGGTTTAAAGAACACGAATCAAAGTAACAGTTTATAAAAGTTACATCATTGAATGTACTTGTTTCCAAATTTACATGAAGATTTATTTTAAAAATGTTAAGTTATTAATTTTTTTAAAAAGCAATTGCTCGAAACTGGTTTTCTTTTTTAGAAATAAAACATCCTGCCGTAATAATGTCAGATTGAAAGTAAAAAATATGTTTTTTTTCTTTTATTAAAAAATGATCTAGTGTTGAAGAGTAGCAGGAACACATTGACACATGCATGTTAAACACTAAAATCAGCTTTTAAATGTGTGGTTACATGAGCATCACAGCTTCCATCTTGTTTCCTGTAATCAGGACTCTCATGATAAAGTGTGGACGACTTTAGTTTGATCCTGGATCTCCTGCAGTGTCTCCTCTTTACTGTCAACTAGTTTGGGCGTCCACATCAGACAGGATACTAGAACCGATTACATCAGACCTACCGAGGTTCCTAAAGGTCAAAGGTCTATCATAGGGTGGTTTCTTTAACATATCATACATTTTTAAATATAAGGGGGATACTTCCTTAAAACTGAGATGTGTTTGAGGTGATAAGAACTTTGATCAAAATGAGGAAATCACCTTCAAGAGTGACTCAGAACTCAGAACTGTTGTTACAAACGACTTACTTTGAAGGCATTTTCTTTTACTGAGTAACATGCTGGGAGGTTTCCTTCTGTTCAAAAACAGGTCAATAAACACAGTGATTAAAAATGTAAAATTTAGCCTGAAAAAATGGATTCCAAGTTGTTATGATATCGTTACAAATTCTTTTTTAGAAGCTAATTTGAAAAAAAAACTGCAACAAAATAAACATCAGTGAGGCTGATACTTTCAAAGTGATGCTATAGTGACACATTACAGGTTCTGTTAGGAAGCTTTTCTGAAAAAAGTGTGGAATAAAAGAGGCCTTAGTTTTGTACCCCATTTTCCAGAAAATAGTTTCTTAATGATTTGAGACTCTGAGTCAAAAATTCATCTTTGAGAGGTTTACTTGCATGCACAGAGTCACAAAGCTACATTTGCATCTGCACACTGACGTGCAGCTGACTTTTACCAAGTAGGAATACAGATTTGGCCAAACACATGTGAAACAAACAATGCCACACTTGTTACACAGGACTCATTTTTTTCAGTCTGCACATCTGTGTTGGTTTTACATCTAACATCAGGTTTTAAAGATACACCAGAGCCTCCATCTTGTTTCCTGTAGACAGCTGTGCATGTTATGTGCTTTCCCTGAAGGAGGTGAGAAGCAGTGAACTTAAGAACAGAGATCTGGATTTTGGTTTCATCCCAATTCTCCGGCAGTGTCTCCTGACACCGAAAAAAAATATGGCAATCATAGTGGAAAGATTCTAGACATAAAAACACTTCTTAACTTTTGTGTTGCAGCTCAAAAATGAACTTTAAGATATCACAGTTCTAATTTCACAAAATGTTAAGAGAATGCTTTCATCATCTTTTAGATTTTTGCAAAGCTAAGGACCAAACACTATCTTTCAGAGTAAAAGTCTTGTGGAGACTTTTTACAGTTGTTCCACATAAGAAGAGAAAGTGTCATAAGAAGCAGTTGTTGATCAGTTGTCCTTATTTATCACAGAGAATAGTATAATATATATAAAATACATATATAAAAAATATGTTAATTTTAAATAACATGCATAACACATTACAATTTAATAAATATTTGATTTGTTATCCAACTACTACGTATTTATCTGTCTCTGTGTTCTCTTTTTTCTGTTGCTTCTAGAATTGTTACTTTATCTTTTTTTTTCAATTCTCTGTTTATTATTTTAATAAAAATTAAGTGATTGCGTTTAATTTCAATACATTTTTATTTAGTTATTTTTACATTTAAAAGCATTTTTTAGCTTAACTGCATGCTGTGTTTTTTTTGTTTTTTTTTGTTCATTGTAGTTTGTGGATGTTCAGCACTTTGTGTTGCAGTTATTTTTGACCAGAAGTGCTTCAACTGATACTATTTGTGTCCACTAGATCTTGAAGCAAATGAAGCTTCATGAAGAATTGCACTGGAGTAAACCAATTGGATGAAAGGCTTCAATGCCTCATGAAGCTTCATCAGCCCATCACTAGTCAGAGATGAAGCCGCTCAGGGTGAGCCAAACAACACTTCGCACTGAGCATGGCTTTAAGCAGTGCTTAAATGTCCTGTGGCAAATAAAAGATGTCCTAAATAATCAAAATTGAAATTGTCTGCTTTGTAAATTTGAGTTTTTTGTTCCTTCTTTCCTCTTATACAGATCTGTATTGAAAACAATAGTTACCATTTGGTCTGGTAAATTTTAAAGAATTTCACAGACAAACCTTGAACAACAGAAAGTGGATCTTCCAACAGAAAGTGTTGTTGAGTGGCTGATCCCACACATTTGACGCTGAAGCAAAGCAGAGTGGATGGACTTTCCTCCCGTGGTTGAGTCACAGGGATGATGCTCCTACGATTTATGTTGCTTTGAGATTCTGTTCTGACTTAACAATTGTCAAATTCATTGACAAGTAATCCATTCAAGATCCAGTACAAAGTAGGAGGAGGATTCCTCTCGGTTTCACATGAGCAGTTGACTTGGCCTTCAGTTTTTGTGCAACCACTTATAGGCAAGATCTTTGGAGGAACTGTAATGACAGAAGTGAAACATATTTAGGTGATAGTCAAGCAAATACTGCATTCATGACAAAACAGTCAGCGAAAATTAAATTCCCACTCTATTTTGATGTATTTTGAAAGTGTACCCAATGATCTTTTAATTATGATTATGCTGTTTTCAACCCATTTTTTCTGGGACATAGTTTCTGCAAAGAAGCAGTAGTTCATTCGAAAGTCACCTCTGAGTTGTTGGCGGGACAGTTGGTATTGAGTTAGCCTGCACTAATTTCCCAGTATCTGTTTGTTTACACTTTCCCTCTAGCTTACAACTCCTCACAACACAAAGCTAACATTAGCGGTGGAACAAAAATGGCAAGCAACATCAGAGCTATCCAGCTGTACAGTTTTGAGCCAGATGTCAGCTGAGGAAAACACAGACTTACATACGTTAAATCTATTTGTGGATCTATTTGTCTGCAAGTCATATCGGAATGGAGCAGAGCAAATTGTCATTTGTACACAACAACCACTAGCTTTTTCCATTGGCATTTCATGATGTGCTGTGACTAAGGCGCTGAAACTTGTGGATCCATTTGCAGTGGTTTAATATCATATGGAAAAGGTAAAAGCAAAGTCAGGAAACAGGCCAGTACAAAACACAAGAGCAAGACGGTGAGGCAAATAAACAGGGAAAAAAAAAAGAGTATGACTCGCTCAGATGAACCACAGGAAGTGAATACAAAACTACTACTGAATGGTTAGCTGAACTGAACTTAAATAGGAAGTGAGAGATGACAAGATGACAAACAGCTGTATGGACCATGGACCGAATGCAGTGCGTGCTGGGAGATGGAGTGTTGAAGGTGGCTGACAGTCAATATTAGGGAGAGGACTCCTTCTGGTGGCCAGAGGGGGAAGTAGAAGGTTGACTTCTGACGTGCATTGTGTGCAATTGAAAAACTGATTGTGCAAAGCACAGTTAAACAGAGCAGAGTGTAGTTTAACAAAAAAATTGCGTGAACAATAAAATGGTCAGAAAATTAAATCCCTCATCACTGTAGAACTGAATCAGGTACTCACAGATGATCTCATCTGTTAAAGGTGAGCTAACACTTCCATCAGAGCTTCCATCTTGTTTCCTCATCTCTAGTTTTCTATTTGGCTTCACATTTGTCCTTCAGGTGTTTTTCATATTCACTCTTTACCTCAAAGGAGCAGGGAATGGTCAAACAAGATCCAGTCATAGTCTTAACGGTCTGCGGCAGACGGACCTTAAACTGCTTACCAAAGACATCTGAAAGGGAAAAACAAAAGACCAAAAGAAGAAAAAACTCTCAGGAAATAATTTCAATAAAGTTAATAAACTGACTTTCATTTCTTCAAACCTGATTTCAAAAATATTTTTAACACATTTGTGCAAATATCATTTATATTTATTTTATATTTAATTATAAAATGGTTGTTTACCTAAACTCCGAAGTAGATCCTTTAAAATGTATTATTTAGCAGAATAAAAAAAAGTAAATTAAAGCAAACTTCACGTGAACCAACTCATTTGTTGCTGATTTCCAACATTCAGTTGTTCCTAGTATTGAGTATTGTAATAATAAAATGCAAATGTTTCATTTTACAACTTTTAGGAAATCAACTGACAACTCAGCCTCCATCAAACAGCCTAGGAGAAAGAAAGTGAGCGTTCCAACCATGTTAGTTTGATTTAATCTGAACTTAGTTTTAAAGAAGTCCTGCGTAGATCTGTGGCTGCAGAGCTGGAAATGAAAAAGAGCTCGGCTGCTCCTCAAGAGTCTGGGGAGGTGAGAAAAGAGACCCAGTGATGGAATGCATTTGTCCTCCTGCCCTTCGCTGCAGCAGAGGCTGGCTCCTTCATTTTAGCTTAAAACAAACTTGCAGATATTTCTAGTTTAAATAGTTGGATTATAGCGTAGAAAACCACAAAATACGACTGCATTGCCAAATTAGTGATTAAAACAAAATTACTTCCTAAACGTCAAAAGCACTTTAGATTTCAACAAGAGTTTTGATTTCAACAAAGGCAAACATGAAAAGTATTTGAAATCTTACCACTGCCAACAAAGTTTTCAAACTTGTCAAACAATGAAGGCAGCTTTAGTAAATCTATGATGTTGAAAAATAATACAAATTTCCCGCTTAACAAAGTGAGAGATAAAATGCTGTTGCAGGATGGCAGCAACAACAATTAAGCTTAGTAAGGTCAGACCGATGTTGATTCTGAACTTTATACTTCTCTGAACTGATCGTAATGATAGCTGTGGTTGCAGTTTGTGGTTTTTGTGCTTCTTCCTCCAAATAGGTCATGCTGAGACCTATTTCAGAGTTTTTGACAGAAAAATTGTAAAAGCATCATTTTACGAAGTTTATATGAAATAATGCTGATACTTTGTGTGTTGAGTCTAATAACTAATGAATAATTGAAGTATGGTTGTTTTTTTGTTTTTTTTTTTTGAATGGGACCAACTTTTGGAAATATTAATGCTTCTCTGCTAGTCAGAACAACTGTCTACAGGAAACTTACAACTGTAATTTTTTACTTATAGTATGAAGCTAAATTTAATGAAGTATCACTTATCCATGCTACAAGTCCACACAAACCTAAGATCTGTGTGAAATGACTCAAATCAAGCCAAAAAAAATGACAAATGCTGTGCAGTCACCAAAAAGCTCAGTAACTCAAAACATGCAAGTTAAAAGGATTACATTTTTTTGACAAGTTTATATTTTTGTTGCATCCATTTTGGAAATAAATCCAGTTTCTGTCCCCTTTCCATGTTTTTATTTTAATCATCCTCAGATGTATTTAAAGTGTTATTTTTTAAAGTAATGGTCTTTAAAGCTAGTCAAAGTTAAATCAGTCAAATAAGAATAAACTGCAATAAACCACCAAGTATATGCAATTTTTACCTTCACTTTTTTTTACTTTTTCAGTATGCAGTAATTGTAAAGTACCAGTAGGAGGTGCAGCTGCAAATGTAGTATTTCTGTATATTATGTCTTGAGCTTTCAATCATTTCAGTCTTTATGATATAGTATTCAATCTTTATGAATTATAACTTCCTAAAAAGAAACCATTATTTTAAACTGTGTTTTAAACTATACAAAAAAAATAAATAAAAACACATTTAAAATTAAAATGAGCTAATTTGGTTCTTAATTATTATAATCAAACCCATTATCATCATTCTTGCTCATTTTACAGTCTAAATCCTTCAAATAAAGTCCAGTTTGATCAACTGTATTTTAATAATAGCTTTGATCTCCTGATCTGTCTCTTACTTTTCTAGTACCTATTAGATGACAGAGTTTTAAAGACCACAAGGGGCTGTCTGTTTTGGTGTCTGATGACTGGTTTCTGGAAGGTCTTTCCACATTACTCTTTGTTTTCTGTTCCTCTCTCTGTAATGCTGACTAGTCTAAACACATAGCAGTTTTTCCACATTCTTGTCACTGAACATCCTCAAGTCCACAACCATGACTATAGTTAGGTTTTTGCAGCTCCAAAGAGAAAACAGCTAAAAATAAATGTTGTCGTAACCATTTAAATAAAATGTTTTTCTTTTGTAAGTTTCTGCCATGCATCTCTCATTTTAATGCAGTTTGTAAACTTTAAAATCTCTGTAATTCCCAGACTAGTCAACACTTACAAGTCTGTTTGTAACTGTAAGTGAGAAATTTGTTTCTGTCACAGAAATGAATGTTTCCCTGATGCCAGAGGTCTCTCATGCAGATGAAAAATCAGCAAAAGAAGATTTAGACAAATATTATGAAGAGGGACACTGAAACACGTGACCCCCAATTTACAAAAAAAAAAAGAAATCATGGGCTCTGCCTTCTGCTAATGTCTGTTACGTCATAGCATCGAACGAGATGATCTACTTGATTTAACTAATCAGAGATGGAAGTCTGTCTGTGATATTGCATGGGGTCTTCTGCAGTGTGTTGTGGTTAGACATCAGCGGTTACCACAAGAGTAAACTTAACTAAGTGCAGGGAAGATTATACCTAAGAAAAGCCTCATCATTGGAGCCCAAAACGCCATTAAAAAAAAAAAAAAAAATTCCACTGGACCTCAAGTTTAACTAAGTTTAAATCCTCCACTCTGTAGTGTTCAGCTTATGCAAACAGTCAGGATGAAGAGGACTGAAAGTGATCAAATGGAACATTTAGGTTCTTCCCACCTAAACATGTTATGTTGATTGAATAAATTAAATTAAACACAAATACATAAATAAAAATAAAATAAATTTCACTAAAGAGACAGATATCAAGCATTGCCACAAAAACAGCAAAGTTCTTTACAAAGTAGGAACAAAAAGTCTTGGACTACTAAAGGTTAATGTCAACAAATAGCAACAGATACGATATTTTGAATTTATTTTCTGTTTTACCTGATAAAGTAAGTTCTTGAAAGTAATTAAATTTGAGTTTTTAGTCTTTGGTTATTTTGCATCCCATAATATTTCTCCAGTTAACTTTTGTCTTTGTGAGGGATTTGCCGGTGTGAACAGGCATGAGAAAACAGAAATGAGCACATTCAGAGCCTTTGAGGAAACAGCTGCATGAGAATGACTCATCTGTTGTCATGTGTTGTCTTACTCATGGTTTTTTCATTTGTAAACTGTTTCATTAATAAAACTTTTAATGTCTACCATTATGGGTTAAAAATTCAGCTTTGGGGAATTATCATTTAATCAAAGGTAATTATTCTAGAGAGAGTGAAATAGGACAAAAAATCGGGCTGGAATGGAGTGGAAGTTTAGTGACACAATAAGATATTCCAACTTCCCTCTTTGCTGGTGTGTTCATGCTTTCCTGTCTGCCGGCAGAGTGGAGCTGGAGCCATGCAGATGCACGCTGCCTTCTTTACCTTGATTTTTGGTAAGTATTTAGTGATTATTTCAACGTATCGTTAACAATTCTGCTTTAATTTTAGCTTTCAAGTAATTGTATTTGTTGTTGTCAAAGAATCAACTCAGAAACTGGAATCCATCTGGCCAAAAAAGCCAGCTGTGTGTGTCAAGTATGTTGTGTCTGTACATTACATTTTTTTGTGTAACCAAATACAGAACTTGATTTATTTTATTTTATTTGATTTTATCAGACAGAAAATATATTTATTGAAATGTTTGTTAGCCTATACATTGTTAAAAAATAATTTAAACCCATATATGCAATAAAAATACAAAAAAATACATAAATAAAAGCATGCTTGAAATTTGCTCCAGATCCTAAAGGATGTTTTCTCTTTTCCCTTTTTTTAAATAAAGGTCAGTTGCAACATTTTTTTGCAGTTTGATTGCAGACACAGCAAAACTGTACTCTTTTTACTTCATATATTTGTAGCATCATCAGGTTTTAGGCTCCTCAAAGGATGCGTTCTGACTGCATGACTCTTCATTTCTGTTTCCTTTGCTAACTAATCCTGGAACACAACGCAGTGGTAACAGTTCTTATTTGTAAAAAGAGTTTGTTTCCATCTCAACAGGGGTTATGTGCAGGGGGCTTCAGTCTGCCTCGCCCGTGCCTTCGGTTCCTGACCGGGTCCAGGCACTGGTGGGCTCCTGTGTGGTGATTCCCTGCTCTTTCCTGGCTGCTGCTCACCATCCACGCGGACAGCAGAGGGTGGATGTGCGGCTGAGGTACAGAGGTGGAGGTCGCTTTTTTTCTCTGCTGAGCACTGCTTTCAGCAGCCAGGACAAAGACCAAGTGAGCAGAGATTTCCAAGGGCGAACCTCGCTCTTTGGAAAAATAGGAGAAGGAGACTGCTCAGTGAGGATCGAAAGGGTCAGGCAGGACGACCCCCAGATGTTTGAGGTGGCCCTGAAGAGAAGGGAAGACTTACTCTGGGGGAGGCCGAAGAACGTTCAGATTGATGTCATTGGTGAGTTCACATGTTAGCAGTCTGCCCTATCACATGTTTGTTTTTTTTAAATCTTCCTCATAGTGTGGACAATTACTTTATGTGTCATGGAGTAAAATCATAACGTTCCTCTGAAGTCATAGATATTCCTAAAATTGTTTATTTATAATTTTCACAAAATATATAAAATTTAAGTCAAAACAAAAAAAAACAAAGTGAAATCATTGGGAAAACAAAAAAAAAAAAAAAAAAGCACTTTTTATTCCTACAATTAAAGACTGATGAAAATCAAGTTTTTGTTTTTTAAACATGTTTTTATGGCATTTTTATGATGATGGGAGACATAAAGAAAATAAAATCATAAATAAAAGCTTGTATATGGTAAATTGTAATATATATATAGTGCTTTTCTACCTTCATTGAAAGCCCAAAGCACTTTACAGTTACAGTTGTAGGTGTAATGCAGAAGCCTTCTTATCATGAAATCGATATCCTTGATCTCAGGCGGTTTTAAGCCTAACGAGTAATGCCAAAAATTACAAGTTAATAAGCAGAACAAGATAAGCAGAACTCTAAAGAACTGTAAGGACTTTTATGTCTGAAGTTTTATTCCAAGAACACAAAGATGCTGATAAACAGCAATAAAAAGCAAACGCTGTGTTTCTGCGCTTTAAAGGGTCTAGGTGAATACTCTATTCTGATTGGCTGTTGGGTGTTCAGGAAGAAGTTCCGGTCACAATGTGTGCAGGCTTTCAAAACAAACTTTTTCTTCATGATCTGGACAAAAACAAGCTGTAAGAGGTAAACATTTTCTCTGAACTGATGCTTTATTGAATCTACCGTGACGTTCAGCAAACACAGTTCATCATTTTCTGTTGCTGCTGCAGTCGAGGTCTGCTGACCCAGCAACGTATTGTGTTACTGTGACAACGGTCTGCGTTACATATCACAAAGTCTTTTGTGAAAAAGCGATTTTTAGTTTATTTGTAGCCTTTATTTCTCCTACATTAATTATGAAATTAAATTTCTGTGATTGACACATTCTTCCACATTGGAGTCCCCCACAATCCTCCTTCCCTAAAATTAAATTAAAAACGTGTAAACTTCATTCATGAAACAGGACAATGTCAAATATGCGGTTTTATTTGTTTCGTATTTGTACGTCAGTAATATTTGGTCTTGTGGAATGTATAATAGAACCTTCTATTTTTACTTCACATCTAGTCCTAGAAATGACAGGAATTTAGCCTTTATTACTGAAATTGATTAAAATGACAAATAATGTGCTGCACCTTTTTTAATTTAATGTTTTTTTTTTTGTAAAGTATAAAGATGTAATATGACCCAATGCATTTTTGTAATCATTGACAGAAGAACCAGAGCCTCCTGCCATCAGTGGTAGGTTGTCAGCCACAGAGGGTCAGGTGGTCACCTTGAACTGCTCCATCAGGTACCACTGCCTGTCCAGACCTCCCACCCTGCAGTGGAAATGGGAGCGAGGCCCCCAGCTGAACAGCACTGAGCTGTGGAATGCTCAGACAATCTCCTCGGATGTGGACGGACCAACGCTGCTGGCATCTTTGTCCTTCACAGCTTCCCATCAAGTGAAGCCGAGGCTCAAATGTGAGGTCAGCTTTCCAGGAGCCAAAATGGTGTCCACAACCGCAGACCTACATGTGACATGTAAGCACAACTGCAGCACTCATTTATGTTTAACCATCTACTTTTTCTACTTAATTCTATCTCCCTTCACACTTCAGTTCCACCCAGGGAGGTGAGGATTCAGGTTCAGACCTCAGTGGTGCATGAGGGGGGCACTGCCCTCCTGATGTGCTCTTGCAAAGCTGACCCACCAGTGTCAGAGTACCGCTGGTCCTACAGTCAACACGGCCGCACCGTTCGCCTCCACCATCGAACCCACACAGTGCGGTTGTTCAACGTGACCAGAGACATGAGGGTCAGCTGCTCCGCTCACAACTCCATTGGTCGGGGAGAATCACAGCCCACGGCGCTGAACATCCAGTGTAATTTCACTTCCTGTTCTTTACTGTTGCCACAAAGATTTTTCCATCTAATAGTTGTCCTAAGTTACAGATTTTTTTACTTATACTTTCAAGATTGCTTGCACAGCAGTGATGTCACAATGTGCTGATCACACTGTTGAACATTGCAAGATAGCATGAAGTTGCATGAACTTGGCAAAAAGAAAATAAACCTTTAGAGATTCTAGATTAGCTTTGCCAGAGATTCTGGGGAGGCTTTCAGGTTTGACAGATCCAGCTGATGCCTGTATTGCATCCACACAGATTTTCATGCCATCCAAGGCAAATTCAAATGAGTGCAAAGCTATAAACTTGCCTGAAGCTGCTATTGCACAATATTTTTTAATACAAATGGGATCATTTTGTGCAGAAAAAGTTAACAATTCAAAACCTAGATAAACCAGAATAGCCGTTATGTTGTATCAAGAGTTATTACAAAAAATAAAAATACATCTTTTTGTTCCCCCAGATAAGCCGGTTATCCACCGATTGTCTTCCAACTGTTCTGTGGAAGAGTCCGAGTTGGTGTGTTGCTGCTTAGTTGACTCCAACCCCAAACCAGCAGTCACTTGGAGTGTCGACGGAAGCGTTCCACCTCGTGGTTTCAACGTTTCTGCCTCATCAGAGTTCAACCTGCTAACAGCCTCTTTGACGGGCCGCATGGAGAAGCCTCTGCAGGTGGTCTGCTTTGCTTTCAATGCCCTTGGAAACGACTCCCTGGTTTTGCTGCAAGGAGAAGAAGGTACGCTTAAATCGGATGTCTTCCACTTACAAAGGAACCGCCGGACTTCTTGTTTATTCACTCTGAAGTGAAGCTGGTGTTGTAATTTCTGTGCAACATCCCTGCAACTTAAAAAAGAAAAAGAAGAAAGGACGGAAATTCGTATTGTTTTTGTCTCTGTGTTGAACCTTTTTCTTGGTTTGTTTTTTCAATTTAGAAACAGCACCTCTGTTGTGGCTAGTTTTACCTGCTGCAGCCATCTGCTTGCTGATGACCCTTCTGTCCCTACTCATCTACTGCCTCAGAAAGAAAGCTCAAAAGTATGTGACGTAAATCGATTCTTTAAAAGAATACCTAATTCAAAAAGTTTGTTCTTGAAGTTTGAACTTGTATCTCCCCTCTCAGAAAAAGCCTGAGAAGACACCCAGTCTTTCATCCAGAAAACCTGGCGATTTATCAGGAAAGGATGCCGCTCTACATAAACTGCACAGAAGTGACTCATGTTTACACTAATGGCAGCTATCAACTTGTTTACCAGAACTCTACGCCTGTTTTTGTCCATAATAAACAGGTACCAGTAAACGTTGTCTTTAAGAGAAAATTTTATCAGTTAAAAAAATGCTGCTTGGATCCTTAAAATTCTGTGTTCCTGTTACAGATCCGTCCGATGGCCCGAAGAGGTGGGGAGAGAAGGAGAGGTGGAGATATCGGACAAGCCACAGTGGGTGTCAGAGAAACAAGACAAGTGCAGGACACCTCTGCTGATCTTGAGACAGCCATTTATGTAGAGATCCTCTAATAGAGTCACATGCGACTGGATTTTATTTCTTCATTGTATGTTACCTGAAGCCATCCGTTCAGAGTATAAGTGTGCACTCAACCTACTTTTCACTATTTGTCTTTGATCATAATAATAATATTAATGATAATAATAATAAACTTTATTTGAACCCTATTTCACTGTTAAAGCTCTTTATAAAAAATGCTGTAGAATTAAATTCCAACAAATGTGCAAAACTACACATGTGACACATATTTTTAGAGCTGGCCCGGTGAACATTTACAGTCTGTATTAATCATTTTGTCTTTTTCCCTTGTTTATTTCTTTATTTAGACAAAATATTTGTGCTTTTTTCTTTTAAATTGCAGATATTTTTGTGTAGTTTGTTTGTGGTGGTAAGAGTTAATTTAGGTTTAAGTTTACAGTGTTCTCTAATTATAAAGATGTTGGAATATTCCATTAAGGAAAATATCTGTTAATAGTGTGAAAGCTGAGAAAAAAAAAGAATGAACGTTTTTTTTTTTTTTTATTTCTCTTATTGTACTTTTTTATACTTTTAAACAAAATGTACGGTTAAAAATATTATAAAATATATATTTTACAGACAATACATTGCAAAAAAAAAACTGTGAAAACCTGTGAAATAAATAATAAAAAGAGATTCATGTATGACCTTAATGACTGGTGACAAAAATTAGAACTGCACATTTTTGAATTTGCTTCTGAAAATCCTCATGTTTAGCAAATTATTTTTACTGATGGTGTTGTTTGTTGTTGTTGTTGTTGTTTTTTTTTTATTTGAAGTGTCACATGTTTAAATAAAAAAGACAATAAGGTACTATCAATCAAAAAATAAAATGAATTAAAGGAATTAAACGTTGCGTAAATCCGGATTCTGTCATTTAGTAAGATAGTGTGAATCACATAAAGACAGTTTGGAAAAAAACTTTCAGGAAAAATCTGTGAAAAAGGAACCACGTTTGGGTTGCACACTTTTGCATGACGTGTAGAAAAACCATGTGAACAGATCTATAGTTGGCTTTTCTAATTTAAAATTGCATATATTTCTTAATATATATTTTATAAATGTAAAAGTCACAAAGTTGAAGAATTAATATCTTGTGACTTGGTTGCTCCGTGTTTATATTATTATTATTATTTTATGTTTTTTCAGTAATATATCATTTAGCCTATGTAACTTCCGTCCACTTGGTGGCGACAAAACATTGTTCTTCTATAATTTTATCGTAGAAGAAGAAAAAAAAAGGCGCCTATTGGATGGAAAACTCCCCCCTCGGAAGTTGCGTTGGATGAAGACATTTGCTCCCTTTTGGTGGGAAAATGAGCAACAATAAGGCACTTTTACCTTAAAATAACAAGTATTCTCGTGGTTTTTGTGATGTTTAAAATAACGTCAAGTTACCGGGTACGTGTCAATCATACAGCCGCATACAAAAAAATAGACGTTTGCCGTTTTGATTGTAAAAATAATTTGGCTATTAAAGAAAAGTTTAGGTTGCTCATTGTCTGCTAGCTTTGTGCTATTTTTTTATGTTCCTTTCAAACATCAGTAAATAGCACGTTTCTCTGCAACATTTAGTGTCACTGCGAAAAACTGAAAGTTTGTTGTTTATTCGCCAGGTTAGAACTGTCTTTTACGGCCACAGCAGCGCCCAGCTGGAACACTTTAGTGTCAATTAAACTGGTTAATAACAGTCGAATAGTCAGTGGGAAAACCAACATGCCAGAAATCAAACTCAAACACGTTGTATCCTGCACCTCCGAAGACAATGTAAGTTGTTTGCTATGCCCTTAGTTCAGCTGTCGTGACTACGGCTTTATTAAACCCACCTTTCGTTGAAATACAAATCAGACTCACAAAGCGGACAACCTGCTGAGCTCAGACACCTACAGGAAGTGGAAAGCAGCAAAAGCTGGGGAGAAGCAGACATCAGTCATTCTGCAGGTTTGTTTTAGTCTTCAAACTCAAGTTAAAGTTACGGATTTCAGTTACACACTGGGCATTATTTATGTTATGGATTCAAGCTTAGTTTGTTAAAAATAAACAAGCCTGGCTGATTTTAATGATTTTCAAATGTATTCCATAAATGCAGTGACTACAATATAAGCAGTCTGATCATAAGTTTTATACTTTCATCTTTTAAATGTACTTCTTTTTTAAAAATGAATGTTCTCAGTTTGAGAAAGAGGAGCAAGTGCACAGTATTGATATTGGAAATGAAGGATCAGCTTTTGTTGAAGTGCTGGTGGCAAATTCTTCAGCCCCCAAGACCCAGGACTATGAGGTATTCCTTCCAAAAACATGTTTTCCCCGATCCTAATTCTTTGTTACTTAACAGTACATGCCCTAATTTCAATACCTCTTTCAGGTTCTTCTCGTCACATCTTCCTTCATGTCGCCAACGGAGAGTCGCAACGGGACTAATCTGAATCGTGTGCGATTCTTTGGACCCAACCACCTCCAGAAAAGCACAGCTCAGGAGAAATGGGACAGAGTAAAAATTGTTTGCAGCCAGCCATACAACAAGGTGAGGATTTGAACTATTTATATACATAATCATCTAATCAAGCAATGAAACAAAAATTACTAAAGAAGACAAATAAAAGACATATCTAAGCATTGATTTATCAAACTTTTAATGATTAATTGTGACTTGATTAGAAAATTAAAAAGAATACAGTTAAAGAGTTGCATCTCCATATTATCTGTTTGGTTTCTTGTTAAAAGTGTCATTTTAGTTATTTGAATTTATTTTAATTAATTAAATTTCATTTATTGATGTGCTGTTGGAAAAAAAAAAAGGGTTATCACATGTTTAGTGCACACAACACGCACCCTTTGCTGTGGTTCACCTTCAGCCAATTGTAATTGACCCCCACAAGCTTACAGTACATGACCCGCTGAATCCATTAAATGTGAAAATGTGAAAATGTGAAAAAAAATTTGAATTATTTGTTTGAAAAGGAGTGGGAAGAAGCAAACTTTTTAAAAAGAGATAATGTTGATATTTCATCAAACATAAAACTCAAAGTTCTTATTTACTTAAATTATGTAATGCAAACTAAGATCAAATATAAGCCCAATTGTTGAGGTAAACAATTAAACACAGTAAATCTCAATCTTTCCTCATGTCTGGTGTTGAAGCTTGATAACCATTAACTGAAATGAAATGTTTATTTCTATTTGTTCTTTGCAGAACATAGCATATGGAATCGCCTTTGTTAAGTTCCACTCTCCACCTGACAAAAATGAGCCTCCGAGTTCCTCCCCTGTAAGTAAAACACTGTTAACTTTAACTTGTTTTTTATTTTATGTTCTATTTAAAAAGTTAGGAAAAACAAATTTAGCACTATTATTTTGCCTTAAAAATACCCAAAGAGATGTGTACTCTGATGTAGAGAAAATTGTAAGATCTTAGGTGTTACTGAGTGCACACACCATCAATACAACAGCATTGTAGAAATGTTTGTTAATCTTGCAAAAAACTGGAAACTATTCTGTCTCCAGTAAATACTATGTGATGCAATTTAATTAGTGTTAGAGCCTGAACAGAATTGCTGTTTACATATTTTAATCTCTAAATCAGATAACTTTGAATGTTCATTTGATGTAATCAGTAAGCAATCATTTATGCTGTTTTTTGTGAAAGTTCTTCAAATAAAATCTGTTGAATTGATGAAAATCTATTATTCCTGAAAATTCATAATTTTAATCAATTGTAAATATAAAATCAGCTATCAAATAGTGTCACACGTTCATGAAAATTAGCAAACCAACGAGATGACAACAAAAAAAGTCAAATTAAGATAACATTTGTTTCACAACATCAGTGTCAGGCTGTTGCATTGCTGCAGACTTCATAAAATTGACAGAAATGGGATTAATCATGTTTTTATCCCAAAAGCTATTCTATACTTCCATTGATTAAAACTTAGTTTAATTTAGAAAAGTCATTTTATGCTGTAAAAGAAGACCAAATGCTGGGAATTTAGTCTGAAGAATAATTAATTTTTTTTTCAAACTTGTTTAGTTTAAATTTAACTGAGCTATCTGGAGGAAATCCTGATTTTATGTGGGAATTTTTTGTTTATTTAGCTGTACTACAATGAGTTAATTTCTTGAAAAAATCTGCGATAGATGTAATCTGTGAAGTAGTCATTCATTTTTAAAACCTATTAGAGATGTAAAACCCCTCGCTACACACTAGACCTTTCTCAAACATACATTAACATTTTCACACTTTTCTCTCTTATTTAAACTCTTAAAATTCAAACCTTCATTAAACAAATAACTGTTGAACTTTTTGTCACATACAGCTAGTCCCACCATCCTATTTCTTCTTATTCTTTCTATTTTTCCTCTCAGAAAGTGACGAAGCTGGGGCAGTTCAGAATAAAGGATGAGTCTCCATCATCTGGGTCCAGTCTTCAACCCGGCAGTCTCTTCTTTAACCGAGAAAACGCGAACAAATCGAGCACTTCACCCAAAGGTATTGGAGTGAACTCAATGACAGAACCCTGGAATTATTTTCTGATATTTTTGACAAAAATCAACCAACAAAAAACCCTATAACTTGGTTAACTAAGTTAATTGCTCTCATAAGGTGTGTGCAGTCAATCAACCCAGTTAATTGACTGGATTTAAACCTTCTTCCACCTGCTGGCTGTCTGGTATATGTGTGGAGATGTAGGTTGTTAGAATTAGTTATGTTTCAAAACACTGGGACTGAACTATTTATTGTTGGGAGTAAAAAGGTTAATAAAGTTGGATTTGGAAGTTAAAATCATTCGGTTTTCGTGTGGTTGTGTGTGCTTTGCATGTTTCCTAAAGGGGTGGGACTAACTCTGATGGCGTATTATGTGTAAAGTAAATCAAAAGTCACGAGTCTGAAAGCAAATAAAGAACAGGATGGAGCTGTCTCTTACTAATGTATCTTTATTCAAGGGTTTAAATGAATGACAGAAAATGCATCACATCAGATATTTGTTGAAACTTCTCTCAAACGTTTTGTAAAATAAGTTTAATATTTCAAAAGACAAATTGTACCAAACAATATTAGTTACGTGAAAAATGATCAGTCTATTAATGATGAGTGGGTGTCCTGTGTTCCCTCCTCAGTGTCTCCTCAGAGTGACAAGTTGAGTTATGCTGCTGCTGCTCTGCAGGCAGGTGGGGGCCCTCACTCATCAGGCCAAGCCTCCTCCTCCAGCTCAGCCTCACCACAGGTACTAAACACCCCCATCATTTTCTGCGCAGAAGGAGGTGCATGCCCACTGCTGTTCCCACGGTGAAACCTCAGCTTTATTTAGACTAAAGGGGCAGCTGTGTGGGATGCAGACAAGAGGAAGCCAAAGTAGAAGGGCTCGTGGAGAGTCACATCTGTAGAGATCGGAAGATTAAACTTGACTTGAAGAGTATAGATGTTCAAAAAAGTTTGTAGTGTTTGAAACTTTTGAATCTTCAGCACATTTTAAAGAAAAAAATAGTGTTTGTCTCCCTGAATTGTAATGTTTATTACTCATTGTTGAGTTTTCTGAAAAGACAACAGTATAGTATTTGAAAAACCTGAAATTGCTCTGCTGTTCTGCCTGAGTAAAGATGGAAAGCAGGAGTGATAAGTGTCCTTGCACAAACTGCTGAAACATGTGACGGTGCAAAAAAGCAATTTCCACAGCTGAGGTATATAGAAGAGCCATTGTTTTGTCTTGTAACAGAATTTATTTTCCCAGTTAAAAAATGCCCACTTCTTCTGCCAATATCTTTGCAGAATGCATTTTTTCTAATACTCTTTCATTAAAAAAATATGAGTAATGCTAGTACTAATAGTAATAGTAGTACTAGGGCTGGGCAATAAATTGATTAATTTGAATTAGCAGTTTTTGAAGATTTATTTTGGGAAAAATCTTTTCTTTTTTTTCACCCAGCATCCTGTCTCCTGGGCTTTTGTTTGGAGTAAGGTCAGCTAGCCTGTCTCTCGTGACGTACTGACGTTAAAATGACAACTAGCAAGGAAAGAGGAGCTTGTTCGCAAAAAAAGAAACCGTATCTTCAGTTCTATGGCTCTGGTTTTTGACACCAGAAGTGGCTGTACAACAAATGTGTTTCAACCCCTGAAACAGAGACAGTCTGTCGAGTGGGTGAAGCATCTCCATGAGATGCTCAAGCTAGCAGCAGCTCACAAAACATAAACACTTTGAATTTAGATCAACCTCCAAATGAGATGTAAAACAATAGTTTTGGGTAAAATATTTTGTTTATTTTGTTTAGGAAAATAAAGGGGAAGAGAAAAAAAAATTACCTCAAATCATGAATCTAATTTGGTGTGAAACTTTTTTTTTTTTTTTTTTTTAGTAGGCCATGTCGCCCAGTCCTAGTATTCAAATACATTTTTTAGATGCATTTTCTGTGCATTCTGTTGCACTTCATTTTAGATGAAGTGTAACACTGCTGTAGTTTAGCTTTTAACTGTCTTTTTTTGTTTTGTTTGATAGCCACTTGCGAAAAGAAAGTTTGAGTTTAGCAAAGAGCGACTGTCTGCCTCTGGCCCCTCTCCCTCAAACAAAAAAAGTCCTGCTGGTTCACCTGAGAGTAAAGCTTCCACGCCCAAACACAAGCCAAGCCCAGCCACTACACCCAACCCGGGCACAAGTAAAGGTGAGTTAGTCTGCTGACTGGTAAACCAATAAATAAATTACTTTGTACTATGTCTGTTTGTCATTTTGTTCTGCAGTGTCGTCCACACAGAGATCTACTGAGAAAAAGAAGGAAGTTCACTCTAAACTGGAGCTTAAACCCAAACAAAAAGCCAAACCTCAAAGTGAACAGCAGGTCCCATTCAGCAAGATCATGGAGGGGGTGGTTTTTGTGCTCAGTGGCTTCCAAAACCCCTTCAGGGGGGAGCTGAGAGAAAAGGCCCTGGAGATGGGAGCCAAGTATCGACCTGATTGGACGTCCGACTCAACACATCTCATGTGAGCAGTAAAAAAAAAAAAATGGAAAAACGGAGCTGGATTTTCATGTTTTTACTTCCATAAACATTAACAGACTGTTTAAAAAACAGATTCTTGGGTTTGGCAACATGACTATAAGCAAAATAAACATGAAAGCAGGACAAAACCCTCATTTTACCCAAAAAACTTTACGTTTGTTGGGCCATTAGCTACCTAATGAGGAATCTGCCTCATGCAGTTTATTATTTTTTAAAGATACTTTGCTTCTTCCTTGCAGACATCTCTTATTATTTGCTAATCAAATGTATTTTTGTCAGTTAAATTGCAACTAAAGTGATGCCTCATAAAACAGACGTTCTTCATGTGGTTTTACAATGAAAGGGTAAAGACATAAACCAGGAACTGACACCTGGATAAACTGGAAGATCTGCACACTGCAGCCCTGCAAGATAACCAGATCTTTGTTTTTAGACCAAAATTAACTTATTTATGAAAAACAGGACGTTTTTTTCTCTTTTCTTCAATTTTTGGCTCATATTTTTTCCTTATTTAAACGAACTCTAAATATTTCCATTTCTAAAAGAGTAATAATTGCAAATGTAAAAGCTCAGTGACCTTGATGATCACAGGAAGTCATAAAAACAGTAAACCTTATCTCCAAAATACTCAAGTCCTTTTCAAGTTTTGCTTTTTTGAATTTTAAAGATGTTCTTCATCTCATTTGTCTTTTTTTTGATCACTGAAACAGATTGTGTCATTGTGAAACATCTCTGTCAGTATTTACATAAATTCCATTTGATTGCATCTTTCAAGCTGCCAGAGTAAACTAACGACCTTGTCAGCTTGTTGCTAGTGATGTAACCGTGTTTTGTTTGTCTTTGTGCACATCTGTTTTGCCCCATTAATCTTCAGCTGCGCCTTCGCCAACACCCCCAAGTACAGCCAGGTGAAATCGGCGGGGGGCATCATCGTACGGAAGGAGTGGGTGTTGGATTGCCACAAGAGGAAACAGAAGATCTCCTATAAGCGGTGAGAAAATAGTTTTGACCTTAAAAGTGAAACTGCTCCGAGTTGGAGTTTCAGAGCAGCAGAGACCTGCTGGTCTGTAGATCTGACCAGATGAACAGCTGGATGGGACACCGTGTCAGTTTTAAAAGGGCGCCGTGCACGTCGAATGCTTGGCTTTAGCCTGGAACATGTGTTCTGTCTATGCAGCAAATGCATATCTGATTAATACTTATATTTAAGCCATTTTTGTGGCTCTGGATCATACAATCTGTGCTCGGCTCTCCCACAGAATGACTCCCCTCACAGCAGGGATGCCCACTTTTTGCAGAGAACATGGTAACCTTGAGCAGATGAGCCCTGCTGTGATCACAGTCAGCCTGCTGAGATCCAGCAGCTCTCTAATTTTATGCCTCATTACAGGGAGAGCCTTTGCAGCATCAAGGTCTTCTGTCATCATTTCTCAAAAAAAGAAGAAATCGGTGTGTGCTGAATAATGTAGGGCCGAATTTTCCTCTTGGAATAAAAAAAAGGAATTAATCGGATTGGTTCTGTATTTTCCAATATAATCTTGTGGCGTAATATCAGGCTGTTCTTTCATGCCTTTTTCCCCCCAGTTTCTCTAAGGTTGACTTTAATAGAAACACATTATGCCCTTATTCACAGGCTGACAGGTTCTTGAGGTCCAGACTTTGGACAGTGCTTTTGGTCAGGATTTCAACAGTGTGACGGTTGGCTTTTCAATTCTAACAGATGACTGTAAAGTTTAGTGAGGGAGACCTGCTGTTTTGCAATCATTTTCAGGAACTACTTTGCTGCAGATGTCAATGTTTAACACATGGAATCAAGTCAATTCTGCCACAAACCAAGTGAAGTCATCTATTCAATTCCAAATCATTTATTTGCTCAGCCTCTTACTAAGAACTGTCTGGCTTTGGGGAAAAGGTGTCATCGGAATTCAGCTGTTACAGTATGCAAAAGACTATGTAATGTAACGGCTATCTACTCTCCAACCAAAGATGTAAAGCTTTGACATTCAAGATATTTTCTCTGGTTTTATTGTATCTTTGCTCTAAACCTTGCCAAACTTTTCTTAGTCAGCACAGTTGAGAATTTTTTGTCTCATTAGGATTTAGAAATAATTAAATTATTATTAAAATGAGTCAAAATCCTTTTGCGCCATACTCTTGACAATAAAAAAAATGATTTGGGACTGAAGAAAAACACTCAAATAGCACTGTAATTTTTGGTTTCATTTGAAGGATATTGTTTTAAAGTTCACTAAATGTTAATAAGGACTAGACTGGCATTCATTGTCATCATTTTAACAAAAATGTAGATTTATCTTCTAAGAATATGTTCTACTCGAGTTTTAGACTTTACGTGGATTCATTAAGGGCCCAAACTTGTACTAAGATCAAATTCTTATCTTTTTGTTTCCACCTATTACACTAAAAACTGTTTTTATTATGTATTATTTTTATTTTACTGTGATCAAAATGAACTACAATTTCGTAAAAAAAAACACAAACCATTTGCTTAGAACTAGCAAAAAATATTAGGTTGTATAGCATTCAGTTTTAAGTAATTCCATCTAAAAGCTTTTAGCTTATTCTTCCCTTTTTGAGTACTTGTGTGAAAGTCCTTGTTTCTATATTTTTATATCTTATATGATTTGTTGTTAAAGGCCTATGTCATACTTTTTTTAAACCTTTCAGAATAAACTATATCCATGTGTATGATCATATATTACCTTCAGCACACAAAGAACAAATTATTTATGAAACATGAGTTAATCTTGTGAACTTTTTTCCTACCTGGAAGTAAGAAGATTAATCTCTGAGCCTGTCGCTCCTTGTTGGTGCCGCTCATGATGTCAGCATGGAGCCGGCACGGGCAGCGTGTCACCTATACATAATCACAAACAGGTTTAAAGTCACAGTATTTTCACAGACCGATCTTCAAGGCGTGGCGGATAAATACAAGATTAATTTATAGAATGTTCAGAAAAATGCTATTTTCTAAATAACAGAATTGAATCCCCTGTGTTTTAGCAATGACTGTGTAGCATTACCGAGTAAGCGCCAGCAGTCCCACCCCCTTAAAAAGGTGCAGCTTTAATGTCAATAATTGTATTTTAGACAGACAAAGACAATAACCCAAAACATACTATTTTCAGGCAGTTTTTTGCTAAGATTTCATATAAAATATGATTATCTGGAGGCAGAATTAGGAAATATCTAGAAAATGTTGTTCTGTATCACACACAAATCATATATCAGCCCAAAAACATGACCCAAAAATGGAGAACTCATGGGAAAAGTGAAACACTGCATCCCTGCTAATTAAACAAATTGGCATAGAGCATGTATTTCTAAGTTTTCAAATGAGCCTAATTTAATCTTATTTGCAAGTCTGCAGACCGAGTTAACTGCTGTTACTTGTAGTTATCTATTTACGTTTAATGGCTTACGATAGTTGATTATATAGTGTGTTTCTATTATGGTTTTATAGAACACCTGTCTAAAATAACGTTGGGTTTTTGGTGTGAATTTCTTGAAGCCAATGATGTCCAATGGTCCTCCAGAGGAAAATATCAGGAAAATGGTGAAGTATGGATTTCCAAACAAAACATACTTATTTTCAAGTTTGTATTGAAATTACTCTTTGATTCACGTTCTTTTAACTAGTTCTCATGTCATATGGTTGTGGGAGTGGGTGTCTCTTGGCACTCTTGTGGCTGAGGCGGCCAGTGTAAAGATGAGGAGTTTTCTCAAGTTAGAGAGCACATGATCCCTGCAAGAGAGCCTTCAAAGAGGGAGCAGAGGTTTTCAAATAAATATAGCTCTGGGCAGTAGGACTACAAAAAAAATCTCAGTTCCTTCCTTTAAAATTCAAAGATAATAAGTTGACTGGAACCTGTGTCTTTCCTCTCCCTCATGCTTGCCTTTCTCATCAATCTCCGACAGCAGTGGAGAAATATGGCCGCAGTTCTCCCCCCACAGCTTGCTCACACCTCCTATTTCTCTTGTTGTAAGAATAATCCATTCCCCTGCCCGGCACCCCTATTGTGCTGCATGTGGAGTGTACAGCTTTGATGATGTATCCTTTATTTAAAACCTGCATCTGCTATGGGTAATTAAAAGGACCACTTACTTTGATGATGGTAAGTGCCAAACAAATCAACGGCGCTCACTCTCAAACTGTTTCTGCGTAGAGCCCGCTGCTGTCGCTGAGCATCTGGAGGTAAATGTGTGTCTTCTGAGCCCCTGACGTGCATGCTGGCTGTTCGCCGTATGTATTAATGAGCACTCCTGCTATGCTTCACTCGCAGTCATTAGTTGTTGAACAAGGATCCAGAGGTTTGAGAGGAGAAAGCCAAGAAACGGTGAAGGCAGCTCACCTACGCCTGTTCAAAATGGGATCTTTTGGGACATCTTATTATGAAGTGTGTTTTAGAGGCATTCTACCATCAGACTTGTTAGTCTCCATTAATTAAAAAACATAAAAAGCATTTTAATTGTATGTAAATCAAATATGCAGAAGTGAGGTGTAGCCACATGTATTTTTGAATTTCTTTTAGTGTTGTTTGAAGTTTTATGAATTAAAAGCACTGATTGCTAAAAAGTAACTTTGAGGCCCTCAAGTTAGTCATCAAGGACTTTTTTCACTTTGTAGAACTGTCCCTGGCATTACAAGATGAGGAGATGCTGACTTTGGGGGTCTAATTGAGGTCTAATTGACTCACCCAAGGAGGGATCTAAGGTTGAACAAGTTATTAAGCAGCTCTGCAGTGGCGGAGCCTCGAGGGATGATGGGATTTTTCCTGAGTTCTTTAAGATCTTGGATGTTGTTGGCTATCTTGGCTGACATGCCTTTGCAACTTCACAGAGTGCAACTGGGAAACTGGTTTGGCTTGGTGTGGAGAAAGAACAAGGAAAGGGTTCCAGTTATGATGAAATTAATCTGTGTTAAACTTGGATTAAGGAGGAATATTGAAGATTTCATACAAGTGAAAAAACAAAATCAGCTTTTTCAGTGTGACTTTAAAGATGAAGCTTGTGTTTTTAACATGTTCTTGTGACATTTTTTGAAGATGGAGTGCATATGTTGAGAAAATTAAGATCAAGATTGCATGTCTGGGTATATTTTTTAATCAAATAGTTGTGAATCAAAAGCAGACAGAAAATGGCCTTTTGAAATGGACCTTATTTGTTACATGGAAAATAAAGTTGAGCACAAGTTCCCTGCACTGCTTAATACTGATGTACCTACTTGCAGACGGCTAGATTCATGAACGTCTTTGTTTTCCTCATTCGAGCTGTCATCTAACTCAAAACTGTACAGCTGGATAGCTCCAATATTGTCAACGTGTTTGTTGCGCCTGTAATTTTTGGTTTGGGGGTGTGAGGGGCCGTAAACTAGCAAGAGATCATGTGAACAGAGACTTCTCAGTAAAGAGGAGGGGAAGGGGGCGTGGGGTTGCTCTACGCCAACAGTTCCGCCCACAACTCCAAGGTGGACCATCGGTGCTCTACAGAAACCTAGAAAATTTTATATATATATATATATATATAGAAAATTTCTTTTAATGTTGGCTAAAAACAGCGTAATCAAAATGTAAAGACCACTGGCAACGCTTTTATAAAAGATCAAAGATAGTCAGAGTGGATCTTTAGTAATTATATTATTGTGTTTATTCAAAGGTTTTTTTGTTCCAATACAGTTACTCTAAACAACTCAAAATCTAAATAAATAGAGATAACTGTATTGATCCACAAATGTATTGTTTACACACGTTTACTCATGAGAGTTGTATCAGTAAAAGTTCCATTGTTTGTCTTTTACTCTGAAATGTAACTTTTTATGCAAACTTTACAGTGTTTTAACCAGTTATAAATGTGTGTATCGGTGTGTGCGTGTGTATATATAAAAATATGTATGTTTATAATTAACAAAATTAACAAAATAATTAACAAAACACTCACATTTTCTCAAAAAATAAGTGTAAATGCAGGAATATGTCTGTATCACAAAGATTCAGCTGCTGAGACTGACAAATTCGTGTTAATAGTGGATTTTTTATTGCATTTTTATGCTCTGCAGCCTGAAAATAAGCTCCATGGATTTATTTATTTTTTTATACAAAAAGGTTTTTAAAAATGGACACTTTTTTAAAGAACAAAAATATAATGATTAGATTAATTACATTCATATTAAAATCCTAATAATTTAGCATCTACTCAAAAGCAAAAACATAATTAATTTTTTTTTCATAACTGGAAAAAAATTCAGTTGTTCATGTATATTACATTGTTTTCAATATTTATACACCTCTTACTTTTCCAGAGATTATAATCAAAGTATTGATTACGTTTTTGTGCTTTTAACACATAAGCTTTGGTATCATTTACTAAAAATTTGCTCCTTTTAAGTTGAATTTGTTAGTCTGTTTGTTTTCTTCTTGTTGGTTTTGAATTTGAGAAACACGCTTTTGTTTGATTTCTTTGTGAATAAATGCTCATTTTCCGTCAGTGTTGAAAACATCAGATCGATTCAAATGTCAAAACTTTTTCCCTGACTCGTGTTGTTTAGCTGACTTGTCAGGTGCCCACGGCACTTTAAATTAGGCTTAGACAGTGAGACAGATGGAAAAGGAGATATACTGCATCAGCATTCGTTTCCCTTTGGCCTTTTATCACTTTGGCACATTTTCTTTCTTGTTTCCCCCTTAGTTATTTGATGGATGGAGACGAGTCAAGCTCTGAAAGCGAAATGGAGGTAGACGAAGATAGTGATGAAGACGTGAAGACAAAGGTGATTTTGTTTTTGTTTTTTTTAGGGGAAGAAATGACTTCAATTAAAGGCAAGAAAGCAAATTTAACTGTTTAGTTTCTACAGACTCCACAGAAGCAGGAAAGACAAGTCACCCCGAAGAAAACTCCAGCAAAAAAGGATGAAGAGGAGGAGCACGCTGGATCCACAGATGTGGAGGAACCAGGTTAGCACTTGATGAGAAGAACATAACTCTTAACTGACATTGTATTTAATTACAGTATATATTCTTTTCTATTTTGGTGCACTGTCAGATTGATTTATAGTCACTCACATGGAAGAGAGAAGATCTGAATTGAATTAGGGAATAAGGGAAAAGTTAAACCTCTGTGGAAAATGGTGACATGTCTGAAAACCCAAAATGAAACACTACAAGTGGAGGCATTTAAAATACAAAGCAGAAACAAAAATCAAAAAAGTTCTGACATTTTTAGCATTTTCATGAGGAATGGAAGCCCAGTGGACTAAATGTCTCACATAGTATATAAAAAAAAAACCTCATAATTAAGAATTCATAAAAACGTCATGAATTTGGACCGAGAGCATAAAAAAGATTCAGAATTTGCACTGATAAATGTGGGCAGTTTCAAATGGGATTAGTAAAAGTTATTTTCAGATGCCCTCATAACTCTCATAAATATTTCATTCATTCAAAAGTCATTTACACAAAAATGATTTCATTTTGCTTGTGTTGTTCTATATTGTTGCCTTTTAAGCAGCACCTCAAACTTAAAAAAAAATCTTATCTTTCTCTACTGTATCCTGTTTTATTTTTAAAAACTGCATCTTAAAATAAAAACAAAGTATTTTTCTGAGTATTTCTTTCTTCAATTTATTGGGAATCAGGAGCAGACAAAAAAATACAGTTTGAAAAAGTCATTACAATCCACAGGCCTGAGCTCCCTGCATAATTCCATTCCGATACATCCACTGGGAGACAAATAGATCCTTACATCCATGTCTTTGTTTTCCTCATCTGAGCTGGCATTTGGCTCAAAACTCAGTGGCTGAAAAACCCAATTTTTTGTTTTGCCTTTTTTAGCTGCTCCTTTAATGTTAGCTTGAGTTTTTGATTGGATGTTAGCTGGCATGACAACTTGTAAACAGAGAGCTCTCATTAATGGGAAGAGGTGAATTTCTGAGGAACTACTACCGTTCCACAAAAAATACGTACAAGAAAACGACACCATTTTGTCAAAAACAAAACAGCATAATCGTAATGAAAAGACCTTGTGGGTATGGTTTCTAAATAGATTGAAAAATGGATGAGTGGGACTTCAAGTTTAGAGCTTGAAACTGTGTTGAAGCTCCTAAACAACTATACGTTTTTGAAGATTTCTCCATTCATATTCAGTGAGTGTAAGACAGTTAAATATAAAAAAAACTCAAAAGCACCAAAACCTGATTCCTTAAAGAGATTCGATCTAGAAAAGAGAAAAATACAAAATTTAAACGTTCCAAAAAGATATCAAGTTTGGTTTTAACTGTGTAAATTAAGAACATACCATAAAATACTCCCCGGGGGTGTACGTTTTTCTCAGCATTCACACAAGACAAAAGACTTTCAATAAATAAGTGAAAACGCATGAAAATATCTGTATTACAAAGATTCGGGCGCTAAGACGAGTCAGCCGGCGCTCATGGGAAGTGATTCATTCTATTAGCTCAAAAAACTTGAGACTTTAGAGAGGGCAGCACTGGAGCTGAAGAGGGCCGAATGAATTGATGGAGGATAAAGACAAAGTGAGAGCCTGGGGATTAGACGTTTCTGAGTGAGGCACTTGGAAATGGATGAGGGTGCAATGCCACTTAGGGGAGGAGGACAAGAGCAGCATCCATATAGAGAATGCAGTTTAGGCAGAAACAAGGTCGGAGGCGAGATGCAATCACTGTAGAGAGACTTGCACATGAACTTAATTTCTATGTTAATTAGAGGCTAGAAGGGAAGTGTTGAGGTGCAGCATTAAGGAGGAAGAACAGGCACTGACCCACCAACAAAACAACATTCATGGGGATCATATTTTAAAGACAGCTGCTTCTCTATTTCCCCTCAGGGGTTGTATGATAATGGTCATCGTTACCGGCAAAGCTGCATCCATTGAACCGCTGATGTAAATTTAATAGAAATCTGGATTCAGCCAGTATTTAACGCAGGAGACATTAAACCTCTGCCCCAGATGGTCAGGAATGCAAACTGGATCTCAGACACAATTATTATTCATTAGTTTTAAGCTTAAGGGGCACGGGGTTGTCATGACAACGTGGACTCTCCAAGAAGTCATTGCAAATAAAGAAATTGTAATAAAATGAAGAAAATAACGAATTTGTTTTGTTTTTTATGATATGAAAAAACCTATTATGTATGTTTATATTTTTTAACCTCACATGCAGATGTACTCTTTAATTTTAGGAGCTGAGGACGATGAATCAGGTGTGGACACAGAGGATGAGCTGCAGAGGTAAATATAAAAGTCATGTTTGTCTTCTTTGCAAGTTTAATCCAAACAGACTTTATAAAAACACAGTCTTAATGTTATTTTAAAAAAAAAGGTGAGCACAGATTGAAAACAGTCATGAAACCACAAGTCCAAATCCAGTCGTATTAATACAAATGTTAAAATACAAATGATCTGTTTCATTAGGTAATATATGGTGTTAATCTTGTAAATTGAATATAATTACAAACTGAAAGGTTACACTGGATCTGGTTCCAACAAGTGTTTTTAGCCAAAAACCTGTGTTGTTTTATAGGACATAGTTTTTACAGAGCGGCAGTAGTTCATGAGAAATTCGCCCCCAAGTTGTGGGCTTGCTGCTGTGGAGCAACCCCACCCCCTTTCCCTTTCTGTTGTGGGCTGTTTACATTTTGGCTTACAACCCCTCACACCCCCAACCTAACACTAATGGTGAAACAAAAATGGCAAAGAAATATCAGAGCCATCAAGCCGTACAGTTTTGAGCCAGATCCCAGCTCAGACGAGGACATGGATCTATTTGTCTGCTTTTGGGGGCATTGGAATGGAGCAGAGCAGGGAGCTCATGGCCCGCCCACCGCTTTTTTATTGTCACAAATAAGCTCTTTTTCAAACTGCATTTGTTGTCTGCTCCTGATTCACAATTTGAATAAAGAAATACTCAGAAAATGAAGTTTTAATCCTAATTCTCTTTATAAATGTAACTCCATCAGCAGTAAAATACATCAAGAACATTGAAGTGGGTCTTTAAATCTCCTGAGGGAACTTTTCAGACCTGGTACTGGGTTGACCTGAAACCATGTTGGTTTTTTAGAGCTTTCAGGAGCTTTATTGCTCTGCTTTACTCAGCTCAGACTTCCAGGTGCAGCAGTAAAAAAATAGCCCTAAAACTGTCTGCAAAGCAGAGCATTGATTGAAAGATCAGTGGGTTTTCTCTGGATATGCTTGCCAGAAAAAAAACAAACAAAACATTGCTGGTGTGTGCACAGGCAATGTCTACAGGAGGGTTGAATCGCAGATCAGTTATTCACATGTGGATACGTTTCTTTGATGCATTATATCCAACCTGATAACTTGTAAAAATAGAACTGAAATAACCGTCTTATGAAGGGCTTCACTTTGACAGAAAAAAAACAAAAAAAGTGAGGCTTTTATCTGGATGTTTCACAAAAATTTCTCAGAAAAAGGGGATTGTTTTTCCTTTGAGACCATTGTTTGCCATAAATTGGAATTGCTGTGGTAAAAGGGTGGAGAATGAGAGCAGAAGAAAGAAAGCAGTGGCAGAAACGACAGTGGAAGAGGAGGATCCTTACGGGGGGTCGACAGACGAAAACACAGACGCTGAAGCTGAAGAGGATCATCCCATCCCCGAGTTACCAGGTACAGCTGTCTGTTTCCAGCGTCTTTTCATTTCCCATCAACAAACACCTTCCTTCCTTAAGGTGTTCCTGCCACTGCTGACAGCGATTAAACACATTCATCAAAGTGTATTCTGATTCCTCCTTCACTTTTCAGATTGTCCTGTCTGCCTTTTACTTGAATGTTTTTGTTTTATTTTCCAGATTTCCTCAGTGGAAAGCACTTTTTCCTGTACGGAAAATTCCCCAACGATGAGAGACGACTGCTGTTGCGGTACATCGTTGCCTTTAATGGGTGAGAAATAAATAAAACCCACCTAATCCTTGCATTTTAAAAGAAAGTGAGAGCTCATCTTACAGTGTGCCGCTGTGTTTGCTTCAGGGTGATTGAGGACTACATGTCAGATAAAGTGCAGTTTGTGGTGACCAGTGAGGGGTGGCACGTGTCCTTTGAGGATGTGAGTCTTTCTTACCTTCCTTTTGCTGTTCATTATGGGTCCTGCATTAATATGTCTGAATGTTTTTATGTCCAGATGAAACTATTTGTTCGCTATAAACTCTTTAAAAGTCACAGAGGAAGAACTTATGTTAGTCTAATCACAGATCGGAGCCTTCTAATGTTTTAAGTGCGATGCGTAAAGTAGTAAATAGCATAGATTGAACTAAAGTGGATTATTATAAAAGCTTTTTAAATGGTTGGATCTCTAAATCTTAGCATTTTTGATTATAGAATCTAAAAGAAAAGTAAAAAATGTGGATCACTTACGATTCTTCCTGCCTGTTTACTTTAAAGGCCCTGATGGAAAACGGCAATCTGAACTTTGTGAAACCAGCATGGATTTATGCCATCAACGAACGACAGAAACTCCTGCCCTATCAGCCTTATACCGTTGTCCCCTGAGCTGCACTCTTCCCTGAACATCCTCACAAACTCAAGGTCTAAGCCATGTTTCACCTCAAAAGGGCAATAAATCAGGTTCTGTTCTTTGTCTTTACACTGACTTCACACACTTGGGTAAATCTTTTCCTCAGAGCTCAGAAATATGTGTTTTGTCCCTTAAGGATTCATTAAAAATAGATCTATTTTTAGCTTCCCCATTAAAGGCTGGTCAGTTGAAGCCTGTCCAAACAGAAAAATAAACTTTTTTTCTTGTTCCACTTATCACTTGGACACCATAGAAAAAGCCAAATCTCTGTTTTTTTTTGGTGTGTTCAAGTCTGCTGCTCTTCCTCGGCTACCTCAGGCTACATGGGGGAATGAGTAATCATCCTGTCCTGACTGACACTCGCAGCGATAAGACTCGGAATGCAGTTGAATTAATGAGACTAAACCCAAAAGCCACAGAAAAGCTGTTGTTAGGTTTCTACACAAGAATGAAACAGCAAAAATATAATTAAGAATAAATAAATAAATAAGACAAACGATCAATGAATCCTCAATGAATTTAAATAGTAGAGGTTTCTTCTTCTGTTTTTTTCTAGAACAGTTCTCCTTTGAGCGTTAGGGTTGGATCAATATGTTTTTTTTTTAATTCAAATTTGTGTTAAAAATCTACCAGAGATGGCAAAAACAACCTACATTGTTTAAGTCATGTGGAAACGTTTGAAATAGTGTCTGCTTTGGGTTCTTTTAAAGCAGTTTTTTAACTCTCAAGCTTTTTTTTTTTTTATTATTATTATATTGTTGCTGTTGTACCTAATTAATTTTTCTTAATAAATGAGAAAAGAAGCTCTGCTCTGGTTTCATTTTTACCAAACTGACTCTTCTTTATTCTCCGAGTGCCTTCATCTGCAGCTTGAGACACACTCCCTTCCATTTCACCCACTCCACTTCTGATCCCCTGTCTTTTCTGCACTCTTTAATTTACTTCTGTTTGTTGCCTGGGGCCACTGGGCCTCCTGCTCCCCAGTCAAAGGGATTTGAATGATGGCGGACGGGAGGCGGTAGGAAAGCCGGACGGAAGAGCAGGATGGACGAAAAAGATCGGACTTCCTTTTAACCATGTGTTCAAAAGAAACTAAGACCAAAACTCAAGTCAGAGAAGCGTTCGTGCAAACTTCTGGAATTCCTTTTTTTTCCTTTTAACTTTTGGAAAGAACACTTTCAGGTCAAACCATTTTTTTATTTCTTAATAGTCCGTCTGTTGCAGCTGATGGCATCAGCCTAAAACTTTGTCATCTTCCACTTACAAACACATCTATCTTCCAGATGGCAGAGAGAAAACGCTGCTTCCCAAACTGCCGGGTCACCTCCTCCCAAACTTCTTGACTTGATTTATTTCAGTTACACTTGTACTTTGGTTGAGTCTGTACACTAAGTGCACATTTCTTTTTCTGTAACAGGAAGATACAGAATTTGATTTTCTAAATGCTTCTTCTAAATCTGTGTTTTACTCTTCACTTGGTTTTTATCGTTTGTCAAAATTGGCTTTTTTTTCCCTTGATGGACTGACAGCCAGTAAGGCAGCACAGATTTCTGTTACGTCACTTTGTTTCTGTTGAAGAGGACGCCACCTTAGTGATGTGGTTTATTTAGCTTTACAAACCAATGTTAAGATTCTATTGATTAAAATTACCATTCATACTTTTCTTCTTACTATTCCTTTCCAGGAAGCCTTGATTTTTTTTTTTTTTTTTTTTTTTTTAGTTTTTAATTGACATTTTGAGTCTAAACGTTAAATTTCAAATTATTTATAAACGATACCAGTTTTCTTTGTCCTGAGAAGGTAGCAAAGTCGTAACATTTTAAAATAAAATTAGTTATTTTGAAGAACAGTCTGCAGTAGAAACAGAAGAGATCTTTTGGCCACAAACCTCAGGCCACAGTGGAGGGAGGATAGTGGTATGGGCTGTTGCCTTTAAGGATTCACTTCTGCATGAAAACAAATACAAAGAGCTTCATCGTGTTACACTTAAAGTTCAGTTTTAATGTTTTGTGAAGGGACTCTAATGTTTTTGTAAAGCAAAAGATTGAAAAAGGTGAGTTATAGTCACAACTTTAGGATATTTATTTGTATTATGAGTAGACTATAAACTTCAGTAATCGTTTGCCAATTTGTTTTCATATCTACTATTAGAAAAAAAAAAGTATAACTTTTTTTTTTTTACCTTTAGAAAACTTCAAGTACACAAACGTTTTTTTTTTACTTTTTAAGTATGTACATTTATGTAAGGGTAACATTTTGTCAAACTACCACTGTAGACATTTTTGAGGGTAAAAAGTTGTGGTTTGAACTTTTTAGACAACCTTTAAAAAACAACCCAATGCAGTTTACCTAATGGATGTTCACACTGTTAAAAAACAGCGTTTTTGTTTATCAAATTCAATGTTTCTGTAAAAACTACTATAAACAGATTATTGCATTTATTCTTTAATGTGTTAGTGTGTACACTAAACTTAAATAAATTAAACTTAACCCTGTAAGTTTGATGATTCTGTTTGACAAGATCTTCCAGAGAAAAACCTCTTTCATGAAGCAGTTAAATTAATGACATTAATTTTTCATTCCAGTGTTGCAGCTGGTCAGAGAGGATCCGTTTTTATTTATTATCGAGTGGTAAAGTATACAAATCCCAAACTTCTTATGTAAATTCTGTTGTTAATGAGCTATGGAAGTATTTACGTAACCTCAGCTGTGCCAGTTTCCCATGCATGACCTCAATCTTCATTTCAAACCAACAGTGTGGGGGCTTCATATTGTTATCATGAATACATTTGTTGGTATTTAAACTGGCCAATTCCTTGTTGCTGCCCTTAAATTTACATGCAGCAGCTCTCTTACTTAAAATCTAGAGGAAAATGAAGCCGTAGCTACATGGTTCTCTTTGTCTGCAAGTGGATGTGTCGGCATGGAGTGGAGCAGGGAGCTCGTAGTCTCCTGATTTGTAGTTTGGATGTAACGACTCAATTTACCCTGGTTTGAATAAAACTCAATTCCTATCATACATTTCTTTATATGTTTCCATCATGAGAAAAAGTCTTTTTTTTTTCTGTTTTCAGATGTTCGTCACAGCAGATGTTGGTTTGTGGTTTTGAATTTGATGTTAATTCTTGGTCCAAAATAATTAAAAAATTGTTTATGATGAAAGAATCTGATGTCTGCATTTGGAGATTAAGAAAAAATAAAGAAAATTGCAGTAATTGATTCAGACAAGAGCAAAAACACGAAATCCAGCAGATCTGTGTAGATCATCATTCATGCAGGTAGATTCCATCCAAGTAGTTGGTAAAAAAAAACGTGAATAAAAAACCAAGTCCAGCTGATTGAATTTGATCTACTTCTGTATTTTGAAAAAAATCAGCAATAAAAAAAAACATCACAGATTTAATGTGGAGCCCCATAAACCTACAAGATTTGTGGTGTTTTAGGATTAAGCTGTAAAAATATTCAACTGTTTATCAGAAATATATATAATGTTTAATTTCCATAACTGTCTGGTCTAATTGAGAAACAGATTTTTACACTTCATTGTTACATGTGCACACATTTAAACTCAAATCTTCCTTCTAGACTATTGTGAGTGAAGGAAGGTCAACAGATTATGTGCTCACGCCATGTTGATGCAGGTCCACCCTATGGTGAGTACTGAATATTTTTTCATGTATTCACCATTTATGTTGTTCCATCAAAGAAAAAAAAAAGCATTTGGTGTTTGTGTTTTGTGCTAATATTAAAAACTGCTAATAAAAAGTCAAAAGCATTAACTTTATGACAGTCAAGTGACTTAAACCGTAAACAAGATTTGTTTTAACTCCAAATTAATCTGTCTAAAGAAAAGGAACCGATAAGGAAGCTGTAATTTATGTGTTTTTTGCTTAGATCTTTTTGCACGCCATACATTTTCTGCCATTCTAAGCTGGTGCTGAGTTAAGGTAGGATTGGAGTAAAAGTTGACCTCTGCTGTTAACAGTTAATCAAACCAAGAACGTTTAATTATTTCCAGACTGTGGAGAATGACTTTTAGTAAATTGGGTTGGAAGGGCGGGAAAATAAATATTAATCAGCCTTCGAAGAGGCTGCTGAAAGATACATTTACAGGACTTTTTTTTTTTTGTAAGGCATTTGCCTCATAGATTAACTGTATGAATGCAGAGTTTTAACCTTTTAGTTAGACAAAAGAAAGGTTGTCATGACAACTGAGCATCTGCTGAAGATAAGCAGGAATGCTCCAGTGAAAAAAGAAAAAAAATAAGCAGTGGAGTGCAGTTGGAATTGGTCGATTACTCATTGTGGATTTGTCTTTATGTGGTAATTCTGGATAAATGCCATCATTAATTAAAACTGTTGCTTTGTGTCATTGGTGAACTGTTGGTGTTCGTAAAAGAAAAAAGGAAATGTTGGACTCTAATTAAAGTTCAGAATCTGTGGTTAAGTTTATTCAAAATTTTATCAATAGATTTAACAAAAGCAGAAACCTTAAAAATACATTTTTGACTCCAGCTGCAAAAGTAAAATCCCTTTTTCCAACTGTCTTTCCAACTTTACAGAAAGCTTTTAACGTCATAGACTCTATACGATTTTCAGAAAATTCCTTTTGGTTTTTGGAATAGATGTCTTATCTCTTGAACAAATTAGGTTTAAAAGCTGCAACAGAAGCAAAACAGATTTTGACATTCAATTCTGGTTACACATAAAATCCCAATTATATAGATTTTTCTGTTAGTAAAATAAATGTTGGAAGTAAAATGCAGTTTGTCTCGTGTCTGAAAGATGCCAGCTCATTTCAGCTTGATGCACTGCTTCCAACAGCCCTCATTCATCATTTACCAATCACATCTGTTAGGATTTAAAATCAATAAAAGTCTTAACACACGCTGACATCTCCATGCAGATTTGTTTTCTCCATGTTTTATCCGTAAAGCTGGTCACATTAAAAACTGTCAAACCTAAAAGCATCTTTTGTCCCACAGGTTGCACTAATGGGCCAAACTGGAGTGAAAGTCCTTCCATGGAACACAGATGAGTGTGTGAGCATCACTGACATCTTTTGCACGTATGGACCCTGTTGGGTTGGTAATGTGTTTTTTTTTTTTTCTTTTTTTAATCGTGGCTTTACAACTGTTTACAACAGCTGTTTGTTCTTTAATAAAATGTATCTTTATTAAATGTTCTCCTGAAAGTCCCACTCCAATAATCTTTCAATCTCTTGTCAAAGTGTTCCCAGTGTTCTTTTAATTGAGTTTATGCAAAAAGAATGCAAAAAAAAAAAAAAATCTGTATCTTCTTCTTGGACAGAGCGGCAGGATTGACTTCCCATCTCTTTCTTACACGCTCTCCCGCTAGCTTACTGTCCCTCACAACCCCAACCTAACATTAGCAGCAACAAAAGTGTCGACCAATATCAGAGCTATCAAGCTGAACAGTTTTGCGCCAGATGCCATCTCAGACATGGAATACAAAGACATACATGGCTTTATTTGTTTGCAAGTGGATGCATCAGAATGGAGTGGAGCAGGGTGCTTGTGGCCCGTGGACTTCAGCTTCTATGTCCCAGCAACAGCCTTTCCCAACAGCTATTTTTTACCTGCTCCTGATTCACAACAATTTGAATAAAGAAAATGAGTTAATCTAAATTTTCTTTATAAATGTCCTCCATCATGAGAAAAATTCCACAAGAACATCAAAACCACTATTTTCACTGGAGTGGGTCTTTGAGATACCTATGAAGTTGTCTACTCAAGTGTTTTTCTTTATCTGTTTAAATAAAAAAAGAAACGTTTACATAATTTTAGCGAGAATTATTTTACATTTACTTGTTTATTCCTTCACTGTTTGAATCATTGTTTTTGTTTTTTCTCAGATTGTCAAATGAAAGTGGCTGGACTTGAATTGTTTTTGCACCTTTTGCATTCTGTGAAACTGCCTTGTCCTTCCACTAAGCTCCCCTCATTACCTCCAGTCAGCTCCTACAAATGAAAGGTGAGGCAATATAGCTGAGAGACAAACAGCTTCTTAGGTTTCTAGCTTCACTGAGCTCAGATTCAAAGCGGGCTGAACATGTTACTCGCCATTGACATCCAATCTTTTTTTTTTTTTTTTCCAGCTCCATAGCATGTTGTATAATTTGACAAAAGCTAAAATATGCTTGACTCCACCTTCTTATTATCCCCCTCAGCCAACGGTGTGTCTGCGGTCAGAGCTGCTCTTTCACACACCAACAAATGAAACAGCATCACGGTCCCTCTCTCCTCCTCCCCCTCTCCTCCAACTGCATCTTTTTTTCTGCCACGCTCCCGCTGAGCTGAATCCAGCAGCAGCACACTGAGGGAGGAAAGCGCTCTCAGTTTGGAGCGGATGATCATTTCTCCAGACTGAGCCAGGGTCAGGGTGGGAGAGATGGCTGAAAACTGCTGATGGGAGCTGCACCCTCAAAGCCAGCCTGCCAGTCACCTCTGATCACCAACGAAACATCAGAACTACAGTAAGTTAAAGAAATGATTGGATTTTAGTTATGCATTTGTGGCTAAAAGGACTCCTTTTAGAATAGCTAAAATGTTTATTGATAACTTTTATTCAATTAGATTGCTTCAATTGGAAACTTTACCTGCATGGAAGTTTGCTCTTCACACTGAAGACGGGATTTAGGGAGGAAAAATCAACAGATAAAGATAAAACAAAAGCTTCTGAGCTCTGAATGTTTAATTTATTTAAGGCAACAACATTTAAAAATATGTTGCAGTTTGAATAAAGATGTTTCTAAAAATGGCTTTAAGAACTGGACACAAATCAAAATCATACTTTAGACTGAATCTGTATTTCTGTAAAGGATAAAACTTATTCTTCATAGATATTAGTCAAAAATAGATGCTTTTCTGCTGTTTAATTATCCTCCTCCTGATAATGAACTTTTTAAACATCAAACATCTTATTTTATTGTGTTACTGCATTGTACATTTTACTCACACACCAAGATGCTTTCTAGAAATGCAAACATGCTCTGCATCTAAATTTCTAGTAAATGAAAATGATGCTGTGGTAGCTTTGTTTTCTGTAATAACAGTTAAGATCACTTGAATAATTTCCTGTCCTGTCGGGGCTGTGGGGTGCGTGAACAGGTGTGAAAATAGCACCTAAATCTGTTTTTATTGCCACCTAATTTGTGTGAAGCATTTGTGCTCCCTTTTGTTTTTTTTATATTTTCCTTATATTGTAATTAGCATATTCCTTAATAACAAACAGAAACAAGTGTTTACAAGGTTATCTCATCACCACCAACCCGTTTTCATTAGCAGCCCGAGTGTGAATGTCTGTTTCCTCCTCTGAAGCATCAGGCGCTCATCGTTTGGGATTGACTTCCAAAAGCTGCAGTGACTCATTTTAAATAAATGATAGCAGGGATGCCAATTTTTAAATAATGGATGTTTTTGGCTGATCGGGGAACAGTGCCTCTAGTCTGACATCTCCAAGTTTGACTCGGCGCTGAAATGAATCATTTGCTTCTTAATTAATCCTTGGGATGAGTAATTAATACACCGTCCACAGTTTTATAAGCTAACACCCAAAGTATGTCTTACCTGTTGTTAGGTTAATGAGCAACCTGTTAGTTGCATTACTTTATAAGTGTCTTAGTACGCATTACCATACGATGGATATGCATTTTATAATTATGCGCAAAGGGTAAAATATACATTATTAAGTGTTTTTTTTCTGAAAGATAGCCTCTTAAATTTACAGTTTGATGAAAAATGAAGACATTTACAAGTCAAAGTCATCCTTCACATTAAAAATGTGTCCCAAATGTTCCTGCAATGTTTATATGTAATATTTTGTGCATTTTTGCTTCATTAAAATCAAAGCTGATGGTTTGAGGGAGTGCCAATGGTAGAAACGCAGTATTTTTTCTTTTTTCTTTGCCGTGCATGATCTTAGCATAGAGCTGATTACACTGCAGCTGAAAATCAATCCTTCTTGCCTCTAAAGTATAATGAAATGAAAGAGTTATTGATGACCAGCTTGTTGTTAGCACTAAGGATAAAAAAAACTATAAAAGGGTTATATTTAAAAAAAAAAAAAAAAAGGAATAAAGTCCCCCTTTTTTCCCATAATCCTTTTTTTTCAATCGAATTGGGGGCAGACGAGGCCAAGAATGTAATAGACCTGTCAAATGCATCTGGAAAAGAGTGGAAGGAGCGATAAGATAAGAGTTGTGTTCTGAAGAGCAGCGGACTGTGCAAGGATGAAGTGTAAGTCCCATGCTCAGTCTTGACTTTGCTTTAAAACATGATCCCCCCCAAAGAAAATCAAAATATAAAACAGCATAAAACACAAACGGAAACAAATCCAGGGCTTAGTTTCTGTAGCATGTCCAGAAGAGGAAATTTGTGCAAAGAATCTTAAGCTCATTGCTTTTTTCCATCCATATTTTAATTTATTACTTTAAAAATTAAGCACAGTTATTTATTTATTTATTTATTTTGTTTTTACCTGCTTCAAATCTTGTCAGATTTAAAACAGCCATTTCTTCTCAGGTTTTGGTCTTCCAATATATGTTGCAACCACTAGTTCTTCCGGACCAAAAAAATTCAAATTTATAAAATCATCCCTAGAGGACTCTGCTCCGAAAAAGCAGCGATTGTGTTTTTATGAATTAAACATGCCAGATAACATGATGAGGCAGAAGCCTCAAGTACAACTCTATGATGTGCTGGTAATACATTAGCAGCACATTCCCCCTTTCTTTCTACTTCTGAGAGTTTTCTCACTTTTAGCTCTTTCCTTGAGCCTGTGCATGTGTCGACCTGCTCCTTTTCTGCTGGTTTACATCGCACATACTTGAAAAGATGATGACATAAGTGTCTCCTTCAAGTGTGTGAAAATGCATCTGTAAAAGTTGTTAATCATCAATACTTAATAAAGGATTATTCATTGGATCTTGTCTAAATGAATGCTGCTGTCCTTGCGGATGCAGCTGAGGCTTATTGGAGAGCAATTTTTCTTTTTAGTTTCCTGAGACTTTTAGAGCACAAGCTGTAATATTTTCATCTAATTGTTTAGCTTTACTCTGCTAAAATAAATAGCTCAAAAACAGGAAAAGAACTCAAATTTTAAGAAGAAAATTAATAGACAGCAGTAACATTTTCTGTCTGTGCTGCAAGGAATTTTTACTTAAGAAATATAATATAATGATATATTACAATCTAGAAATAAAGATAACCACAAGTGTTCAAAAAAGAAAAAAAAAACATGCTAAAAAAGCTGAATGTTGGATAAAATTACTTAAAATTTAGTGTCATACAGCCTACTAAGAGGTATTTTTTGCTTCTTCTAAGCAAATGGTTTGTATTTTTTGACTTTTACATACTTAATTTTAAATAAAAAAAGCAAAAAAAAAAAAAATAGGTGGACTCATTTTAGAACAAAATGTGAACAAAATGATAATATAATCTAAGTGCTAATTGGTCAATCTTCATAAATCCTCATAAAATCTCAAATGGAGCACTTATTCTTAGAAATTAAATCTAAATGTTTACTTCCAAAATAACGACAATGAATGCTAGTCTCTTGTCGACGTGTATTGAACAACATTTTTAAAATGTAATCAAAAATTACAGTTCCAATCAAGTTTTTTTGTCTTAAATCAAACATTTTTATTGTCAGGAGTATGGAGCAAAACCGTTTTGATTTATTTTGATGATATTTTCCTTTTTTCTAGATCCTAACTCAGGGCTGGCCAACACTGGTCCTCAAGAGCCACACTCCTTCCTGGTTGCCAGCTCTTCTCGATCAACTTTCTGCTGATGGGCTGACTTAAGTAATTCAACATCCTGATTGACTGATTTGCCAGCCCTGTCCTAACTCTTAATGAGACAAAAAGTTTTCAACAGTGCTGGGATAAGTGCAGATTAAAGATAAGATAAAACACCTTAAAACTGGGTGAAATATCTTGAAAGTCTGAAAACAAGGTTTTAACTACTTGCTAACATCAAATAATTTTCAGCTAGGAACTTACTTTTGTCGAGTTTACTGTTTTTTCTTTTTCATTTTATACAACTAAGTAGCTGCTGGAAATATTTTTTTTCAGTAAAAAGGCTCCTTGTGAGGCATGTGAAAAGCCTTGTTTTCCATCCTTGGTGGTTCTGTTATTACCAGCAACCCCGGTAAAACATGTTTCAGATTCCAGAGCTGAATGAGCTGCAGACCAAAGCTGAAACCTGACAGAATTTCTACACTGATGTTTAATAGATACAGGCTTAAAAGTTTGGGTGTTCCTGTGTAAAATCGTGGTAATAAAGAATAGAAAAGAGAATATTTCAATATTTTAGAAAACTTTTTTCACTTGAAAGTTATAGAAAATAGAAATATCTTCAGAGAAAATCAACTCTCCTGCTTAATTATTACTGACCCCCATAAAAACTTGTAGGAGATAAAACTTATTTTATAAAATATAAATAACTACTTTCACTAATCTTCAAGACTCAAATTGATGTCCGCATAGATATGAAATGATAATGAAGCATGTACCTTTTTTTTTTTTTCCAGCAGGTCTCATTATGTAATTAGACAATTGCAGTTAAGTTGAGTGATGGAGGTGAAGTTAAGGATACAAACATTAAATTTTTTAAGAACTTCAACAATTTTCTTTTTTAAATTGTAGTTTATTATAGTAGATCCTCCTTAAATGTGACCTTTACAAAAGGAAGAAAGCATAACCTTCAAGAGAGAGCATTACTTGTTCATTTGACAAATCGTTTTTTGTATTTTATAAATTTGATTTTTGATTTGAAATGGTTTATTTCAAGCAATCAAGGCAAGAAATAGTGCATATAAACAGTGCAATAAACCTTAGTGTGTTTGTATGCATGCATGCACATTCAAATAATTTTGTGTTATAACTGTTGTCTGTTGTGTAAAAAATATAGATGTTACTTAGAAAGAAACAATTTCTTTTAGCCGTTAGCATAAAACAGTTTATCCTTCATATCAAAGCAAATCTTGCAGAAATATGTTTGCTGACTTTATCAAGCTCTAAATGTGTCCAGTGTTCTTTTTTTAAATAGAATAAGATGTCCACATCTGCAAAGATCTGCTTTATTTTTGCATTAAGACTGTCCTCCAGTTGGTAATTTACAGGGACGAAAACAAATTTGCCACAAAGTTAAGTTAAGTTAAACATAAGCAAACTGCTTGATATAAAACTGAGGGAAAATGTAGCTCAATATTCTAAATTAAAAACAAACAGAACCTCCAAAGGTTCTAAAGTTGAAAGGAAACTGAAAGTAGGGGAGGTAGATGTGGATTTAGGTGAGACTCAAACAAAACAAAACCATCAAAAAACAAAAAGTTGCCAGCATTTTAGGATTTACTCACATTTTTCAAGCAATATAATTCAGCTCTGTGGGAGATGCAGATAAGGCTTGTTAAGTTAGGTTGTTTATTCTACAAAACCCTAAAGCTTTGCATGACACCGTGCCAGAAAATTTGAAGAACTGACTGCCTGTTTTTGCTTTAGAAAAAGGCTGCATTTCTTTGAGGCAGTCCCACTTAAAGTCAGAGATTAGCCACTAGGTGTTTTGAAAAATAATTGTTCGGGTGAAAAACTGAAAAACAAACTCACCGCCATAGTATGAATGGATTCTGTGAAGTTTTGTCTGCCTTTGCCGGATGGGTTGAAACCTGTAGACTTACAAGGATAAAGTGCTGGTCGACACGGCGAAAAAATGTTTAGTTTGAGGCATGAATAGCGATGCATGTTTAACAAATGGTAGCGATGCTTATGGTTGGAGTTGGCTTTTGAGTTAGGATCATCGACTATACATGATAACTGGACTGAGTGACTCCTCCCCTCTTACATTTCAAACAAGAAGCACCCACTGGCTCCAAGAAGCCAAAATCCCATAGAATTCTATTGAGAAAAAAGCAGCTTTTATTCAGTAAGTATATTTGTCAGAAGAACAATTCTTGCTATGAAATCTGTTTTTGCTAGTCCAAGTTTTTTTTCATTATATTTTTTTCTGCAGTGCAAGTTATTCAAGTTAACTTTCCAATCAGATGCCTCAATAAAAGCATGCAATATCTGCTGGCCTCCAGGTCAAATGTTAGAAACGTTTTTTTGACAGATTCTCCCAAACCAACTTTCAAGTGGTACGGGGGTGTGGACTTCCAACAAGCTCACTCCTGATTGGCGAGAGTGGTTGCTAAAGAAACAATGACTCAGACCGACTCGGACCAATTGCTGCTTACTGACAATGTCTGGCTCCAACATGGCGGGGTTCATATTCTGGACAAATGGCGTCTGAATTGACTTTATTTTGCTGTAGCCAGAAGTAAGCCATTTTCTATATGGATGATGTCACACCCACTCAGTCCAGTTCTCACATACAGACAATGGTTAGGATGCACATGTATATGAATAATCGTTTAAGGTACTTTCAGGTGCTCATTTGTGGACGCAAATTCAAAAAAGCACCAAAAGTGGGTTCCTGAATGAGCATTTAGCCCATCATTTTCTCACTCGACAAGCAATTAGGGGATTTTTCTTTTCCTACTCTTTGCTAGCACATGTCACCTACCACCTACAGTTGGAAGAGGCTTGGTGCTATCTATCGAAGTGGTGCAAATCTTGCAAATCTTACTCCAGACTTTTTATTTCACTGCTCGACTTGATGTCGTGTAATTCTGGCCAGGCAAAAACTGAAATTATACATTTTTAGGTCATGATCAAATTTTCAACGGTTGGCACTACCATACATAACTACCAAATCATAGTCCCTGATTGTTCAGAGTTTGACCTGGTTTAGCCTTCCATGCGCTGCCATTGAACGCGTGTTTGAGCCCAAAAATAGCCGTAGAAACTTGTGTATCTACACATGAATCCAACACTTCATGTGTTCATATACGTGCGTTTACTTAGACTTTTCATTGGAAATGACCAATGTGTTGAGAGTCTGTTGTGATGCTTCTGTTGGGCTTTGGTTTCTCAAACTTAAACGACTTGTAATACTTTATAGAGAATTGCAACATACTGACTTCCGATCTGAGTCCACTTAAATTAAATTGCAACCAGATCAGTTAACCAAGTAGCCACCTTGTCACACAAGAAAAACAATCCCTATTTAATTCAATGTAAACAGTCTAATTTTACTGTATTTCAATGTCTGTGACGATTTATTTGGGGATAAAAACAATTTTAGCTTTTAAATAAAACGGTTCTCTTGATTAATTTGTGGTAGTCAAATCCTCATCTTTTCAATGGAATCACACAGTGTTCCATTTTGGAAAAAGTCTGAAAAACTGCTTTTAAATTAGACACATACAATCTAACCAGTGGCGTCACCCGACACTCCATCTCTTCATGTGGTCATTGGTCATGGACTACTGACAGCTTTTTACCCACAAAAAGCCAAAACACTCATTATGTGGCCTCAACTCGGGTAAGTCATGGACTGATCTTGTTCCTCAAGTTAGCCGTGGGTCAAAACTGATTTATTGGTTGACTGGGTTCTCTGCACTCTTCTTTTACTGCGTTTTTGTAATCCTTTTTGAAAATAGAACAGTTTGAGTTTGCATTTTAAGTTCTGTATGAAGTTGAACTGTCCCTACTGTGCTAACTAGACTGTCACATTCAAAGGCTGGAACAAATTAAATTGAGTGATTCCACCAGCCTAAACAGTTATCCGCTTTTGTTATATTTTACTCTGCTTTAGCCTCTACAAAACTCCAATAGAACCCTGTTTTCTCTTAGTTTTTCATTTTTAAAATTAGTTTTTAAAAGCTCACGTTGGGAAATATAGACCTCCAATAGAGATGTATGGTCTCATCAACACAAGGGCAAAGCTAAACTCTCACATGAATCTTAAAATATGATAACTGAGTGATTGTGATTGGGTATGTTGTCCATGAATACAGGGTTACATCAAGACATTGTGAGTCATACTTCACCACAAAATCTGCTATTAGTTATGCTTTCAAAGTCTCTTCCTGTCAAGATTTTCAAATCTTTGCATCAGACCAAATATCTTTCTTAACAGAAAAGATCAAACACCAAAGTAAACTGTCTAAAGGTGCTCCATTCATTTGAGTCAAATAGAAATGTCTGTGTTTACATGTGAAACATCACAGAAATCTCTTGTTTCTGCACAAAATGTGTAGTTTTAAGCTCTCAGGTCATTGTTCTGACCGTGACAGATCAGTCTTTGCAGCGGTGCAGTGTTCAAAACTTTGATCTCAGTTTTTCTGTCGCAGGCTCTTTTCGTCTGCAACTTTCATGCACTGCCTTTGTGGTAACAAACACGGCTAAACACAGCAGGAGGTCCGACATAGTTCCCCATCCACTGCACTGAAATCTTTAGCATTTGTCAGCTGTTCTCTCTAAGCAAATCAGAAATGGCTGCTGTTTTATTTTTTGTTTTTTTTCAGTGGAAAATAAGTTGCCCCCCAAACAGATATTTTTGATTTTAGGTTTTGTGCTTCTTTAAACAAAGCGAAGTATTTGAGTTTCAAGTTGAGCCGCTCTCGGCAAAGGATGAGCCAGTCTCTTGGAAAAGCTCCTTTTTCCTTTTCCTTATTACCAACTGCAGCTTTTTCGCAGGAGCGCACTGCTACCGTCTGGTATTAGCTAATAGCTTTTTCCATGTCTGACTGCCTGTCTTTGGGGCATCTCTGCCTTTGATGTTCTTGAGTTCATTTATGACCGGGTTTTTCTGTGTCTTCTTCTGTCAGGTATTGGGAGAGAAGCTTACACACAGGACTGAATTGAAAAAAAAAGAACTTTTTTATCAACAGTAATCAAAAAAACGTTTATTTGTTTTATCATTGGCTGTTTAAAAGAACTTGACTTAAATAAAGTCAGTGCTGTCACCATTTTATCACGATACGTACCCGGGCATGTTGGAGCCAGGCGTTGTCAGGAAGCAGCGATTGGTCCAAGTCTAGTTATTGTTTGTATAGCAAACATATTATATGACTGGCCAGTTTATAACTTGAAAAACTTACACTGCAGAAAAAAACATTAAAAAAAGGAAAGCAAGAATGGTTATTTTGACAGATATAATGACAGAGTAACAGCTGTTTATTTCTTCATCGAAATCTCTGGGATTTTCTTGGAGCCAGCGAGTACTTCCTGTTTAAAACGCCTGGGCGGAGGGGGTCACTCCCATATACTTCCCATATACTGTGAATGTTTTTTATAGAGGGCTTTGTAAAAAGAAAAAAGTTACAGTATAATCATCATTTCTCATTGTTAAAGAAAAAAGAACTCATATTTTAATTTATTTTAATAAAGATTTCTCAAATAATTATTCCCCAATAAAGACAATGATTAGTGCAAATAAAGCTCATTCATTGGTTTGTGAATGTAAAGAGCAAACACTGTAGCTATAAGTATGTGGTGATCTCTGGTCCCAGGTGAGCGCCATTCCTGCCGCCTCCCCCTCTAACAATCATTCTGGTCTCTTTCTACACTAAAGTCTCTGTGGTGCTCTCCATTAACTCTTCAAGTTGACTCTTCTGTGTCCTGAAGTTGATTTCTAACTGAGTGGAAGTGATGTACCTGTAATTTATATGAGCTTAAATAGAGGAGAATGTTTATTAATCTTGTAATGTTATCACACTTTGATAAGTTCACAGCGCAGATAACAGAAACATAACCTCTGGTTTAGTTTAATTGACCCATCGCATCTGTTTCCTTCTAAATCCTTGATGTGACATGCAGTGTACTCTTGTGATGTCCAGACTGGATATCTCACCAGCACAAATGGAGATCCTGCACATGGGTGAAGGTATTGGTGCTGCTTGGGGGCAGCAGGTTCCAGTATTTTACTCTCAGCTTTTTTATGCACCTTGCATACTGTAATAAACACACACAACTTGTCTTCTCTATAATTTTATTTCCACAGCAGAAAAAAAATGAAATAAATGTTTGACTTCATGCAGCTTTTGAACTTCATTTCTTCAGTAGAAAATCATAAACTCAAACCAAAGAAACCGCTCAGAGAATAACTAAATTTTCCAAGCATCATGGGTTTCTTTAAAGATTATGTATTTTTGCTTGGATGTAGATAATCCATTCTTTCCGCCTCACTTCTAAATGACCTCCTATCACCCACAACAGGTGTTATGGGCAGTTAGCGCATTAGAGCACCTGCTGTCTCATTTTCCATTGGTGGGGAGGATCTCTATCCTAAAGATGTCTCTAAAATGAAATTAAATCAACCTTTTACTGGCGCCGGCGGTCATGAACTGGTGGATTAGAGCACAGCTGAGCACTAATCTCCTCCGGGGACAGTTTACAGAGCCGCTTACAGGCAACTGCCAATAATAAAAACATCCATGTCATTAAAAATTAAAGCTTGTGTGCAAAAAGAAAAAGTCACAGAAAATTGGATAAAAACACTGGTCTTGAATATGAGGTTAGGCTTAAGTTTTATAGAGAAATGCCACTAAGACAGTTTACACTGACTTTGTGGCAACGTAACCTTCAATAGTGAAAAAAATGAAAAGGAAACCTGGCTGCTGGCCGTCTAAGCAACACAGCTATTCATAATGGTTAGCCGATGTGCTTCTGTTTTCTTTTTATCTTTTTATAATTTTGTTTTGCATTCAAAGCTTTTTTGGTGCTCTTTTTTTCTTCACATTTCTGTTTAGTATCTCTCTCTATATATATACTCCAGATAATTAAAAACCAGTGGCTTACATTTATAATAATTATATAAAAAAGCAAGTTTCACTTGTGCTGATCCAGGATAAAAAGCCATCTGGCTTGTTTATTGTGCTCATTTCAAAGAAAAGCCTGTTAGGTTGGAGAGGCACTTCTGAGCACATGGCACAACTATTGTGCACATCTGTGAAAGTGTCATCAAAACCTGTTTTTGGCCTTCGGCATGAAAAAATTGTCATACAACGTATGACAATCACACCACTACATGTTATGTAGTGGTGTGGGGAGGTTGGGCCCAAAGAAAATTTGTGGCTGCACATCTGACTGTTCTTCTTGTGAAAAGATTGAGTTTAGCACAAATCAATATTTTTTTTTAAATACAAAACATATAACATTTTCAGTAATTTGTGACTTACGGACAAAAAAATATGAAATTGTTATGTATGTAAAAATATCTGTTTTTGGATCTTTTTAAAAAAATTAATAATCAAATGTTGTGCACTAAATATAAAAGCATTTAATAGGACAACATATATTATTAAATAATTATAATAATAATGATAAATATTTCAGCTGAAAATTGTGTTATTTTGATGATTTTTGGATAATTATGATTGAAACTTTATTAGAAACATAAAATTTAGCATCATAAAAAGTAAATGAGCCCAAATGTCATGCTTCCCAAAACTATGTATAGTTTCTGTTTGCCCTATTTGTTATTTGGACCTTAATTGATTTTGCATGAATTAGTAGTAATGAATAGCTTGAAGTGATCGAAGTTCAAGTTGCTTTGACAGATTTCTTCAAGTTGTCTGTATAGTTGTTGTTTCTCAACTTACCTATGAGAACGGCTCATAGATTCTCTATTGGGTTCAGGTTAGGTGAGTTTGCTGGTCCTTTAAAAACAGCATCAAATAATTGAAGCAGCTTTTGGTACTTTTGACAGAATGGGTAACTTCTGTCAGAAAATAAAACCAGCTTCTTTGTACAACTTGTCAGCAGATGGGAACACATCATTTTCTATCATTTTCTGGTAGACGGCTGTATTGACTGAGAAAATTTCACACTTCACTTGAGGCAAAGTGAATTTTGTGCCTGTGACTTTGAGTCCCAAAAGAAGTGCAAAAAATAATTTTATTCTGTCCAGTTCTTTCTCTCCTTCGCCCAGGAGCGATTCTCTGGCTTCGCATGAGGAATGTGACATTTATAGCCCATATTCATCTATGTGTGGTGGTTGTAAGCCTTGTGATATTTCCCCCAAATTCTTGACTGGATTTTACTTAACAAGCCTCTCAAGGCTTTAGTTATCTCTGGTTGCTGGTACTTTTCCTACCGAACGTGTTAATTCCACTCAATTTTAGGTTAAAATGTCCCACATTACAAATCTTCAAGACTCGCGTCAAACATTAATTGAAAGCAAACTTTCAAACTTTTATTGTGATGTAATGTCGTATCCAGTGTAAGATTATGCTCTTTTTTTGTCTCATCTAGTAATTGATGTTTTTTTTTAATGGGCATTATTGTGTTCCTTGTGTGCTGCAAGGATTAGGTTCTAAAAATAAGGGAAGTCTGTGATTCGTTTAAATTAAAAACGTGTCAGTAGGAGCCAGATCTGTTGACGCTGAAGCCATTTTTCTCACAAGAACGGGAGCACATTCCTCTTTCAGAAATGATGACACTCGGTCTCTTTGATAAACTCCTACAGTTACGAGGGGAACGAAAAACTGTAAATAGGTTTTTACGAGTCTCATGGGCCCCTCCAGTGACAGCAAGACCTGTGATCAGAATAGAAACCCCATAGAATTATTGCTACTAGATTTTTCCAGCGAAACAGTTTTTTTTTTTTTTTTTTTTTTATGATTTCATGGTCTTCACTGCTCAAAAAGGAATAATAAAACAGGAGAAGTTCTTGCCTCCACTTTAGATTGCCCAGAGTTTCTTGAAAATGTGAGAAAATTGCTCATATCTTTACCCTTTATATTGTCTTTCAAAGTTGAGGCCATTTAAAGTTACATTTCTAGTTTAACAACGACCTTTTCTCTACTTTTGTTCACTGAAACAACACAGTGCCTGTTTTTTTTTTTTTTTTTTTCAGAAGACCAGGTCATGAGAAATCGTGTGGTCATTATTTTTCACTTCCTCTCTCCCGTGTCCTTGTTTTCCAGCCTGACCATGCTCGCCGGGGAGAGATCATGACTTCACTGAATGACTCCGACGACATGGCCTCCCTGTCCTTCCCCATCTCCTCCCTTGAGAAAAATGTTTCCTTCTCTGTCTCCCATGACCCCTCATCCTCCCCCGTGTCCTTCCCCACCTTGTCTTCCACCTTGCTGCCCTCCTCCAACTGCACCAGCTTGGCATCGCCCTCCTCTCCCCCGTACAACTTTTATGCCGTGCTGCTGGTTCTCCTGATCTTCTGCGTGGTGTTCGGTAACGTGCTGGTCTGCATAGCCGTGTCACGGGAGCGCGCCCTGCAGACGACCACCAACTATCTCATCGTCTCCCTTGCTGTGTCCGACCTGCTGCTGGCCACCCTGGTCATGCCCTGGGGCGTCTACCTGGAGGTGTCATCTCTGTGGTTTTCTTAGTCGTTTTTGTTTCATTGCAGAAGGAGGCTGAACTTAAAGTAAAGGGAGCTGAAAGTAGACGTTTCTCCCAAAGTTTGTGACATTAAGAGCATGAGGGGATTAAAAACAACCTAACTATATCGTTACTTTGCACCTGCTTTTACTGAAAATACATTTATTTTGCAAAGTTTAAAGGGTGTGTTTTGACAAAAACAATCCATAGCTTAATCCGGAATTAGAATAGAGACTTGTCATAATATTTTGTACTGTTAAAAAAGCACATAATGCCATTTTTATAAAAAAAAGTTATGAACAATGTTGGACCTTTTATAAATTGATTTGTTTTTTCTTTGTATTTCATTTTCTCTGCTGCACCCCCTTAATTTCTTTTTGATTTGTTTTAATTTAAGATAAAAAGGAACATGTTTCCAATTTTGGGGAAAGTGAACATTATTATTTTTTTTATCATGTTTCTGAAATGAAATATCTGTTTTTTTAAAGTCTCAATCAAGTGATGAGTGACTGTAGCTGGAATTTTAGTTAGTAAAATAAAAGGAATCACTAAGTTTGCTTGTTACCATGTATAAAGAAGACTCATTTAAAAAAAGAAAAAGAATTATGTCTGAAGTAAAACAAGCATGATGGCCAAACTTTTGCAAAAAGTGTAATTAAAGATGGAAATTGTTTCTATTACGCAGGAATCACCTTCATAATACATGTTTCTAATATCTTGCAGGATATTTTGGTTAAATGAACACAGATTGAGGGGGGGAAAAAAGAAGGTTGTTTATTTTTTTTTAATGTGATAAATGAGTTTTTTTTTTTTTTTTTTTTAACCTTCTGAAGGTTGTGGGAGAATGGCACTTCAGTCTCATCCACTGTGACATCCTGCTCACCTTGGACGTCATGATGTGCACTGCCAGCATCCTCAACCTGTGTGCCATCAGCATTGACAGGTAGATTCATCCTCCACTTTAAATTGGGAACCATTCAGGTTCATATTTCTGTCTTCCTACTATCGAAACTTCTAAAAATGTAGCATTTTATTCAAACATATATCGTTTCAATGATTCAAAACGTTGCAATGTGCTTCATCATATTGTCCTGCAACCCATATTCTTCACTATCGATTCTCTAGTGTTTTTTTTTTTTTTTTTTAATGGAAAACAGTATTTTTCCAAGATGGAAAAACAACAATCTAAGTGTAAATTAGGGGAGAAAAATGCAAACAAAGAAATCTTATTGGCAGATTAAAATCTAACATGCATGTATTGTGCTTTTTGATTTTTGTTTACTCTAAATCTAATAATTATACATTTCTTGAGCTGCTGAGGATGCGTAGTGTCATACAGCAACCATGATTTTATCTGGGAACTGAGAAACAAGCTACAAGAAGATGCAAATAAATGGATGCAAACAAATAGAAAAGAAAAAAAAAACGTCTGAAGATGTTTCCACTTGAACAGAAGATCAGAACCTCTCTGCTAAAAGTTTGAGGAAAATCAGTGTCTCTTTTTATGCAGCTATTTGTCCTGGACACCCTTTTTTTAGGATTGGTCATCAACCTCAGTGTCTCCTCACCAATCCGGTGGGAGGTGAGGGGACGCCCAGCAGGCAGGTCATCTGCAGCTGTGTGCTAATTCCTCTGACAGAGAGACACATTCAGGCCACATTAGTTAGGAATTGTGTAATGCAGTGCACTAAGAACAGGGTCTTTATTAATTTATCATAGCAATCCAGAGAAAATTAGGACATTTGTAAGTCATGAACAGAAAAAGACCAATATATCCAAAAAAAGACGACATGGAATGGCTAAACCTCGAGTTAAAGTTAAAGTCTACTCAGTCTTATATGGCTCTTGCAAACCCAATAAGGGTTATTTATTTTATCCCACTGCTAATATCGATACATTCATGCACGAGATTACTTACAGTGTCAGTTTGTGAAGTGTCCACAAAGCTGATCTAACAGATGTTTTCTATAGTAAAGTCACTAAACATCTCACATTCATTTCTTCGTCATTTCAGTAACTAGCTATGATTATTGAGTTATTTTCATACTTCTGCTCATCATAATAATTTTGGCTTGCATATAAAATATTGCGGGGCGGGTTGCTCTACACAAACAGTCCCATCCACAACTCAGAGGCGAGTTTCTAATGAACTACAGTCGCTCTGCATGTTGTAGAAAACAACACTGTTTAAAAAAATTGGCTAAAAAAGGCATAAGGCAACGCTTTGAAAATAGATCACAAGATGATAGGAATGAAACGTCAAGCTTACTCATATCAATTTTGAAAAATTTGAGGTAAGCAAAATACCTAGGTGTTGAAGAAATCTGCCCTGATCTGTCAGGAAAATGATTCACAGGGTAAAGACCCTTCACTTTGGCTAAAATACCTGTTTACCTGCAAGAAAGTGGGATTGTTTTAAGAAGGACAATAATAAAGCACTTTACAAAACAGACTGAGTCATCCACCACGGTGTCATAAAAACCTTATTATTTTGTACATATTTTTTTCTTAAGAAAACAACTCTTCTGTGCTTCATGTGGTGTAATTTCAATCAGGGGAAAAGAACAGTAGCATGATTTGTTTGATATAATCAGTGTTTTTCAGTTACTCCAAATAACCTTTTGAGAATATCTTTGTAATCCACATCAGCTGCTGCCAACATCATCAGCTCAGGTGTTGCCAAGCTATAAACACTAAGTCCTAAAGCACACATAGCAATCGCTGGAAGTTACTGAGACTCCTCTGAAGTTCTTTAAAAGGATTTGTAGCAATGTTTCAAATGTTGCTATGGAAAAATGGGCAAAATGTTGTGAACATAGTTGCTACCAGGAGAACCCTATTTAGATTTAGAGTTATTTAACTTTCCCTAAATCAGTAGTTTTCCCTTTAAACTCTGGACTTTTGCAAGCAAAATGCAATTCTTACAAAATTCCAGATAAAATACAAAGCTGCAGTTTCTGGGAAGACTCATTTCCTGTGTTCTCTCTTAAGAGCTCTTGAGTATCTTGGTCTGTGACCCTCCAGCAGATGCTGGGATTACCAGCATCTGCAGTTCAGTTTACCTTCGCTTGCGTCCATAGCAAATGACCGCAGCTGGTTTTGATGTCTGCGGGTTTTGTATCCTTCTGGCTTGTCGGTTTGAGTGGAGCCTGAAAATGTATGTGTCAAGCTTTCCTTTCAAATATGTGAAAGCATGACGTGCGTCTCTGAGGATGCGCTATCATTTGATGCTAAAATGTGAGCAGCATGAGATCTGGAAAAACAGACGGCAACATGACGCCTGCGGTGTGTGATATACCTGTGTGCATCCATCGTTACAGATACACAGCAGTGGCCATGCCGTTGCTCTACAACACCAGATACAGCTCCAGGAGGAGGGTGGCCGTCATGATTGCTGTGGTCTGGTTCCTCTCTTTTGCCATCTCCTGCCCTTTATTGTTCGGTCTGAACAACACTGGTAACAACCCTCTTTACTTTTGTACTGTTTTTTTTTCCTGTTAAAGTTGAAATCTGATGTCAGAATCAGAAATAATCATCAGTTTTGGACAAACCAGAAGTGTCGATGTTTAGTTTCACAATCCATTCAGAAACTATGGAAATTATTTAAGGTTGTTTATTTTAAAATGAACTATTGGTTTATAAATTATTTATATTTAACCACAAATAAACGATTGAATTATTTATGGATTATTAATTTATCGTTTCTAATCATTAAGATAATTATTTTTTCTAAAAATAAAATAGTTTATCACTATTGACTTCCTTTCGAAATAAAAGACACCCTGAACCATAAAGGATCATCTCAATGCAGCTAATGTAGTGGTAGGTAGTGGGATGTCCACAGTGACCATATTTTAAGGACCATTTGACGCACTTAGAATACTCAAACTTTGTTCAATATAAGACAGTCCTCCTTATAATTCAATGTTGCTTCAGTAAAAATTCTGCTTGGTGACCTCAATTAGATTTTCTGTGCTGCACGGTACTCAAAAAACTATCAAAATGTTCGACTTTGGTAAACTTTGAAGCCTTGATTGTTGGAGCATTTTGGGTACTGTGGTCAGGAGTATGGTGGAGTGATTATTTAACTTTTTGTGAATGAGTTGAATATAGTTTTACTTATCTAGATTTTATTTTGCTTGATGCACCGTAAAATCAGAAAAAAAAGTTCATTTTCTTTAAATTAAAAGCAGTACCTTTCAAACTGCTTATTATGTTAACTCTAATGGAAGTGATTGTGGTCTATTCAGATTTGTTCTTATTGCTGTTAAATTGCAGGCGTCTATTTTAGCTAAGGTTTAAAGATCCATCCCAATGAAAGGTGTGTAAACAGAGAGCTCTCAGTTACAGGTAGAGAAGAGGAGGTTTCTCCCCCACAACTCAGAAGCAAATTTCTAATGAATTACTGCTGCTGCTCTGCAGAAACTGTGAAGAAAACGACACAGGTTTTATAAATTTGGCTAAAAATGGCATAAGCATAATTAAAAGACCACTGGCGACACTTTTGAAGTAGCTCAAAAGATCAGAGTGGAAGGAGTGGAAGCTCAAAAGGAAGGAGTCTCTAACACAAAACTTAAATACTTGTATTCAAAATACTAGCCTTTATATTCTTTTCTCTTTGCTTTGGATTTGTACCAAGACGGCTGTCGAGTACAAAACCAAATTCACCTTTTCCTTCTGAGGCAAACAGTGTGGTTTATAGTTATGCAGAGCAATATGCTCTACACTATTCTGTCAGACCCTGCAAAAGTAATTTAGTTTTGTATAAAATCTAATATTCTCAGCTCAGTTAAGACACTGAAATTAATTGGGTTACAACAGAAATGCTGCTCTTATGAAGCTGTTTGGTCTAAAATAATGTGTTTTTAATGTGATGCAAATGGAAAAACGATGAAGAAAAACTTTAGTAATTTTCATTTTCCTACTATTACTGCAAATATAATTTAAAAATATATAATTGGATTGTGAATTTCAATGTGCAGAGAGCCTGAATAAAAACAGTGATGTTTGCAGTTTTGTTGGAGTTTCTTGGGGGGATAACAGTCTAAACTAGCAATAATAAAAAATATTCTGGGACTTAAAGGCCAATAACTAAAAAAATTACTGCACAAAATCACGCATGAAATAAAAGTCTTGGACATTTTAAAAGTAGAGTTGCAGAGTTAACAAGAAATAACAAAAAGAACAATGTGTGAAGTGACAACAACAACAACATGGATGTGAGGCAGACATCAAATACAACATAAATGAAGTCTTCCAAGACAGCTCTCCAACCAATCAACCATAGGATGACTGACTTTTGCTTAAACCAGAGTGAATGTACACTCCTGTTTACAGTTTATTCAATGTCAGACAGATTTAGAGCTTTGTGTGTTTGAACATACACATTACTTCAGTAAATCCCTGCAAACCGCAGAACCTCCCCCACATAACAAATCCCAGTTTATCCCCACAACACATGGCTGTCTTCACAGTTTTACAAAAAGGTCCCCCTCCTTTAGGTCGAATTATAATATTTTGAACTGTTAAATAATTATTCAAATGTACTTATCAAATAGACATGTATGTTTATTCAAACATTAAATATGTGTTGGACCATTCATGTATGCATCCCCTTTGGTTTGCACAACAGCTGTCATACAGCCTGTCAACACACCAACAATGTTCTGCAATGGAAACATAAGCTCACATTCTCAGTTTTTACTAAATAAATTATTGCCACAATCCAAATCTCAACCTTTTATCTTCAATTTCTTCAATATTCTTCAGTTCTTTCAGATCCAGCATTTACTGTATAGAAGCCATTTGGTGATAAATAAGATCTATGTCAGTGTACAACCAAATGTTTGGGTTCCACTTTATTTTTAAAAATCTGATTTGGTTTTTCAGATCAATTGCAAAAGAGCATCTTTTGCCTCCACTTTTGCCTCCACTTCTTCAGTATCATGATAAGAACTATGTCTTAAATTGATCTCTAATTTGAGATTTAAAAAAAAGAAATCCTTGCCAATCTCATACTTAACAATTAAGTGTCTTACTTCAGTAATTTGCTCTTGTGAAAGGAGGGAGATTATACTCTTTGAAATAATTGGACACATAAGCCTTAATTAGATTGTGGTGTCACGAAGCAGAATGAGCAGTTCTCAGTAGACAGTGTTGGGTAGGACTACGTGTACCGGCAGTATATATTTAGACTAAAAACACAACTTTTTTCCTTTACTTTATTTAATGCCGTTGCAATTTAATAGAAAGCCATACAGTAACATATGCTTTTTTTTTTTTGTAATCCTTAGGTTAATTTTTTGCATTAGGTTTTGTCTTCTCATCTTCATTAGAATAGGAAATCAGTTTTCTATCTGTTACTTTACTATAAAGCTGACTCGCATCAACCAGTACACGAAGAGTTTTCTACAATTCTCACAGTTAAAGTGGGCGTGTCAGTCATGGAAACGCAATATTCCGTTTTATTTACGCAGATTTCACTGAAATGCCAACAACCAGTGGAGGGCAGCAGTATGCATGTTCTGCTCCCACACTTCCTTTTCCCACAATGAGGAAATGACAGGAATCAGATCCTGTTGGTTGATGAGGAAAAAAATCAAACAACTTGTGAACATTAATCACAAGGCAGCTTTAAATTTTTTTATTATACGTTTGAACTTTCAACATGAATGTATTTTAAGCCACATCCATTCAAAACACTTACAGTATCAGTACTTTACTCAACTTCAAGTAAATGTTTCTAGAAAAACGTTTTTAGGATTAAAAATCTACTTCATGAACTAATGAGGTTCAAATCTGAGTTCATGGTCAGCTGCTGAGCAATGTGTGGAGGTTTGGACATGATCTTTTTTGCAATGTCTTAGTAAATAAAAGGTGGTAGCAGAACACAGTTACCTATCTTCAGATTTGCCTCACCCTTAAATAATAAAAAAAACAAAATTCCAGTAACAATAAAGGTAGAACAAAAAGTCCAAACGTTTCTTGAATTTCTTTCTGATAATTTAAGCTAAATCTTTGAAGAACTCGTCTTTTTTTATGCTAATGTTTTCTGCACCAGCCAGTCGTGAAGGCACCACGTGCAGCTTTGCAGACCCAGCCTTCGTGGTCTACTCATCTGTGGCTTCCTTCTACGTTCCTTTCATCGTAACATTACTGGTCTACGCCCAGATCTGCGTGGTGCTGAGGAGGCGAGGCAGACGCACTGCCCCTCCACGCAGACACGGCCTGTTCACCCAAACCGGCACTGAAACCAAAGAAAGTCGACATCAGAAGGTAGAGTTTGAAGATGTGATGGGGTAGATTCTTAAGCATTCCATAAAAGCCCTATGGAGATGTTTAGTTTTTACCTTTTTTTTTAATTTATTTATTCAAATAATCATTAAATGCATTTTTTTGTGGAAGGCCATTTTAAAACACTTAAAGGAACATCTTGTTTTTAACATTTTTTTTTATCATAAATTAATTAACAACCACTTTCAATTCATGCTACTGGAGGAAAAACTGTTTTTACTAAGAAAATTAAAAAAGGTTTGATTCTTATACAAGTTAATTTTACACACCTGATTGAAAAGACATGTTTTAAAGCTTCACTGGTAACTTTTCATTCAGTCAATGCATTCATCCAGCTCTGCCAAATATACCTTTCAAATATGTTTTATAGTAAACCTGTATTTCAAAAGTGTCTCTAACTGATTTTTATTTTATTTAAACTGCACAAAGCTGCAAGGTGATTTAGATTTAAAGGGTTTTTTTTCGTGATGTTTATTGCTTCCGGAAAAAAAAAAAAAAAACTTACACTATAAAATGTGATAAACAGAAAACATTTAAGTAAGTTTTTGTGAAAAGTATTTTATTTATCTCATAAAATACTTGTTTCCTCCAGATCTATTAATATTTTTTATTATTGTTGATAACAGAGCTCATCATACAATGTGCTGATACTTTTTGAATTGTCCTTCATTATTATTTTTACTCTGCTATATTCCCTTCCAGAATAAATGTACTCAACCAGAAGATGTGAAACTGTGCACCCTGATCCTCAGGCCCACCACTGCAGGTCCTCAGCGCAAGAAAGTGGTAACTTCTCATGATCAAGCAGGCAGACTCTCATCATCTCCACTCTTAAGAATCACTTCTGTTAATTGCATAAGGATTTAATGATGCTCTTCCTGCATCTCATCATAATCTTCCCGTCAATAGTCTTCCTTTATTACTGTTCATTTTTCCTCATAACAAGCATCCACGCTCCTCTGTGTCCCCAAAATGATGCACTCCTCAGCAGCCTCATCCCTTCCTCTCTGTGTCAGACTCTGGTGAAGGAGGCAGTTGTCCACCCTTTGGAAGTGGAACCAGGTCAGTTCCTGCCCCAGACAGAGCAAAGCCAAGCTCCTCTTCCCGGCCCCCAGACGTCATCCCACTCGGCACGGGCTGGAATCTCCCTTTCCATCTCAGTTGCGCCTGTTCTTCCCGCAACGGTGACAAGATCTGCCCTGACACCTCGTCCTGCCACCCTTGAGGACGGCATGAGGGGGCGTGAAGGATGGAAGGAACGCAGCGGAAGCAGAGAGAAATGGGGCACCACCAAGGAGAGGGTGAGAGGGAGGCTGTCACAGCAGAAGGAGCGGAAAGCCACACAGATGCTCGCCATCGTGCTGGGTGAGCAGAAAAACAGCCTCAGTAATGAGATGCTCACATTTAGAGCCTTTAAAAAGCCATGTTCGATGTCCGTCTGCTTACAACAAATATATATTTTTTCATATTGGCATTTTTCTGATGATGGAGGACATACATTGAGAAAATTTAGCTTAAAATTACATTTCTGAATATTTCTTTATAAAATTTCTTTAGAAAATACTCAACGAAGAGGGGAAGGGGGATGGGGTTGCTCCATGCAAACAGTCAGCCATTCTAATCAGTGCAATCCATTCAACTGAAAATAAGCACACTATTGTCACTTTCTGTAATGTACGTTTTATTGTGTATTATTATGCCATCAAGAAATTATAGTACTGTTTTTTAATGTGTCTATACAATGTCATTTTTTTCATATACTGCTGTCTGTACCTTGAAAGAAATTGCTCCTCAGGGATTAATAAAGTTGTTAGCATTTGATTTTAATTTGAATAGTACCGCCCACAACTCAGAGGTGAATTTTTAATGACCTACTGCTGCTCTGCAGAAACTGCCCTTGAAAACAACACTGGGTTTTTGATTTTGACCAAAAGCAGCATTATTATCTTTATTGTTATTATTATTATTATTATTATTATTATTATTATAAGACACCTAAAATAGATTGGAAGTTGGTCAGTGGGTCTTTATTTTTAAAAGAAAAATGACATCACCTTTTTTTTTTTTTTTATAAAGAATACCTATATTCTCATATCCCACATCCGACTTACAATTTTTGTCTCATCTTTGGTTTTAGATGTAACATTCAAGGTTGCAGGGATATGTTTTACTGAGCCCATTTGACAATTACACCAAATAACCTAAATAACCTAAAAAAAAACAGCTTGTAAACAGATTGTTTGAATGTATGGGGGCGGACTTACTCTGCAACAACAGTCTGACCCACAACTCAGAGGTAAATATCCAATGAACTACTGAAGAAACTACGTCCTGGAAAACGACAGGTTTTTTGGATTTGGCTAAAAACTGTAATCAAAAGATGATCAGAGTGGAGCTTTAACGACATAACAAATTCTATTGAAATGTTTTGCTCTTATCAATTTTTATGCTGTAATCTCCCAGAGTAAATGTGTTGTGCAATCATGAAGATCCCTCAATGATATTTATTATTTTTGAAGCTTAGCAACAATCATTAAAGCTGATTATTTTCTGCACGTGTCCTTTAATCCATGTTTTCTTTCCTTCTCAGGCGTGTTCATCATCTGCTGGCTGCCGTTCTTCCTCACTCATGTGCTCAAGGCGCACTGCAGGAGCTGCTGCATCTCGCCCTCACTGTACAGTGCCGTCACCTGGCTAGGTTATGTCAACAGCGCCATCAATCCTGTTATTTACACAACTTTCAACATTGAATTTCGCAAAGCCTTCATTAAGATCCTTCACTGCTAGACTGCAGTCAGCCTTAGGGATTAATACAAGCCTGACACTGGTAATAAGTGTTGAGGTGAAAGTGAAAAACCTCAGATGCACAGAAACAAAAAATCTCGACAATTGAGAAGTCAAGCCAATATTGAGTTGTTGGAGGCTTTACGCAAAACCAGTAGCTCAAACAATGAAAGAACAGACAGAAAACACAAGAGGATGACAGCAGACATAAAAGAAACCACAAGACAATTGCAAAAAAACAGTATTATGGGATGTAGAAGAGAGAAACAAGAGACACAAACAAGCTGGAAGTATTTTTAGAAGAAACGACATGCACTGTGTTGTGTATATATTCTGTTAAAGGAATGTGAGAAGTAGAGATCTCACCACAGCATGCAAAGTCAAAGACTTCACACGAGTGAGATTTGCTGAGCCGTGACTGTTTTCCTCCTTTGCTATAACAGTTCATTCTCATCAGACTCAATTTTCTTAAAGCATTGACATGCATCAGCTTGTGGCTTTTTTGTGTTTTAATGTATTTTTTTTAATTTTGTTGGCGAGGAGAGAATCAGACAGAGAAATGACACAAATTCAACTCAATTTTATTTCTATAACTCAACATCACAACCATAGCCGTCTCAGTGGGCTTCACAACGGTATTTATGCAAAGAACATAAAGTCAGTCGTAACAATTTATAAATGATAGCTGGTTGTTAAACTAAACAGACTAAGCTAAACTGACTTTGACGTCAGGCTTTAATATTTGTGTCATGTTGACGCCCAGAACTCGTCAATATTTTCAGCAATATTGGCACATCTCTGGACTCAGATCAGGCTGGAGTTACTTAGATATCCAAGCACACATAAAGATAAAAAGTAAATCCTGGGGCTTTCATGCTGTTCATAAAATAATAATAAATATGCACAAAAGTTACTTGTATCTTTATAGGTGTTTTTAGCATTAGATATAGAACAATGATTTTGTTTTAAAAATGTAATTATTAATAAATGTGACATTTGTTTTAACTTTTCACCTTAAAAATTGGGTATGGATGATAAATAAAAAAAAGTCAAAATAAAAAAAAAAGTGTGTCTGCAAAACAAGTGAGAGTGCAGGTTTGTAAGACTGTAAATCACACATTACCGTCACTGTCAAAAAATCATTAAAAACATAAAACTGCTTCTTTTTTTATAATATTCTCAAAGGAAATAAAAAGCATGTGTGGGTGGCCAACAGCAAGGTTTCCACATGCACAATGAGGACTGTTGCAGAGCTTGTTTACTTCTTTCAAAAACATGCATCTTTTACCACTTCAAACGCCTTTTGTGTGGATTTTTTTCTCTTTTTTAACTAAAATAATAGAAAACTGTTAATGTAGAATGACTTACTGCTGGGAGAAGGGACATTGAAGAAAGCTCCTTTTGCAGGAGTCGTACAAAAACAATTGTTAGTTGGACAGTGTTGTTAACTTCTTATCAAGTTTCTGGATTAACTGAATAAACTGATTTCCATAGTTGTCGTTATAGAAATCACAATAGAACCCTCATGGGGTTTTGCTGGCAGCAAAAATCCAAGTACTTGTAACCTGAACGCAGCTCACATCAGCTCGTCAAAGCTGCGTTGTGAGCGCCACCTTTGGCGATGACAGAGCGCAGCGGCACTCTCTGAATCGGTGGGCGCTGGATGTGTCTGAGTTCAGGGTTTTGGCTTCAAGCAGAACACTTGCCTTACAGGGTGAAGTTGGGAATGAAGTGAAGGGTGATGCTGAAGGCAGCAGAAGTCCCATATGAGACCAGGTCTTTCATTCGATTTATCAGAGGAGAGGGATCCAGAATTTAAAGATTTTATGCAATCAGGAAATCTGATCAAAATCACTGAGGGACTTATAGAGGAATGTGTACTGTGAAAAATCCTTTGTAACTAAATATTTTGTGTGATGCATATAAAAACTAGCCTCCAGGCGCTGTAACCTACCTCCAGGTTTATCGGCTGCACATTGTTTTCATTCAAGAACACCAAAATAATTTTTAGACCTCCCAAAAGCTGAAAACGAGAGGCGTGGGAATAAAAATGTCACTATTACCAGCATAAGCAATGAATAGTAGCAGGCACGGTGGATGCAATGCACCTTGTAATGAGCTTTTTTAATGGAAGAAGTCACAGAATTGAAGCCCTACATTATATCCTTTCATTTTTACTGTAAGTGAATAAAACTCATGAAGTGATTGATCTGCCTCTTTCCATGTAGTCAGGAAGAAGGTCTTTGTCTCCCTTCCCAGGGAAACCACAGGGATGAAACAGAGATGTGTTTAAGATGACAAGCTCAGGTGTGAGATGCTGAACAGCTTGAGCTCAGTAAACAGGAGGGCACGGATGCAAATTAGGCCCACATTACTATTTGTCGGTATTGATAGAAGCAGATGGAACTGAGGGATCCACACTTGAATATCAAGAGCTCGGGTAGCAGAATTTCGGAAAAAATCCCATTTTTCACTCAAGATATCACAGAAAAGATATTTTAATTATTGTTGACTAAGTTATCACCAATTCAGGGTTGGAGCTTTGCTGTTCACTTGATTGTAGATTTAAAAATAAGTTTTGCAGATGTGTACAGATGTTTAGGCCAGACTTTGTAAGAGACAACATTCTACTGTTTAATAATGTACTAATCACTTATGGAATGACAATTTGCTTTGAGTTAAAACTTCCAGTAATTGAAAGTGTGAAACTGAAAAAAAAAACTACCGTCCTTCACACACTCAAAAAAAAAATCATCATTTTGATTTATCCAAAGATACTGTGGTGTTTTTCTTTATAAATCACATAGAAGGCACAGATGCACAAAGTCTAAGGGCAGGTGAGGAAATTTCAAAATCATTCTTAGAGAAACATATTTTGACCCAAAGAACAAGCCAACTAAAGAGAAGCTCCCCCTGGTGACCAAATGCCCCGCCCTATGTCTAAAGCAGTGTCCAGGTACCCTGTATTTGAAATTCATTTCAGCCTCTTGGATTCAGGAACTGATCCTTTCAGTCGTGACCCAAAGCTTCACCACAGCTGATGGTAGGAACATAGATTGACCAGCAAATCAGAAGCTTTGTCTTTTGGTTCAACTACTTCTTCACGACTTTGGAATGATACAGCAGTCAGTAGGTTCAACCAGACATTACCAACGGACTCTTAAAGTCAATTTGAGAATACCAATACTGTGTCTGGTCTCCTCTTCTGACACCAAATCCGACACACTGCCAGGTGGTTGAAAGCTTCGCCCCTCTCTTCACCTGAGTGTCTAAGAAACATGGCCGAAGGTCAGATGACACAACAAATATGATCATTAACCTACTTAGGGTGCCGCAGTGCCTTATGCACTGATGTACACCCTTGTGCTCTAACATGCTGCTTGTTGTGACAGACTGACTGGAACAGAAGTCCAATTACAAAGCACCACAGTTCAGGGAAGTAATTCATCCTGATCATGCTCTTCTCGGTATCCCTGTCATTGCTCATATGAGAGACAAAGACTCTCAGTTGGAACAGTTCCCTGACCTCTTATAGGGAAGGCAGAGTATTCTGTTTGACCTGTAAGCCAAGACCACGAGAGACCGGTCCCCGAACCGCAAGCACAGGGACGGAGCCCGCTTGTTATCAGGTTTGAATTTTGACTCATGTCAACTGAGCTCAGGGGGTGGGAAGAACTCCAGACGAGAGTCCAGCCCCTCCCGAGGTGATGAGTCATGGAGCCCAAACTGTGCATTGAGGCTTGTCTATAGCCAGTACTGCTCATCCCCACACACAAATGCGTCTCCTTCCCACTCAGTGATAAACTTTAAAAAGAGAACTGCACTTAAGGCTGCCTATTACAGTGATGGATTGGACTGAGATTTAAGTCTAAGCCTTTATTTTCTCTCTTCTTAAGTTTCAAAATGAAATATGGATCGGTAGAAACCCAGGGTTACTCTTGACAGCTTCTTGTTATTAGCCTCTATTATAGATTTTTTATTTTTAAATTAAATAAAGGTAAGAGAAAAGTTGTAGTATATAGTGTGTGTGATTCAGTGATGATTCTGATGTACAGATGATATAAAGCAGATGATAGCCAGTTGATAACAAAAATATTCACATTTTACATCTGTTATCCTTCTGATCATCTCTGTGCAATATTGTGTGACCCAGAACAAACATGAGTTTATTCAGTGCAGATAAAGAAAAGGCCGCTGTTCTTTTTCTGTGGGCTTAAGGCACTTATTATTTGTCTTTTTTATCCTTTTTGAGACTTTTTTTTCAGTTTTAAGAGTAGGTTCCACAACTTTTTTTTTCCTCCAGTCAGTATTTTTTCACGTTTAAAATGACAGATGCAAAAAAAATAAATAAATAGAGCTGCGTCTTATTAATCACATTCCTAATATGTTCACGTTGTATTTCGTTCGGCTGAGCCAACAACTCATGGATTACGTATTTCACAATTTTAGTTAAAAATGTCATAGGGGAATGCCATTTTGCAAACTCACCACTCGAACGCCAATCAAAATCTCCAACTTTCAATTCCAGCATTTTTTCCCCAAGCAGCTTCCCAAAAATGCTCAAGGAATTATGAGACAATAGAGCAAAATCCTTAGGAGGAGTTTAAATTTGTAGCGAGTACTAAAGATAAATTTTTTTTTTTTTTAATTCAAGATGGCGACCTCTTCCTGAGGTCAATGGTCAACAAAACAGTGGTGGTTGTAGACTTTACCTGTGGCGTGTGTGAAATTTTATGAAGATGAGAATATGTGAAAATTGACAAATATTACACTTTGCCACAAAATGACTACCAAACCATAAGATCCCAAAATAATTTCAAATAATTTCAAAATGTCCCAAATTTACTTTGGACGTCCTGGACATGAGTGTTTTGGTTTTGTTCGTGATTTTGGAACTTTTTTTTTTTCCCGAGCGACAGAATCTCTTAAAATGAGAGATTTTGGTCCCATTCATATTTGATGGTTTTCCCCGCTGTGATGTCATCTTTTTCATACAATAATACAACATTTGTTTTCACCGGGTATTAGGCAAATTTTAGTACGTTTTTGAGGTTGTGGCAGGGGTGAAATTTTCACTCCTAAGCGCAGTAAGAAAGAAGAATTGCAAAAACAACATGGTCCTCACATTCAGTCACTAGTGTGGGCCACAATAAGGTATACTTTTTTTTTTTACTAAGAATGTTTACTTTAATGTTTTTTTTACGTGTTTTTGAGGTGCTGACTTTTGCCATTGTTCAGATACACTGACATGTGATAAATTATGATATTGCATCTCCTTTTTCCCACTGTGAAGGGAACTTTGAGGTGTAACCGTAAAAATGCTGAGTAACTCTCATCCCTCAAGATCATCACCACCAAAACCTCAGGGGTAACTGATTCCGTCACATGATAGACTCAACAACAACAACAAAAAAAATATCCTTGAGAAGCTCTGAAAAAAACCATTCACAGCTGCTTTCTGGATTGATTTCATAACAGAAGTTTTCTTTTACTAAGTTGCATTATAATTCTGTGCAATTCAATCCTTCATCATGTGCTGCCTTTATGTGCGTTGCATGTGAGCCGGAGAACCTCATCGCCGCAGTATACATTACCCTCTGTTCCTAAACTGTGACCCAGGCTTCACAATAATCCCCATGCATTTTTCATTGAGTCCCAGTGACAGCGAGGGCACATATCTATTACAAACCCGAAAACGCCAGCGTTCAGTGGTGTGACCAGAGGAGAACGATTGTAAAAAATAAAAGATAGAAGTATACTGGAAGGGGAAGGAAGGACGGTGCTGAAGAGAGAAGATTGAGCTGAGACTAAGAAGAGGAGAACAGCCGAGCTGACAAACTGCTGCAACCTGTGAAAGGTAAAGATGATTAATTCAAAGCAAGACGCAGAAATCTCTGGATTTAAGATGCTCCTCAGCAAGAGGGCACTGTCAGAGCCTTGAGCATGCAGGACGCACCAGTAATTTATCTTTTTTCCACTTTCTGCTACAAGCTGGCTTAATAAACGCAGGAGACAAGTGGATGGACAATCCTTTGCATATAAATGAAGCTGATGCTGTCAAACCTGTACATTCAGTATTCAAGTGAGACATCTTGCCATGTGGTGCCATATGTGTTTTAGTAAAACAGCTTTTTTTCAGGTTTTCCTTCCATCTTTAAGTTATTGTCATTTTTTATCTTGCAGGCTGATGCCTTGGGTTCCATTACTGTATTGCCCCTCTCATCAAACGCTCTGCAGCCCATGAGCACACTCTGCTGTTGGTGATTTCTTTGTGGCTTTACAATTATGGATTGCCAGGTCCAAACAAGCAACACAAGATCCTCTGAAGCTCAGCTGCCAACCCACACATCAAACATGGTGTCTCAGGAGAACTGGTCATCAGAATCTTTTAAAAGTCCATCCAACAATGAAATACTAAGCGTTTCATCTCTGATCCATCCTACTGTCTTCACACTCATGCCCAGCTTTGAACCTCTAAGTGCTGCTGCAGGCACATACCCAGAATTTTCATCTCCTCATCTCACATCAGCACCTACTGAAAGCTTATCATGCAGCTCTGCATCCCAAGAGGCGCAAGAAAACCAAACTTACAATAATGATGATGAAGCTCAGCAGAGGGAACTGTCAAAAGGAACCCCATTAGAGGAGAGGTCAGTCAACCTCATGGTCCCCAAGGACATCCCAGATGAAGAACCAGGTATGGTAATAATGAAAGGCAGAGCTTCAACGCATCATTTTAATAGATTTCAAAAATAACCGCACAAGACTCACGTGCACATAGATCCGTGGTTTGTATTGTTTAAAATGCATTTTCGGTGAATGTTTGTGGAAGTCTGACTTTAGTTCATCTTTGTCATATCAAGATTCATTTAAAAATAATGTTTTAAGCCTGTTCATGATAAACAGTTGTTTGTGCTCAGATCTGTTAGCATTAATCCACTGGGAGTCAAATCCATGAAATAGATTAAATTAGCTGGACACACATCTTTCACTGACAAACAAATCTAACTTCCAGATTTTCAGGTAGCTGCTATCAAAATGCCGCAAACTAACATGTGACTGTGAATAGTTATCTCATTTCTGCTTGCCTTTTCATTTTTCTTAGAAAACAGCTTGCAACTTAAAAAAACAGCTTCCATAAATTAAGCGTATTACCCCTGCATGTCACACATTCCAGCTGTCACCTCTACCTTGAAAATGGTGTTTACTTATCAGCCGTGAAAATAGGAAAAAAAAAAAGAAAAAAATGCAACTGCGTTTTAGACAGCTTATGTAAAACACAGAATGCTGAGTAAACAGTTTAAAATCCATCCACTATCTATGCCAGCTCTGTCTTAGCCAAGGTTACAGGCTGTTAAAGTAATAAATGCACTGATGAAATATATTCTGCTTTTTTACTATCAGACTTCAGTGTGACCTTTGATAAGACATTTTTACATTTTCTAATGAATCTGAGCTTCCTTTTTTTTGTTTCCTGTTGACAAATTGGTCCCTTTTCTTTTTCAAGCTCCCCCTCCTTTCTTGCAAGGAAAGCGCTCGACACTTCTTAGTTTTTAATTAAAGTAGAGTTTTCCTGTGCTTTGGCATGAACATTCAAACCAAATGTAATACACCAAAAACCTTCCTGGAAATGAGCATCATTTCTTTGTGTTTGTTTTTGCCATGTCTCTGTCATTCCCCTGAAGGGTCTTTCCACACTTTTACTGACCTCAATTAACAATGATATAGTAACCTCGGAACCTTGTATGTAGCTGATAATCCCCGTACTATAGCATGAATGGGTTACAACAAGGCATCAAGGTGAAGAGCAGGGCAGGTCAGTGCAGAGAGAGCAGGACACAAATTACTCCAACAGTCAAATAAAACAGGCAAACGTGCTCTGAGACGTGATCACGTCAGGACCAGACAATGCAAAATTAAGTTAAAAGCTGAACCACCGGTATGTCCAAATTCCCTTCTACTCCCTAACTACTAAAAAACTATGTAGTTTAAAACTATCCTGGATTTTAAAAGCTATTCTGACATCATACTCACTTTTTTTTAACCGCAAACCGGCCTATGAAATCGTTGATTTCTCAAAGGTAAAAACCATAATAAGAAGGACATTTTACAAAGAATGTTTAAGAATCCACTGTGATCTGAAGATGAAAACCTGAATGATAAAAAATAATGTTTTTTTTCACGTGAAAAACAGTTCAAACACATTGTGGTCCATATTCACCAATCCAGTGAGCATCGATGCACACTGGATTTTAACAGAGACTTCTGGGAGACTTCCAGGGGACTGAATTTCGTAATTTGGTGGATTTGAAAAGGTAGCAGTGAGTAGTGAACACATTCGGACACAACCTAAAGTACATGTCACTTAACCTCTTAAGACCTGAGCTCTTATTTGATAAGCCTTTTTTATTTTGTAGTCAGCAGAATTAAATCTTAAGGTTAAAGATGAAAACAAAAAATTAAGGTTAAAAAAAAAAAAAAGGTAAATTGGTAAAAGAAATTGAGAATCCAACAAGACTTCATTCAGTTTTTGTTTTTAGTTTTGGTGATAAAACATTTAAAATTAGATATGAAGTCCTTAAATAGATTTACCTTATCTGCAATATTCACTACAAATATAAAACAATAAAAAGTGTTATCAATAAATGTGTGCCAGTTTTAAATTGTACGTGTAAACTTAAATAATAATTTGCTAACATGAATTTATTACACCATAAAATAAAGTTTTAACTCTACTCTTATTTTGAAGTTCCCCAAGCTCGACTTGTTTTTATCTACAGACCACTGGTTTGCTGATGAAATGCATTTGACATTGGAATGATAAAACTCAAGACTAACTCCCCTCAAAACCATAGACGCTTACCAAGCTGCAGTCTTCTCACTTTTTTAATCACTAAGGCCTTCTTTTGTCTCTTACTGAATGTAATCCACGTCGACTGCTTCTTTATTATGTATTGGAGTGAATGTGCTCATGTGAAAGTGTTATCAGTCTCCGGCTTTGGGGCTGAAAGTCATTTTCGTGGTGTGCTTAAGTTTTTGCCCATACGCAACACGAGAAGCCACTCCAGGGGGTCTTTCATCCGCTCTATATTTGATGTCCCTTTGTTGTCAAGTCCTATGCATTAAGCCATTGAACATTTTTTCCCCTTTCATGTGGTGCCCTTTATATGAAGCCCCTTGTTTCTTGCGGCTGTCTTCTCATCACGGTGCAGCAGCAGACAAAGAACTTTGTTCTTTGGAAGTTCCAGCAATGATGTGTTTGTTTTTGAAAATGAAGTGTCAGAAAAGGTAGTAGACTCTGATTGGTTTTAGAGCAACAGAGTTTATGCTGCAGGACCAGTCACCATGGTCCATCAAACTGAACCCCCAAAAAAGTAAGGTTTTTGTCACCTACAATAAACAATGGTGTAATGGCTGGTGCTCTTGCCTCACAGGGCCCTGGTTTGAAACCCTGTCTGGCTTCTCTCTGTGTGGAGTTTGCATGTTCGCCCCATTTATCCCTTCCCTAACCCTTCCCACATTCCAAAAACATGCTTTGCTAATTGATGAAGCTGTCCCTATAGGTAAATGTGTGTGAGATTGAGTAGCCCCGCCCCACTGGTGACCTGACCAAGGTGTGGCCAATCTTCTCCCAACGGTTGCTGGGATAGGCTCCAGCAGCCCAATGACCCTAAAACACACTAAACAGGTTCATAAAATAGATGGGTGGATGGATCGATTACCTCTTTTCATTTATCTGCAGCAGATGACAGTAAACTGCAGGAAAATCAGAAAATGACACAATTTGTTCTAACGAGAGCAAACCAAAGTTTCTGATCAGAGGTAGTTTCTTTTTTTGCTGCACAAAGTGGGCTTTAAAAAGAGCTAGTTGTTGTCTAGTTAGAATCAGACAAGTCCATCTCCTTTTTGTCAGTCTGTTTTGATTCTCAGTTTCTGTGGGAGTCATTACGGTTTGTTTACAAGTTTTTACCATAAAGAAAAAGTAAATTGGACCCATTCTTGCCTCACCCTCAATGAAATACTATTGTACTCTCGTTGCCACAAATGAAAGCTGATGAATGCCCACAAATGTTTCAGAGTGACACTTCACAGGGCTGAAATTTTAACACTACCAGTGGTCACAACATGCAGAAAAAATCTCCATCAAGTCTTCAGCCAGCAGATACGATCATACTCACAGCCATCTAACTTTAAGGTGACAGCTCCAGCTACTGTTCCACTGTGCTGCTGAAGGAGGACTTGTTGTATGACGAAACATGCATGCAACTGCAGCACATCAACAGAATAACGGTTATCAATTCTGATGGGTCACAGACTCTGGTGTTACACCGCGGAGATGCTCTGTTCAGCTTTATATTATGTAGATCTATTCTATGCAAACAGATTTTTAAGAAACCACTTCCAGAGCCACAACTTCAGCTTAGAGAATTCTTGTTTTCTTTTGTCAGCGCACACCAAAGCAATGATGGAAAGCATCCCCCTCCTCTGAACAAGAAAGTAATAAGTAATTAAAGAGGATGTACTGCTGCCGTTGTGCTTCATCGCAACATAATTACGATGTATTACATGACGGATGGTTCCACGGCTCAAAATAACGTTTGGTGACAGCTGAGGAAATATTCAAATTGCGTTCAGAGCATTCCTGCTAACACAATTCAAAGGCTGCAGCATTAGACAGGTTGGACAGGTTGTTTCTTTTCCCCACAACTATTCAGGAGGATTTTCGATGAATGCATTTGTTGCCTCATTAAGATTCCACATAACTGAACTCCCCTCTCTCCCCAAATTCATCAGAATAATCCTGTTCACATGTAACCATGTGCAGTCTTTGATTTTGTTTTCTCACCTATCTTATTAAAATAGAAACTATAAAAGTAGCAGTATTAATGAAGTATTCATGCTTAAAGCCCCACTCTGATCATCTTTGAATCTATTTTAAAAACATTGGTCTTTATATTATGATTGTGCCGTTTTTAGCCAAAATCTAAAACACTTTGTCTTTTTCTGGGAAATCGGCAGTAGTTCATTAGAAATTCACCTCTTAGTTGTTGATGGAACTGTTGGGGTGGGACAACCCACCCATCCCCACCCTGTGACTGAGAGCTCTCTGTTTATATGCTCCCCCGCCAGCTTGCAGCCCCTCACACCACTGCCCTAACATTACCGGTGCAACAAATATGACAGAGAAGCGGAAAGTGTTAAGATTGTAGAAAAAATTTTATTAAAGCTAAAAACGGGAAAAACCATAGCTGTTGCATGGTTTTTTTTATTTATTTATTTTTATTTTTTTGGAGTGACACGTGGGTACTTCTGGCGTCGGTTGAGGTCTTCCAGGTCTGGATGTTGATGTCTGCAGCCAGGTCCTCTTGACAAAAATTGCGAGCAACATTGGAGCTATTGCAACCCCATACTGGTCTTTTCATAGCTTCTTTTCTACGTCACAAATACACTGCTTTTCAAACTGCATTTTTTTGTCTGCTCCTGATTTGAATAAAGAAATACTCAGAAATGCAATTTTAAGTTTAAATGTATATAGTGCTTTACAATCACAGTCCTATTCACACACTGATGGTGGCTCTGCTGCCAAACACTGGTGCCAACCTTCCATTAGGGGCAATGCGGGGTCCAGTGTCTTGCCCAAGGACACTTTGACACATGGGTGGGCAAGGTGGGAATTTAACCTGCAATCTTCTGATCAAAGGACAACTACCCTACCGCTGCAGCATGGCCACCCCACAACCCTCCCTTAACTTTCAAAAACATATTAAAAACACAATTTTCATTGGAGTGGGTCTTGAAGGGACTCGTTTTTTCTTTCTTTAAAAAGATTGATGCTGTTTTTTGCAGAAATAAAAAGTACTCGGGCCTGTACAACTCGTGAGCTGCTAACTATTGTGGGAATTCCCATCGCCATCAAAATAATCATTGGTACTGCTCTATTAGGTAAGCAAATGACCTTACTCCATTTTTTTCCTTATCAGAAAATACATTGATAACAAATATGGGCGTTTGAAGTTCTGATAACCTCACTTGTGCAATACATTCAATTGATAATATCAACAATGGGGCTCATTTTTTTCACAACCCATTTGTTTACAACTTTTCATAGTAGATATGACATTATCCATAAAACAATGGTAAAGGTTTGCAGCTCTATGGGATATTCTCCAACGTGAGGGCACAGCTGCTGCATCTATAAGACACGTTGGGGTATACCACCTCCTGGTGCTGTCTGATAATTATAATTCAAAAACGGTCATAAAATCTAACCTTAGTGCTTTCACCCAAACTTCTGGGTGCATAAATGTTTAATTGGGGTTTTGTTATCAGGATCTAATTTACACAAAAGTATAATACAATCTAAATTGCAAACCAGAGCTGTTTAATGTGCATCCCTGTGAAAAGGTTGGTCTTTGACCTTGGCAATGTATGTTCACTTGGAAAAGTTTACATCTCTTCTGTTTTGAAGACTTTGATTTATACTTTAGAAACCTTGTTAAGGTATTGATTTTGAATTACTTTAAATATTGCAATTAGTAATTGAAACTGATTACGAATAAAGCAGGAACAACAGACGTCAACGCATTGATGTTTGTTTGTTTTGTTTCAGTCAAGTTCCTGGCATTCCCTTCTCACTCAGGTGAATCACAAACTCTTTGTAAAGTGGAGGGGAGCTGCGGCAGCACAAGCCAGAGGCCTTTTCTGTCCAAAAATCCAGTCAATCAGACCTCAAACGTGACTGCAAACAATGAAGGTGAAATTCCTTTCATGATTTATGCATAACAAATTCAAAACGTCTGAATGATTGTTTCAGCTTTTGAACTTCCTGTCAGTGAAAGCCAAATATTGTGTTAACAAGTCCATGGTTTCATCACTAAAGTATATTTTTATGACGTATGAGTTCTGCACCAGAATTTTATTCATCACCTGTCACTTTAGAATGTGTTCCTTTGTGCATAATATTATTCCTTTGATTTTGTCTTTTCCTAATGGTGTCCAGGCTGTGGCCTTGTGGTTGGGGATGGCTCGCGAATAGTTGGCGGGAGTTTGGCGGCAGAGCACGCGTGGGGCTGGCAAGTCAGCATGCAGTGGAGGGGAAGACACGTTTGCGGAGGCGCCATCATCTCGGACCACTGGGTCATCACTGCCGCTCATTGCTTTGTTGAGTAAGAGGTGGAGAAATGCGGGAAGAGAAAGTTAGGAGACGAGGTTAGAAGGACATGTGGGCTTTAAATTGTAGTTCAGTGAAGGAAACCGACCTGGTTTAAGGTTTTCATTGTTAAGATTGTGATGAAACACGGCTGGGCAGATTTTGCAACATATTACTTGAAAATGAGAGGCCTTATGGGTCTGCAGCTCTGCTTTTCTTCTGTGTTTTAACAATGAAAAATAGCCAAAGAAATGAGTTCCAAAGAAAAAATTAATGTAGTGTTCATTTTTATAACTTTCATTATAGTCACCATTTCTAAATTATACCAAATCCCCACTGAGATGCTAAAGTATTGTCATTGTTAATTTAATTGGATTATAACTTAAGACTGTGTAGAAGTGACGATGACTGGAACTGAGATATAATGAACTTTTCAAAAGCACTCTAAAAGCTCATTTTAATACATTAAGAGTTTTATTGTAGCTTTTAATTTACTGATCTGCCAAACAGTCATATAGATTTGAAAAATAAAATCATTAGAATGGGGATAGCCTCAACAATGCAGTAAAAAATCCTTAACCTCATTTGCTTCATCTCTGCAGATACAAGATGTTCGAAGCAGCTGATTGGCTGGTGATGGTTGGCTCTGTGAGCCTCACAGACAACTCAGGGAAACGTTACAGAGCCCTGCAGGTCCTCCACCACCCTAAGTTTACCAGCAACAATAATGACTACGATGTGGGGTTGCTGCGCACCATCTCTGACATAGATATGACAGGTGGGAAATAAATAGCTCCTCTCATTGACAGAGTAGAGCAATGCTCTTTGGATCTCTTCATTGGCCTTAAAAATGAATGCAAAATAAAAAAAACAGGTTTATTTCCTTAAGAAGAAAAAGAAAAAGTTATATCAGATTGTGTTGAATTAATGTTTAAAGACTTGCTGCGATGAAAATTGTGTTTTTGATGTTTTTAACATGTTCTTGTGGCATTTTTCTGATAGAGGACATTTTTAAAGAGCTTAAAATTACTTTTCTGAGTATTTCTGTATTTGAATTGTTGACAAAAAAAGCAGCTTGATTGATATGTTGAAAATACATTGGGTGGGCCACTCGCTCCCTGTTCCGCTCCATTCTGATCCATCCTCCTGTAGACAACTGATCCGTATACGTCTTTGTTTTCCTCGTCTGAACTGTCATCTGGCTCAAAACTTTACAACTGGAAAGATCCAATATTGCTCGCCATTTTTTATTACACCGGTATTGTAAGATTGGCGGTGTGAGGGATTGCTAACAAGAGAGAGTGTAAACAGAGAGCTCTCAGCAATGTTAAGGGGAATTGGGTTGCTCTTCGCCAGTTCCGCCCACAACTCAGTGGTGAATTTCAAATGAACTACTGCCGCTCTGCAGAATCTATGTCCCAGAAAATGGCACAGGTTGTTTGGGAACACTTTGAAAATGATCTGAGTGGGGTTTTTTTGAGAAAAAAAAATTGGTTTTCCACTTTTAAAGTATGAATATTGCTGGGTGTTATGACAGAAATGTTTGTTTTCAGAAGTAAACATCAAATCCTCTCGCTGATTTTCATTAGATTCATGTCAGCCTTAAGCTTAGACTTTGAAATGGTTTAGATAGTTTTCTACATGAAGTCAAGTAAAGAAATGCTTGAACCTTCTTGACTTAATGTGATTAGAATCAACTGACTTTTAACTGCATTTGCCTTTTGTAAAAAGCAAATATTTCTGTCAACCAAAACCTGCGCTGTGATTGGATGTTTTTCAAACTTTCCTGCTTGTGTGCAGGCAAGTTTCACAAAGGTAAAAAGCAAAAGATAAAATCTAGAGCAGGAATGTGGTTTTATTTGAATGGAGACCAGTAGTAATTTGCTACTTCGAAATCTCAAAACATCTTTTAATGGTTTTGTTTTTGCAATACTGATGTCTGGCCTCTGTTCAGGTGGAGTGCAACCAGTGTGTTTACCCAGTACAAATGAGATCTTTCCTGTTGGAGCAGACTGCTGGATTACAGGCTGGGGCTCCACTCATGAAGGAGGTCATTTCTCGCATAGTCATTGTTACATTTCTAACTTCACATCCGACACTGCCATCGAAATCCTGTTACGCAGAGAAATTTGATTGCATGCTACTTTGCTCTAAGATTTTTTTTGCAAAAGGTTTTGAAAGTTTGATACCTTCTGTTTTTTTTTGTTACTTTTTTCTACTGATGCATTCTGGGACATCTCTTGAGGCAATTATGCATATCCAAAAACTGCATTTAAATCATTCTTTTTTGACATTTTCTTTTTACAAATCACCAAATTACCTTCCAGACTGCTCAACACTACATTTATCATCTAGTCTGTGCAGGTGTGTGACATTAAAAAACTATTCTAAAACTGAAATATGAAAACTGTCTTTAAAAAAAAAAGGTATGTTGCAGCTTTGGTCTCCTCTTTTTGTGGGCTTTTTTGTTTGACGTTTCTCAGAAATGATTTGTGTTTCACTGTGTCTTTTCCTTTCTTTTCATCAGGGTTTGTGTCAGATGAGCTGAGGCAGGCTCAGGTAAAGGTAATAGCTCAGTTAAGCTGCTCCAGTTCAAGGGTCTACGGTGACTTTATAACACCTCGGATGATTTGTGCTGGCAGCATGACTGGAGGTTTGGACTCCTGCCAGGTAGGAACCCCATGACACATATATTTTGGTTTTTCTGGTCAAAGTTGTGCTCAAATTGCAAATTTCTTTTTCTGTAAGGGAGACAGTGGTGGGCCATTAGTATGCCAGACATCTTCTGGAGACTGGAAGCTGGCAGGGATTGTGAGTTGGGGTGAAGGTTGTGCAAGGCCCAATAAACCCGGCGTGTACAGCAGAGTGACTGAACTGCTCCAGTGGATTCAGGAATCCTCAGAGGTACATCTGCACCATTCACACCTCTGTGTGCATGTTGATAGTTTGGCCATCTTGGAGCCAAACTATCAAATGGTTTAATGGTTTACTTATTGTAGCCGCATATCGAAAACCTGGAAATAAACAAATCACTGTGATAACCTTTGAAACTATAAAAAGGGCCAAATAAAATATTTCTTAGAGTCAAAGAGTAAACAAACTTTGCAAACAAAAATTGCAAACAATTTTTTTAAAGAAGCTGCTGAGCACAATTGTCAACCAAATAACTGAAAACAGGTGTTGTTGCTTTTTTCCTTAAAGTTATGAGTAAACCTTACTTAACAATTTCATTAGTCACTGTTGCACAACATAGCTTTTGTTTCATTGAGCTGAGTGTTTGTATAACATATGGGCCCTTTTAGGATAATTTTATGAATAAAAAAATGTTAGCAAGAATCAGTTTTTTTTAACAATTTTTTGAAAAAACAAAAAGTCGATTTTTTTTTCCTCCAGGGAGCAACACAAGCACTGCAGGACAAAGCCGTGACCGACACTCCCCCAACACTTGCCTCCTACCTGAGATAACTGACAATAAAAACTGATATGTCTACAATGGCCATGCTGTCTTATTGCTTTTTGTAGAAAGATGATTATTAACACAAATATATAACCAGTTCCTTTATTACTGCTGAAAAAATTAAATATATTACATAACTTTATAGTAGTCGGATTTATTAACAGATCTGCCAGTGTTTGGCTACAGGGCAACATCCAGTACCACAATGCACTTTGATCACGTCCCTGTTTTTTTTTTTTTTTTAATTAACCTTGCAACTGTGTGTGTGTTTTTAACATCACCTGTCAGTTGCTGGGACTTTACAGTTTCAAAGTTAAGAGCATCTACAAAATTACATTATTCTTTGCAATACTGGGCAAAATTTAAAAAAATTCAAATTTAAAAAATAAATACAAAAAGGCAGCTGAAGCTTTTGGATGATGAGGAAAATCTTTGATAAAATGCAATATCAGTTAATTTTTGTCTCCGAAGTGAAAATGTAGCAAAAATATGAAGACAAGTTTGTCAAAAGAAGAAAAACAAGCTCTTCTGGCATTCTGAGTTTTAAAAAATATGCAAAGTTTTCATTTTCATGTCATGGATTTTCAAAAAAGGTCATGTTTTGAGAAGGACATATTTAAAGTCATTTTAACTCAACTTGGCAGAATTTGCAACAGTACTTAAACATGAGAGACCTTATGGGTCTTTTTCACTTGTATCTTTAACAGGGAAAATTTGCCAATAAAATGTGTTTAAAAGTAATCATTTAAATTAACTATTTAGACAATTAATGTAGTTTCAGCACTCTGATTTTATAATTTTAATTATAATGACCATTTCTAAATCATGCAAACTCTCTAATGACAAAAGAAATGATCGTTTTTAATTAATTTAATTATATATAATTTAAAAAAGAGTTTAAGTGATGACTGGAATTGAGGTTTAATTAACTTTTCAAAAAGTGCTCAGCCAAAGCTAATTTGAATATATTAAAGATCCGCTCAAATAAAAATGTGATGTTTTAACATCTTCTTGTACCATTTTTCTCATGATGAACATTAAAAAATTAAAGATTTAAACTGTGTTTCTGAGTATTTCTTTCTTCAAATTGTGATAGATCAGAAGCAGACAAAAACCTGTGTCCGCATAAAAAAAAAACTCGTGACCCAAAAATGTAATAAAGATGGAAGTGCAACCGTTGAACAGAGACATCCAGGCCGTCCACGGAAGTTAACATCTCAACAGGAGGAGACGGGTTGAAGGAAATCGCCATGCAAGTTCACTGCAGTTAGTTAAAGCAGTAGAAAGGCAAGCTGGGGTGATCGTTTCCCTTGACACCATATGGCGCACACTGCAGAGGAATGGCATGCATGGGTATCGTCCACAAAGGACGCCTCTCCTAAAGGCCATGCATAAAAGTACTCCTAGAATTTGCTAGGACCCATGCTGAAAAAGAAGAAGACTACTGGGACTCTATACTCTGGAGTGATGAGACAAAGATCACTGATTTTGGAACTAAAGGTTTTAAAACAGTGAGGATTTCAAAGAGAAATGCATGGTGCCTACAGTGAAACATGGTGGTGGTGGTGTCCTAATGTGGGGCTGCATGAGTGCAGCAGGTGTTGGGGAGCTGCATTTCATTGATGGTATAGTGAACTCAACAATGTACTGCTCTATACTGAAGGAAAAGAAGCTGGCATACCTCCATGCACTTTTTCAGCACGACAAAGATCCAAAACACACACCAAAAGCTACTGTTGCGTTTCTGAAGAAGAATTTGGTGATTTAATGGCCAAGTACTTCTCCTGGTCTAAAATATATATATATATATATAAGTGTCTTTTATGGGTAGGAAATGAAACCTCTAAAGTTTCATTCAGACAGACGATGCCTTGGATGATAGGGTTCTTTAAGTGCTGTTTTGGTTTCAGTGTGATGAGTCTGCGTGAGACGGCAAAAACTGCAAGTCACTGCGTTTGTTCTACGTGCGCGCGTGCACTCGCCAGCCCGCGGCAGCTGTTCGCCCGCATTTAGACCCAGTCACATTGCGTTGGCAAACTGCATCGATGCTAACTACGGCGGTACCGAACACCAGTCGTTTATGGGAGTAAAATTAACCGAAATCCGCCGCCTGACGAAGATCTTTGGTGGAATTTGACCTATTCTGGAGATAAGAGTGCATTCCGCCACTAGGGGGAGTCTCTCAGGACCTTTTGACATAGCCGCTGGGGCATAAAGCATTCCAGTCATTGGTATAAATAACAGTCGACTATGTGCTCGGTATTAAGCAGAGTGAAGACAGCTCAACGGATAGCATCTCATACACTACGTCTCAGATCGATAACAGAGGGCTGGGCTTGCGCAGCAACCGAAAGCAGGCGCTTCTATTCCGGTTTAAGCTTCTCCAACGAGCCGCTGCGAGACAGTAGGAGGTTATACTGCACCAGTATGGCGATGAGACAAGGACTCCTCTTCAGACAAGTAAGTCAAAGTGTTTTATGGATTTCATCTGCCTGCATTTTAACTTAATATTGTCTTTAAAATGTGCAAATAGTTACATTTTGTTTCAAAAACGGTTTAAATTCCTGTTAATGTTAAGTTGACGTCACAACAGGAAGTGTACCTTGCTGAGTTAGCCGCTAGCTTACTGTTGAGCATCTTATATTTGTGATGAAAATGATTGTTGCTGTCTTTAGGTTAACTATGTCATCAAAAGTAGCATTTTAAAAGCTGTGTTTGGGGATAAATATGCTGTGGAAACACACTCTTTGCTTCGATGGATGTGTTTACTCTTCTGCTGTGATGTTTTTGTGACTGTAAAGTTATGGCCACATCATTCTGACATTTCAGCACACACAAAAGCATTTGTTGTTGTTTTTCAGAAGTAAAATCTCGTTACAACAAGATAAAACTGGCTTTATTTGTCAGGTTAATCCTGAAATTAGCTGTTCAAATAACAATTCTTAGTCTAGTAGGTGCATAACTCCCCTTAAGATTCAAAAAGATGGCTTTTTCCACATTTAACTTAAGCTCGTAGGTCCCTAACATAACATTTAGATCTGTATTGATCCTGGAATTATCTTCTTTTTTAAAGACACAATTACTAGTATTTTGTTATTCGTGTTATCACATAACAATGTTCTTCCGTTTCTGCTGCTTCTCGCATAGAAGAGCTAGTATCCAGGAGGCAGGTTGACATGGGTGTGGCATACCTGCTGTGTAGTGTTGGTGTTTATTGCTGAGTCATTTCTTATTAGACTTGTTTTTCCTCCTCAGCTGTTCGAGTCGGAAAGCTGCACATACACATACCTGCTTGCAGACACTGAAACCAAGGAGGCAGTTATCATCGACCCCGTTCTGGAGACGATTGACAGAGATGTCAAGCTTGTCCAGGATCTCGGGCTCAACCTAAAAGTTGCAGGTATTTTTATTGTAGATTATAATTGTCTGCAATACAAAGGATTATATACGATAATTTAAGTGTTTCATACATACATTAATTTTAGCCTTTGGTTTCTAAAATATTCTTTATTAAAGCAAAGTAGCCACAATTTTATTTATTTATTTTTTAATGGAAATATGATACCTTCCTGTTTGGATGCTGATCAACATTTAATTCCTTCTCTCTGACAGTAAATACCCACTGCCATGCAGACCACATCACAAGCACAGGACTGATGAAGCAGAGAATCCTGGGGTTGCAGAGTGCCATCTCCAAGTTCAGCGGCGCTTCAGCCGACATTCATCTGGAAGAGGGAGACAAAATCTCTTTCGGAAAACACGTACGCAAAATAACTTTTATGTGTTCAAATAATAGATTATCGTCTTTATAAAGAAGCGTAGCATTTTAACATATGTTCTTTGTATGGAATACAATTACCAAGCCCCCAATGTTAAGTCCATTTTCCACCTTCTCAGTACCTGGTTGTGAAGGAAACACCGGGGCACACAGATGGCTGCACCACTCTAGTGCTGGATGATAATCTCATGGCCTTCACTGGTGATGCTCTGCTCATTAGAGGCTGTGGCAGGACAGATTTTCAACAGGGTAGGCCAATATTGTATTTCTATCATTTTTATTCCTTGGTAGTTTGAAAATTGTTTGGTTTTGTAATTCTAATGAATGAACACAAGAGGGCAGTGTTGTAGTTTTATGAGCATCCAACAATTGGTATGTTCTATCATTTCAGTGTGTATATTTATTTCTATTTACCTTGTTTATGAATAAGGCAAAACAAAATACAGATTTTGTGTTAATCTGTGTATATTCTAATATATTTTCTATATTTTTTAATTCAGGATCTTCTTCAAAGCTGTATGACTCGATCCATCAGAAGATCTTCACTCTGCCTGAACAGTGCCTTGTCTACCCTGCACATGACTATCTTGGTTAGAATATTGTAGTGACAAATTATTTGCCACGCTGGATTTGAAGAGTTTGTTTCATATATATTTATTTATGATTTGTTTTTTTCTTTGTAGGCCAGACCGTTTCCACCGTTGGGGAGGAGCGCAAACTGAATCCCCGCCTCACAAAAAACAAGGAAGAATTCGTGAACATCATGAAAAATCTGAACCTCCCAAAGCCCAAAAAAATAGGTATTAAACGTATTTGTTTTACATTTTAACTACCAACCATCTTTGCTATCTGGCCCTGCCATGAGTTCTTGCATCAATGAAGAGTTGAAGTCATTTACATTGAGTTTAGAAAATAATTTCATTTTTATTTCCAGATATTTCAGTACCGGCCAACCTTGTGTGTGGACTACATGGAATCTGAATGGCCTGCAGACAAAAACACTTCAATAAATGAATTGGTCTGGTTCCAAACTTATTCATATTTGCATATGTGATTTAGCCGATGTAAAGTGCTTTTATTGTATTATTTTGTAAATGTATATATTTTTGATTAGTTTGTGTGTATCAGACGACAGCTAAAGTAATTACTGTTGTGCTAAAAAAATTAAAATGCAATCATTTGTACTAAAATATTTTTTAAAAATCGTGATCATTGTATTTGTGTTGTTTTGTAGTGTTAAGGGGAGATTTTTTTTCTAGAAAAGCAGCTCAAATAGAACAGTTCAATTCAAGGTTTGGTTTAGTATTCATGAATGCAGCACAGGAACAACAGGTTGCGTGTGAGAGGCCTTTTCGGTGATTCCAGACTCCCCTCAGCCAAGAACACACAGAGGAACAGTCATGCATTTGTTAGCCTGTACAGATTTTTTTTTTTTTGCATAATAGGAAAATAAATCCAGGCTATTTGCATTCAATATCAACAAAGGGCCAGCTTCCATTGCTGTCACTAAAAATGTTTTGTGCGTCTTCGTCTGCAGATATCAAACAAAATCTGGACCATTATCTCAACATAAATGACTACATTTTGTCTAAACTGTTTTTTTTTTTTTTTCTGAGGATCAGTCAGCCACAGAAACCTGTACATGTGATTACAATCTGTGTGATCGCTTTTGGGGGCTTGAATCGAAATAAACTCATTTTGTCAAATGACACCTTTTATAAGTGGCATATTTCAAGGACCACTGCTACTTGGGTGATGTCCCATGTTAGCATGAAAGGAACCCTTTATGGCCTGAATATATTTTTCTCTATTTGAAAAAAAAAAGTCCCTTAAAAAATAAGCTTGAACAAGGAGAAGTTATTTCCTATTTTTAGATGCTCCATGAGCAAAAAACTGAATCCGGCTGATAGTTGGAATGAAGGTCATCCACCACCTTGAAGCTGCAATTACTACTGCGGTGTTTTAGAACATTTAACATGAATTTGACTTTGGAAACCTCTTGTTTTCTCCATAGCTTAGCATAAAACAAAGGAAAGCATAGGCGAGAGAAAAGGTTATCTGCAGGTGGGTGTTTCCTGCTTTAATGCAAGTTGATACCTTCAGCCCACACTCATCTACCAGCTGTCTCTGTCGGCATTTCAAATGAACTACTTCGTCAGACCGCCCTCTCTTGTGCCTGCTGACAGACACCTGCATTGTTTCTCTTGGGAATGGAGATGTGTTGCTTTTCACCTAAAGTGTTTTCTTGATCCTGTTTTGTTGCCAAGACGCGACGTACCAGCTGTCCTCTACCCCGATTTGTCGCCCATCTGCCAGACTTCTTTCAGCTCTCTCGAGTCCACTCGCACCATAACCCAGTAAACCTGCAGCTCAGGCTCTGTCCCACCAGACACGCCACTGGAAAGAATCCTACACTATCAGCTCATTCAGAGAGGGCTGTAAAAATGCCAGCCGAGGTGATAAACTCCTCAGAGGGCAGGGGTGTGGGTTTGGTGCTTCAGACTCTTTAGAAACTCGTCTTGCAACAATGTTTTCATGAGATAGTCTGTCCTGCATTTTATTATTTACGTATATCACATTATTTATCAAAATTATTTTACCAATGATGATCATCTAAAGTTAGACCATTTTCCCCCTGTTACATTCTTTGGAAGAGAAATATAAATGATGAAAAATAATGTCATATTCTATCTTTTCCAGTTTGTTGGGGGTTGAAGAGGCAGCTCCAACAGTATTGATTCTCCGGAGAATCCAAAATATAAATTTGTGTTTCGTGTGACTGGCTTATTAACCCCTTCATACCTGAATTTATTTTCACTTTTATATGAAAGATACATATTCTCCAGTCTTTTTTTTCCCTTCAAAGTGATGCTGTATTAAATCAAATCCTGGATTAAGTCATGCATTGGGAACACTCTAAACAATTATTTACATATTCAAACAACTTTTTTTAAATTTCTTTGACCCTTTTTGAGTTATTTTGGTAAATAACACAGTTCTTCATCTAAAAAGCAGGATTACATGTCTAGTTTCTAACTGTCAATATATGTAGTAAAATAGCTTTTTTAAATTTACATTTGAAACTATTTCCTATACGTTTTGCTACTCACACATACATAGGGATGTGTCCTTGTTAGACTCTTTCTGGCTTAAATGAGGAGTAATTCATTAAAGCAGTGTCATGACATAAATTGAAATAACCTTTGACTCTGCATGTAGGGTCTCCTAAAAATTGAAAGAAAAAAAGGCTCCTAAAAAAATGTTTTCCCAAAAAAATACTTTCACCATCATCCTCACACTATTGAAGTTTTGGTCCCAAGACAGTCACATGATGGAGAGACACACAACTAAGCCTGGTGGCTTGCTCTGCCCACATTCAGTCCACTAATAATCTCAGTAGACCAACAGACTTTGTTCTAAAAGTATCGACTGAATTGTCTGATCAATTCATTCATTGTTATTTTACTGCTTTTCAGATGATTATCTGTTATGTTCAGTCTGAGGTGCACGTATTATTACTTTTTCTCTGGTTAAAAAAGCAGTAGTGAGAAAAAAAACACACATCCACTTTCAGTCATGTGTGAGAAAGGCTAACTGTGTTCAGTTATGTCACCTAAACATAGAAAATGCAACATAAAAGAAATACTTTCCAAACACTCATATTCAGTACTCAGTATTCAGTATTTTTACGTGACCAGAGTATTAAATTACTTTACACCAAAAAAATACAACAAAACTCTTAAAATGGTTCTTTTTAAATAATTGGTTGACTACAGTTTGGAAAACAAACCCTTGATTTTATTTACAACACATTACGGGTGAAATACAGAAAAAAAACAACACTTGTAAACAACACAAGTGCGTCATATGATAAACCCAAACTAAACTGTTTCATTACATTCCATAAATAATGTTAGATGTGAGTGTATTAAATAAAAATAAACCCCAGTCTGCATTTGTATGAATGTGAGAGTTCACACTGATGCATTTAGTCCTCTTATATTTTAATTTTCTAAATTAGTTTGCTTTGTTTGACAAAAGCTGACCTAAACTCTGGGTTTGTGAATGTAGTCTCCAAAGGGCCAAACATTGTCAACTGAATCCTCAAAGTAAATTTGATAAATTGTGATTCATGAAAAAGTAAAAAAAAAGTCTTGCAAGTAAACATTGTGTCACAGGAACATGACGCGTTTTCCAAAATACGAGTCAACAGAATAATGGGACTAGCTGTTACTTCCTCCTCCTTTTCTTTTTTATTTCTGATCAAAACTATTTTGTGCAATCAAACAACAATTATTAAGTGGTTTTAAAGGCTTGATGGTTCCAAGCAGTTGAGTCGTGTATGAAAATATAATTCAATGCATAATTATCCTATGTTTGATATGGATGTAAACCTCTGTTGATGGTCTTGTTTATCCATTATTCTTGCTTTAATTGCTTGAAATTCACCATTTTCCAAGTCCAATCCAATCCTAAAGAATAAAGATATGAAAATGTTCTTTATGTACTGCTCAATCAAACTGAGTGTGTGGGATAATTCCAGAGTAAAAGCCTTATGGAATATGTGTTTTCACAGCTGCCTCTGGCATAGATGTGTGTGGTGTTCATCTGAGACCTAAGGATTGTGTCAGTGTTTCAGATGGGGTTCATGTGTCAGTAAACACACTAGCATTGTTTCTGCTGTGAGCTGCTACAGTACTTCAGGGCTTATGGGAACAATCATCCTAGACCAGCTTCTTTACTCACTGTTGGACTAGTGTGTGGCATCAGACACTCAGTCAGTGTCAATGTCTTAATCCATTTCAATATTGACTTGGTTATCTCCTCCTTTTATTTCAAGACAATTGGAGAAAATGTTCTACGTTGTATTAGCTCTTAAAAATGAATAGGGAGGCAGGGTCATGTTTGTATGATATCAGAACTAACATATACTGTAAATAAAAAAGAAATGTATCAGCAGCAGATGATAGAAGCATTTTTTCTGTTACAGCCATGATCACTGTAAATACATTAGTCCAACAGACCTTTGACATGCTTTGTGACAACCTGTTAATTTGGTTGCTTATTTACACCAGAAAGAAACACCACAGGAATCACAACTTTATTCTGTTATTTTCCTTAGCAAAAATTAGTAAACTTGAAATCTGTTTTGCTAAGTATGATTGAGTATAAGTACAGCAAGTGTAGTATAGGAAGTATACTGACTGCATACTTCTTTAGACTAAATTGGAACATTTTAAGTTTACAATAAACAGATGGTAAAGTGAACTTTAAGGATACTGCATCACTTTGAGCATAGACTAAGTATATTTGTAGTACACTAAAATAGACTATTGCTAAGGGTTCTCACATCACCAGAATCTTACTGATGATGCAAGTTTTGACTACTAGAGTTTACATTCACACTGTTCTATGCATATTTTAAATTTACTTCTTTTTAATTTTCTTTAAATCTTATTTTAATGATCACACCTTTGATATTTCTTTTTTTTTTGCTTTCTTTCTTTTATTTTTTTTTGTAAAGCACTTTGAATTGTCTTTGTACATGAAATACAAATACACTTGCCTTGCCTAATAGATCACAGTGTCATGCCATGTTTTTCCTCCCTTCTTTGGATGCCTTCAGCAGTTAAAGCAAAAACCTTGAGCAAGTAGTTTTCATGGGATAATATGGCTTAAAGTTGATTTGTGTTGCATGTAGAATTTGCCTTTGATAGCAATTGCAAAGCATCCAAAGAAGGTCTGGATTAACCATATGACCTGGATTCCGGGACATAAAAAGATGAAGAACAAAAAATTAAAGGTATTTGTTTGTTTTGCCCCTCAATTGTCTTTATAAAAAATAAATGACCTTTTAAAAACCCACAACAATCATCTTTTGATATATTTTTTAAAAGTAGTGGTCTTTTAATCATGATTATGCAGTTTTTAGGCAAAATCAAAAACATTTCATTTTCTAGGACATAGTTTCTGCAGAGCGACAGGAATTTGTTAGAATCTGAGTTGTTCCCTCCGTTGCAAGGAGCTTGGAGCAGTGAGAGTGTGGTCCGCCCAGCGTATGTTCTAGGGTAGGGGTTAGGGAAATGTAGTTTCAAACTACATTTTATGTCTGCCCTTGATTCACAACTATTTGAATAAAGAAATGCTCAGAAGTGCTATTTTAAGCTTAATTTTCTTAATATATGTCTTCCTTTATAAAAAATAAAATAAAATAATGTCACAAGAACAATGTAAAAATGCCATTTTTATTGAAGTGGGTCTTTAACTAAAAGTGAATTTTAGGTAAGAGTTAACCCCTTAACATCTATGGATGCAAATATATATTGAACAACTTCTGCTCCAAAATTACCTAACTTAGCATCTACTTAAAAGCAAAAAAATGTGTTACTTTTTCTTTTTTTTTCATAGCTAGAAATAAATTCAGTTGTTAAACTTGGGGCTAAAAATTTGTTACATTTAAAGAATAATGTGGAGCGGGGGTGTCGACCTTCAGGCCTCGAGGGCCGGCCTCCTGCTGGTTTTCCAGAAACCTTGCCAAACCTGTAGCTGATTACCTGGATCAGGTTTGCTTAGCCAATAAGGAGCTTCAACGGCAGGTTAGTTGGAAAGCATGTAGGACACTGGCCCTCAAGGCCTGGAGTTCGACACCCATGACAAGAAAAAGATTCCTTGTCGGGATAGTTCACTAACTTTACATTTAGCTGACCAGTTGTGAACATCTGTATCAGTGTCAGGCTTTTTACTGGTGCTTTGGTACGGAGGAGACATGCTGCAAGGTGGTTACTATGGAAACAACGGCTTTGATGGTATACTGATAAGAATTTATGACATATGGATTGTCGGCAAGACGATGTGAGAAACAATGTGTACCATGTTAATAGTTGATTTGATGAGCCTGCATTCATCCAACCACATTTCAATGAGTTACTGTTGGCTTTTCGTTGCTCCTGTACTCTGTTTGCATCCCATAATGACCGACTATAGTGGTTGTTTTGGTCCAGCTGTTCTGCTCTGAGCACAGAGCCTATTCGGACTGAGAAAACTCAGACCAAACCGGAGCTCAGTCCGGTCAGAAGATGGATCAGAGAGTAGCTCCTGGTCCTGGACCGGGGTCTGCTTGGGTGAACATTTGTTATGTTGAATGCACTCTTTAGTCTGGACTTCTAAGGTTCTCAGTGAGTGGATCAGTTGGGGACCCAGGCATGTCTTTGCCCGGGTCCTCTGGTGAGATGTATCCGGCCCTGCTCCTGTGCCTCCGTTTAATATTCCCATGAGGGCAGCATTAACTCCACAGTTGGCCGCATGCCCGGGTGACTCCTCAATGAAAACACACGCACTTCCCAGAATAGAAATCCCACTTCAGCTCAGGTCATGAAAGAAACTTACAGTCTGCACAAAAAAACCCACCAGAAGGGTGAACTCTATCTGCTGCTACCTGCGGCGTCATTTCAAATCCAAACCGCGTCCTGGAGGTCGGCCACGCCCCCCGTCGTCCTCCCCCTTCACGTGATCTGGGCTCATTCTCACCTGTTGAAGCTGAACTGTCATTTCTGCCGGGAACGTGTTGGTCGTCCGCAGCAGAGAAGCGTAGCGACCGAGCGGCAGGAATCCCCACAAGGAAGAGCGAAGCTCCGAAAGTGAAAGACTGAACACTTCGCGCTGCCTGACAGTTATGAACACAAGGACGCATCTTGTTTGGAGCACTAGCACGTTTTGTTTGAGGTAAGAGATATTTACTTCTTTTCCTTTGTTATTTTTATTTATTTGGAAGTTTAATGCCCAGCTTTTTACAGAGGAAACCCCACATAATCTGCTGTTTTCTTAACTGATATCTTGGATTATTAGAAAGCTTTTTGTGAATTCTGGACCAACCCTTGAACTCAGATCTGTGTGATTCCCACTGATCCTGTTTATCTATGAAATTCTGTTGTGTTAAATCTTGTTCCATGACAATAGAACCCAAATGTCCCTATTTGTTTACAAGACCTTGAGATATCTGGTCCTTTATCCTGCCATCAGCTCTCAGTGAGTAAACAGAGTGGGTGGGAGAGCAGGATCATGAGGACAGATCTGCTGTCTGAGGACTTCTGCCTTTGGCTCTTTCAGTTCTCTCACACACACACACAAGAACACACTCTCTATTTTTTAATGTCCACTGTACAAATCTGTCTAAACCCTGCATTACAGGCCATCATTAACGGATCACTCCGTCTTGCAATGCAATTCCCACACATCCAGTAACTCCAAAGGAATTTCTGTGATGCATGGAGTTACAACACAGTTCCTGATGAAGAATTTAACAAGAACCCTGACTAATTTAGCCCTTTAAACACACAACAAGTATCTCTTGGGGCTTTATTTATACATTCTGAATGTTTAAATTGAACTTTTCACTTAAAGGAAAGTGCATTTATTTACAAAAAGAATGCTATAACTCTGCTTTAATAAGTTCCTTTTTTGCCATGAAAATGAAACCCTGAATCTCAAATTCATCATCGTGTACTGTGGTTTCATGTTTTCCATTTCCTTAGAACAACAAACAGATAATACAAGAGAAAATGTACAAATCAATACAATGTGTCATTTCGTTTACTGACTGGTAGAGTAGCTCCGTAAGTCAACATTTCATATGAAAGGTTTGCGTTTGCCTCTTTTAACCGGTTTCTCATCTTTTCCAAAGTTCTTATAGAAATTATTCAAAGTGCTCCTGAAAAAATTCCCTGCAGCCATAATTATAGTTATAAGCCAAGAACAAAATTCTTCTATTAATTGAAGATGTTCTATATTTTTCTTTTAGCTGTTTGTAGAACACTAATATATTCATTTTTTAATGTTTACTGAAAAGAAAAAACTAGTTTTCTGCTTCAAATTGCAACACAAAAAGGATGTGGGCTTTGGTATGTCTTTTAAAACTGTTCAAACTTTATTTTGCTGGCATTTTTACAGTTAAATAGTAAATATATGCTCACTAACCAGTTTTCTGTCTTTACTCTGTCAATTCTCTTGAAATGTCAGCTAAATGCTGTGAGATATTTGGGCAAATAGACATTTGAGGTGATGGATCTCTTGTGCAACACATCTATTCCCTCAACACAAAATGTCTGGAAAAGCAGCATTCCTCTTTTGTGAGCTTACTTTCTTATTTTGTTGTTTTATTTTCCAGCTTAAAGTGTCTTTCCGATGATTGAGGCTTGCCCTGTTTTTGCATTTGGACAGCAGTTTGCGGTCGTATATCGGTCAAGTTTTAGGCTGAATTTATCACTTTTCAGCACACTGTTAGAGTAACAGGTGGGTCATAAAAAGGTCCCCCCGTTGCTTTCCATCCACAAAGACTTGTACTGCGATGACAGATTCCAGGACTTCTGGGACTTGCCAGCAGGAGCCACATGTGGCAGAGAGGCCAACACAGGGCAGACCCCTGTGGTTAATCTTTTAAACGCTCACTGGTGGAAGACAAACTCATGCCTCAACATATCAAAGAAAGTCATTAAAAGAAAGAAAAGTGGGACATCTTTTTCTGGTGTTTGTTATGTTACAAGAACAAAGTTCTTTTGAATGAGAAGAATTGATTTGTTTTAATTGGAGCCAGATATAATGTGTGACCATTTAAAAAATAAAAATATGGCGTGTCTAACTGTAGTTCTTGAGTCTTTATAGTTGTAGTTTTATTCTTTTTCCACAGGAAAGACATTGAATGTAACTTAAGAGACATGTTTTTGCAAGAGACCACAATTGCTTTGGAAATTCAGTGCATTTATTGTGAAAGTAAATGTTTGGAATTCATCCATATTCTCCTGTTTTTTGTTAGTTTATCCACATCCAGTTTGCTGCATTTAATGGTACTGAATAAACTGAGACAGTGTTTTAGCTAAAATTGTGAAACGTTAGTTTTTAAAGCAAATTCTTCACAATTTGTACAGAAGTGGATGTGTAAACCTCAGAGCAAACGCACGACTCCTGCCAGTGTTTACATTTCAAGTTCACAGTGACCAAGAGATTAGTCTCATAAAATCTGGGTCAACGTGCTCCCAAAAAGTTGGATTTTATCAAACAGATTAAGCAATTTCATCTCTATAGACACAAAGTCTGTTTTTTTTTTTTAATTTCTTTTATATATTAGTTTATATTTACCTTTTTATAAAAATCTTATTAATGTAGCTGAGTGCCTTCTTTAAGCCCTTCGGATGACATCTCTATTGGAAGCTGCCCCTTCTCTTTACATTAATATTTCTTCTCTCTTGTTCCTCTTGTGACATGTTTTCCTGGATTTCCCCTGCAGTGAAAGCTCAGTGACAGGCTCTAATTAGCACCCCACCGAGCATGCCAGCATTGGAGCTCTTTTGTCCTGAATGTATCTGTTTGAATATCGCTGCGGTCAGGGTTGACATTATGGTTTTTGTGTACAGAATGCCTCACCAGTGTCACTGAGGGGTCCGGATGGGGACAAGGTCGTTGCACAGTGTTGTTTTGTGTTTTTGCCTCCATTATGGAGCAACAGTGTGAGGTGCACAATGGTGTTTTTAAATTTCAAAGCCAATTATTTGGATGTAGACATTCAGAAAAGAAATAAAAGATGGTGTAAATGTTCTGCTTGGAGTATATGCAAGAACGATGTGTGACATTCTTTGCAAAATGCTTTTTACAAATTATTATTGTTTTTATTTTGCATATAAAAAAGTTTGGAAAATAAAGCCAGAAGATGCTAAGATAATCAGTTTTTTTATTTGTTTCTTTATTGATATTGAGACTTTTTTTCTGTCCAAGGCATTTTCTTTCCTGATTATTGTCTCTGTGTCACCCCCCCTCCATGTCAAAAATTGATTAAGGAATTTTCAAGAATGTTCTGTTTAGGAGATAATCATAGTTTGCTGCTGGACCAAAGGCCATCTTCTTCTGTCATCCGTCAATAATCAGTCTGCTGACAGCAGCTGCTTCTCAGGCTCTATAAGCATTAGGTGTTACACTTTTTTAATGTTTAAAATTTAAAGACCTATTCTAATGAAAATGTTGCCATGTTCTTGTATGATTTTTCTCATGATGGAGGATATGTATAAAAAAAATGTAAGCTTAAAACATTGTTTTAAACTGCATTTCTGAGCATTACTTTATTCAAATCATGGTGAATCAGAAGCAGATTAAAACATGTAATTTGAAAAAACTCCTAGTTGTGACGCAACAAGTGAACCAGGCAGGTCACAAGCTCCCTGCTCCACTTCATTCAATGCAGATAAATAGATCCTGTGATGTCTTAATTTTCCTCGTCTGAGCTGGCATCTGGCTCAAAACTGTTCAGCTGGAAAGCTGCAATATTGCTCACCCTTTTTGTTGCACTGTTAATTTTAGGCATTGTGAGGGGCTGTAAGCCAGCAGGAGAGAGTGTAAACAAAGGGATGATGGGATATCGGTGAAGGCTTACTTTTGCACCAACAGTGTCACCCACAACTCAGAGGAGAGTTTCTGATGAACTCCTGCCGCTCTGCACAAACATTGTCCTAGAAAATTATTATTTTTAAAATTTGTATTTTGACTAAAACGAGATAATCATAATTAAAAGACCACTCGGAAGACTTTTAAATTGGGACTTTAAACATCCTACTAAAACTGAGACAATGTGGATACCTTAGGTTTTTCAATTGTCAAATTAGGATGTCAAAAGTTGTTTCAATATTTTTCTAACAGTTAAAGACAAAAGTGAAAGTGTTTTTTCATGGATGGCTGTATAAGTACTTCTGAATTATACCACAGGAAATCCCCCCCAAGTATTTCTGCTAAATTAAGCACAACATAAATGCTAATTTACGTTGATTCTTTAATTTAACTTAAATAATTGCGCAGCTATGTTTTATCGCCCGTGCAGTGCTGTTTTATTTTCAAATTTAAAACTTTTTTCTGTCCAAAAAAAGCTCTGTAAATGAAAAAGAACATGCGATGTAATCAGATGTTCTAGATAAAATCCAATTTACCAAATTAAGCTTTTTTTTTTTTGCTGAGTGTTGACTGACCTGTGTGTATGGACTAGTTTAATCTGGACAAATACAATCTTAGATGTCTAAAGCTCCTTTGGGGGGAAAAAAAGATAAAGTTTTGCTGATGTTAGTGTCTGGTGGGAGGAAGTGACTCGATTGGCATTTCTTTCTCCCTTATCTATTTATTCTGCTTGACTCCCTCAGACTTGTGATGTTTTTGTTGCTAGTTTGTGTCGACTAGCTTTGAAATGAGCTCCAGAATGCTGCCTCATGTCTCTCTGCTTGTGAGTTTGGCCCTTTGTAGCTGTCAAAGTTGTCCTAATGACACGGCCTCACAAAGTAGGGCTGTGGATCCTGAAATGTACTTCTGCATGCTCTCCCTTTCTCCTATCTTATTCTCCAGAGGCCCTCTCCTCCCTGCAATCGAGTCCAATTATTTTGGGCACAAAACTTTTTGTTTTTTGATGAAGCTTCAGGGTAAATGTTGCTCTGTTTTCTTCGACAGCTGCTCATTTTTATGTCTGCTCTTTCTGTTTTTCGGCTGTTCTTCCTCCTTCTTGCGTCATTGATATATCACATCAGAGTGTGTTTGGACCAAAGGCAGTGTGTTAACGTAACAGCTTGGACTTTACTCCAGAATTTCTCTCTCAGCTCTGTCATTGATACAGTATCTTGCTGGACTTTAGCTGGAAGTGGAACACTTGTTAAATTATGACATAACTTAATGCAAAGCCTGCGGCCCACTCATTGTGTTTTCTTTGTGACATTTGTATTTTTTTCCAAACGGCATTTTTTGACAAGCATGTTCTTAAAGTGTTAAAATAAACTTGTAGGAACCAAGTATTTATGTCTTCTATCATCAGAAAAATGCCACAAGATCATGCTGAATCACCAAAAGCACGCTTTTCATGGAAGGGGGTCTTAAAAGAATGGAGAGGCCTTTCAGGGAAGGTATTCCTTTATAATGAACAAAATCAACCTGGTAAATCAAGAACCGTTCTGAGAAGCCTCCTGGTTCCACTGGTTTCTCATAGACAAATGTGTGTTTGTTTTGTGTACTTGTCTTTGTTTCCTTGGTAGGACTACAAATTAGTAATGACAAGTATTGGGAAACTTGGTCAAACTTCTGGTTACATTTACTAGGATAACTCATCAAACAGTGATGTTTCACCTGGTGGGTTTGGATTTAAGGAATTAAGTGAGAAGTAAATTTAATTTTCATTTCAATTTAAGTTTCATTTAATAACAGAACAGCCTTCTAAGGGTTTGTCTTGTGTGTTTGAATGTAAACCTTTTTTTTATTTTATTTTATTTATTCCAGTAAAACTGATTCCATATTTTTTTTCTAAAACAGTACAGTTAGGGGTAGACACAGGAGCATAGGAATTATATAGGAATTATAGTAATTTGTATTAACTGTATTTGTATCATACTCTATGTAATTTTTACACATTTGACTAATTTCTTTATAATAAATTTAGTAAAGTCTTTGGTATCAAACTACAGATGTGCTCTATAAAAGGATCACTGTGTGCATATCACAGTATTTTATTACAAGATATGTTATTTTGATGAGTTTTAAAACCTTGGGATTACATAATAGGCTGCAGTAAAGCTTCCTTGTGTGTCATTTTCATCACAAATTGCTTCATGGTAATGTGTGTTTGACTAATGGTTCTATTTTTTTCTCTCCAAAGTAACTTTTATCCTAAGCCATTAAAATCTTAGGAACATTTATTTATATTAAAATGAATATTCTAGCATAAAAATATTTTTTAAGTTATCTGTCATGTCATTTAAATAAAATTTATATTTTAAATAATTGACAATTAGATTTACATGAGAAAAAAGGTGACACATTTTCTTTATGTTTATTTCTGCTAATCACACTTCAATAATGTGTGATTAAAAATACGTTTGAAGTGTTGCTTGGTTTTGTTGGTTCATTTTACAGAAAAGTATTTCTTGGCATTGACTCCTTGTGCAATTCAAGATTGATTTTTAAGTTTTTTTTTTTTTTTTTTTAATTGGTTTAGAAAGGGTTTTATGGTCTTGGGCCGTCATAAATATCTACAGTTAGAACCATAACTTTTGGCGAGGATTCATTCAGTTTTTTTTTTTTAACCTCGCCTGTGGAACAGCCTCCCAGAGGGCCTCAGGGCCGCAGAGACCCTGTGTTTTCATGTGTTTAATATATATATTCAATTCTGTCTCAGCTCCAGTATTGTCCTAAGGAGGATCCTCCACACACTGACCAACCATTCTCGTCGAACAGGGTCGTAGCAGTGGGATATTCTGACTGTTTGGCTTAATCAGGGGGTATCCCATGGTGACGTCCGCTGTAATGACGACAGGGTTGGTCTTTGGTGTGAATACTTCCCCAAAATTTAACTTCCTCACATCAACATCAAGCCAGGTTTCCATATCGGTTTATTCATGTGTCATTTTAAGTATCTTTTTGTGGGGTGTGAGGGGTCAGGATGGTTGAGAACATTGTGTGCGTTTAAATGTTATTTTTAATTTTTTTAAACCTGTAAATTACTTAAGTGTTGCTGCGGCGTGAAAGTCGCTTTATAAATAAAGTTTGAAATCTTTGTGCTCGCCTTTGGTTCTTTCTTATCTTTCTCTGTTGTTTTTTTTTCTCAGTGCCAGTTGTTGCTCATGTCTGATCTGTATATTTATCTGTGGACTTCCACTCAACCTTAATAAGTCCCATATAAGGAGTGGACCACTGAGGGTGTGGTTGGAACTTCTGGGAAAATGTTCCAACTCTAAGAATCAAAAGTATTTTCCCATCAATTGGTTTTTGGTCCTTTATGCATGTTTCTGTTAGCAGATTTTTTGTGAAGAGAAACCACATAGAAAAGATCATACAGGAACAGAGGATTGAGACTTAAGAATAAAAATGTGGGGATACAAAGCAGTTTAGCTGTACTTTTGATGTAGAGCTTGATAAACACTGAACATAATGATATTTGTACTTGTGAAGGTAGGTAACAAAGCAAAGCCCATCCAGACATCAAAGTGTAGCCTGTCATCTTTCATACATTGTCTACTGTTTGTCTACAGAAAAAGCCTTTTAAGAGAAAAGAGACGTATGTCTTTACAGACTCTTGGATCCTGACACAACCGCAGACCACATTTTAAATTCCCCAGTCTTTTCTGCTTTTGCTTCCTCTTTTAAACAACACATTTTCTCTGGTTTTTGAAACTTTAGGGGGGGTGTTTTAAGTTCCTAAGCCGAAAAGCTAAACTGTGATATCCCCTTGGTGAACTGCCACCTGATCTCTCACACCCTTTCAGCCACGGAAGTGGATTCGATTACAACAATACTCTCTGAAGTTAACCTAACCGCTCACCTAAAAACTGCCCCTTGTGTTTCAGTGTTTAAAAAATGCCCCAGCACAACATGGAGAACTCCAGGGTCCAGTGGCAGCAGGGTCTGCAGTCGCCATGGATCAGCAGAGCGGCTGAAGGTCAGAGTCCCGCCTCCTCAGGGGCAGAGTCAGACACGGAGAGCAGCGGCACAGAAAGAGAAAAGGTAAATGACAGACTGCTTTTTTTCCTGCTGAATGAACTTGAGTTTGTCTTTCACTGTGGATTTGAGGACAAAAGTTTCCCATGATTCATCAAAACTGCTTTCAATGTGCTGTCTGTCAACAGCTTACGTGTGATTACAAACTCTGCTCTTTTGCTTATTTCTGTCAGTCCTGCGTTAAGAAACTGGATGGAAGCTCACTGAGGGTCCTGGCATCGCCCACACGTCTCCAGCGCCGCATCACAGAGCTCGACCAACAAAGGGAAGAACTGAAGATTGAGGTAAGAACTTTTGAAAACTCACAAATTCTGGAAAACTCCCAAAATTTGTAACTGTTTCATAAAAAAAACAAAAATCAGTCTAACAGTTAATTGGTTAAAACCAAAATGTTTGGTTTGGTGATAAAAGAAAAAGAAGTTCTAAAGAAATCTGTATTTTTGAAACCTCATATTTCTAACACCAGTCCAATCTAGGGTAAAGAGTACATGTGAACCACTCCTGGATTGTTGTGTGTGATTCAGCTCTGCAACCTCGTTTTTTCTTTCCTTGCAGCTGCAGCTGGAGATCGCTCTGCTGCAGGGTGAGCTGCAGACTGAGAAGGAGCAGCTGCACAGACACATGCAGAAGCTGGAGACTCTAAAGACGAAGGCCAGACAACAAGACAGGCGAAAACACTCGGACAGACTCAAGGTAAATGATATTTTAAACCTCTTCTCTAATTTTCTGTGTCTATTCAAACTTTGGTTGTAGACAATGTGTCATAATAGAGGTCACAAACCACAGAAAAACAAAACTCAAGGGATCCTAACCCAACAAGTCGATATAAAATGGTCAGCTCAGACCAACACTGTGTGGTGTCAATGATAAATCAGCTTTTAGGCAATAATTGTTTGCTGCTTAACGTACTGATGCACAACTTTGAAGCTAAACTTTGGAATTTAGTTGTAACTCTTACAGTTGTAGGTCTATCTTTATGGGTTCTGTCTGTTTTTTCTTTTGAGTTGAGTGGACAACTTTAGTGTCACCTCATTCTTTCTTCTAATGCAGGAGAGAACAAGTTTGGAGGAGGAGAGGAGCAGGGTGAAAGAGCTAAGGAGGAGGTGCGAGGAGAAAGAGAAGCTGATTCCCACTCTGCCAGAGAGTCAGAGAGAACAGCTAACAGTGCAGCTACAGCAGGTGGGCAGCCGCAACAACACACACATCAAAACATTGAACTATGACCAGCAGGACATCAAGATTTTTTTTTATTATTATTTAATTAAAATGCAAAAGATTAGTAACTGATCCAAGAATAAGTGATGTTAGTTTACAGTACTCTGGTTTGTTGAGGAAGGTTCTCATTCATCTAAATGATCTCTTGAAGTTGAGACATTCATGCAAATAGATTTACCAATCTGGTTTGTTTGGTTCTTTAAAATCCACCAAAGCTCTGTATTAGTGATCAGCTGTGTTAAATACATGTCCTGCGGGAGGCTGACTTGGGTTATAGTATCAACATCTGCAACATTATCAGTAATGCTTGGATGCTTGAGAATGTGGCCAACAAATAAACAGTTTTGTTTACTAGAATATCTTATTTTCATTGTATTCTTTTTAGTCCATTGCAAACAGAAGAAAAGGGAAGGATTAGTTCATATCTGCCATTTATGTGCAGTCTTGTGTGACCTGGCTCAGTTAACTTAAGTGCAATACATCAGTTAAGAACACTGAGGTAATATTACCCACAGATGGTAAAAATGAGATCAGGATTCTTCCTGTGCATGTTGTTTCAATAAACAACAGTTGATATTAATTCTTTATTTAACAGCAAATCTGAAAACATTTCCAATTACCAAACTGAGTGTGAAGTAAAGACTGAGAGACCCAATGTTTATGAACTACAGTATATTTAAAAAAATAAATTACTAAAACTTTGTTGAACTTTATGGAGGAGCCACTTTCTTAGTTTTGATTTAATGCTTGAATAACTTGGATAAAATGGATAAACTGTCAATGCAGTTATTTTGTTGGATTTAAATGATCATTTGTCATGCAAACGCTGTAGTACAAAAGATGTATTTTGGGCAATGATGTATCCCAGTTTCAAAGTTTGCCTCAACAGTCGGCCCCTGTCATGCACTTGAAAGCCCCAGTGTTTGTCTTCGCATTTCTTCGTACCTGCAAGTAGCAAATTTGGGTTTGAATATCCCAGACAAGCCCCCAATTTACACAAATGGTTTTGTTTTGTACTATATTTAACCATGTAAAAGGAAATAAGTTATTGTGTATGAGGATACTCTAAATTTGCTAGGTAAGTGAGTTTGCCATTCTCACACTCTACTAATAAAATTGAGTTTGTGAAAAAAGAAAAAAAAAGAACATGGCCTAAATTCTGTATTTAATTTCAGTAAGTACTAAATACTAAGTACTAAGTACTAAATATTCATCTTGATATGGAGGTCACTTGGACCCCAAAGTGTATATATTTTATTCAGTTATATGTTTAACAATTCTAAAATCCAATTATAGTCTTCTTGTTGGTTTATCAAAAGAAAGACCGGACAAGGGACACAAAGGAAAATCAAAGCTGAACAAGAAAAATAAGCTAAGAATTGACCAACGTTAAAGAAGCCAATTATGCTCAATGTGTGCACTCCAGCCATGGTTACAAAGAAGGGTAACTCTACTTTGATCTTGTTATCAGTAAATAAGCTCTTTTGCTTCTTGTGTCAAGCAGTTCAGCAAGGAATAACAAGATATTGCATTAAAGTGTCAACCTATCACTCAATTTTAGACATTTATATGTGAACTGAGCCACCCTCTTTCATAAGATATATTTTTATTATCTTTTCGTATGACTGCACCTTTATGGCTGCTTTCCAAATGAAGAAACCACTTCTACTTTAATGTTGTGACTCAAAACAGTGAGTGTAAGGGTGTGTTGAATCTGCTCCTGTTTGTTTCTCACAATGTGGGTTTGTTCAGTACCTGTTCGACCCGATGTGTCAATGATTACTGAGTTCTCCACACACCCATGCAGAGCTCCGGATGTGTAGTCTTCTTGTGAATGTGACAAAAAGAAGTGCTTTAATGACAGGTTTGTTGCCTTTCTGCTCTGCTGAAACATGTTGGATTTGTTTGGTAACTGCTTTTAGAAACAGGTTTGGGACAATAAAAATAATAATAATAATAAAAAGGTGATTGAAGGAAATGAGGCACATCTTGTGTGACAACAAAACATGTACTTTCATGTCATTTTAAACCTTTTTTTTCACTCTGCTTTACCAAAACATGCCACAAGTGACATTGGGAAGTTTGATAATAAATAAGCCATTATTCTTGCTTAAAAATGCATTTCTGAATTAAAATAGTGTTTTTGAAAAACGTTCTGAAGTCTTAAAAGAACAATGATCATCTCAAACTGACCTTTTAAAGTTTTTTACTTATACAAAAAATGTGATCTCCTGATTAGTTTCTTTATAAACCAAAACTTTATTTGTCCATAGAATAGGAAACATTGATTAAAAACAAGAAACAAACTTGTACTTTGAGTCTCCATTTTGACTCATCCAGCTTTCAGATTAAAAACGTGAATTTCCAGCCCTGTAATCGGGAGTTCAAATATTCTACCATTCAAGTAATAATTCGTTTTTGCCTTCTGAATTAGCAGTTAATGCTATGAAGCTAAATGCCTGTATCTGGACAAGCAATGACAGATGAAAAACTTGCTGAGTTCCTTTTCTTTTTTAACTCAGGAGAAGGAGCATATGGAGGCGGCAGTTCGGGCTTTTGAAGACTGGGAGTTTCGTGTTCTGGAACGAGAGAGCGGCATTGACGAGGAGGAGAGCGAGGACGGAGATGGAGAGAAGGAGTTGTCATGTCAGCAGCATGCAGTCAACGCTGCTCAGGTAAACAGCCTCACAGAGAACTTTCAAGAGAATTTTACAGCTGCTCCCTGTTGTGCAGCACGAGTTTACAGCTTATCAGCTTGTCATGTGCTGCACGTCCATGTTTACCCTCAAAGAAATTCCTTCTCTGAGAGCTTTGATGACGTCAGTAGCAACTGAGTCCACAATGAAATCCAATATGCTTGTGATTTCCCACTTTTCTTATTTTTTTACCCATATGGAAAGGTAGTTGTTGCGAGACTGATGGGTTTAAACATAAATCAGGCTCTTATTAATTCTCTGACCAAACGATTTTCTTTTTTGCATTGCTTCCTATTCTTCAGCTGTAATTAATCCAAGTTCTCCTTTTTCTTATAAAAATCAAATTTATAACTTATAAGCAATAAAATACATCTAAAAATGTGTTTGTTTACCAAAGTTCCACTCCTATCATATTTTGATCAATTGTAAAAGTATTCCCAGTGGTCTTTTAATTATAATTAATTTTAATTATCACTAACCAGGTTGGTTGGAAAATATGTAGGACGGCGGCCATTGAGGCCTGGAGTTAGACACCCCTGTTTTACACGTACTCCTGCTAGCTTACAGCCCCCACACCCCCAACCTAACATTATGGGCGCAACAAAAATAGCAAGCAATATTTGTGCTATCGAGCAGCACAGTTTTGAGCCAGATACCAGCTCGAATGAGAAAAGCAAAGAAGCACATGGATACAGACGTCCACAAGTGGATGCATCAGAATGGAGCTTCAAGTCACAACCACAATATTTTTCCAATGGCATTGATTCATCTGGTCCTGATTCACAAACATTTGAATAAAAAATTACTCAGAATTACAATGTTAAGCTTGGTTTTCTTTATAGCTTTGCTACATCATCATAACAATGTCACAAAACATGTTAAAATACACAATTTTTCTTAAATAACGGCTGCTGATGGCAGCTGAAGTTATTGGTTGTACATTAGGCATCATATCAGGATCAGGCCTCCTCTGTGGCGTACAGTAGTGATAATGCTCTCACAAGGTCTGGTACATCCAAGGAGGGATGACACAGACGCTGTTCTGGAACGAAAATGATGTCACCATATCCTCTGTCACCCAATGTCTATCAGGTCCCAGTAAAACCCCAACGCCTCCTAAAACTAGGCTAGACACTGAAAACAAAATGTTTGAATTGAAAGTGTAAACGGAGAACTGAAAGCGAGAAGGGATAAAATTACACAAAACAAAAAATTGAAAATATAAAACTACAGCTGTTACAAATAAACCTTTTTCTTTAATTTGAAAACATTTTTAGGTTTAACATTTTTGATTCATCTTAAGTATTTCTTAAAGTTTTCATAGTTTTCATGTTTCTTTTTTAATTTTAATGTTTATTTCACATTTTATTGCTTCTTTCATATTTACAATGTGTACTTCTGAGTTTAAATCAGTTTGAAAGTTTGTATTTTTTTCAAATTTACAGTCTATTTTTTCATTCAATTTAAGCTGATACTAATTCAACCCCTTATGCATAGACCAAAAAAACAAGTGTTGTTCCTCAGTTTGAATGAGGGATATATTTCCTCAAATTGTCATTCATAGAGGTCACTGAATCCTGTACACATGACAAAAATATGCTCTAAAAGGAAACAAAAAAATAAAATCAGTTTCCGAATTCAAAATGTTCAGCTTCTGTTTGTTAGAATGACATCTCATGGGCGCGGATTGTTTCAACTTATTTTTTTTATTTCAAATTCTTTGTTTTGCTGCCGTGCGTTCAACGCATCATTAATGTTGTTGCATTAGCAGTTAAAACAAGAATATTTATTTTTTGGAATATGTTCACTACTCATCTCAATGTTGGAGGTGTGTTGAAATGTGCTGAACTCAGCCAAAGAGATGAACTCATGACTGTGAGAAACAAGACTCAGCTGCAGGCTTCTGTTCAACAACATATACTGGATAAATAATGTTCAATTGTTTTTTAATTGACTTGGGTGGGTAGGAGGAAGAGGAGGAGGAGGAGGAGGGGTAAAACAGGGCAAATAAAGCGGGGCATTGTCAGTCACCAGACGAATCTTCTTTGTCTTTTTATGCAACCTGCATTTTCTATCTTTCTATTTGTCACTGCTGCCCTCAGGTGCTGGTTTCAGGTTTGTTTCTGCCATCATCAGTCTCTGTCCTTCACCTCTCATTGACCCACAGAACAGATGTCTGTTTTTTTTTTGTTGTCTTCTTGCTGGGAAGACCTTTCCTTGCATTGCACGTCACGCTCTCTGGAACTAATGCTCGCCGTCACATCTGGGCTGCTTCCAGTGTTGCGTCACAACAAAATAAAACGAATCTCATGCCGGTCAGATGAGTCAGCGGCCGTACTTGGCTTGTTTTCTGCAGCGATGAAACCACACGGCTGTCCACACTGACGGGAATTCCTCCTTGAATTTTCAGGAGCGAGTCCAGCAGTTGGAGGAACAGCTGAGAGACATGGAGAAGGAGAAGGAACAAGAGTTGAACGCTCTGAGGAAGGAGAGGAGGGAGCTCGTCCACACAACTCAGATGGTAGGAGAACATTTATGATGGATTTTACTGTGCAGTTTCTTGAGTCTAATTAAGGTGTTTGGTGGTTCATATAACAAACACTGCTTGTTTTTTACAAAATAAAGTCTGTATAATTCTGCTGATCCATTTTAAAGATGCAATGTGAATAGTATGGGTGATAAGATTATTTTTTTCAGAACAGACAAAGCTCCTTATTTCACATTTTAATGATTTTTGAAGTTCTTATAACAGAATTCATCAAATAATAAATCAAGAAAATGTCAGTTTTGTGTTAAATTACTTTAGCTAAACAAGTATTTTCAAAATAATATGTCAGATTTTGAGACGTTCAAAATTCAAATCTTATTTTGTTAAACATGGTGATGTCATGTTTCTGTGCACGAGCAGTGTTGTTTTCCTCATTAAAAACTCTGTCATGTAAGAAACAGAACATACGTGGACCACGGCTGACTTTAGGAGCAGCTAAACATTTTTTAACGGCAGAGCAGAACATATCGCAGCAAGAAAACCCTCTTTCAAAGCAACCAACCTCACTTGTGGCTAAAACATATGTGGATCACGAAGGAGGTTATTTTTGGTGTGTTTGCTCTATGTTTTGCTTTCGTGACAGTCTAAAATTGTAACATTATTTTAGCAATTCCTTCAGCTTTTAGTTTTTCTGTTTTTCTGCTCTAGAATGGTTTTCCATTTCGAATGTTTAGGATTTAGTCTTGTCTCTTTTATTTTTGTTTAGGTATAAAAATGATCAGTTCTGCATCTAGTGAGCTATAGATCTAACTAATACAAAAACACGATCAGACTTCTATAGCTGGAGCAAATCTCAGAATGGCTGAAAAAATGCTCAATTTTTTTAATCAATACGAAAAGCAAGTGAGAGGTTAAGACAAACGCTGCTGTAACTGAGTGTAAAAACATTAAATGTGAATGAAAAGTCAAGTTTGTTCTTCTATCTTTTACCCAAAATGAGTCAAAGTGTATCCAGTTCTTTTTAAATGAGTTGAAACAAAGTAGATCCCTTCACAAAATGTGAGCAGCTGCTGGCTGCAGCCATCCAGATGGAAATGTACTCGGCCTGTTTTCCACTTTTCTGCTGAAGTGTCTCCGACCTCTAGTCTCCATTTAACTAGGCTGAGATGTGAGATGTGCTGTGTGGTCTTATACCTAGGTCTGGTTTGTCACTGGAGACTTTTCCAGCACTTTATGCTTCTAAGAACTTCACTTTCATGGGCATTAAGAGGCTCAAATTGAAAACGTCTAAACCACAACTCCAAATGTCATACATTGAATTTGGCTCTGTATTCACATAATGTTGTTGGATCCTGATGAAACAATGCAAATCTAGTTATATATATATAGGGTTTGGTCAAGGTTTGGTAATCAAATCATCAAAGAAGGGATCAGTCTACAGCGATTTATGAATGATGCTTTTCACATTTTGTGATTGGACTACACCCTGTAAAGCTGGCTGTCTGCCTCTGTGGTCCACTTTGGGATAAATGCCTGCAGATGATGACTTAATGAGATAATTCTTCTTTTTAATTTAGATTGCAACCACATAAAATGAATTGTTGCTTTTAATCTTTCATAAATATTATTTTAATTTTCCAAAGAAAATATGTTTATCAGGCAAAGCTTTATTACTCACAGGTCAGGAGCACAGTCCTCTGGGTGATGCAGATTGTGAATTTTGTGCGGATTTGCTGTTCCAAAGTGCATCAGTCAGTAATTAAAGTGCGCCGTGACTTTATCCTATTGGCAGTGGTTTGTCTTTGATCAGAGTTATGACAGCACCAGCTAAAATGAGCTGGAGACAAGATCTGGAAGAGGAAAACACAAATCAGACGCTGAGAGGGGACGAAGCGAGCTGGAGGAATGGAAGAAGGGGAGGGAGAGGACAGAGGGAGGAGTAAATATGGAAGGGAGGGCTCTGTGGTTGTGCCTGTAGAAGGGAGCATGTGCTGGGATGCGTGAGAGGGGAAAACTGCAAGCTGGATGAAGTTTCACATCTCTGCACTGAAGCGGTGAGCTAAAAACAAAACAAATGAATGTGTCTTGCCACTGATGGGTGATATTGCTTGTTCAGTTTGTTCGCTGGTAGGTGGGAGAAAACATGGAGAGGGGCTGGAAGACGGGAGTGGCAGCACAGAGGAGAAGAGTCAAGATAGATTAGAAAGCTGAAAGATGTGTGGAAATGAATTCAGTTGATGCCTTTTACTTTTAAAACGTTTTTTGACTTTCTTTGACATGCAAATAAACCTGATCTGCAAGAGTTGCTGGGAATTGGTGTATTACTACATCACTAAATGCTGTCAAAGGTTAAATGCTGTACTTAATGCTGTGTTTTCTGAGCATTTCAAGTGTTGGTGTAGCATAAAGGAAAGCTGATTGTGATCACTTTCTAAATTCTAGTAATTCTGATTTTCAGTTAGTTGTGGTATGTCACAGCTTTTTTTTTTTTTTTTTTGGTAGCTCTTTGTCGCTGTCCCTCCAGTAAAGTTCTGTTGTTGATTCCCTCTGTGTTGTGATCTTAACAAGTTGAATTTCCAAATCTTTTCTGGTCCTGCAGGTTCTCAAAGAAAAGAAGCCACTCATTGATTGGTTGAACATCACAGACGTCGCTCCCTGCATGATGTCACTCTCTCCTTCGACAGTTCATAAGCCTCCACAGGTGTGCAGCGGGTTGTCACGGATACCACACTGAACTCATATAAAGTCCTTAGTTGATGGGTCAGCTTCCAGTTAGCCACAGCAGTAAAACCAGCAGCTAAAACAGATGAAAGATAGAAAAACAGAGTGTTTTTAATGCTTGGTGCAAAAATAAATTCATGTAAAAATCTGAAAATTGTTGGCTCCATATCACTGATGACACTCTGCTGTGTTTAAACCTGCAGGACCATTACAAAGAAGCCAACAGTTTACCAAGACGGCGAAGTTCCCATCGAAACAGACTAGCCGACAGGCCGCTGTCAGTGCAGGGTACGTTCCCATCACTAGTCTGGTTCTAACTTCTATTGTGCTCTTGATTACTCAAGCTGAGACTTTTGTAGTACAGGACAATCAACACACACTCTGGGAACTCATGTCCTTGTTTGTCTGTTTGCTCTGTTCCCTCCCTCTTAGTCAAATCAGAGGTGTGTCACCAGCGTTCAGCTTGCTAGAGAGCAGGATTTGCCTGTACTGGCCAGATGAGTTAGAAAACCCCCATAATCTCCTGCTAAAACAAATGTGAATCTGTTTGGATGCGCTCACACCCACTTATGTTGAGATTTGTCAGCAGTTTTATCTTCTAGGTCTGGTCAGAAGTCTCATTTTTCCCCCCATCACATTCCATTGTAATGAATGATTGAAAAAGTACATATTTATAGTTTGCCCAGGCGACATCTCTGCAAAGTTTTTGACTTACTCCTCTCAGCAGCAATGTTCTTCCACCTTCAGGGTTGGTGAGGATGCCTCCTGACAGTCAGACCTCAGACGCTCAGGCGTCCCCTCTCGTCTCACACAGACTCAGCAACGGGCACGCTAATGGGCACAAACCTGTGAGCAGCAACGGTGGCGGGCTGCTGACTCCATGCAACAGTGCAACAAGCTCTCGTGCTGCCAGGTCAGTTTAGTTTGATGAAAGTAGAGTATAAAGTAGCTCATAAATAATTCCTTTGATTCTGCAATAAACTTTTGGTTCATTTAGTTTCTAGTAATTTAGGTTTCTTGTAAGCTCTTTACCACAGAGTATCTCAGATCCTGATGCCTCACAGTTGGATCTAGCAGCTTTTTTAAAGATAAAATTATTATTATAAATTATTATTTTATTATCAGATATTAAACCACAATGTTATCTGGTGAAGTCAAAAAAGTTTATTCTGCCTCTTGGTTTATTCATATTAGAATGCATCAAAGGTTGCATCACCCAAAAAGCAGAAATTCTATGCAAAATGTCTGACTGGTAGGGATTTTTCCTTTTTTCAACCTAGTGTTATTTCAATTTTAATGAATAACTAATAACAACAACCACATGTGTTTCAAAATAAACTGAATTTCTCACCAAATATACTTTTGAAACTGAATTTAAGTAAGAAACTGTAAATTTTTCCATCAACTTTCACTCTAAATTTGTTAAATGCAGTGTACAGCCAGAGTTGGAGTAAACAGGATGCTCAGCCGGTCATTAACTGTAAACAAACAGCAGAAGATGATGGGTGTAGGCTGAGGTGATTGTTTAGCATGATATTTCAATGCTCTGGTTTATTTTTTATTTTTATATAAGTTTTTGCTTGTTTATCAAGTTCTAGTCAGACTATTCCTGGCTCTGTAGAATGTGGAGAAGGTTTAAGTTCCTAATAAATCTCCAGATTTGCATCATCTCACAAAGGAAACATCTAAATTGTTTGTACTATATCTCTAATTCTGTCCCTAACACTTAGAAATTCTCATTTCTATGGGTTATTTGTAGCTTAGTAAAAAAAGCTAACATCTCCTGTGAATGATTGTGGTCAAGAATATTCTGGATTCTAATGTTTGTTGTTCTCCTGTCAGCCCGTGTCTGGTGGATCTCATAGAGATTGAGAGGAAACTGAAGGAAGCCAAAGCAGAGAGGGAGCGGTTACTCAGGGAGCGGGTGAGTCACCTGGCACAGGAAATACCTGCAGCACCTCTAATCCTCCACGGTGCATCATGTTACAAACGGCAAAACACTGAGCTCACAAAAAAAAAAAAAAAGGATTGTTTGCAGTGTTGACAAACAGCATAATCTAAAGGATTTGTGGGTTTGAGGCCAAAAGGCGCATTATTTTTTCTGTTAAACAAGTGCTTCATATTTTTCATATTTTGATGTAATCTCTACTTCAATTCGCCTGAACGCAGGAAGAGCGACGGCGTGCCATGTTAGAAGAGAGAAACCAAAGAGAACTTAACACTTCAAAAGAGGAACCACCAGAACCAGAGGATCAAGAAGAACCAGAATTCGAACCAAACCAGTCACCAAAGGCCATTTCCTTTCCAAACCCATCTCAGGTAAGAATAAAATATCAAACTTATTTTTCTTTCTTGGCTTCTATTTTTTTTCTTTTTTTTTAGTATAGACCCGCTCCGATCGTGTTTTGATTCATTTTAAAAGTGTTCCCAGTCATTTAATTATGATTATGCTGTTTTTAGCCAAAATAAAAACTAAAAAACCTAAATAATTGATTTATTATTTAGTCATCATTACTGTTCATTAGAGATTCGCCTCTGAGTTGTGGGCGAGACTGTCGTTGCTGAGCAACCCAGCCCCCCTTCCCCTCCCTCTTGCTGAGAACTCGGAGCATGATACTGGCCCGACCAGCGTATTTCCTCCTTTTTTACTCTGCATTTTTTCGTCTGCTCTTGTTTCACAGCGATTTAAATAAAGAAATACTCAGAAATGCTAGTTATGCTCATTTATTTATTTTTTTATATTTCCTCCATCAAAAAAAAAAAGAAAAGCCACAAAACATGTTCAAAACACCGTTTATGGGAGTGAGTCTTTGATAGAATTTTATCATTATTTTCTTTAAAGTCCCACTCCAATAAAAATCTTGTTTTTATTGTTTTTTTTTAACATGTTCTTGTGTTGACATATATAAAATAATTTCAGATCAAAAATGTGTTTCTGAGTGTTTCTTCATTTAAATTGTTAAGCATCTGGAGCAGAGAAAAACCTGCGATTATAAAAAAAACTCAGCAGCTGCCATGAGCGGACCAAAGTCTCCATACTCCACTCCAATTCTGCAGACAAACAGATCAACATCTTAGTTTTCCTTGTCTGAGCGGCCGACTGGCTCAAAACTTTATAGCTGCATATCTCCAATCTTGCTCATTTTTATTTCTATTTTGCTACGCTAGTGTTATGTTGGGGTTGTGAGGAGCTTTAAGCTAGCGGGAGACAGTGTAAACAATGGTATTCTGGCTTATCAAGGAAGGGTAACTTCCATGCCAACAATCCCACCCACAACCCAGAGGCGAATTTCAGATAAACTCCTGCTGCGCTGCAGAAAACACGTCTTAAAAAACGACACTGGCTTTTGAGTTTTGGCTAAAAACTGCCTAATCATAACTAAAGAACTACTAGGAACAATTTGACAATAGATAAAAATATAGTTGGACTGGGACCTTAAACATCATCTTCATCTCATATTAATAATTAAGACTTTGAGCCATTTTTTTGTACAATCTCTCTTTTTTTATTGTTTCTACACTCATGCATGCGTTATTCACTTCAAACATGCATTTTTGCAACAAAGACAATATAACTGCACTTGAGTAGATCATCACATCAGTGCTGTAGTTGTAGAACTCAAAACTGGTATTGCTGAACTAAAAGAGTTTGGACTTTAAATCACCTTATTTCCCATCAGCACAGCTGTACAGTTGGCTTTTAAACTTCAGATTATCTTAACTGCATTCTTCTTATTTTTTTCTGAGGATGGTTTTAAGATTCTTCCCGTTGCATATTTTCGAGCCATTTATTTTTAACATCTGATCACAGAGAGACCCTGTTGAGAACCAAAAACAAGCGCATCCATTATAAAAGGCCACTGTTTTCTGTGGAAAATCTCCTATTTTAACCCACAATCAAACTTCAGTTGTCCCTGCAGCAGCGCAGCCTGCCCCTGTTTCTGTCTCCAAACTTTGACCTTCGGGCCCATGTGGAGTCTCTGGGTCACGGGGTCACCGGCTGCACGGACCTGCGGCTGACGTCTCGACGCTGCGCAGGCTTCCTGACTAAGAGAGGCGGGAGGGTGAAGACGTGGAAGAAGAGATGGTTCCTGTTCGACACGGACCACAAACGACTAGCTTACTATACAGGTTAGACTGGCTTGGGAAACTGCGAGCGAACACTGACTTTGCATGTCTGTCTTTGTGTTGGCACCAAAAAGGAGTTTTTACATGACACACCACTGAAGGCTTTGTTGCTTGATTACAAAGACAGTCGCCCTTCATGTCACATTATTAGAGCTTATAAAGAGAAGAAAGACTAAAACATTTTATGTTGACATCATATACTCGAGGAAGCCTCAGTAAATTGTTGTATTTTTTTGTTGTTCATAACCTGTTGCAGATTGTGATGAAAGGAAGCTGAAGGGAGTCATTTATTTCCAGGCAATAGAGGAGGTTTACTACGACCATCTACGAACAGCCACCTCTGTAAGTTTAGTCTCCGGACAAACTGATTTGGACAAATCATTTAATGTTTGAAGCTTTGACAAATATGCAGTGAAATGTACATGTGTATACCCGTATATAGTGTGGTGAAAGTCTTTAAACTTGTAGCTAGTTTGTGAATATTACAATTTTTTTAAGACAAAAGGGATTGATTGGTCTCATTGTTTTCTATGGATCACATTTCTTCATCATCTTAAGATCAAGGACATAGTTTTGGTGAAATCTGCTGATGAATGCTTCATCAGAATTCCTCTTAACGTTAAAAATGGCGTCTCCCTTCAGTCTCCACGGCCGAGTCTGACCTTCTGTGTGAAGACATACGACCGTCTGTTCTTCCTGGTTGCTTCCAATGCTGTGTCCATGCGGATCTGGATGGACGTCATTGTCACAGCAACAGACGAGCACAGCCGATATTGACCTTTTTCCATACAAAACTGTGAAATAAGGAGTGAAGCTGCTGAGCAAACCGTGCAGTGAGTCATTCTTTCCTTCTCTGCTGGATAAGAGCCGGTCTGATTACAGATCCGCCTCCGGGACCTGGACTCACAAACCCGAGGATCATGAAGCACGGGTTCAGCAGTTTGAGGTGCCGAGCAGACGTGCTGGAACGACAGAGGAAGCTGTTACTGACTGTGATGATGCTCATCATCTTTAAACCAGAAGGATTTTTTCCTCAGCAGCTTGCTAACTGAACATTGGACACAGGGAGCTCGGACTCTCTTAGCTTTACCTCCCTCTGCTGGTCACAGATCAGCATTACCAGACTGGTTTATTCAGGAAAACACTACAGGAGCAGAGGAAACAAGCACATGGACACTGTACTGTCACAGTTTTTTTTGCTTTTAGTTCAGTTTGTTTAAAATGTTTTATGTTCACAGGTTTTTACATTGAAACATAAACTTCCTGTGTTTGTTTTAGAATTCACTTTTTGTATTATTTATTTTATAAAAAGTTTACTTGCCTTCGATTTGTAAAGATTTATTCTGTTATTAATGCAATATTAAATGTTCATTTATATAAAAAAGTACAGTTGCTGCAGTTTTTCTTTTTCCCTCAATAAAAAATATACACAAAGAGAGAGTTATAAGATAGCTACACACAATAGGAATCGTAGCCAAAAAGCTGTTTGTTTTTAGTGACTGATACTTTTTCAATATTTTGCTGGTGATCAGGCATTTACTCTCATTTTTACAACATTCTGTTTATTTTATCAAGTAAACCTCATACATTTTGATAAAAAAAACAATGGTTAGAACTGAATATTTATTTGTTTTTTCTGAGTTTTTAAAGCTCAAATTTTAGTGTTGGATAATAATTTTCAGTGCAGCGCGGTATGTTAGCCAAAAACTAATAAAAAGGGCTGCAGTCATGGTAATTCTAAATCTTCTGAATGATCATCTGAGATTGTCATATTTGGAAGGTTGCCTCAGTATTCCTGGAATGATGTAGGTTTTCCTAAAAGGCTGTCTTGTTGTGTGAATAGTGTCTCCTTTTGTCGTCCTGGTTTAGCGAGGTTCTTAAATGAGGTTTTTCGTTTATTTTTGCTTATAACTGCTTCCATTTACTTCTGTCGTCCAACAATAAACTCCACTCATATGTGGAATACTTTTACTTTCATTTTGTCACTGGTCTCTTGTGTCTCTGATAATCTGGAGTTCGGTTTGAGTTGAATGCTGTGTTGTTCCCATGGAGGGTGGAAGTAAGATGAAGCAGAAAACAATCCGAACCCCTCTGTTTTTGCATAGCGTTACTGTAAATGCACATCACACAGCTGCGTGAGCCGTCCAGACGCACCACTAGCCTTCCACGGATCACACACTGAATCACCAGTGACCCTCTCATGCTGGTAAAACTGGCTCCTGAATCAGGAATAACTGATTTTCAATACTTTTGTGTGTGTTGTTTATCTAGCAGATTTGTGCTTTTTTGGGGTTTTGTTTGAGGAGAAAAAGCACTGCTGAACACTTCTGTCGACCTCAAGGTAAGACACAACTCTCAGGAAAAGGAAAAAACTGCAAGTGTTGTAAAAATATTGTTAGCTGACGTGTTTTAAATGCAGAGTCGATGTCTGAAAACAAAATCCTTACAAACAGGAAACTTTTTACAGCGTTCTGTGTATCATTACTGGTGGATTTAATCGATCCATAGTTTTGGGAGAAACACAGGGGCAAGGTTAAGGATAAAGTTAGATGTTTTTTTTTATAACAATATTAGGATTTAATGTTAATTAAAAAAAAAAAAAATCAGATCTGTAACCAGTGTTATGAGAAAGGTTTAGCTGGACTATAATTAAGTCAACATTGATGCAGAAAATAGCATTACAAGACATTTACATATTTTATTTTATGGCTTCTTCAAAAAATCAGAGGAAAGAAATGAATAATGAATAATTAATTTGGATGAATATTTTTTTTCTGAAATGTCTTGGTTTTTGTAAGTGTTTGTTTTTGTGAATTGATCGGCTTCTCGTTCTTCTACCATCTACAGTGTTACAGAAATGAAAGGGACCATAAATATTGTCTTTATGAGCTGTATCCTTCAAGGTAAACTATCTCATATGCATTTTTAAGACTGTTCCAGTTTATGTTATTTTTTACATTATTTTTCTTTTATGTTTGAATGATTTTTCTTATACTTTATTGCATTTTTGGTGCTCTTGCTTCACCTCAGGTACTCTGTGCCGGGACTGGGCAGCCTTCCTGCCTGAGACGGTGGAGGGGCTGAGTGGCTCCTGTGTGGTGATTCCCTGTGCTTTCAGCTTGCCCTCAGAATGGGACGAGTTCCTGGATGATTCCTGTAAAGCCATATGGAGGAGAGGCAGCTGGAGCCGAACGCAGGTGTTTGACTCCAGCCTCACTGGAGCGAGCGTCAGCTTGAATATTATGCAGGGAAACCTGACAGGGCTCCTCAGTGACAAAAACTGCACCACCATCTTCAACAATTTGCCATCAAACCATTATGACGACTATTACTTCAGACTGCATTGCGGCAACTCCCTGAAGTTCAACTTTCAAACTAGTGTCCGCATTACCGCACAAGGTATCTTAAAAATCCCAGCAGTTATGGATATTTTCTGTCATTACCTTATCCCTTTCATTCATTTTCTCACCAGATTCCCTTCCTGGACCCACTCTGACTCCATCCAGGCTAGAAGTAGAAGAAGGGACTCCAGTGGCTTTGAGGTGCTCGGCTCTCGCTCCCTGTCCCACTCTCCCTCCAGTGCTGACATGGACACCAAGTACAAGAGACATTAAGGAGACTGTGGAATCAAAATCTCTAACTTCTGTCATGAACTTTAATGCTTCTTACCTCGACAATGGACAAAAATACTCCTGCACTGCTCTATATAAGCGACAGGCAGGAAAAAGTGACCTTGTGTATGAAAAACATCTCATTCTACATGTCCTGTGTAAGTACACCCATCCATGTATCCATTATCCAAACCCGTGTAATTGCTATTGGTGTTGTCAGTAATCTAGTATTCTGCCTTCATTTAAATTAATAAAAAGGTCAAACTGAATATTAACTATTCAACATATGTCAGATACAACGAGAACAAGTAGAACTATTCCTAATAAAAGCTCTAAAGGAAAAAAAATATTTGACATTTTTATTCAAGAAACTTTATTTCACTTACTTACTTATTAGATAATCTCTCATTATTTTCTTTAAACCCTTGACACTTGAATTTATTTCCAATTATTAAAAAAAAAAAAAAACTTGCGTTAATAAAAATGAAATGGGCTATAAGGAAAAATTGACCTAACCAATTATCTTATTACTTTTTGTTAGTTAAAGTTCTCTGGGAAGACCAAATAGGAGAACATAGAAAAGGAATTGCATTTTCTTTTCTTAAAAATAGTTATTTTAACACTCTCTAGTGAACATATGCAGTACTGCAAGGATTTCCATCTGTTGGCCTGGCTCTAGAAGCCTCATTGTTCCACAAGTATAAGAGAAGGCTTATTGTCTTACTGTTCGGTAATATATTAGAGCGTCTCACTATTTTCTGTGCTGGTTAAGATGCTTTTGCTTTCAGATCCCCCAAATAACACATCAGTGAGCTACTCTGGTCCTGTGAAAGAGGGCGACTTGATAACTCTGACCTGCAACTCCGATGCAAATCCAGCTGTGGACAGTTACGCCTGGTTCAAAGTTAGTGGAGAGGATGTGGTCTCAGTGGGATTTAAAAAGAAGCTGTCAACTCCAGTCACAGAAGTGGACAAGCACTTTTACTGTACGGCCAGTAACAAACATGGATCCCAAAACTCTTCCATCACTTATATAGATGTGCACTGTAAGTCTGAGGGAATCATGTATGCATTTTTTTTTTGTCTAGAGTTCGTTTCACTCTGAGTTTGCATTTCTAGTTTCTCCAAAGGAAACTGCAGTAATCGTGGACCCTACCGGTCCAATCCTGGAGGGCAGCTCGGTTTCTCTGTTCTGCAGCAGCCATTCAAACCCACCAGTGGTCAGCTACACCTGGTACAGAGACGACGAGGTGGACCAGGAGACCGGACCCATCTTAAAGATTGAAGATGTCAATCCCAGTTTTAACGGGGATTATCACTGTGCTGCAAAAAACAGCCTGGGGAGGAAACGTCTGAAAAGGTTCATCTGGATGTTCAATGTGAGTTTGTTCAGAATGATGATGATTTGCACAGAGGAGTGTTGTGTTGAAGTTTTGCTACTGTTAGTCCAGCTGTAATTACTCAGACAGGATCTGGAGCCAGGAAGACAGCAGTGTGCAAACCTCAGACAGGGAGTCATTGTCATGCTGTATGACAGCATTTAAAATCCTGTCTGCCATCATGGCTGTGGTCCTGTTTCTCTCAGTGTGAATGTGTAGCTGTTTGTCTGCATCCTGACAAACATGTGACTTATAAATTATTTAGGGTGGTGACCAAGTTTACAGAAAAATAACTTCATATTGATGAGCTAACATTGAAACTTTTGCCGTTGTGGATTTTTCTGCCTTTTCTGTTTGAATTATTTGACTTTAATTTATTTGCAAAGAACAGAATAGATGCAAACCCAAGGCTTCCATTTAACCCCGTTATGCCTATTTATGCTTAAAACCCCTTCTACTCTAGGCTCATCTTCATTCAATAGCAAAAACACAGATATATGTGTATATATATATATATATATATATATATATATACATATATTTTATATTTGAGCATAAATAAAATAATTTTTAAAATTCTTTGTTTCAGTTCCACCCAAAAACACTTCGGTGTCAGCTGACCCCTCCGGTTCAGTTGTTGACGGCAGTTCTTTGACTCTGACCTGCACCACTGTTGCCAATCCAGCCGCGGTGAACATCACCTGGTTCCGAGCGGCGGGGAGAAAAAAGGAGCTGGTCGGCTCGGAGCAGGACTTCACTTTTAATGTGTCAAAACTCTCAGAAGATTTTTACTTCTGCGAAGCTGCAAATATTCATGGAGCTGAATACTCAGATCCTGCAAAAGTCGATGTTATGTGTAAGACTGTTTTGCATCATTCCTTTCTTTTTCCTGACTCTGTGACTTGGAACATGCATAAACTGACAGATTGTTTCTGCCTTTTAGTTGCTGCAGAGATACTGTCTTCTTCTCGCTGTGTTAAAATTTTGTCGCAGACCCGATGTTCTTGTGACAGCCAGGGAAACCCGCTCCCTTCCGTGGTTTGGGAGCTGGAAAGAGAACTGGTCAATCACTCTGCTGACATCCCAATCCGGGAGATATTCCTGGGAAGTGGGGTCATTAGGAGTCAAATCACTCTGTATCGCCTGGATGAAAACGTACCATCTCTAGTGTGCAACAGCAGCAACTCCTTGGGGTCCGATAGTCTGGCCTTCCATCTGTCGTCCAGTGAAATCCAGCTAAGTAGGATATTCTGCAAGATGCTAAACCAAACGACATTTTTTAATATATTTTGTAATGAATGTGAGTGATGGGAACTTTTCCAGGTCTCCATCCTCTGTCTTTGCTGATTGGCTGTGCAGCTGGAGCATTAGCGATGATGTTGATATGCGTCCCATTGCTGATTTGTTTGTGCAGGTGAGAAAAAAAAAACAAAAACTCAGATAAAATGACAACACTTTGGAACCTTTTTTGTTTGTTTTAAAAGCTTCCCTCTGGTTAATACTTATGATTTCAGTTTCTCCCTGAAACAAAATTGAGTTTTGAATCAGCTAATAAGATGTAAAACACTTTGAGAAAATGTAAACATTAGAAATTTTATGACATTGTTTGTGCTGAAGTTGTCATAAGTGAACATGTCTTTTCCTAGGAGTAGAAAGTTGCATAACTTTAAAATAGACGTTGTGAAACAAAAAGTATTTAACGTCTTTTCCCTTATTATTTTAGGACTATAAAGACATTTTTTGCATTTAACAACGATTTTTGTTATTCTTAGGATTAGAAAAGGCAGCTTTTCAGTTAACAAACGTCTAGAGAGGCCCTCAAGACTTTTGGTTGACAGCGAGGTAAGTGAAGAGTTTCAAACTTCTCAAAAGGGGGCATTGGTTTCAACTTCTATAAAAAATGGAAACCTCACCTGCTTATGTTCAAACACTATCTAAAGTAAGTCTCCTCACTTATATGTTGGTGAAAAAGATCTTTTGTCCCTGCAGACCATCTCTCCACCTTCCAATAAAGCTGCTGTGGAGAAGAATAACACTGGAAAAGAGGAGTCTCTGAATTATGTCCATGTGGAGTTTGCCGTACCCCAGGTCAGATCAGAGGGTGACCTCAAAGACGTGGAGATTAGAGAAATGGCAGCAAAGACAACTGAGTATGCAGAGATCTGCGGAGAAAATAATGAAACAAATGTAAAATACAAAGAAAAAGTTGCATAAATTGATCAGGGAGAGGTTGATGGTCCTGATAGACAGCTCAGTGAGAGAGTAACAGATTAATTCTTAGTGAATCTTGAGCATAAACGAAGAGTTTTGAGTCAAAACATGTTCACATGCAGATATGTGCTTACTCATCAAACCTTGCATGTGAAATATGAAAAGCTGCAAATCTTAATGATATAAAGATCATTTGTAAATCCACAAGTCCTCCTAACCAAATATTATTAGGATAAAGGCATGTATTAAGAAACACAGAAAACAATCTCTTTCATGAGGTGTCTTGGCTCTGAAATAAATGCAGAACATAAGAACATTTTTGATTAGGTAAGTATAAAAAGCAGTTGAGCTGTGAAGCTATCTGATTAAGGAAACTGAATCAGTTTGAGGAAGTAGAATAAAAGTATCACACGTACCATCTACAGTCAGTCATGCAGATCGGCACGTTCACGATCTGAAAGAACATGTATCGACCTGCTCAAACCTTATCTGGTCTCTTGAATCAAAATCGAAAGTAATAAATGATTCAAATAAACCGTTGTTTATGTCAAAATGCTTCTCCTTTAATTATGCTAGAAATCTGACATATTGTACATTTTTGTCATCAAAAATAACTCTTAACTGAAACAAAAAGCTTTATTGTGCATCAGTGTGTTCTGTGAAAGGTCATTTTTTAAAATCTTTTTTGTTTCCCTAATTTATCCACACCCGATTTAATGAGGCTTTAGTGAAACCATGATCTCATAAATGCCTAAAGTGCACGCATTTTGTAACACAGTTATCCTTCAGTAGTGTCTATTTATAAAAAGGCTGTAAGCATGGTTTTACAAGTATCTTCACAAATGAAGCACCTTGACACTAGTCTTAGTTTTGTTCTGTCTGCCAATTTCTAGCAGGAAGTTCTCCATTAAAACAATGTTTCAGTGTTGCTGCAGCAGAGCTTTGGTCTGACCTTCATCCATCCTCTTCCACAAAAGTCACACACCTATAACTGAGAGTCTGGATTTTGCTTTTGTTGTACAATGTTGTTAAAATATTCATTTTAAATGAAGTCTTTGTCACGTTGTCAATGCTAACATGAAATAACCTGTTGTCCCCTTCTATCTAAAAGTGTTTTCTTTAATAAAAAATTTTATTGCAAATGAAAAACACAATATCTGATCAAAATTGTATTTATTTCAAATTGGAGTGTTTTTACTGCAGTTAGTTTGACAGTCACACAACAGTAACAAAGTTTGTATAATGAAATCGTAACAGTTTTTACAGCATCTTAGTTTAAAGTGAGATAAGGAATCAATTTACACTGCAGTTTGTTTTTGATTGATGAACATACATGAAAATGAAGATATACTAAAGTTTGATTTTATGGAAAGGATCTTACAAAATGGCAAAACATTGTTTTCAGACAACGTTTGCTTACAAACGTTTTCTGGAAAAAAAAAAAAGAGGTGAAGAAGTGACAGGAAACAATCCATTTATTCCCTAATTTTCCCAAACATAAAAATATCCAAATCATGTGCAATCAGTCAATCAATCAATCAATCATGTATATATATATATGTGTGTATTCATGTGTGTGTGTGTGTAGGTATGGTTGACCAGTGTAGTGTGTTTCTGTGTGTATGTGTCTAACATTAGATAGAAAGTTAAGTAGAAAATAAGGTAGAACAGTTACACCTATGTGTTTTAGCATGAAGAAAATCCCACCAATCACCATTGTTGCCAAGGACATGATTGTGAGTTATATGATCACATGAAATAAAGGTGACTAATTGTAAATGCAAATATCAATAAGAGGCACTTTAAACGTGATGTGCACCAACAATGTGTCTTATCTTTATGTTAACATACTTTTCTAATCTTTTCTTTGGGAGCTTTCTCACTATCATCCTCTTCTCTTGGCGCAAACATGAAGTGAACAGCTCTGGTCATGTGACAGTTTGTAGTACACATGTGACACTGCACATGTTCCCATGAGACCCTTTATTTTCCCAATTTTAAGATGAAAATGCATAGATGGATCTTTTATAGTGCTCGAAATAATAATAATAATAAAAAAAATTACATTTACAATTGTGACCCGTAAAGCAGGATTAAAGTATTATGACAAACTTTGATCTAATTATGTTATATTATAGTATCATCAGAGGGAATGGAGTCTCCTTTGGCTTCCTGGTGTCCAGGGTTGGACCTAAAGGTTGCCTGCAACAAACTGACCTCCACTTGACCTTCAGCAGTGTCTGTGTCAGAGTTGCACTCTTGTAAAGGTTTGTCATTTTTGTTCCCATCGTTCCTCTGAAATGTATCCAAAAGCATGAAAAATGATGAATATTGCTCATAAAGTTTTCATTTCATACAAAATACTCAGAACACACATGTAAAAATACAATGAAAAGGTTTTAAAAAGTGTTAAATAAAGATTACATTGATCTTTTTAATAAGTAAACAGTTTTATTCCTTAATGAAAACAAACAAAAGCTTCTAAAAAACAAAGTAATTTTTAAATAATTGACAAAATGTCAAGTTGTTTCACTTGGATCAATCACTCAGTGATGTTCAAATTGACATTAAAAGGGCCTGTATCCAAATATGTGGGAAAATATACAGGCTTTCATAAAGTGTCCTAATTTGTTCACATGACTGTAAGCAACAAAGAATGCATTTAGAAGTAGGCAAAAAAATGTTTATTTTTATCAAGTTGCAAAATGCAAAGTGATCAAATAAAAAAAATAATCTAAATCAAATAATATTTGGTGTTACTGCCCTTTGAAATAAACCTTGTTTAACCATATTCATTTATTCTTATATTTTTATGTTCACACTGGGCTTGAAAACGCGCATTTGAGCGACTGCTTCCAATGAAAAGTCTATGTAAACGTTCCCATATGCTGGTTTCAAAACTCATGCGTTCACGCCGCTACACACGTTTTTTAGTTTGTTTTCGGGCTCTAAGTACAAAACACACAGCAGCTAAACTTGCAAAAGTGAAATCAGTTGAACTTTGACTGATCAGGTACTTGATTTTGATAGTGACATATTTGTAGCGTTCTTTTCTAAACACAAGTGCCACAATTGATCAGATAGGAGAAATAATGAATTAAATTAAAAAGCTATGAAGGAAAAAACCTGGAGCAAGATTTCCTTCGACATTTCGCATCAAGTCTCTTTTAACTGTGATTACATGCACTAGTATTGGGTAGCAACAGACCTATGTGTTATTACAAAAACTCTCATTCAGCGCATTCTTGAACGCGCCACACATGGCCAGTATGTACATTGCATCATAGTTACACGCAAATTCAGAGATTTTGTCATTCCTGAAACTTAAACAGCTGCGCAGGAGACTTAAAACTGTGTGAGAAACTGCCAAACGCTACCAATAAGAGGTTGTGAAAGACAGTTGCATGTCATGGTAACAAAGCAACAAACACAAAGTAGCTCTACTGCATCAGCAAAGGTCCCTCCCAGACAACGATTTCAAAGCAGACTGAGGTTTCACAATGGTCTATTCAAGCTCTTCTGAAAAAGCACGAAGAAACTGGTAACGTTCAGATTGTGGACGCAACGGTCAACCAAAAGAACTTTTTACAGCACAAGAAAAACAAATTAAACTTGTTGCTCTTTGAAATTACAATGCCATCAGCTCAGAACTGCCAGGGACCAGTGGGACCCGGTCCAAAAGGGATCTTCATGGAAGCGTTGCAGCCAAAACTCAAACGCAGAAGCAAGGCTAAGTGACACAAAAATGCAACTAGACTCAAAAATGTCAACATGTGCTCTGTACTGACAAGTCAAAGTTTTAAACATTTGGTTGAAGCAAAAGTCAGTTAGTTTATTGAAGGACTAGAGAGCAGCACAATGAGTGTCTGCAGGAAACATCAATGCATGGTAGAAGCGCCATAAACACTTGGAGCTGCATTTCTGCAAGTGAAGTTGGGGATTTTTTTCAGGATTAATGTTCCTTTCAAAATATCATTCAGCGTAAAAGACAATAAGTCGTGATCATTGACAGAAAGTGGAAAAGTTTTGACATTAAAATCTGAGAAAGCCTACATTTACAAAAGATCTATGGTCAGGACCGAAGGATTTGGAAATTCCAAAGTTTCTTTAAAAATTATGTGCAAGCGTACAATTGATACTGTACTGAAGGCTAAGGGTGATCACATCAAATATTGATTTGATTCAGATTTCTTTGACTGCATTTTGTTGTTTGATGTGAATAATACTTCCAAACAAAGACCTGCTCTCCATCAAATATATATGTAACTTTCTCTGCATGAGCAGCATATCTGTACAGGAGACTCAGCACAGAAAAGATAGATTAACAAGATCAACTTCCAACCAGGACACAGAACAAAGTACACTATAGCGTGGAGCTGATTTGGAACAGTTGACCTCTTGTTGACAGATTACAGGTTTGGTTTCTGCCTTGCCAGGCCATGGGTCAAAGAGTCCTTGGGCAAGACACTGAACCCCCCAGTAATCTGCAGCAAACCCGCCATCGGCGTGTGAATGTGTGTGCGCGTGGGTAAATGGACTGTAACTGTAAAGGGCTTTGGGCCTTCAGGGAACGTAAAATAGCAATTTATACTGTAAGTCTACGTCATTTCTTACCACGAAATCATTGCAAACTGGTGTGTTGAGGGTTCTTTGCTGAAGTTGTTTGTTCCTCCTGAGTCGTAAAATGAATTGAAATAACAAGATTGTATGAGTTATTTTGACAAGGGTTACTTTAATGAAATGTTTGTCATTTGTTTTTTATTTCTTACCTGTACAAAAGGAATACTACAAGAACTATGAAGGAAAAAATCGGGCCAATCAACAATATTTTCACAGTCGAAATGCGTCCTGTTGTTTGAAGATACAATTTATCGATATACAAACACATAAAAATTATCTTCTTACCCCCTGTGGGTGGTTTCTCACCCAAGCTCAGGCCCTCTAGCAGAGACCTGGGAGCTTGAGGGTACATTTACTGTTCCTAGCAATGTTATTTTCTGGACTGAGATGATGAGGTCTTTCCAGGGGTCTACTGTATATACTGTAGCCACACTTTCAGTTTGGGGATTTCTCGCTACCCGATCGGCCCCTGTATCCAAGAACATTATGTCACTTCCTCTTTGTGACCAACATTGCAACAGATAAACAATTTGATTTAGATTTCCTTCCGTAATTCTTGGAATTTTTGTACGTAGAGTGTGGCATAAGGGCACTGTACAACAGCATCACCCGTATGTTATAAGAGGGTCAACTTACAATAGTTTTTACAAATTCTTCACAATAAACTTAACACATGCTCAATAACGGTACGTTCTATTCTCATGAGGTGGTCACACAAGCCTAAAAAGAACTCTAAGACACACCTGGCCTCCTCTTAAGAAGCAGCCTTTCCTCTCTACAACCCTCTATCAGCCTGGACAATCCAAAAAACCTGCAGATGGGACTGAAGCATGAGTTACTGGACATGACCCTCAAGCTCCCAAGAGTTTGCTAGAGAACCCAAACCTGAAGGGAATCAGACACCCTACAGGGTAAGATGTGACTTTTTAAAAAAAATAATTTTAATATTACTTATTTTGAAGAAAAAAATGATTAAATTATTGCATGGTCTTCTTTCACTTACTATCAAACATCCTGATTGGTTCAGATAATCCTTTACCGTTCTCATTTTTAGCAACACAGTAGTATTCTCCTGCTTGGTCTGAGAATACTTTTAAGTTCTCTCCACTGGAGACTTTTTTATTTTCTCGTTTTTTGTACCAGACATAAGTTGCTGGAGGATCGGAGTGACTGCTGCAGCTCAGAATCACAAAACGTTTCCCATCATGCAACTGTTCTTCACCTTTGATGATTGTTGTTTGTTTTGGAGCATCTAAGCAGAATGAAGAAAAATATGAAACAGATCAACATTATTACTGTAGTTTAGTGTTTCTGTGTTTAGGAACATGTATTTTACATTCGCCTCTTTTTCAATACTCACAATGGACTGTAATCTGTACAGGCTGAGATTTTGCTGTTCCAACATCATTTGTAGCTAAACAGCTGTACCCTCCACTGTCAGAGGGACTGGCAGATTTCACAGAGTATCTCCTCTGAGAACTCACATTTATCTCTTTGCCGCCATTGATCTTCTTTATCCAGGTGAGTGAGGTGAATGATGGGTTAGAATGGAAGCTGCAGTTCAATGAGAAAGGCTGATTTTCCACCACAACAGATCCAGGCTGTACTTCTGCTTTCACATCTTTTGGGGAATCTGGAGAAGAAAAAGTATAACTTTACGGAGTTGCATTTAATTTTGACTCAGCATGAAAACAGCATAAAAACAAGATTGCTTTTTTATTCACTGCAAAAAAGTCAAAGTTTTATGATTACTGCGAATCTCAAAGTATTGTCTTTCCCTTTTTTCTTTGCAAAAATAAAATCAAAACAAAAAACTTATCTTCACTCACATTCAACTTCTAGTTTAATCTGATTGCTTGTCTGTTCTCCTTCACTGTTTGAAGCTGTGCAGGTATAAGAGGCCTCGTGAGCCAAGGTCGCATTGAATGTATGGCTGAAAACATTTGGTTTATCACTGGATTGACTGTAGGGTATTTCCAATGGTTGAGGAATCCATGTGGAAGACATATTTATTGTAAAATCTGCAGGTGGAAAGCTTTCAGCAGTGCAGGTGACTGTGATGAGCTGACCCTCTCTGGCCGTTGTGTCCATGGACAACAGGACGTTGGTGGGAGGAACTGTTAAAAAAAATCAAAGTCAATGGTTTGATCTCTAAATATCAGATTAAAGAAAAGAGCTTAACTTTGCTATGGGGAAAGATTTACAGCTTTAAAAATCCCAGAGAAGGCATAAAAAGAAAAAAAAAGCTTGTTTTTCAGTTAAAGAAAATTGTCAAAATCATTGAGAGGTATGTGTTGCATCTTGGAAATAATCCTATTTCAATCTGTATATTGTTAATAGAGGTAGTTTTTCTGTCTTAAAGTCTCAAAATATACTCCGTTCAGAGCGAATAAAATTGCCAACACAAGATAGAATACTATCTACTTCAACGGTCATTTTAAGGCTGTCACACAACTACTACGTACATAGTGCACAGATGAAAATTGGTCATATGTGGAAAAGGTGAGAAAAGTTGTGGTCTGTACGTGAAATCTTTAATGAACCACGTTAAAACCATGGAAGAATAAACCACCATACAAAGAACACTTAAATCAACATACAACATGAACCATGTGTGATTATTATTAATACGCATACACTGATAATTCTCAACCGACCAAAAGTTTTGAACAGCTCATGACTGAATTCATGCGAAGACCCGTCGGCCGAAACCCTCTACAGACAGCTGCGCACATCGAAGAGTGACAAAAGCAAGAAACACGTGAATTATGAAGATCATGCATATCATCAGGAAAGATGCTGAAAAAGTGAAAAATGAAATGGCTGAGTGACATGGCCTTAAAGTCACTTTAATTCCGGATAAATACATCAACAAGTTTTAAGAAAGATTAAATGTTTGTAACTGTTGTGGTGGCTTTATTAGTTTTTTTTTATTAAAATCACTGACAGTTAAAGATCAGAGGCTGTACAGGTGAATAAAAACCTCTGCTTTTCCTATGTTCACTCCATTTTGTATTCATATTTTGGTTGAGATATTTTTTTAAAAGCTATAGTATTCTTAGATTTCTACTGAATCTGTTCTGATTAAAAGTGGCCGTCATTGTTAACACATCCTACTTATTGTAACTGGAATCCTTTTTTGAAAAAGGCAAACAGTTAAACAGAAACAGTGAAAGACAATTTTCTAAAAGGAAAAAGATGAAGCAAATCACTTACATAGCACTTGTATGCAGGCAGGTTTGCTATGGTTCCCTGCACCAATGATGTTGGTTGCATTGCAAACGTAGCACGCTTCATCTTCTCTTTGAACGCACTTCAAATCAAGTTCAGGTTCATTGGCTGCTAGAATCGTCCAATCAGAGGGCTCTGACTCTTTGTAGCGGTACCAGGAGAACCATGGCTCCGGGTTTGCATTGGTGTAACAGACAAATGATATGCTGCTGTTGAGTTTTGTTTTGTATTTATTGGCACCAAGCAGGAAAATTGTGCTCCTAGGTTTGACTAGAATAAAAACATTTATTTCAGTTTAGAAATAAAGATTTATGGAGAAAAAGGTTTTGACTTTTAGTAACAAATGAAGATTCTTAGCTTACATTGAACATCTAGGTGATATAATAATGAGGTTCCAGAATCCACAGAGTTTGTAGCGGTGCATCTGTAATGGCCTCTGTCTTCTGGTTTGACTCTCATTTTAAATGTCTGACTTTTCTGTAAAAGGCCAACGTCTTTGACCCAAAAAAAGCTGTCAGGCTGTGGCTTGCTTCTTTTCACTACACATTCTAGTGTGATCTCGTCTCCTTCTTTAATGTCTTTGAAGTCTCTATCAGGATTCTGCCATTTCATTTGAACTTCAACTTCAGGTTTATCTGTGGAACAAGATGCAAAACATCAGACAGGCATATTGACCAATGTATATATTTTTTTATTTCTCATGTTCATGTAAATGCTATTATTTTTGTTTGTTTAAAGAACATATAAGTACAATAATAATTTTGTTGTATTATCAGTATAGGCAAAGATTTGCATGAGAAAAGCATCACACTTCCTTCATTCCATCATTTCACAATTTCATTTCCATCATTCACAATTTGAAGATTTCTGTCTCATGAAATCAGTAAAGTTGAGTTTAGTCTATAAAACTACAATGACAGACTTCAACTTTTGGACATTTCTGTGAAGTCTGAAGTGTTTGTAATCCTGAAGTGATGTTTGACAGGTAAACAACACCAAAAATTTTATTTTTTTTTTCTAAAAGAGAAATTTGTCATCATCTCTTTGAAACATTTAAATTAAAGCTCCCACTTGAAAGTAGGGACAAACATGTCCTACATAAAAAAAAGTCTTATTTGTAGTTCAATGAAATAGATTAGGAATGTTGATTGGACACAAAGAATACGTCAATACCTGTGTTTTAGTATAGGTAATTGCCTTTTGGAGATATTTTTGCTTAAATGTATGACCAGTTGTCAGATACCTCATGTTATTTCTCTTGTCCTGGGAAAGGGTCTCAATAGTCATCAGCATTGAAAAACTTTAGAAACCTCTAATTGTGAAAACATTAAGATCAATTCAACAATGAGGGTTAAATATATATATATATATATATATATATATATATATTTATATATATATATATATATATATATATATATATATATATATATATAGCCCAGATGAAATACAAGGTTGTATCAGGAAGGGCATCCAGCATAAATATCGCTGCCAAACCACCTATCCAAATCATTGAAAGCTGATTCACTGTGGCAACCCTTGAAGGGATGCGCTGAAAGAGGAACAACAACTGAAGGTGTATTGACCTGACTCAGGAATCAGTGGTGTAAAAAAAAAAAAATATAAGAACAAGAACAGAGATTTCACCTTGAAAGGCACATCATAATAATGGAATAGATAACATTAATAGATTGAATATTCATGCTTCACATTGATGCTTCATAAAACATAGGAGAAATTTAGTATATTAGTGTAACATTTGAACAATTATTCAGATAACCATAGCATGAAGAACATGCTAACAAGTCAACCAAACTATTTCACTTCAAATCACTAAGCATAAGACTGAGCTGCACTACTTCTTCTGTGTAGCCATAGCAAATATTGATGCACCTACCTACAGTGGCCTCTAGCTTTGGTCGCTATATATATATATAAATCACATAAATAGACTAAAACTCAACTGATTTCAATCATTTATTTGTTTATTTTTTACATAATTTTGGGTTTCAGCTCATAAAACCCACAAAACCACATTTTTTTATATTTTGAATAATCTCGAGAAATTTGCCAACATTTTGCAGCACATTAATGTTTTAATGTCACCAACTAGCCATCTACTAAACTCAAAGTACCTGTACAAGATACCCAGTTGGGTTCACCTGTCTCAGTTTGGTTCAATATAAGGGAAGACTTTAGACTTGACAACTAGAAGACCATTACTGATCCCCCCCATAGCATGGGAAGGCCACAAAAGTTCATAGCTAAGGAGGCTGGCTTGTTCACAGAGTGCTGTGTCCCAGCAGATCAACGGAAAGTCTAATGGAAGGGCAAAATGTGGCAGGAGAAGATTCACCTGCAAAAGAGGCGACCATGGGCTTCAACAGATTGTCAACATGACAAGATTCATAAACCTGCAGACATCCAGAAAGAGTTGAATGAGGTGGAGGAACAGCCTCAAAAACTACCACATTCACATGCATTCGGGAAATGGGCGAACAGAGGGTCAACAGAGGAAACAACTCAGAAAGACTGGACTGTTGGCCAGTGGTCCAAGGTCCTGTTTTCTGATGAAAGTAAAGTCCAACCCCTCACGAGGGACTGAGGTTCAGAGCCCAGACTGTGTTTGGAGGTGAGCCCACTTATATCTAGCCGGTACCTCTCGTACAAGCTCAGGTTCCTTCCCTCTCAGAGAGTTCCATGTCACAAAAGCCAAGTTCCATGACCAGGGTTTGGGCTGTCGAGGCACCCACCTTTGAGTCCCACCCAAAAAACATTGCAACGGCCTCTTCTGAGCTCTCCTGCAGGTAATGGGGGCATAGGAGAGTGACCCCACGTCATTTTTTGGGCTGGACCCGACCAGGGCCCGTGGGAAGAGTCCCAGTCACCAGGTGCTCACAAGCAATCCTCAACCTGGCTCCAGAGTGGGGCCCCAGTGATGCCAATGCAGGCGATATTACTAGATCTGTGGTTTGTCCTCTCATAAGTGTTTCTGAACCGCTCTGTCTGGCTCGTCACCCAGAACCTGTCTGCCATGGGAGACCCTACCAGGGGCAAAAGCCCCAGTCAAGGTTTTTTTTAAATTTGTATCAGCTGTCTATAAAAAAGATGATAATAAGTAAAAAATAAATGTAGGTACTCACATGACACATCAATGATTATTTTTTTAGACATTCCAGTTCCTGGTATGCTACATTTACAGTTGTAGTATCCAGAATCAGATTCTTTGACAGATTCAATGTTGAATTGGGCTCCTTCACTGTAAAACTGGCCGTTTTTCATCCAAGAAAAAGTGGTGCTAGAATCTGCATTTGGGTGAATGCAAATGCGAGATACAGAGCCTCCTTCTTTTACATGTAATGTGATATCTCCCTCTTCATCTTTAGGAACCGCTGTGTTAAAAAAGTCGACACACACAGAAGGTCATTATCCAACACATAAAAACATTTAGTCGAAGGCAAAACAAAAAAAAAAAAAAAAAGAGGGGTCTGAAAGAGGTCTTTAAAAAGAGGTCTTTAAAAAAATGACAAAAGTCAAGAAGGAACTCCTTTTTTGATTTTTTTTCATCTAAAACGGTATCAAATTAAAAGACAAAATGGATTTGTGTTATTTGACATTTTGAAACTATTGAAATGAACTTCCGTAATTAACATACGTTTAACAGTTAAGCGAACTTTCTTGATCAAATATTTGTCCTTGTTATCTGATGTTTGACAGGAAAACTCCCGTCCGTTGTCTGTCCAGCTGGCAGCGAAGCTGTATGAAATGCTCTTAGCTTGTCCAGAACTCTGGGACAGTCTTCCAGATGAGGAGTCGATTCGTATGTTTGAGGGACATGTATGTGGCGTGGAGCATGTGAGAGTGACCTTTTCAGAATCCAGCACCACAGGTGGCTCCTCAAACGTGATTGGACATGGATTATCTGAAAACACAATGCAAAAAAAGTATGGATGTACTTTTCATAAAAACAAATTTATTTATATTTTTAGATAAATGTATTTGCGTTACTAATGTCAAAAAGGGAAACTCATACGATAAACACTAGCATTCCTTTAAACTTGATCATGATAAAAAGAAAATGCTAAAGACAAAAGAAAAATCTGTATCTCCGTGTTAAAAAGACTTTCTCAAAGAAGCAACAATGCTTCACTTTCTTTTGTAATTAATGAATCCTTTATAGCCTAATAATTAATATTTCCTGATATAAATACTGTAGTTTTTAGATTAGAGTTTGGCAAAACTGGAGGATGTTTCTGATTGTATTCAAAGGTTCTGGATTTACATCAATCAAGAATATTGAATTTTTCCGTAAAATTCATTTGTCTTATACTTTACTAACTGCAAAAGTTAAAGTTAGACAGAAAATATGTTATTTTTAAACTCTAGCATGTTATGGTTATTCTTAAAGAGTCAATAAATTAAAATGATTCTTTATAACATTTACAATCAAATTTGAAACATCAGAAACTCAAGAATCTAACAAATACTGCTGTTTTGAAATTACAACTTTGCAAAAATGGAGGACGTTTTTCCAATTTCACAACAATGTTCTGGTAATATAACTATCAAGCAAATAGAATTCTTATGTAAATTAAAACTTATTTTAATCCTTTCTGTAAATCTGACTCTGGAAGGCCACTTTGATTCATTGGTACTGTAAATGACAGTGCCAGTAAAGCCATGTTCTCCAGTCCAGCTTTCATCCTTCAACCAAAACCCGTCCACACCTTCCACAGAAATGTCAGCACGTCTGGGTTTACATTTGATGTGGACACAAGAGCCTTTCATAGCTGTGAGCTGGGTCTTCTCTAAAACTGAAGGATTGTCTGGGTGAGAAAAAACATCTGTAGAGGTTAAAAACAAAAATTGTTAATCTGTACATTTCAACACAGATATGATAGGATAAAAATCTTAAATAAAGGTCAGAGAAAAAACAAACTTACTTTTCAGAGCAGAAAAGAATACCAACCAGCAAAGCATGTGAGCATTCATTTTCAGCCTGGACAAAAACAAGCATTGTGTTTGTAAATCACTACATATTTAAAACATTCCTGTATTTTCTTACAATCATTTTTTACAATTTAATCTAATACTACTAATAAAAAAATTTGGAGCTTAATCAACTAAAACAATGAAAAAGTGCATTAGAGGGATCTTACCTAAACCAGATCAAAAACACTTTGGGGAATGACAGAGAAGGTCAGGGCGTGCAAGATGTGGAACAAAAAAAAAAAAAAAACAGATCCACATTTGATGTTCCAGACACCTGGAAAAAGAAAATCAATTGATCCTCAGTAAAAAGGAAAAAAAAAAAACAAAAAAAAACTCAAAGACAAACAACCCAACCTATAAACAGAAAATAAACCTGAAGTTGGATTGCTTCATCAAAAACAAACTGCTCAATTCCACAATATAAAATCAAATTTTCTAAAAAAAGTCAACAAAAGAATATCCCTAAAAAGGCAACAAAGTCTACAAAAGTGGAATCAGCAGCACCTTGGTCCAGCAGAACTGCCGCTCTCACTCCAACAAATGCAGAAGGCTTGTTCCAGCAAAGAGCACCAGTAGACAGTATGTCCGTGCCGGCCTTGTGTGGTGTCACTGGAGGTCACCTTCAACAATCTATTTCCGTGCAAATGAACTATTCTGTAGATTTCTTGACTTCCTCTTTATCCCTTCTCTTTTCCATAAATTAAAATGAGCCTTGTGTTAAAATACTCAAGTTGTGAAAAAAGTATTGCAAAAAGTATTTAAAGCTTAACCCATTCTAGCTGCATAAATAGCAACACAAATTAGCATACATGCGGCTGAAACAAGATTTTAAATTCCAGCAATGTTTAAATAAATGTAAGATTTGGAATGTGTGTTTTTTTTAAATGTACGTTATTTACTTAACTGGTTTCCAAACCAAGTGCAGGTTCTGGACAAACACAAACATTGTGTTGGTACGCCACATTAATCCATCAATGTGCCATTTTTTCATTAATAGTTTATTACATTTTAATTTAAAATTATAAAAAAACCACAGCAATTTAAAAGTGCAGGAGTGGGAACTTACCAAAATCAAATCAGAATCACACTGAGGGGAAAGCCAAGGTGCACAACACGCATAACAAAAAAAAAAAAAAAAACAACCTACCACTCAAATTCCTGTAACAAGTCATCATTCGTGGGAAAAAAAATATTCCACTGATGACATGAGTGGGTGGCTCTGGCCTGGAGAATGACATGGGTGTGTTTTTTTCATTCCTATCCCATCCCTCTCCCACATAGAGTAATCCTGTCCCGTCCTGCTCCCAGACCAACGTTAAAACAATCCTGTCCCATCTTGCTCCCGGTTATCTGAGTCACCTCTCCCATTCAAAATAATCTCGCTCCTGTCCCGCACCCTTTTTTTTTTATTTTTCTTTTGTCATTTTGTAAAACATTAAATGTAATTGTAATTTTAATAGGACATTTTTGGGGTTTTCATTAATAAGGTAAATGAGTTACATTGTGGGAATATTATTAGAAAACCACAAAATGGCTCAGCCTTTTTTTTTTGTCCTCGTTCTCAGTGGTTGTAGTGAGGAATTCGGACTCTTTTTAGAGAACCGGCTCTGTAGGATCGGCTCATTAAAAAGAACCGGCTCTTTCGGCTCTCAAAGAAGCACTTTAGTTTGCTTTGTTACTTTATTTAATTTATCGAAGCCTTAACGATTATATAAAAATATTAGCAAAATGAATAACTAATGTAAAAAGTGCTTCAATTCATGAAAGTGTTTAATATGTATGTGCTGCTCTTTACTTCTACTTCCTAATAAAATGTACAAAATAAATGATAAAAAAAACTAGTTACCATTCACTTTTTAACTAAATACATTTTCTTTCTCTTTCTTTCTTTCCTTTTAAAAAAGCAACAGAAAACACTGAAACCACAACACAACATACAAATTAAAATGTGCAAAACCAGAAAAAAAAGACTTTTATTCACAATAAAGGTTTGCTTTTAGAAATGCAGTTTTAAAAAAGGTTCTCCCAGTTCTCAGGTGTCTGTACAGGTTGGTTATGGAGCCTGTTTCAGATTAAATTACTTTTCTGCAGACACTAAACTATTCCTTTGTATTACCAATAAAAATCAAATGAAACTTTATTTATAAAAAGACGTTTTTCATAATTGGACAACTCGAAGCGCTGTACAATTAAAAACAAAAGTAAACAGTACATTAATAAATCCAATAACACACACAAGCAATGACCCCACAGACAATGAATACTTATAAAACTTAATTCTAAAAGAAACTTAAGGCTCATCTCTGCTGTGAGGAAACACTATATTGGGAATCTCTTTTTAGCCCCAGGAACATCGCCAAGGTGCCCGTCCAGACCGGGACAGCAATGGGGTCCACTCCACAGCCGTGAGGCTGCAAAGTCTGACCCCAAATGCCAGCACAAAAGGCAACAACCGTGACAACGACCCCAGACAGAACCCGAATGAAATGGTTCTTGATGTTGCTTCTTCTCCTGCTGGCACTCATTTTCTTTACGTTTCCACCCCGTACTCGCCTCCACTCAGCACAAACCGTAGGCAAAAGCATGTATGCATTGATCAATCATATGCGGCTTGAAGAGAAAAAAAGCAAAAGGGTGAATTAAACATAAATTGCTCTTAGGAAGGTGCCGCGCTTGTCGTTCACTCTGAAGAGACGCCCTGAGAGCCATTTCATTTGTGACTGAATTGGTTGGGTCCCACTCCCGTAAGAACTTGATCCCGTCCCTTCCTGGTCCTGTAACTGATGGCAGAAATGACTCCCACCCAGGGCCGGACCTGGGCATGGGTGACCTAGGCGGCAGCCTATGGTGCCATCTGCTGTAGGGGGCACCAAATGACAATGTTTTGGATACCCTTCTTTTTTAAGTTCATGAGCATTTGGACACACCGCTCATTCAGTTTAAAAATTAAAAAGTGATTAAAACATAAATAAAAATGAAATAATTAAAAAGTTAAAAAGTAAAAGTAATCAATAACTTTGCTTGGTGCAGCCCCCCCCCGTAACTGCCGCTGTCTAAGCTAGGGGGCGGGGTCGCGGCAGTGTTGCTGCTGTTAGTGCTTCTCTACAACCTTAAGGATGAGGAAGCAGCAAAAAAAGCCCTCAAGGACAAGGTCTAAAAAGGGAAGGAAGAGGAGAAAAACTGGCTCCAAGCAGAGGTTTCTCTGTTTTATTTATATTCAACTGCTCGGAAATTCACCCCCTCCCCTGCATTTCGCTAAAAAAATATTGCTTTTGGTGCAAAAAGTCGAAATAACTGGCGAGTTCGTTTTTTTTTTTTTCTATTTTTAAACTGTGAACTACCCAGATCTTTGAACTTTTAACACAGGCAATGTCTTTTCTAAGATCTACCAAGCATCAGAATTCAACTCTCGTGGTAGTGCAGCGGTAGTGCACCCCCCTCTCTATCAGCAGATTGCTGGTTTGAGCCCCCAATGGGGAGTAAAATTCTTTTTCACCTGGGCGCAATGCAGGCCAGTGACCCCGACAGGAATCCTGAAAGAATGCCATTTTCTACCCTGGCTCCCTTCTAGGGGTGGAAGCAGGGGGGCTCAGGGCTGCCCGACGGTGGCAAGTCTCTCGTCTTTGCGCCAGTGTATGTCTCGGGTAATCAGGGTTCCCCAGAAACGTCCTCCTTTAAAGTTTTACCGAGATGATGAACCATCTCATTTTGTCACATAGTGCTGGTAGAAGAAGTCTGAAGGAGGAAAAAGGACCAACTGTATCTAAGCTGTGACATCATCAATTAATTTAGTAAAATGTGTTTTCACAAACAAGAAACATTTTCACCCTGAAGAGGGAGAAACCTTAATGTGGTAAATCTTTTTGATTCTAAAATAATAAAACTTCACAGACTTTCTGTGATTTTCCAGCAGTTCTAGTAACGCCTCTTGCCTCTACCTGGATAAATACTTTTTTTAAGTCTTAAATGTGATTCAAGAATACAGAGTTTTTTCTTGAGAGCTGCTGGAGTTTCTCCTGGTTCTCTGGTGTCCATGCTTTGGTTTAAAGTTCACACATCCGTGAGCTCCGCGTGACATGCATCCAGAGATTCAGCTGCATGCTCATCAGAGGTTCTTATAATCCATCTCCTGCTCTTATTCCTTCAAAAATAAAGTTCGATTTTCAGGGAGGTTTATCATTAATTTCCCACTTAAAAGGGTGAGAGAGATCTATAAAGTTCATAAACCAACTTCAAATTTGAGAGACAGAATGTTAAAAAAAAAGAATTGAGGAACACCTTTGACTAATTTTAAATTATTTATAGAAATTAAGTATTTGATCAATAACAAAAGTTCACTTCAATGATTTGTAATGTAACCCTGGTTGTTGATAATAGAGATCAAACATTTCCTGTCTGTCTTCATCATTTTTGAACACACTGTAGCTGCTATTATGGTCTATTCTTCCATGCAGATCTTCTCAAGAGCTGTGATGTTGTTGTGACTATACAGACTTAGCCATGGTGGACATATTGCAGCATGACTGTGTAAGAGTGTGGTCAGATGTATTTTATACAGACAAGAAGTTCAAACATGAGCCATTGTTACAGGTTGCAGGTGAAGAAGTAACATTATAATACTATTTTTTAAAAATTATACAATGTGTTTGACTATATTCCTTTCTTTCCCTTCTGTCTCTCACAGCTGAAGTGTTTCTATAACAAACATTACAGACTAAGTGTGCATTTTTAAGTAGAACAACTTGCAGAATTTGTGAAAAACTTAAATGCTTTCTTACCACCACATCATTGCAGACTTGTGTGTGCATTGTTTCCTGCTGAAGTGATTTATTCTTCCTGTATGGTAAAATTAATTTACAGATCAAGATCACATGAGCCTTTGGACATTTGTTTAAAATGTGTCTGTTTGTTAAAGACAAATCAACATTCCTTACCTGTACAAATTAAAACCTACAACCACTATGAAGGTCAAAATCAGGCCAATAAACACAAGTTTCACAGCTGTTGCTCCTGGAAGTTGTGGCTCAGAAGCCATGTTGTCTGTGGTATAGAACAGAGACACAGCTGCTAGTAACTGCACAAGGAGATGTTTTATTATTCCTTAAGTACACATCTACTCTTTACCGCCGTGTGATACACACCAACCATTAGGCAGTTTGAGAATTGCACTAGACTGACTTAAGTTGTAACAGAACCACACAAATGACAATAAAAAAATAATACTTTTTACTTCAAAGTCTTTTTTTAACCACCTTTGAAGCAGTTTAAGATTTTCAGATTTTTTTTTCAAGACTCGACACAAGACAGTTAGCAAAAATGTAGGATAGTGCATTACATTTTTATTCTTGGATCTTTCTATTTCTACCATTAAACACACAGATGGGTTCAGATAATCCTTTACTGAACTTGTTTTCAGCAAAACAAAAGTACTGTCCTGCTTAGTTTGAAACACTTATACGTTCTTTTCATGTCTCTAAACTGATTAACCCAGTAACATCAAATACACTATATAAATATAAAAATAAATATAAATATACAATATTCAATGAATGGTCCACTTGAACCTCAAGAGCAGTGTAACAGTGCAGTTTGTGATAAACTCTTTTAACTTTTTTGTCATAATATTTTCAGAGAGATTTTAATTAAAATTGCATAAATGACTAGAAAGGTTTATAAAAAGATAAACTGGCATTTGTATTCTAAATTTGTTTACTATTTTGAAGACAATTGTTAGACTGTAAATCTACGCATTAAGTACTGGCTGTTTACTTGGCAGATTAAATGCAAGCATAAATAAAGAAAGATTCAACCTCCAGAATCTTCTCTTGGCTCGTCTGTTCTCCTTCACTGTTTGATGCAGTGCAGATGTAAGAGCCAGCGTGGGCTGCAGCTGCTTTAAATGTATTTATGAAAGTGTGACTTTTAGACTGGGATGAAGTTTGTCCTGAAGATTGATTATATGATGTTGAAGATGTTTTCACAGTGAAATTTGCTGCTGGAAAACTTTTTCAGTGGTACAATTAACTTTGATGACGTGACCCTCTCTGACATTTGTGTCCATGGTCAACAGGACGTTGGTGGGAGGAACTGAAAAGAGAAGTTAACTTTTAAAAGTTTTATCTTTCTTTTTTTATGCTTGCATTTAATCTGCCAAATCAACAGCCAGTACTTAATGCGTAGATTTACAGTCTAAGAATTGTCTTCAAAATAGTAAACAAATGTAGAATTCAAATGCCAGTTTATCTTTTTATAAACCTTTCTAGTTTGGACGTGTAAAACAATATTTGGATATGTGAATGCACTACTTCTGTGTTCGATACTTAATATTATAATAACAATAGTAATTAATTGTAATTAATAATTATATATAAATTACATACCACTCAATCGTTTCTGGTTACAGGGAATAGATCGTTGTTTACATAGAAATAGCGTATAGTATTTGGAGTTTACAATAAATGATGCTTTGCGTATTGTTCATCTTTCCAGCAAAACACTTCAAAATAAAATGCAAAAAGGATTTACATTTTGTGTGTCACCCTACATAGCAAACTTCAAAGATAATTTGCTGAGGCTGATGTCAAAAACTGATGGAAGTTCATGTTGGCTACAGGTAATACGTACAACCAAGATGTAGATTGCTGCATTGCCGCACATATGTTAAGGGTGTTTAAAGCTAAATGTTGTTACTTTTCGCATGTGTGTCATGTTAAAGTTCCATTATTTGTCACGCACGTAGTTGTGTGAAATTTGTTCTTCACAGTTGACCAATCCCATGGGGGAGAGTGGTGAGCTACAGACACAGCCGCACTTTTTGGATGTCATTGTGTATATAAACAATGACAAACTAACATCCAATGAAAGAAATAAAAACAGTTAGACAATATAAGGAATAGTACACAGAGATTGGTGAAGTCAATGCATAAAATTAGCCACAACTGAAAGAAAAAGAATGGTCTTATTTTAAACCAGAAATACACCATACAGCTCCATGCATAGATTCCATTGGTGACCTGAATCAGATCGCCTCAAACATTCTTCTGTATCAATAAAGTTCACTTTTCTGCTCTACAAAAAAGCCAATAGTTGTACTTTCATTTAATTGTAATAAACTGCAGAAAAAAAGTTGTTACTCACACAAAACTTGTAAACAAGTACTGTGATTCCCTTGACCGAGGGTATTGGATACAGTGCAAACATAACATGCTTCATCTGTTCTTTGAACTTGACTTATATTCAAAATCCTTTGATCTGTTATTGAAATCTTTTGTGTTTCTCCAGACTGTTTGTACCAGGAGAACTGCGGCTGTGGATTTGCTGCAGCATTGCAGGTAAATGAGACGCTGCTGTTGATTTTAACTCTGTTCTTATCCAGACCGCGGCTGGAAATGGTGATATTCATCGGCTTGTCTAGGAATTGAAAAACAAAATTAGCTTGTCATTTCTTAAAATTCTGTTTTTTGTTTCCTCAATTTTTTCCTCAATTGCTTACATTATTTGGAGTACACATAAAGATGTAAAACTTACATTTAACATCAAGATAAATCGGCTGTGACGTTCCATTACCAATCTTGTTTCTGGCTCCACATGTGTAGCTGCCTCTGTCCTCTGGTTTGATCCCAGTAAATTCATAAATCTGACCATTCTTGAGGTGTTTCCCATCTTTTTTCCAGAAAAAGTTGTCAGGTTTCGGGTTGCTTTTCTTCAGATTGCAGTCAAGAATGATGTTGTTCCCTTCTTTGATGTCTAGTAAGGTTTTTTCACCCTGATTCCTAATCAGTATCTCAACTTGAGGAACAACTGGAAAGACAAAAATCTTGTGTGACATTGATTCAATTAAATTCACATTTACAGAATTGTAGTAAAATAATTTAATGTTATGACATCCTCTCTCATGGCAATGTGATTATTGTTTTGTTAAAATGTTTCTCATTTCATTTTTTTAAAGCCACATTTTTCTGTTTCTTGATCTTTGTACTTACCACATACAGTTAGGTTAACTCTAGGTTCTGTCGCCCACTTTTCAGGTGGATTTTTTCCCTCAAATCTGAACATGTAATTTCCATTGTCATTTACAGTCAGATCACAGATTGAAATTTGACACATTTGATCTGCTTGTTGTGTTCCAGCAGAGCCTGTATGTTTCACTCTGTTTTTATAGAGAGGACTGACGGACCACTTTGACTCATCAGTGCTGTAAAGGACAGTCCCAGTGAAGTCTGTATCCTTAGTCCAGGTTGCATTCTTCATCCAAAACCAGTTTGCACCACCAGCATCTACATAAACACGTGTGGGTTTACATTTGATTTCTGCACAGGAGCCTTCTTCAGCTGTGATCTCAGTCTTCTCTAATACAAAAGGATTCCCCTGTGCTGTGTAAGAAGAATAATATGTAAGAGTGGAAAAAAACAATAATTAGACAAGTTAGTTCATAAAATATAATACAGTTAGATAACATGTTTTTATCATAGAACAAAGAAATAACTCACTTATTGTGAGGGTCAATAATACCAACCACCCAGATGTCAGAGCTTTCATTTTCACTGAAGTCTGCTCCCAGCAACACAAAGACAAGAAACGATTACACTTTAGTAATTTATGAATACATAAAAAGCATTTCTGAATCTTGAAAGAAATTTTCTGTTGGACCTTTACCTGAGATTTTGTGTCTTACAAGTATCTTAGACATCGTGTAATCTGATTACCACCCCAAAAAATATAAATAAATAAAAATGACGACATTAATTCAGACAAAGTACACTTAAGGAAATGAAAACCCAATAAATACTAACTAAAGTGTAACGTATGTTACTGCAGTAACTGAAAAAGCTCCAAGTTCCCTTCTTCCCTAACAAGAGAGCAGCCGCTCATCTTAATGATGTTAACAAAACAACAAAGATTTTTAACCAGCTCTGCTCTTTTTGTTGCTGTGCATAAAGGCAACATTAAACCCAAACAAAAAAACAGTAAAGTATAAGATTATATTCTCTGTTTGACTTTTATTATTGTCGGAGTCTCCAGTTTTCAGACTGTAGTGTAACCTGATGCATTTTCATGGTGAAGCTCATGTCAAAAGTTCCATATATGGTTGGTGTGAATTTCTTAAGCTCCTCACAACTCTTGTACTTGTTAACTTGTTATCTCACTCTGAGCATCAAGCTTTAGAGCTAGAAAAATAAACATAAAAAATATCACCTTTTAGAGCTTTTAGAGAAACATTTTATCCGTAAAGGAGAAGACAAACACCTCATCAAAGACAGTTTTTTCAGGTTTATTCACAGAAATGTAGCAGATTAGGGCCAACAAATTTCACTCAAATTTTTGGATTAAAAATAACATTTTGGTACAAAAATGCCAAACAGATAATAAAAAAAAAACATGTCTACATAGGAAGAAGTTTATTCTTACCTTCAGAATGTGTCAATTAAGTTTAAACCCAAGTTAAGTCAAGCAAAGCCAGACAAAAGTAAAGCAGGTTGTTTTATCTCATCAGGTTCAAGTGCTGCTGTTTGTTTCCTCTGCAGGAGTTTGAACTTCCGCGATTCAAAGGTGTCAGTGTAACAATTTAAGGGAGGGGCGGTATTAAAGAAACTTACAAACAGAATGTATGGTGGCACTGCTTCTACATCGTTTTATTCAACTCAAAAATAAAACATGCACAACGTTTTCATTTCATAACATCAAAGGGATTTGAACCCACAAAAAGACAAGAAACAGAATAAAGTGACTGGTGTGAGACTTAATTTCCTCTCTTCTAAAGCAGCTGCCACTATTCTTCCAGCATCAGTTGGCATTTCATCTACAGCTGTGTTTAGCGTTTACAGCAGGTCTAAAGTAGTCTAAAGAGAAAGGACGATTTTCTGAAAATACACACTTCATCTGGCACTACGCCACTTATAACATGGTCACTTACAATAGAGATTAATATTCAGTTGATTTTTAGTACTTTACTCTTGATTTTTTTTTTGGTTTAGACTTTAGACTGCTTTTTCACAAAAAGCGGACAATTTGGCGGTGCGGCCCGTTGCCACGGTAACATGAGAATGCATCGCTGCTCTTCTTGTCCATCCCTTCTGGGTCCAGTGCATTTTTAATGATCAGCTTTTGTTGCCTGGTTGACAACAAAAAATGCGGTTTTTGTTTTTTTTTTTCTGGCAGAACTATGGTATCAAGATGTTTTTCCTGCAGGGGATGAATAACATTCAAAAATGTTTAGTTCTATCGTAGTTTAATAAAATAGTCACAACGTCCACTCAGTTGAATCAATGTTTAAGGACTCGATGTATATGCCTGTGACCCCATGATGTGTTTTTGACAGTTTGTTAGCGGTTAATTTTGTATGTACGACAAGCAAGATTCGTATTCAAAACAGACATGTCAAACATAATAATTAATGTTGTAAAAACACTTTTCTGAAAACATTTTAAAGAAAGTACACATTCGTGTACGACTTTGTCTTTGTGAATACGACTTTGTATTTATGAACACGTTTCTTTTTGAAAGATTCCTTACCCCGTATCAGCTGATTGAGCTGCAGTGTAATGACACACTGACAGTGAAGTACGACCCTATAGGACACGCACGGTTTATCTACTCTGTTTCCTAAGAAATGCCCCAGCTCCATCTACATGTAACTCCGATCTTCTTGTTGATTGAATAGTGTAGCAGATGGGCTTCATGCAGATGGAACTGAGGGACAGCCAGAGGCAAAGTCCACGAACACAGACAGGAGCACAGACGATCCACATGGAATCTCTCCCGCGCTGATATTCTGTGTCTACATCACAAGGTCCTCACACCAAACAAAAAACAAGTTGTTGATAAAAAAAAAAAAGATGCCAGGAGTTCGGTTCTGATAAAATGACAATGTAGAAAAAGAAAACTGAATTTAATTTGATTTGTTTTTCCTGAAAAGCACAAAGTTTATTCATATTCCAAGTTTGTTCATATTTTGAATTTGTATAATTTTAATAGGATATATATTTTTATGGAGAGCAAAATCAATATTTTAATTGTAAGTTTGCTGTCTGTTTTTATTCATATTTATGTTCAAAAAGTAAAATTTTTAAAAGTTTTGTTTTAGTGTGTTCAATAAATGGTTATCCTGTTCAGCCTGCGACCCAAAACTGTGTATTTTGGGTTTTTTTCCCCCAATGTGGAATTCAGTTTGACACCTGTGCTCTAATAGGGACCTTTGTCTCAAATAATAAACGTGATTTGAAAACTTTTTTAATTCCATGATGTGATCTAGAAGGTAAACGCAAAAGTTGAACAACTGAGGTCTAAGAATGAAACCCCTCAAACTGCTATGACAAAAGAACATACCATCTGCCAGTCACTGAACTTCTGAACCATCTGTGGAAAACTGACAACTCTGACATTTTCCACCCTTTCAAAAAACATTTCTGGTTGGAAGGCTTCCTCCCTCCATACGAGCATTAAAGAAACCTTTACACTGTTGGCTTCAGCAGATCACCTCACCAGTATTATTGATTATAGTTTAACATAAAAATGAATTTATGATTTCTCCATGACATCATGGTGTTTTCTAACTGTTTGTATTTACAAGACATCTAGAGGTAGTCAGCTGGACAAAGTTTGTTGTGCATCTGTATCTGTGCATCACTCTCTACTAACCAATTGTAACGATGAACTCATCGTCCAACTTCTGTTCAAGGGTTGGAGAACGTTTTATTATTATGAAAAGACAGATCATCCAGGCTTCACAGCAGTATCTGGTTTAGGCTTAATGCAATAAAAATGAGCAAACACAACAGTAATTGAAAAAAACTATATAGGACTATTGAGACTGTGACACCTTCAGTTAATTTTGTACAATGTGTTTAGATAAAAGAAACAATTTTAAATCCAGAAAAGGGAGAAACCTCAAGATGGAAAAAAAAAAAATTCTAAAATAATAAAACACAAATGATAAAAAAATGTTGTAAGACTATATTCCTGTCATTTTTTAATTATTGTATTCATATATAATAATAAAACGCTATTGAAAGAAAGACTATTTCTAAAACATTAAAACAATACATTTTACAACAATTCTGATTAAAATATTTTTTAAAATTTATAAGTACAAAGAAAGGTAAAAAGTATAAACAAAATAATAAACATAGTAAAAAAATGTTGCTTTGGTTATATAAAATAAAGAAAAAATTGATAATCATTTCTTCCAGTTGTCTAAACAGCAGTCCAGCTAACAGTCAAAGATGGTTAAAACATCTCATGCAGTACAATACAGTTTCAACAGCTGCTCACTTTCAATCACAACTGAGTTGATCTTCACTGTGTTGTAGAAGCTTTGAGAGAGAACTAAACATGGCAGCAGTTGTTGAATGGAGCCAGTAGCTCATGATATAAATTAAGCTGTTTATTTACAGCACAAAAACTTCCAGATCTGGCTGACAGTTTCTTTTATATCAAAGCAACGTGAACCTCTGATGCAGGAATTTGAATGGAATTTTAATAATGAAAAAGTTTCGCACTTTGTGCCAAAATATTTACTGAACTAATATGAATACATTTAATCTAAACTAGGGGTTGGCATATGAATCTAAGAATCAGTATCGATACCAAGGTGAAGTATTGATACTGGCGTGATAAGATCAATACTTTCATTGAAATTTTTTCTTCAATATGTACAGTAAAACGGATGGTGAAACCTTTACTCAATAATACATTATTTCAATGATCTTCTGGATTCTGGTAAAGCCTCTCGTCTCTGCCTGCAAAAATCCTTTTTTTCAGGTCTTACATTTGATTTGAGAATACTGAGTTTCTTCCTGGGAGCTGCTGGAGTTTCTCTTGGTTCTCTGTTGTCCAGGCTTTGGTTTAAAGTTCACCTGTGTATAATTCACCTCCACAACATCTTCACTGGTGTCAGAGTCAGAGTTAAAGACCTTCTGAGATTTGGCTGCTTGCTCATCACTGATGTTTTCATAATCCATCTGCTCCTCTTGTTCCTTCAAAAAGAAAATAAAGTTTGATTTTTTTCAGGGATTTTTAGGTGTTATAGAGGGAAAAAGTATTTTTCAGTCTTCAAAAAAGAGTTTTTTCACTTATAAAAAATGTGAGAGGTTTGCAGCTTTTTCCAGATCAATTGTACTGCAATTGTACTCCAACAGTTGATTTTTGCTCACTAAGCTGCTTAATTATTGAAAATCGTCCCTTTCTTGTCTTGTGAAATCTGTCTTTTATACAGATTACCAGTTCAAACAGGTGTCATTAATACAGGTAACGAGTGGATGACACAAGAGTCTTTTAGGGACATAATTATTGCTCATTTGTTGGGGTTAAGTCTAGTTTTAAGTTTTAATTTCAGCATCAATATACAAAAAAACATTCTTTGAAAATTCTACAATCCAATTTCCTGGATTCTTTTTAACATTCTGTCTTTCACAGTTGAAGTGTGCCTGTGATGAACACAATTGTTTACTGTAAAAAACCTTTTTGGCCTCTCTGTATATGGTAGAGCTGGGTATAGTGTTAGAAAAAAATGTGTTTGTGATGTTTCTGACCTTATTAGGAGGCTTGGTTTTACAAACTTTAGCATACACAACATCCTCCTCTGGTATCCTAGACTTTGGGCGCCTAGATAAACATATTTTTATTGGATATGAAGCAAATCACAGTTAATTTAAATCCATTTTAAAAAAAGAACAACATTCAAATTCTTACTTTGGCATATTTTTAAAGTGCAGGGAAGCATAATTGAGAGAATCATCATCCATGTGTCCTTGTTGCTTTATCATTGCTTTGTTATCTAAGGAGGTCTAAACAGAACATTAAACATTAGACATCAGTTAATTGGTTAATACATAGTCAACGGATGTACTAAGAAAAAGGTAAGATGTAACTTTTACAATAAAAGATTGTCAACTAGGACTATATATATATATATATATATATATATATATATATATATATATATATATATATATATATATATATATATATATATGTGTATAACATAGTTTTCATTAAAAAACAGAAAATATTTGGGGATGTTTGAAAAAATCAATAGTTCAACTCAAAATCAACATTCAAAATGTTACCAGCTTTAAATGTACTTTAGCTTTCCAAATTAAAGACTAAAGTCTCAAAATATTTCCAGACATAAAACTGTTTTTATATCACTTAAACCAGTGAATTAATTGTTTTGCATGAGTAACACCATGTTGTAAATGTTCAATACAATTTTAAATATTTTGCAGAAAACAGAGACAACAAAGACAGCATTTTGTGAGAATATTCCAGAGTAAAACATAGTCACCACCAAAACTTTCCTTTTTATTCTAAATTAGCTACAAGACCTTCTGCCTCTTAATCTGAGTTTTAATCTAATGTGCCTTGAATACCTGCACTCACCTGTATGTTCTTGGGCAGTTCTACAGTGCTGTAAACACAGTCCACATTGGATTCAAACCTGTGATAAAACAACAGAACAAGAATGGAGTTTTCATTGTTTCTTATTTACTCTGTTAGTATCTGAATGATTCAAATTAGATCATTTGTCTCTTGAAGAGCCTCAGTTTAGAGCAGTGCATGAGCCTGCTGTCATACGGGACACGAGGTCGCTGATGTCCTTGTGATGCTTTTGGACGGCAGTCCTGGTCTGGCAAGAGGTCCTCTCTGCTTCTGAAAGGCTCTGCAGAAGCAGCCTGATTGAAAGCTCCACTGCAGCAAACCTGAGTTTGTGTTTTCACACAGAAGTTTCATTTTTATTTATATATTAGCATTAAAAGAATTTCAATGCTTCTATTATTTCTTACCACAAAATGACTGCAGACTGGTCTGTTTGTAGTTCCTTGTTGAAGTAATTTGTTCCTCCTGTGTCTAAAAAGTTAATTTATAGAATGAGATCATATGAATAACTTGAACAGGGTCATTTGTATAAAATGTTTGTTTGTTTAAAAACATAATTTCTTACCTATACAAAAGGAAAACTAAAACAATTATGATCATCAAACTCAAAGCAATCAATAAAAATGTCACAATTGTTTTGGTGTCTGTTGATTAAAGAGATTCAGAAATATATTTGTAATTTTTTTTACTTCATTTTGAGGAAAACCAACAATGTTGAAATTATTAAATCATTTTCTTTCACTTACTGTCAAACATCCTGATGGATTCAGATAATCTTCGACCGATCTTATTTTCAGCAACACAATAATATTCTCCTGCTTGGTCTGAGAACACCTTTAAAATCTTTCCATCAGAAACTTTTGTATTTTCCTGTTTTTTGTACCAGACATAAGTTGCAGGAGGATCGGAGTGACTGCTGCAGCTCAGAATCACAAAACGTTTCCCATCATGCAACTGTTCTTCACCTTTGATGATTGTTGTTTGTTTTGGAGCATCTACGCAGAATGAAGGAAAAGATGAAACAGATCAACATTATTACTGTTGTTTAGTGTTTCTGTGTTTAGGAACATGCATTTTACATTTACCCCTTTTCCAATACTCACAATGGACTGTAATCTGTACAGGCTGAGATTTTGCTGTTCCAACATCATTTGTAGCTGAACAGCTGTACCATCCACTGTCAGAGGGACTGGCAGATTTCACACAGTATCTCCTCTGAGAACTCACATTTATCTCTTTGCCGTCATTGATCTTCTTCCTCCAGGTGAGTGAGGTGAATGATGGGTTAGAATGGAAGCTGCAGTTCAATGAGAAAGGCTGATTTTCCACCACAACAGATCCAGGCTGTACTTCTGCTTTCACATCTTTTGGGGAATCTGAATTCAAAGATTTTAAAAGGTTACAGTGATATTGACAGCAGATCATTTTTATTGTATACATTTAAAAACTTTTTAAAGCAGTAATCTTCAGTTTTTCTTTATATTTTAGTTCATGATTTTAGTACAACATTTCTCCATCATTCCTCACTTCTGTGAAAAAATAATGTTACAATATGATAATTCTCTACACTGACAAAAAAAAAAATAAAGAATGATTACAAAAACATCAGGCTTTTGTGTCACACATCGTATTCTTTACCCTCAAGAACAGTGCAGAAATACAGTTTGTTACTTTATATTTTAAACTTTTTTGTCTCCATATTTTCAAAGTTTTACAGATCTTTATTGACATTATAAAGGTGACAATTGTTTACAAGAGAAACCTGTTTTTAAATTAATACTATTGCACTAAAATAAACGAGTTCAAAGACATTCATTGATCACTCACATTCAACCTCCAGAATCTTCTCTTGGCTCGTCTGTTCTCCTTCACTGTTTGATGCAGTGCAGATGTAAGAGCCAGCGTGGGCTGCAGTTGCTTTAAATGTATTCATGAAAGTGTGGTTTTTCAATTGGGATGAAGTTTGTCCTGAAGATTGATTATATGATGTTGAAGATGTTTTCACAGTGAAATTTGCTGCTGGAAAACTTTCAGTGGTACAATTAACTGTGATGAGGTGACCCTCTCTGACCTTTGGGTCCATGGTCAACAGGATGTTGGTGGGAGGAACTGAAAAGAGAAACCAGCTCTGATATTTAAGTTAAAATAGTTTTTGTCTTTTTACATTTTTGCTTGCATTTCACATGACAAATACAACAAAGTAATCACAAAGTACTTAGAAAACAACGAACAATTATAAACAAGTTTAAAATAAGTTGTGTAATTTTGTGAAAGTTGTTTGCCAAAGACTTAGCAGCTATGCTTTATTTATGCTTGAAATAGAAATACCAGTTTATCTTGTTCACAGACCTTTATGATTTGAGCGTGTGAAATAATCAGAATAATTTATTTATCCCAGAGGGAAATTAAAATATTCTTTATTGATATTTGATGATCTGAATCAGAATGCCTTAAACTTTATTCTGGATCTATGTGATTAATTTGTGAAAAAAGCCAATAGTTGTACTTTTAGTTGATTGTAAGAAGCTGCAGAAAAAAAGTTGTTACTCACACAAAACTTGTAAACAAGTACTGTGATTCCCTTGACCGAGGGTATTGGATACAGTGCAAACATAACATGCTTCATCTGTTCTTTGAACTTGACTTATATTCAAAATCCTTTGATCTGTTATTGAAATCTTTTGTGTTTCTCCAGACTGTTTGTACCAGGAGAACTGCGGCTGTGGATTTGCTGCAGCATTGCAGGTAAATGAGACGCTGCTGTTGATTTTAACTCTGTTCTTATCCAGACCACGGCTGGAAATGGTGATATTCATCGGCTTGTCTAGGAATTGAAAAACAAAATTAGCTTGTCATTTCTTAAAATTCTGTTTTTTGTTTCCTGAATGTTTTCCTCAATTGCTTACATTATTTGGAGTACACATAAAGAAGTAAAACTTACATTTAACATCAAGATAAATCGGCTGTGACGTTCCATTACCAATCTTGTTTCTGGCTCCACATGTGTAGCTGCCTCTGTCTTCTGGTTTGATCCCAGTAAATTCATAAATCTGACCATTCTTGAGGTGTTTCCCATCTTTTTTCCAGAAAAAGCTGTCAGGTTTCGGGTTGCTTTTCTTCAGATTGCACTCAAGAATGATGTTGTTCCCTTCTTTGATGTCTTGTAAGGTTTTTTCACCCTGATTCCTAATCAGTATCTCAACTTGAGGAACAACTGAAAAGACAAAAATCTTGTGTGACATTTGTTCAGTTAAATTCACATTTACAGAATTGTAGTAAAATAATTTAGTGTTATGACATTCTCTCTCATGGCAATGTGATTATTGTTTTGTTAAAATGTTTGTTTCTCATTTTATTTTTTTAAAACCACATTTTTCTGTTTCTTGATCTTTGTACTTACCACCAACAGTTAGGTTAGCTCTAGGTTTTGTCACCCACTTTTCAGATGGATTTTTTCCCTCAAATCTGAACATGTAATTTCCATTGTCATTTACAGTCAGATCACAGATTGAAATTTGACACATTTGATCTGCTTGTTGTGTTCCAGCAGAGCCTGTATGTTTCACTCTGTTTTCATAGAGATGACTGACGGGCCACTTTGACTCATCGGTGCTGTAAAGGACAGTCCCAGTGAAGCCTGTATCCTTAGTCCAGGTTGCGTTCTTCATCCAAAACCAGTTTGCACCACCAGCACCAGAAACAAATGTGGGTTTACATTTGATTTCTGCACAGGAGCCTTCTTCAGCTGTGATCTCGGTCTCCTCTAATACAAAAGGATTCACCTGTGCTGTGTAAGAAGAAATATCTGTAAGAGTGGAAAAAAAACGAATTAGACACTTTAGTTCATAGAGTATAGTCCAGTTAGACGTTATGTTTCCAATATACAACAAAGAAATAACTTACTTATTGTGAGGGTCAATAATACCAACCACCCAGATGTCAGAGCTTTCATTTTCACTGAAGCCTGATCTCTACAACACAAAAAACATTATGACTTTAATATTTTAATAAAAATTATATGTATTATTAAGATGAATTTAACATATATTGACAGATATTTGTAAGTTTTTCTTCTTCTTCATTGATTACAAGCGGGGACTTGTTGCACCTCAACATGAGTCAAACTCACTCAGCAAATCTGTGGCTTCAACAGTGAAACCCATTTAAAACACAAAGTAAGTGAGTTCAGACACAGTTTAGAGAACAACCACCAGGACTTAGAACAGAAGTCTTCTTTCCCTACAATAAAGTCCCATTCTAAGATTTCTACACATATTTCTATTTTTTAGAATGCTCAAGGCTTTGGTTCTGGAAGTGCAGACTTTAACTGGGTCACAGTGTAACTTTTGAACTGATCCCTGGGTCCTCCATGATGTGAACCTGCAGTAGCATTAAAACTTCCTCCAATTCCTTTCTGCTGAACAAAACTGAAACTGCTTCCACAGCTAGACAGCTGTTCTTAGCTCAATTTCCGTCCCTTAAAAATATGTCCCAACTCAAGACTCTCCATGCAATGAAGTCTGAAAAAAATAATTGCAGACAATACCACAGAACTGAGCAAAATCCAGAGAGTCTTAATTTGATCCGGATTGAGTCCTGAACCTTGCATTTGGTCTGTATTCAGACTGCCGTCAACAGGACATTTCTGTTTTAAACTAAAGCTTGTAAACAAAAGCGTATGACTAAAGATCTCTTCCATCATTGGCCAGGAATTATGAGGGCAGGACAAAGCAACAAGAGAGAGAATAATGATAATCCTGAGCTTTGGAATTTTTGTCAGGATAGTTCACTTATTCAAACTTTACAATTCACTGATCAATTTTAAACGTCTGTGTCAAGGTCATGTAAAACACTTTTTACTGCTACTTTGGTACGGCGGAGGGATGCTGTAAGGCGGTTACAGAGGAGGCGACAGTTGAGAAGATACGCTGGTGAGTGTTAATGACATATAGATTGTCGGGAAAACGCTGTGAAAAGCCATTTGTATCACATTAAACGTTGTTTTAAGGAGCCTGCATTTATCCAACCACATTTCAATGAGTAGATGTTTCTCGTTGTTGCTCCACTATTCTGTTTACATCCCATAATGTTTGGCTACAGTAGCTGTTTTGGTTCAGTTGTTCGGCACCGAACATGGAACCTACTCAGACTGAGGAAACTCAGTACAGACAATCAGTCCCATTGGAAAGGAACCAAGACCTTTTAAGATAGATCCATGAGAGGTTCCTGGTCTTGGACCAGGGTCAGCTTGGTTGTATTCAGACAGAAAATTTAGTCCAGATTATTGGGGGAAACTAACTTTGGTTCAATTTAAGCAGACCAAATATGTTCAGTCTGAATACACCCTTAGATTGACTTTACAGCTGAAAGGAGTGATGGGTCTTTGTGTCTAGATTTACTGATGTCCTGATGGGATAAATTTATCAATGGTTTGGTGTAAACGTTTCTTTGTCAATTCCACTTTAATTCCATCAGAAACCTTTGATGTACTTTTTCTACTTATTTTAAGTTTTTAAAACGAGAAGTAAATTTTTTAAATAATTTTTTTAACAAAGTGTAACACATGTTACCGTGGTAAACTAAAAAAAGCTCTCAGTTCTCCTCCTCACTGACAAATGAACAGCCATCCATTTTACCAACTTGCCAAGGAGTCACACCTCACCCAAAAACATGTAACCATGACGACTGTTTACAGTGAAATTAATATTCCACTTCAACAGTTATGATGTGAGCAACAAAAAAAGAGAGCAAACAGGAAGGCTTTAAAGTCTTGAGCTGCTTTACTGCAAAACCCACTTTGAGGCTGGTTTCTCAACAAGTAAAATCGCCTTAATCTACTCAAACAGAAGTGTGTCACCCTGTTGAGCAGCGTGCAAACCAAAACAGTGAAACCAAACATTTTAATCAACCACATGTAGATGTGTTCCACACATGATTTCAACATTTCCATGTGTGCCAATAAGACAGTCATTGGTGTTTCAAACAGACAATGTTATTTTGTTTGAAAAATGAAAGAAAAACCTAATTATTTTGACTGACTTTCAGTTTTAGTGGACGCTTCTAAGAGTTTTTTGCTTATTTTTTTACAGTAAAATAAGTGTTTACTTTGTTACCTCTCGGTAAATAGTTGCAACTTGGAGCTTAAAAACATCTACTTTTGGATGGAACAGGATGAACAAATGTGTTTTTTCCATCATTTGCAACCGTCATTTTTTCAACTTGAAGATTGAAACATTAAAAAATAAAGGTTTTGGACCAGGATCTGTCCTTTTTCATTGTTGTACACAAAAGTAGCATTAAATCCCAAGAAAACCCAGTAAATGTAATATAAGAAGCGTAATATTTTCAGTGCCTAACTTTTGACCTGTTTGGGTCAAAACTGAAAACACTCATAACTATTGTTTTAACATCCGATTGGGTAACGACCTCATGTTTTCCTTCACATCATGCATTTAAACATATAAAAGTTATAGTCACCTATTTCATTGAATTTTGAGTTTTAGAAACAACTTTGCTGAACAGTTTTAAACTGTAGCATAACAACATGCATTTTTACAATGTAGTATCAGTACAAGAGTTGGTTGGAGGGAATTTCCTTTTAATTCTTGCACTTTTTATCTGGCTTTCCTTCTAAAGCTTCTGTTCTGCAGTATAACAAAAGTAAACCTTTTTAAATCATGCACAAAGAGCAGTTTCAATAAAAGCAAAATGCTATGCCTTTCGGTGGTTATAGTCTACTCTAATTAACATATTTAATGAGAAGAGCTCAAAGAAAAGCATTTAATCTGTAAAGGAGAAGGCAAACGCCAACTCAAAAACAGGATTTCTTCAGTTTATTCACAGAAATGTAGCAGATTAAGCCAAAGCGATGTAATTTACATGATAAAAACCAACATCAGAATGAAATTTCAGTAAAACAAATGACAAACAGAAAACAGAATTAAAAGCGCACCCAGAATACAAAGCAGTTTCTTCTTACCTTTAGAGTACGTCAATCAGTGTGCAATCCATACCCAAGTCTAAAGTAAAAGTACAATTTAAAAAAGAAAGGTTTGACGCCTCAGTGAAGCTCCTAAAGTATTTGCATATGCACTCAAGCAGGCAAAAGAGAACCAGCCTGTCTTATCTCAGCAGGTTTAAGAGTTGTCTTTTTTTTTTTTTTTTTTTTTGCTGCACAAAAGCACTTTTAACTTCCGCTATTCAAAGATCTGTCAGTGTCACATTTTGGAAGTGAGAAGAGAGACTTAATAAGGAACAAACACAACTGAAAATAAAAGTAGAAAGTTTTCAAATAAATAAAAATATACACAAAGCTTGTATTTCAAAACATTAAAGAGATTCTAAGCCACAATTAGACAGGAAACATCACTGAGGTGAGACGTCATTTCCTCTCTGCTAGAGCAGCCACCACTATTTTCTCAGCATCAGCTGCCATTTCATCCAAGGCGGTGCTTAATGCTTGCAGCATGGCAGCAAAGGAGCGGCTGGCAGAGCGAGCGTGCCGAGGCATCGCCATCTGCAGCAGCTTCGATGAAACCGTGGCCAAATCTTTCTCTGCTGCTGCCAGGCGCTTTTTAACTTCCCCTTTGGTAACTTCCACGGACATCACACAGGTCCTGAGCTCCTTAAGTCTCAAGGGTTCGATGCCTCTTATCTGGGCCAGTCGCTGAACAGACTCATCATCCAGGCACAAAGATAACTGGGCCTTTGTCAAAATTCGCACCGCCACACTGGAATCCACCATGGAAGCTACAAGAGGAACAGGAATAGCTGACATCCCTCCTGATAGAGAAGCAGCTGCCCATATGAGAGCTTTGAATGCCTCCTTTTTCTGGGTGACCAAGGTGGAAGTGAGAGTTGGGAGAGCCAGGAGAAGAGCGTGGGCTCTGATCTCTGGAAGGTCTTTACTAATGTCCCCCAAGAGGTCGGGAAAGTTAAGCTTTTCCAGAGTGGAGGGTCTGACCAGGTAGACTTTAGGAATTTTCACACCTTGTGACTTCAGGACATCCAGACTCACCTGCCTCTTTTCCTCTAGGCTCTTCTCTGTGTCTGTTTTGGAAGCTAGGAGAACAAAGTACGCAGCTTCTCGTTGCAGGGAGAGGGCCTCCATGAAAACCTTCACGCAGTTGGGGTGGATGACCTGTGTGAAGGTCATTAAGACAACATTGTAGCGAACAAACTTAAATTTATTTATGTATCCCTCAGCTTCAAATGGGAATGTATTTGGCACAGGTGGAAGATCCCAAAGGCGGAAATCAGGATGTTTGGGGTTTGGGTAGCCAGTCACTTCATCCGGGTCAGCAGTGGTTGGAAAGGTGGCGGCTCCCTCATCACTAGAGCCGAGGCCGTGGAGAGAGTTTATTAAAGTGGCTTTTTCCTCCACACGGTCTCCAACCACAGCCACATTAATCCTACTGATGAGGAGATCTTCCACCGCATCCTTCACGTCAGACAACTTGTTGTTCTCCACTGACTCTTTGAGCGTTTCCAGCAGGTTCAGGCCTTTGAAGACATCAGCCATTCCTGTGGAAGGATGGGGGCAGCAATTACAAAGAAAATATTGGTAAGTTGAGCAAAAAGAAGGCATAAATGTTCTTTACAGCTAAAAAAACCATCTTTGCCCAGCCAGCATTTCAGCACATCACTTATGGGCACCATATTCTATCACCTCATAGGGTGTCCATGTTTCTACTTTTTTAATTGGACCTAAATGTTTGCTTTTATATCCTGTTCCTTTCTAACCCAAGTATCCAATCGATGTTTTGCTCCTGTGCATAAATGCTGGTTGTGTTTCAAATGCCATTTCAAAAAATAAAGTAACAACATTGAAAAATAACAGAAAAATATCACAGATTCTTTATCGTAAATGCAAAATTATAAAGAAACAAAAAGATTAGGTGCTTTTAATTTCACTCCCCCATCATCCAGAGGAAGAGAACTGTTGCACTTAAGCGCTGAAAGTTCAAGTCTTTTCACCAGCAGGACAAAAAAAACCGTGAGACTATTTTTGTGCAATGGAAAATGTTACAACTGTCGGGTTTTTTGTTCCAAGTAAGTTAAGTTGAGTCATCAACTCATCAAAATTAGCCACTTCCCTTAATAAGTGTTGCTCTTTGTTGCAACAGAAGACATGCACCTCACTGAAGCATGTTTTCTGTTACAATGCTTGTCTCACTCATTTCAAATTTTACATTAGTTCTGGTCAATTCATTTGAGATATGCAAAATCATGGTCAAATTGTGTCAAATATCCACCCATGTAAACTATGTTCAGGTTTAATATACACTCTATGGATATACTGTAATACCAACAGTACAAAAGTCATTAAAACAATTGAAAACATACTTTGCAACAAAGAATATTGCTTTTATTTTATTGAACACTCACCTACTTGTATGGAGTAGATGCAGACCTCCCAAGTTCTTCCAGTCCGATGCTGATTCTCCTGCAGATCTGCAGCACTCACATCGTCAGGAGGATCTATTTAAAGTGTTCATCAAGCTAGTAGAACTGTAATCCTGTCAGCTCAGCTTTAATCCAATATGAGGGGAAGCTCACTTCCACACACGTTTCCATGTGTTGGCCTTAATTACTTCAAATGAGCGTGGCACATGCTCGCTCATAAAGCAAAATCGAAAACTTGGTTTGTTAGTGAATATAGAACTCAATGAGTATTAGTGCCATCAATCCTCCATGTGTTTTTACACACTCATCGATCTCAAATAAGGTGACAGCTTAAGCCTTGATCACATGCACCTGTACAGGGGGTTGACTCATACGGGTGTGGTGTGTTATTGGGTTGTTCGGGCCCCTAGAGAGGAGCACAGGTATGTGAAGGGACAACATGAAAATGATTGCTGTGAGCGTTATGAGTGCATTGTGAAGTATTTGTAAGGCTAATGTAAATTCCACGGACTTATGACGTATGGGTGACGGTCTCCTAACACCACAGTCTACTTGTTAGTCACTGACCCTTTACTGACCGAGCACAAATGCACATACTACACTCAAGGAGTGTAATATGTCCACACAAACTATAGATCAGATTGTCTATTATCTTAATGTTTGACAGTTAGACTAAATGCAAGGAGCCTGCACTTATCACATCACCCAGCCTCCCCCCATGCTGAAGGATTTGGGGGTGGGTCAAAAAAATTAAAAGTCTGTACAACACACTTGCGTCTAATATACTTTATCCTTACATACCCTTGCATGTTGTATAAGTGCTCACTTCAACCTGTTGCCGGCAGCTCGTAGAATTAATGTGAAGAACACTTTTGCTCTATGGACTCGTCAAGTGGTCTACGGCCTTTGTCCTGCGTGTCACGGTGTTACCTTGTTTCCACTGAGTGGTATGGTCAGAAAAATCACGTTTTTAAAATGTTCTTGTGGCATTTTTTCCTATGATGGAGGACATACAGTATATGAAATAATTTAACCTTAAAACTGTGTTTCTGAGTATGTCTTTTTCATCAAATCGTCGTGAATCAGGAGCAGCTTAAAAAAATGAAGTTTGAAAAAAATTTCAGTGGTGACGCAGCAACTGAAATGGGTGGGTCAAAGTCTCCCATTCTGATGCATCCGCTTAGACCAAAATACTCATTAACATCTTTGTTTTCCTCATCTGAGTTGGCATCTGGCTCAACATTGTATGACTGGGTAACTCCAATATTACTCGCCATTTTTGCTGCACTAGTTTGGGTGAATGAGACCGCGACTGTAAAGCGCTTTGGGCCTTCAATGAAGTTAGAAAAGGGCTATATAAGTATACACCATTTACCAATTACCATTTAGTAATGTTAGCTTGCAGTTGTGAAGGCCTGTAAGCTAGCGGGAGAGAGTGTTAAGAAAGGGACGTGGGGATATCAGTGGAGGCTTACTTCTGCACCAACAGTACCTCTCACAACTCAAAGGCAAATTTCTCATCCACTCATTCCGCTCTGTAAAAATTATGTCTTTAAAAAATCAACCAAACTTTTTCATTTTTGGCTAAAAGTTGCATAATTATGATTAAAAGACAATTTTAAAATAGAAAGTGAAATCTAATCAGTGAGATTTCATCTGTAATGAACACGTGTGACTTAACCTTCTGTTCTTTTCAACGGTGAAACATTGCACACTGTTCTTCTGCACCAGTAAAACAAACTAAAAGGATGGAGTTCCCCTTTGTTGTAGTCAAGTGTCTCACATTGAACAGCTCATTTGCCGCTGCTAAGAGGAACTTTAAGATGCAAAGCCGTTTTTGCTCACTTCAAATGCTACTTCTGCACCACACCCTTATTGCTCTCGTCTTCTGCAGAGATGAAAGCATGTCTCTTGCTAAATTCACCTCGGTTTCTATTGCTAAAATCAATGACATATACACGAGAAGCTCCTCCGATCTAAACAAGTTACAGTTCCCTCTGTTTTAAACACTTGTTAAAATAAATAGGATGAATAATTATCTTGGACACTAGTGTGTGTTACAAAAGAACATTTGATTTGGCCAAAATTTAACTGTGACTGTCTTTTTATACTCAGATTATATCTTACAAATGTATAAATACTTGTTAAAAAGAAGGGAAAAGACAGGAATTCATTCAAATCACAGATAAAAATAAACTTAGAGAAGGAAAATTATGGTTTTTGAGATTACTGACATCTCCTTTGAGTGTTTCACACTTTGTAGCCATACACTTCTCTTTCTCATTTACATGTGGAACACATGAACGATTTCTGCAATGTGAGAAGTCACAGATGGCATCACATTTATGTCCAATGAGACGGCTGTGGCTGTGATATTGGGCTACATAAATAAAATTGAATTGAAGTGAATTGAATTTACCCAACAAACACTTGTTTGAAACATGGAGAAACATATGTTACCTATGCTTTTTCACCACTTACTGATTTTCTGTGACCAAAACCCTCCAAAGGGTAAAAGACGACATTGCGGAAAAATTGGTGGCAATCAACACTTTGTGAAAAGTATGTCTTGACTTGGAGACAATAAAACTGACCCCCCTTTTTTTTTTTTTGTTTTTGTTTGTAATCTAACACAAAACTTACAAAAAAGATACCAGTATAATCAGTACAAAAGCTGACCATGAAGTTTTATCAGTTGACCACTAGATGTCTTAAAAGTCTGTCAGCTTTCTGGTGCATGAAGCAGCGAGTCCTTCAGAGTTGAGCTAAAGTGCCTTTTAATATTATGTCCAATCTGTGAACCTCTACAGGGTCAACCAGACTTTTAACATTTTTTCTGTTTTGCTAGTAAACCATATGAATCCAGATTTCTGCTTTTTACATCAAATGTACCTTTTGTTTAAATGTAAAACAATAGTGCCTCTAATCTGAGATCTTGTTTGGAAACTGAGATTGAAACCGAATGCTGCATGTTTGAAAATGATTGACATGTACACAAAAGTTTACCTTTGATTGAATTTAAGCCTTGAAAACTGAAATCATGTGAATAAAAAAAAAGAAAGATAGAGATGGCATCTGTCCAACCAATGCATCCAACTCGTGTTTTTTTCTGCACCTTTTAATCAAATGCTGCCTTTCAAATGAAGACAAATCTCTTGTCACCTTTCCTGTGACTGTACTGTATTGTTTGGAGGATGAAGAGTAAAGATAAGTTTTACACACATAAGAATGGGAAGATAGTAACATCAATGAAAGTTTCTTTTAGATTAAAATGTATTCAGCTTTAAGAAGTTATTTTTGTCATCTAGTTTTCGTGTTTGTGTTTCGAGTCCCTCCCTGTGACCGAGCACATAAGCGTGAGTCTACTTTCAACCTCTGAGAGAGGAAACCAGCATCTCTTACAGCTTTTAATAAGGCATTTATTTTTATACTATGATGTAGTCTTTAGAGAAAAAAAAAAAATTAAACCAGAAACAATCAAGCTAAATGACACACAGAATTTAGTGACATTTAATGTATTTTGTTCCTTTTCATGTGAGCATTGTTGGAGATATTTTGTCTTTAACAAAGCTAACATTTACATATCATGTTGTATGTAAAGGAAACTAATTGCATATCTGTATGCGTAATGTATAAAACACAACCAACTTTGTAGAGCTGTCACCGTTCATCCAACGACTGTTTATCTAAATATTCTACCACAAATCTAACTCATTTGATGTGTAGCTCTGACCTTTCACACAAATTTAAATTTAACCTGGACCCCACAAATGGCGCTCTGGTGCATTTAAACCAGACAGATTTTCAACAAAACATACTGATCCTTATCTGATTGTTGACCTTGTGCCAGAAAAAGTTGTAAGAAGGAAACAATGAACAAGGTAACAAAGCACCCCCACACAGTCATCACCAAAGTTTCACATACTGGAAACCTCTTCTAATTTTTCTTGCTGTGAAAATTGAATTGCAACAGTGCTAAACTGTGCATAAATGTTTAACATTTTTTCATGACTTTTAGCTTTAATAGTGTTGTTTTTACTTTTTCTTTTCATGCATACATACTGGTGTGCAGAGGAATGCAACAATTTTTACCAATATTCGGTTTAGTGGTGTAACATATATGATTTGGTTTTCAAGATTTGTGTTAACCCCAGTTCTTCTTTTGTCCTACGACAATAGCAAAAACGCTAAGAAAAAGTATCTATATGTAAAACAAAATATATTTTGACTAATCTGAAACATGCAACACTGTTACACATATTTAATGTTCATCCCCCATTCAGCAGCTGTGGGTTTGCATACACTCCACCTGCAGTTAGTGCTGTGGTGGAGTCCTATGTACTTCCCCTAAACGCAGCAGTGTAGTCTCACTATCTCTTAACTTCCCTTTCTCAAAGTTGATTGCGGGATTAATAGTTTACATAAATGTAAAAATTATATTCTGTTTTTTTTTTTTTTTTTCCAAGACCACATATTAAGGTAGAGGGTCAAAGGCTACATTCCTGCTTGTTTCCAACATACCCTGCTTTGGGATGTTCTCATTGGCTGGACAGTCCTGATCCTGGCAATCAGCAGCGAGTAAAGCTAAGGAAATCTAGAAAAAAGCATGCAGACAGACCAGTGACTGAGGCCTGCAGATCCCCACCCCTGAGTCAGAGCTATTGTTTGTCTCATCTTTGGAAAAACAAAGCTTGTATGCCCTTCACATGGTGCATTTCAACTCTGAAGAAAGTAACAAACAGTTTTATCAAAGAAAAACTGTTATGGTTTTATTGTGGGAAAAAAATTGTATCAAAAAGCAAGAATGGTGGTCCTAAATGACCTCCAGAAGCAAGCCTACAACCATAAGCCATAAATCTCCTTCATAATTACAGTCATGCTTGTATTCAATGTGAGTGGGGTCATGAATATGAGAACTGGACCAAGCGAGTGTGACATCACCGGTAGAAAATAACGTACTTTCAGTTTGCACACAATTAAATAAAATCTGTCTTTTTTTTTTTTTATACGGATGCCGTCATGTTGGAGCCAGATGTTGTTATGATTATGTTTCTATGACAACCACTTACACCAATCACAAGTTAGCTTGTTGGAAGTCCACACCCCTACCACTTCAAAACCGGAGACACAAGATCTCTCAAACGTTTCTAATCTTTGACGTGGGCAGCAGGCGCCATATACTTTTATCGAGGTACCTAATTGGCCAGTTTAAAACTTGATTTAGTTGCACTATGAAAAAAAATAAAATTGAAAAACAAAATGTGTTTATTAGCAAGAACTTGCTAAATAAAGGTATCAGAGCAAGAATGTTATTCTAACAAATAGAATGACAGAGTGAAAGCTGTTTATTTCTCAATAGAACTCTATGGGTTTTGGCTTTTTGAAGCCAGCAGGTAGCTCCTATTTACAACGTGTGTGTGTGGGGGGGGTGTCACAGTCCAGTTCTCATATACGGTCAATGTATTTAATGAATTCCAATATTATTCCTTTAGCGGTTAGAGTTTAGCTCTCATCAGTAATCTGTCGGGATAACTCATCTTCTGTGACTGCCTCTTCAGGCGGCACGCAAAACATTTCCTCTTCATTCACCCCATCATCTTCCTTCAGAGTTTCGTGGTTGTCCTCCAGTATTCCGCCATCCTCTTCAGCAATCTCTGCTTGGTTTTCTATTTTAATCTCAGCATATTCCGTTTCTGGGATTGTCCCCACCTCTGGGGCCTTCCCATTTTTTATCGCAGAGAAGTCAAGATCCGAGTACTCTGCTTCTTTTGGCGCCTCGCCCCCATTGAGTAATGACTGTCCAGGAGATCCCATCTCTCCGTCTGCTGCCTCTTGATCCTGGATTGCATCTCCATCCATCTGTCAAACACAATTTAAACTGTGGTCATTTGCTGGATTATTGAAGTTATATTTAACTAAGAACAAATCTCCTTTCTGAAGAGTTTTCTGATTTTAGAGCGGGGTTTGGTCATGTAACAGTGCTTGCACCACTCTAAAGCACTAAATACTAGTACTATCAAGGGCTTTGTCCGAATTCAGGCACTACTCACTATTTAGGGCATTCTTCATTTTGTAGGGGTTTCTGAATCAACAATTAAAAAATCCAGCACCCTGAGAATTTCCCCAAAGTCTCTGCAAAAAAAAAAAACTGTGCATATTTATGCTCACTAGACGGAAAATATAGACCACAGTGCATTGCGTTCTGCGTGAACAATACAGAACTTGGAATTTTTTTTTTTTTTTTTTTCATTGGAACACTTTGGATTCAAGTCTTTGTAATCTAACCATATTTATTAAGTTCTAACTTTGGCAAATAAGTGATGTCCTATTGGGCATGTTGAAGAAGTGAGGATTTGTCCTAATTGAATAAAAATCCAGGGCGCTTGATGGTTCCGCACTATGTAATCTAGAGGTTAGGGAGTGGTGAGGGAATTCCGACTTAACTTAGGTATCAAAATTTAGGATTCTGATTTTTTTTTTTTTATTGAAACTAAATGTCTGTTTTAGTACAATGTAGTTATTTGGGACTTTACGTAAGTTTGTGTTGCGCCATAAATAAATTAGGCTCAAAGATCCCTCTCATTTGTAGAGGTATATGTGAATTTCCAAACTTACTTTATTATTCATTTCTTCTTCCTTTTTTCTGTTAAACTAAATGACGACCTCTCCTAAAAGTGACAGTAAGCAGATAACTAGCTTTTACCTCCTTTTACTATTTTCATATCAACTGGTGCTAATTTTATTTAGTTCAACATATGTCATATGTAATAGAGGCAGTCATACCTCTGGAGATGTTTGAGTGGTCATCTCCACGTCTCTCAGTTGATAAGATGATCTTTTCTTCTTGCCTCTGTACAACAAACAAACAAAAACAAGTGGCGTTAAGTAAAAGGCAGTTTGATATGATAGATTAAGTATTGAACAAATTCGACATTGCTCTGTAATTTTCTTTAGTCAGCTATGACTAAAGCACAACATTAATGCTTAAAAATGACAATGACAGTATTTTTCGTAGGGGAATGCAGACCTGGTAAATCCAGGACAAGTTTTGTCCATCAGGCTAAAATCACAGGAAGAAACTCACCCCTAAGGCTGTTATGAGAATTCCTAACAACCTATTTTCACATATCTATAACGTATTGCCCAACACTTTTCCAGTGATGTTTTATTTTACTCATTCATGAATATTGTTCATAAACGCTTTATAGCTTGAAAGATATGCTCAAAACTTTCCCCCCTTACACAAGAAGCCATGTTAAAGACCAATCATCTTTTGAACTAATTTAAAAGCGTCTTTTACTTATGATTATTCCATTTTATACCAAATTGAAAAAAAAAAAAAAAAAAAAACTTATGTCGTTTTCTAGGACATTGTTTCTGCAGAGAAGCTATTTAAAATGTGCTTCTGAGACAACATGTGATTTCCTGTTTGGTCGCGCTAAATTACTTAATCAATTTTGATATTGTGACAACAATGGTAACAACATGTTGATGAAGCAAATATATTTATTACTAATTGTGAAAAAGCCGCTAAAAGAAGACAAGTCGATGACTTTGACCAACAAAAAAAACAGAAACTAAAAAAAACGGAGTCTTCTATAACTCTGCGTTTTCAAAATATTAAATAATTAATAGGCATGTTGTAACAATTTGATTTGTCATGCAGAATTTTTAATGAGAACATAATGGTAAAGGCTGATATGCATAGGACTCAAACTGTCATCATGCACCTTTAAAAGAGAAACGTTACCTTTGACACGCTTGGATGATACAGAAGATCAGTGCCGTGACAAAGATTCCCATTAAAAATCCAGTCCCAAATAAAATCATGCCTGGGGGTTCCTGGATATTTTCCATCACCTTTTTGAACAGTCCTGTGGAAAAGTCTTCATGTGAATTATTTTAAATATTAAAACCAAACATGAACAACAGGATATGTTTTTTTGTCTTTGCCTTGTTTTCATAAGTCTTTTAATGTGTCCTTTCCTAACTTGAGCTTTGCTTTTGACCAGTGCTGCCACGTTGTAAGAATAAAAAGAACACACTTTTACAGGGTCACTTTTTAGCTGATTGTTTAGTTGCTTTTTTTGGCATAAATATGAAATTCTGCTGTTACCTGTGAAGACGTTTGATGCATTTGACATGCTGGCGTTTGAGCCGCTGAACACTGTGAACACCAAAGATGAGAACAGGAAAGAGAACAATCAGTTCAAATGTGAACCCAGTTTGCACTGATTACTACTTAAGTAAAATTGAGTAGTTTTTTTTATTGTGAGTTTATGCTTACCTGTCACATTGTTCGCGGGTGGGCTTTGTGATTGATTTTTGGTTTCTTTGGGAATTGGTGGTACCTGCTCTGCTGTAGTAGTCGAACTACTCACATTCTGAGCTTTAGATCCTAACAAATATGCAACCAAAAAACACACAAAAAAGTCAACACTTATGAAAGCACAGAGCAGAAAGAAAGCACTCACGAAACCAAATGAAACTAAACTTAAGCTCTGTACTAGCTCTTTCTTTAAAAACCTTACAGTAAAAAAACAGCTTAAACAATCTGAATAAGACGTTTAAATGTTGTTTCCATGATGCCATTTTACCTGCGATAACCAAGAGGAGAGTCAGCACTTTGGCAACAAACATTTTCTGCAGCAGATCCTTTCCTACCGATGGATGTTGAACCGTCTTCTCTTGAAAAACTCTCAAAGCACAAGAAACAGCTGCTCAACTGGAGGAAAGACTTTCAGAATCTCCGTCAAGCCTGGCTGAACACATTTAAATACAGAAAGTTAAAAAGAATCACTGGTTTTCCTCCTGCAATATAACTTTATGTTCTCTTAGAACATTTTCAATAAAAAATATATATTTTACAAAGTTGATACAACAGAGACGTACATTTTCCAGTGAAATCTTCTCCTCGTTTTCTCAAACTGAACTGCTCACTTTTTGGTCATGATCTAACTCATTACCTCTTCCTTCTCCTTTTATACATTTCTTTTTTTTTTACACTACATTAAGTTTCCAGGAAGCCTCTCTTCACACAGCTGACCCGTATTTCCTCTTTTAAACTTCTGTATCTAAAGTTACTTCATACAGTATATACACTCTGCAGAAAATCCAATTTTAGCACTAAATAATATTATTTTATATCTTTAGTAAAGAAATAATGAATAAAAAAAATGAAGTACTCTTTAAATGAACATACATTCATGAATGTTAATACAATTCAAAAAGAGAGTTTTTTTTTTTTTTTTTCCAAACTCTAAATTTCTTAAGTAAAACATTTGAAGACTGTTTTTTTTAATCATTTTTGCCAAACATTTGTGTGATGTTTGATCCAACGTCGCAGATTTACTTAAAAAAATGTTAGTCTAATGAGTCTTTTGGTTTAATGACCGCTTCTGCTTTTTAGCTTCCTGTTGAACATTGGCTAAAATTTAAAAATGTAATCTGTATTTTGTTGCTTTTGTTTTAATCTCCAGATGCGCATCGTGGATGTGCAGCCAACAAATCTGCAACAACTCTGTGATGCTATCATGTAAACGAGCGGCAGTAGCTCCCTCCAGCCAACCGTCGTTGTGTCCTTGGGCATGGCACTTAACCCTCCTTACCTCCAGCATATGACTCCACCGGTGTGTAAATCCGTTTGAATGTACCAGTGATGGTCGCTCAGAGGGGCTGTTTGGCGCTTACTGGCAGCCACGCTTCTGTCAGTCTGCCCTAGGACAGCTATGGCAACATCAGTAGCTTACCATCACCTAGTATGAATGCGGTGTGAATGACTCAGATGCTTTGGTTCTTATTATTCACATCAGGATCCAGGAGTGGCCCTCTTCCTATAAATTCTAATTCAAGTTTTTTTTTGTGTTTTTGTTGGTGTGGAAGATTATATCAGTCACCTCATCGTTGGTTACATTTACATTTAAACCAAACCAAATGTAGCGGTTTGAAGTAGGAAGGAATCGTTAATAAACATAGTATAACACAAAGTCCTGATTCTGCTGATTCTTTTATCACTGAAAGAGATGCAGAATTATTGGTAGCAGTTTAACAGTCCCAAGACTGAAGCGCCTGAAGCAAAAAAGAGAAAAAGGAAGACACACAAAGTTCCTTTTTTGTGAGCCGTTAGTCATTTTTCATAAACGCTCTTTATACTAAAAATTAGTCAGCAGGTGACAGCATTGTGTTGGAATTTACGATTTCAAGCAACAGAAAAAAAATCACAAAAAATATGTATCGTGGTTAGAAAGGTACTTTTATTTTATTTTTTTATGTAATAAATGTTTACAAAAAAAAAAAAACACTCACTGTTTTTATAAGTTCAGGTTTTTAAACTTGTGTCAATGATGGAAGTTATTTTACTGGGATTGTGATAGAGTAACAAATATTACTCTACTCAGATTGTGCTACATTTTATTCCATTTTATTCTATAAACATAAAATCTTACCTGAAAAACGATGATCTGTAGTTTCACATCTTTGAGATCAACTATAAATATTAATAAATATTTGTGTTATGCATAGTTGCTGCCGTTTTTGAATAAAAAGCTGAGTATATTCTTTTCACTCTATCATTCTTCATGAATCTTCATGATCATTGAACACACAACCGCTTTGTGGTTCAACCAAACCAGAGGAAGTAGTGGCACAAGGTTCCTGTCCACTAAAGCATTTTCTATATATATATATAAATATATATTATATAAATAATCTTTGGATGATTTAATTTAAAATTACGTAATTCTGAACCCTATAGGGTGAGACACTGTGTTGCAACAGATGCAGTAAAAAAACAGACCATAAACAGTAAATGTTCACTTTTGACACAGACGCATTGTCATTGCGTTTTCTTCGACATTTCTAGAATTTCGATACATTTTTATGCATTTGTGTGATGGAAATGCAGCTATTAAAGAAATAACATCAAACATCATTAAAAAAAAGTTAACTTAAAGTGCAAAAACTTTAAATTTCATGTTTATTTTCAGCTCAAAAATGACTGATCAGTAGTCTTACCTTTAATAACAAAAGCTTTTAATTTGGATCCAATGAGTGATCTGCATCTATTTGTGCATTTGAAGCAAAAACACGTCTGTAAAACATCCTTCAACTCCAAATAAACAAAAAAATGTTACTGTCAACCAAGATGCTGCAGAGAAAGAAGGACAGCCCCGCCCCACACGATGCAGACACTTGAGATACTTCTTTGGGGGACTTTGCCTACCGAACATCAAGAAAATGAGATCCAGCTGTGACACGCTCATAGAAGCATATTAAAATCAATTATTTTTTATCTCCATTAAATAAAAAAACATATAATCTTGACAAGAATATGATTAAATTGATGGTTGAAAAATAGAAAGAGTAACCAAATAGTTTGTTTAAAGTGATTCAAAGAATGCTACGTAAAAAGTGTGTACTTTTTGCTGTTTTCAATCAAACATTGGAAATCTACTTAAAATTTCTCGTGGATAAAAATTGCAGCCTCTGCTTTTTAACTTTCCCCTTGATCTTGCAAGAGGTAAAACATATAATTAAAACAGATCCTAGGTTGTGTTGTATTCTTAAGAAAAAAAAATGTCGGATACAATCACGACAACTGTAAGATTTTATTATTTTATTTTCCAAATGCAGCTTTTAATGAATAATAAGCAAAACAAGTACATCAAAATTCTTAACTGCAGATTTAGATAAAGTTATATTGAACATTAAATTCCTGACATAAACACGCCATCAAAGCATTCCTTTAGTTTCATCTGAATTCATTTGAATGAAACTTTAGATAAAGTTATGTACATTAAAATTTTGAAATAAACAAACCATCAAAATGTCATCTCATCACTACTTCTCTTTTAACTGATAACTCTTTTAATATTTTTTATCATTTTCTTGTAGCTGCTACCTTTAGAGGGCGCCATGGCCTTTATCCAACCTTTGAGTCTTCCTCCCTCACAGGAGCTGTCCTCATGTCCTCCTTTACAACAGTCTCCTCTAAAGTTATCCCCCACCTCAACTTTTTTTTTTCTTATTTTAAAACGTGACATGACGTCTGTGTTACTTTCCTGTTACTTCATCATAATGCAGTACCTGCAGTAGTTCAACATAATACTTCAAAGTTACAGCCGTACCACAGAGTTTACCTTTATAAGGGTTAATGTCGAGTAACACTGACAACAAACTATAAAGTTTGTTTTCCGTAAAGTGGAGGATAGGTGACTATGTAAGACAACAGTAATTACAAACAAGTCTGTTATAAATCGAGTGGATAAACAGTTTTTTAAATCTACCTGACCTTTTCACAACATAAAATGCTTGTAAGAGTGAGCAAATATGACTCTGCTCGGCTAAATGCTTTTTTTTGTTGTTTTTTACTTTTTTGCTCCTTTAAGGTTGAGCACAAAAATGGTCTGTCTTACTGTAAACGTACTTTGTCGACTACATCTTCTTCTCTGAAATGAACAATAATTGAATAATAAACTTTCGAGTGTTACAGTGAATTTTGTTAATATTCTGTGGCTGCTGTGAGAAATCGATGTTGACGTACTAAACATCACTTTGGAGTTCAGGAGCTGCTCCTCCTCTTGTCTTAGCTTCATTCTCAGCTCTTCCTAGGATGCAGTTTTGATCCTCTGCCACTGCGAGATTTTCACACATCTGTGAAAAACAAGGAAAAAGATCATTTGAGCTTGTTCTTAAAATCGTATCGTTATCTCAACGCTCAGTGAGTTTTAGAGCCAATTTCATGACAGTTTTCTGCCGTCTGCAACGGTCATGTTCAGCGGCTCAGAGAAATACAATCTGGTCCATTCTTTGATGTTATCTTCCACACATCTTCTTTTGCCTCCTTCTCCTCCTGCCTCCTGGTACTGTGCCTTTCAAGATGGTTTCCCCAAGGCCACTTGATCTGGTCACATATCCTTGCAAGTGCTTTTTCTGTTCTTTACAAAGCTGAGCAGCCTGTCATGTGCACTGATGGATTTTCTGTTGCTCATCGCCTCATTGGTAATGTGGTCCTTGTATGAGTTATTCAGGATTCTTCTGTAGCATCTCATTTCGTGTGCCTCAATTCATCTCCGGGTGTCCTCATTGAGCGTCCGTGATACGCAAGCGTACAAGAATATTGAAAAGACAAGAGTATGCAAGAGTGTCATTTTTTATGATAGGGAAATGTTTCTGTAATGCCACAAGGTTTTCAGTTTTGTCAGTGAAGCTGACTGCACAGTTCTGGCCAGGATCTCTTGTTTGGATCCATAATCTGTGATGTCAGTGGTGATAGTGTGGTATCAGTAATAGCGTGGTAATGCAATAACCAATGATTGTGTATGTTGTCCATTCTCCTGTTCTTGTTGTTCTCTAAACGTCCCTGCTTTAAATTGAACTTTGGTTACTATTTTTGGTGTTCTAGATCCATTTCAAACTAATTTATCCTTATGAATGAGTTTACCATAAGATGGACTCATTACAAAGTTTAAGTTTAATGATGTCATACCAGGGGATCATCATGACAGGCCAACATCTCCACAACCGTCTGCAAATTCTCAGTCTTCTTCAGTTTTTTCCTGAAAATAAATACAATAATGTTATAGTGCATGTAAAGCAAAGGAACTGTGTTGTATCATAAAATGTAACAGCATACCTATATATAATGATGATCAAACAGGATAATATAACTAATGCTGAAATCTTAATCAGAAGGGCGATGATGGTTTCTAGCTTGACTGTGAGAAAAAACACAAAAGAAGATTTTTAACAACAAGCAATAAGAGTTAAAAAGTCAGAGGAAATTTATTGAGTCAAATTCATTGTGCAGGTTTGACCGAGGTCCAGACCACACAGCAGGAAGAGGAGGGAAACTATCAACACTGCAGGTCAGATTCAGAACTTCTCCTTCCTTAACAATCACCTTCCCAGAAATCTGAAATTTTCTTTGATCTGTGAAAGCCATTTTACACTTTATTTACAGAGCTGGGGGAGAGACACTGAGGCATTGACCAAGACCTGTTCTCAAAATAAAGTGTTAAAGTATTTTACAACGTCATGTAACTTCCTGTTGAGGAAAGCTATTTTGACTAATCACTACTGACTAAAAGAAGCTAAAAAACAACTTCTTTCATTGCAATAAAAAGCAACAGAATAATATGTGATGGACTCACACGTCACTGTCACATTGACTTCATCTTTGATTGTGTTGTTCAGATGCTTTGATGTGCAGATGTACAGTCCAGCGTCCTCTGCAGTCACATTCGAGATGACCAAAGTGCTTCTGTCCTTCTGCAGGTAGATGGCAGTGTTGTTGGGCAGAGCAGCTGTTCTGTTCAGCAGATTGGTTTTTGATCCAAACTGATTCCATTGGATTTCTGCAGGGGACACACTTGTAGTGCAGGTGAGGTTTAGAGTCGTGCTTTCTTTCAAATCTGTTTTTCCTGTGATTTTAACATCTGAAATAGAAAAGGACAAACCATCTGCAACAGAATCAAACAAAAAAGGCTGCATTATGAGTGTGAAGTTCTCACAGTTGACGTGCAGACTGACGGTCTCCTGGGTGGTGGTGTTGTCACTAAAGCGGATCTTGCAGGTGATGCTGGAGTTGTGGTGTTCATCTGTGGGAATGAAGGTCAGAGTTGAGTGGTGTCTCTGTGTGACAGCCGTCAAACTCTCATTCTTGAAGGCAGTGATGCTCCCGTTGATCAGAGGGTCTTTTTCTGCTGATCCTCTCCACTCCCAGGTGATTCCAGGAGGAGATGTAGAGCAGAGTGCAGGAGCAGTGCAGGTCAGGGTGGCCTGATGTCCCTTTATCAAATCAGGAAAAGTCATTGTAGGTTTCTGCCTGAAACCTGCAGGAAACATAATGTGTTTAGTCAAAAGAGGCAGACATCTTCAAGAAGATATGCTTTCATATTTCTGTAGGAAAAGAAGAAAGATGTTCATGACAATGAATGAAAATCTGAACATTTTTACTGATTTATGTCAGTTTTTACTGTAACGGTTGTCTTACCTCCAACATTGACAAAGGTTCTCCAATGAAATAAAAATCCATCTGACTTTCCATTCAAATATCCATTTACTCTGAGCTGATAGGCTCCAGAATCCGACTCTCTCAGATCTTGGACTATGATACTACAGTTCTGATTATTCACATCAGGATCCAGGAGAGACACTCTTCCTGTAAATTCTGGTTGAAGGGTTTTTTTGGTGTTTTCATTGGTGTGGAAGATTATATCAGAGTCACCGCATCCTTGGTCATATTTACATTTAAACCAAACCAAATGTTGAGGTTTGAAGAAAGAAGGAGTCGTGAAAGAACACGGTATCACAACACAAAGTCCTGATTCTGCTGTGATTATTGCTTCACTGACAGAGATGCAGAATGCCTTATAACAGTATGGTCCTCCCAAGACTGAAGCCCCTGTCATTGCAAAGAAGAGAAGAAGGAAGTAAGAAAGTTTCTGTTTTATGAACCATCATCACCGGCATCATTGATGCTCACTGTTCTAAAAGTAACAGTCAGCAGGTGACAGCATTGTGCCACAAAGCAAAGGATGAAAACATTTATTTTAAAGCAACAAGCAATTTCACCAAAACAATAATAAAATATCGTAGTTACATCCTATTAAGGCATTTTCTTTTTATCAACAATGTTAATTGCAAACCAGAATAAAGCGTGGTAACTGTAATTTTTTACGTTTTTTAACTCGTGTCAAATAAGTCCTTTCACCGTGAAGTAAATATTACTCTACTATTTTTCTACTGTATTTAATTCCATATTGTTTTGTAAACATATGAAAATCTCACATGCAGTTGATGTGTTATTGACAGAGAAATGGAGAAAAAATGCTTTTCTGCATTTCAGACTTTCTAGAACAACTCTAAATATGTTTATATTTTTGTGTTCTGCATTTTTACAGCTGTTATTGATAAAAAAAAAAAAAAAAAGCAGAACATATTCTTTCCACTCTCTCATTCTTTATGAATCTTCAGGAGAGATGAACACAAGTGTTCTGTGTTCAAGCTTCATGTCCACTTCAGCATTTGCTGCTTTTACTAGTCAGGACAAAAGCATTTCTGGATTTTGATTATCTTATATTTTTAGATTTAAAAACTTGAGGCTGAGACGGTTGACAATCGCGTTTGCTTACAAACGTGTTTTTTTAGGGTGTTGTCTTTTTCAGTTAATTATTTCAACTCATAAATTATTTAAAAACAGAATGAAACATTTTTTTTTGCAATATCAACCAACTTAGCTTCATTCAGCACAATCATAAGACATTGGAAGGAAGAGTTTCTTCTTCATACCTGCTGATAAACTGATGCCTGTCACAGAGAACATCAGACTTCCCCAAAGGAGAAGAAGCATCTTCTTGTCGATCACACTTCTTCTAGAGAAACTTTTTTGAATTAGATGCAGTACCAATGCAGAAACAGAAGCAGTGACACAAAAAAACCAAATACAGCATGTATCAGCCAAAGATGTTTTTAATTGAACGTGAATTTTGACAAGCAAACTTTCTACACTACAGGTTTATGATTAACATTTAATTTAACGCCATCCAAGATCATTTAAACTATAAATACTATAAGAAAGTAAATAGATATCCTGTTTTATATCTATGGTTTTTTATTAAACAATAATAATGTTTCAAAAAAATCTGATGAAATGTAGACAATGTGTTGATTCTTTTTCTACTACCGTAGAGTCTTTTGGACTTTTTTAATCATTTACAGTATTAAATTAGTGTTCATCACATTAGAGTTTTGAACAACCTGAACACATCATTGAAGGAAAGTCATAAAACTAAAACATTAATGACAAAAGCCCAGCTAACACTTAAAGTGCATCTAGTTCAACAGTTACAACATTTTTTTCAGGATTCTCTAAAAATGACTGATCAGAACTCTTACCTTCAATAACAAAAGCCTTTCATTTGAATCAAATGAGCAATCTGCGTGTGTTTCTGAATTCAAGTAAAACAAAAAAATGCCTTTAAACAGGATAAGTCTTTCCACCCTTTCTTCTTTGTGACTAAACTTTCAAAACTGAAGTCAGGGGAAGAAAGAGAATTTAAAGAAGTATGTCGAGTACTTTGGTTCTTTTTTTCATCTTCCTTTTTTGAGCAATACATTTACAGGAAGTTTGATAGTAAAACCCAAGACATATTTCTCCGACCAAAAATGTAAAAAAAAGAGGAACTCTATAGTCTATAGTGATGTACAGTTTCTCAACAATCTCACATGCATTTCTATTAATGCCGAGGCACAAAAACTTGAAGTCACAGTTGTTTTTTTTTGTTTTCTAAAAGTTGCAATAATTTGCCCAGGTAGCTGTTTTTTTTACCAGCTTATCAAAATACAAGTTTATGTAACTTGACAAAAAACAAATAACAGGACATTCTTTTTAAACTATGTTTTTTTTTAGTTTTTTTTTTATTAACATTTTAACAATTAAATGATCACAAGATGCTTGAAACATTTTCGACAAATGACCAACATCATATTCATGTTTATACGTTTATTTGTAACTAGACAACATGATTAACTCACTGAAGTTTTATTAGCTTTTCTTTTGTCTAAATTAAAAATTGTAACGTTAACAAAAATGCTTGATTTATTTTTGAGTAACTACATCTTTTCAGTGTAGCTTTAATGTGTCTGTTGGCCTGGAGAACATGTCATTCAGTTGCAGAAGTTTCAGTGTCCACTGCAACATTTGAGAGGTCTTTCCCCAAGTTAAAGTTGGTGAAAAATTCACTCAGAAGCCTAAGTAAAGAAGATAGGCTCTCTGATCTTCTTCCCCTCGCTACTGACAAAGACATTCAAAGAAATCACAATGATGTGATTAATATGTACAGGGACATGGCTCCCAGAAGGTTACTGCTTTGATGAAGAACTGATTTTCACATTTAAGCTATTTCCTTTTTGTTTTGCACATTTTTTTAACTTCATCTTTCACTCTTCAATGTAAACTAAATATATATTTAACAATAAACTGACCATGTCAAAGTTTGAGCCCCTGCCCTTTGAAATCCTGTGCACGCCCCTGCTTCACCCTGCACATTCTCTGCTGGCTACTGAGGTCATGTTCTGCTCCCTGTCTTTCTAGTTTGCCTCCACAGGGTCTCTGATGTGGAACTTATTGTTGCTTATTACAGGTCTTATTACAGGTCTTTTTGACTTTGTCGAGACGAAATGCGGATGCTTCTTGTATTTCCCTTTTTGGCAAGCCTTTTTATCATTAAATTGATATATTTGATTGATTTGAAGCGAAGCTTAAGAAGACAAAGAAAGGATTTAAAGATTTAGAAAAGTTTTAGAGTATACAAAAAAAAATCTGAACGTAATGTCATTTTAACATTTAAATCATTTATTTTTTATCCTACGAAAGTGAAAAGAAACATGAATATAAGCAAATAAAAGCAAATGTTGAAGAATGGATGAAAAAAAAGATTTTTTTTCTTTCCCCAGCTTCAAAATGTCTCGGCATTTAAATGTTTTTATTACATTTGGTGAAAAATGTGTATGCTGTGTTCGATCCAACATGGCAGATGTAATTACTTTTTTTTTTTTTGTTTAAAATGACAGCTTCTGCTTTTTAACTTCCTGTTGACCTTGCAAGCTTTAAAATATATTTTAAATGGATTCTAGATTTTGTTGTATTTCTTTCAAAACAATAACATCAGACATAGAAAATAAAACTGTAAGACTTTAATTAAAATGAACACTTTATGCATAATAAACAGAAATGATACATCTATGTTTTTGAATGGAAATGCAGATAATGTTATGTACAACATAAAAATTCTGAAATAAACAAACCATCAAAATGTCATCTCATCACTACTTCTCTTTTAACTGATAACTCTTTTAATATTTTTTATCATTTTCTTGTAGCTGCTACCTTTAGAGGGCGCCACAGCAGGTCATCCAAGCTTTGAGTCTTCCTCACTCTCAGCAGCTGTCCTAATGTCCTCCTTCACAACATCTTTTTTGGTCTTCTTACTGTCGCTCAAACCACATCTTTCTACTGTTATTTGGTGTATGATCATTTTAAACCGTAGCCTAGAAATTACATCCTTTTTTATACTAAACTAATCCCTTAGCTAACCACATTTCTGTTTTCAATTATATGTTACACAACTTCTGTATGACTTTTATTACTTATATCATAATACCTGTAGTTGATAATAATACTCTAATGATACAGACGTACCACAGAGGAGTTTACATTTAGCAGAGGGTTGATGTCGTGTAAAACTGACAACAAATAACGTTTGTTTTTGGTATAATGGAAGTAAACATTTCAGCAAGAATCACAAACAAGTCTGTTGTTATACAGATAGATTCAAATTAATTTATATTTATCTGGCTTTGACAGCATGAAATTCTTGTAGAAGTGAACAATTGACTCTGCTCAGCTAAATGCCTTTTTCTAGGTTAATTTTTTGTACTTTTTCTAATTCTTTTAAGAAGCGCAGTATTCGCATGCCAAACTGTCAACTAACTTGGTTATCAACATCTTCTGTCCTGAATGTTCAGTTTTTGAATTAAAGACTTTTATCTATTACAACAAATTTTGTTATAATTTTAAAAAAGTACAGATACTTAAATATTTTGTCTGCAAAAATAGTACATAGTCATCAGCAAAATAAGCTGGCTGCAGATGACAGATGCAATACGGCCCCTTACATTTTATCCATCCATCCATCCATCCATCCATCCATCTTCAGAAGGTGCTGCTGGAACCAATCCATCTACTGTTGGGCAAAGGCAGGGAACACCCCGAACGGGTCATCAATGATAGGCAGGGCTACACACTCGCACACAAACACACCGAAGGAAAATCTAGACATGAATTATGAAAACTGTCATTGAGAAAAAACCAAGGTGCCCAGAGAAAAGCCATGCAGTCACAGAGAGAACATTGCAAACTCCACACAAAGATCCCAGCTGGGATTTGAACCAGTGAGGCTAGGGCATTGACTGCCCTCAAACTTCATCCATTAAATCATTTACTGAGGAGTACACCGCCTCTTCCTCTGCGTCTGTCTTTTTCGACACACAAAGAAGAGTTTTGTCATCCTCCTCCATCATGGCTTCCTCTTCTCCAGCGGCATGTTTCCCTTTCTTTTTCACTTTAACCTCAGCGTATTCTGTGGCTGCTGTCTGCAGCTCCTGTGTTCGCTCTTTCCTCTTCAGCAGAGAGAAATCAATGTTGGCGTACTCCACATCTCCAGACCCATTTTTGGGTTTAGGAGCTCCTGTTGACACAGCTCCATTCTCAGCTCCTTCTGAGATGCAGTTTTGATCCTCTGCTGCTGTGAAACCATCATGGATCTGAGAAAGACAGAACAACATTAATATGAGCTGGTTGTTCTTCATATGTCCATGTTTTAAATCTAACTTTAGCAACTTGTTCAGGTATCAATTTCAAACTCTTTTATCCTAAATACAGAATATCCTTACAAATGGAGCCTGAAGTTGTCTAATTTTTGGCAGAAAAATGAGTTTGATCTTAATGAAAACATACCAGAGGATTCTCCTGACGGCCCACCATCTCTACAATCTCCTGTAAATTCTCTTTCCTCTTCAGCTTTTTCCTGAAAGAAATGTGTATTAATGTTGCAGTAAATGTGAAGCAAAGAATAAGTATTGAAATTCAGTTATTTAAGATAATTGCAAACCTGTAGCAACTTATGATCAAAACGCAAAATATTGCAGATGTTAAAACCCCGATCAGAAAGGCGATGATGATTTCTGGTTTGGCTGTTTTCTCCCAAATACTTCCAGACTGATCTCCTGTGAGGAGAAACACAAAAGACGATTTTTAATACACACATTTTAGAGTTAAAAGGTCAAAAGAAAGTTTTTGAGGTAAAAAGAATTTTCTTCAAGAAGTAAAGAGGAAAACATACCTTCTTTTTCAAAGATGATTTCTTGAATTGTGAGTTTTTCTGTTGACTCTCCACTTTCATTACTGATGACACATTCTGCAGAGACGTTGTCCTGTTTTGCTGCTCTTAAAGTCAAAGAGCTCCTCACAGTGCGACCGGACACATTGGTGATAACCGAGTACTCGGTGTGGTGGCTCAGCTGGGGCCACTTTATGTTGGCTAAAGGAAAACCTTGAGCGATGCAGGTGCAGGTCAGGACGTCTGAGCGGCGCACACATGCAGAGCCTTCCAGCATCACCGTCACATCCATGTGAACCGTTTCAGTCCAGTTCTGGTGATTTGCAGCACAGATGTACTTCCCAGAATCCTCTGCTGTTACGTTAACGATGATGAAGGTGGCTGATCCTTTGTGGTCAGATTTATTGTGCAGGTTTGACCGAGGTCCAGACCACACAGCAGGAAGAGGAGGGAAACTGTCAACACTGCAGGTCAGATTCAGAACTTCTCCTTCCTTAACAATCACCTTCCCAGAAATCTGAAATTTTCTTTGATCTGTGAAAGCCATTTTACACTTTATTTACAGAGCTGGGGGAGAGACACTGAGGCATTGACCAAGACCTGTTCTCAAAATAAAGTGTTAAAGTATTTTACAACGTCATGTAACTTCCTGTTGAGGAAAGCTATTTTGACTAATCACTACTGACTAAAAGAAGCTAAAAAACAACTTCTTTCATTGCAATAAAAAGCAACAGAATAATATGCGATGGACTCACACGTCACTGTCACATTGACTTCATCTTTGATTGTGTTGTTCAGATGCTTTGATGTGCAGATGTACAGTCCAGCGTCCTCTGCAGTCACATTCGAGATGACCAAAGTGCTTCTGTCCTTCTGCAGGTAGATGGCAGTGTTGTTGGGCAGAGCAGCTGTTCTGTTCAGCAGATTGGTTTTTGATCCAAACTGATTCCATTGGATTTCTGCAGGGGACACACTTGTAGTGCAGGTGAGGTTTAGAGTCGTGCTTTCTTTCAAATCTGTTTTTCCTGTGATTTTAACATCTGAAAGAGAAAAGGACAAACCATCTGGAACAGAATCAAACAAAAAAGGCTGCATTATGAGTGTGAAGTTCTCACAGTTGACATGCAGACTGACGGTCTCCTGGGTGGTGGTGTTGTCACTAAAGCGGATCTTGCAGGTGATGCTGGAGTTGTGGTGTTCATCTGTGGGAATGAAGGTCAGAGTTGAGTGGTGTCTCTGTGTGACAGCCGTCAAACTCTCATTCTTGAAGGCAGTGATGCTCCCGTTGATCAGAGGGTCTTTTTCTGCTGATCCTCTCCACTCCCAGGTGATTCCAGGAGGAGATGTAGAGCAGAGTGCAGGAGCAGTGCAGGTCAGGGTGGCCTGATGTCCCTTTATCAAATCAGGAAAAGTCATTGTAGGTTTCTGCCTGAAACCTGCAGGAAACATAATGTGTTTAGTCAAAAGAGGCAGACATCTTCAAGAAGATATGCTTTCATATTTCTGTAGGAAAAGAAGAAAGATGTTCATCACAATGAATGAAAATCTGAACATTTTTACTGATTTATGTCAGTTTTTACTGTAACGGTTGTCTTACCTCCAACATTGACAAAGGTTCTCCAATGAAATAAAAATCCATCTGACTTTCCATTCAAATATCCATTTACTCTGAGCTGATAGGCTCCAGAATCAGACTCTCTCAGATCTTGGACTATGATGCTACAGTTCTGATTTTTCACATCAGGATCCAGGAGAGACACTCTTCCTGTAAATTCTGGTTTAAGGGTTTTTTTGGTGTTTTCATTGGTGTGGAAGATTATATCAGAGTCACCGCATCCTTGGTCATATTTACATTTAAACCAAACCAAATGTTGAGGTTTGAAGAAAGAAGGAGTCGTGAAAGAACACGGTATCACAACACAAAGTCCTGATTCTGTTGTGATTATTGCTTCACTGACAGAGATGCAAAATGCCTTATAACAGTATGGTCCTCCCAAGACTGAAGCCCCTGTCATTGCAAAGAAGAGAAAAAGGAAGTCAGACACCGTTTTATGACCAGACAGTCTTTTTTTATTGACGATCACTGTACTGAATATAACAGTCAGCAGGTGACAGTTTCATAAAGCTTTATAAATAACTTCACAAAAAAAATACTCTCATTTAGAAATGTGTTTTAAAAGTATTTTAATGTAACACATGTTGATTAGAAAACAACAAAAATGTGGCAACAGTTAATTCAGGTATTTAAACTTGTATCAAAAGGTAGAAGTCTGTTCACCACGGTTAGAATAGTGTAGTAAACATTACTCCTTCTTAGATTATACTAAAGTTGCATTTCTATATAAACTTGAACATGTAGTAAAAGTGTAATTGACACAACAAAATGTAAAAGAAATGCTTTTCTGCATTTCACTGCTTAGAGAACAGCTATATGTATAAATATTCGTGGTCTGTATCAAACTTCTTTTATTAAATAAAAAGCGGAACATATTCTCCTCACTTTCTCATTCTTCATGAATCTTCAGGAGTACTGAGCACACAACCGCTTAGTGGTTCAACCAAACAAAAGGAAGTGTGGGTACAAGGTTCCTGTCCACTTTAGCATTTCCTGCTTTTACAAGTCAGGTCAAAAAATAATCAAAATCCACATATTATGTTTTTACATTGATTTTCTGCTTTTAATCACTTAAGACGGAGACACTTTGTTATTATTACACTTTTTCTTACAAGAATGTGATTTAAGGGTGTTTTGTTTTTTTCTTTTAGTTTACTTTTTAAACTAGAGATCCTTAAATCTGGATAAAACATTTTATTGCAATATCAGCCAACTTAGCTCAAGTTAGCACCATTATAGGAAGTTGGAATGAAGAAGATCTTCATACCTGCAGAAGACGTGATGCTTCTCATAGAGAAAATCAGACATGCCCAAAGGAGATGAAACATTCTCTTGTCGATTACTCCTGTGCTGCAATAGGGAATGTCCACTTTTACGCAGAAGCAAAAAAAAAAAAAAAACAGGATGTTGCATGTTCTGTTGCAACACAAGAGCAAATTCAAAGCAGCCAAAGATGTCTTTAAATAAAGGCGTTTAATGATGAGCAAACTTATTCCATCAGAACAGCAATATGTTTATGATTCACATTTGATTTACCAGCAACTATATTTTCTTTTCAAAACAAAAAAAAAAAACTATGATATTTTTTTTCTTCTCAAGTTTTCAAAAAATATCAGCTGCTTCCTCTACGAAGACAGAACACTTATACATAGATGTCTAGGTACCTATTGTCGTTTGCAAAAATACATTTTAAAAAACAGAGGAAATGAAGACTAGGTGTTGTTTCTGTGTCTACTCCCTTCTTTTGAACTTTTTAGGCAATTCACAGTGATAAATTAATGCTCATCACATTAAGCCTTTGAATGAACTAAACAAGTAACGACATCAAGCATCAATATTAAAAATCAAACCAACACTCTAGGTGCATCAAGTTCAACAGTTGCAATATTTCTCAGGATATCTCAAAAACAGCCTAAAAATGACTGATCAGAACTCTTACCTTTAATCACAAAAGCCTTTCATTTGTATCCAGTTAGCGATCTGCATGCATTTCTGCATTGGGAGCAAAAACAAGTCTGTAAAACATCCTTCAACTCTAAAGAAAGACTTTAAACAGGATAAGTGTTTCCGCTCATACCCTCTGTGTCTCTGAGCTTTGACAAGTCTTCTAAAGCTGATTGGAGATGTGGCGCAAGTATTTTACCATCCCTTTTTCTTCATCTTCCTTTTTGAGCCTGTAAATGTTTTTGAGGAAGTTTACTGGCACAAACCAGAACATATCACTCCCTTAAAAAAGAAGAACCTAACCAGTGTCTTATTTGTCTTCTTACTTGGACAAACCGTTTTTTAATCAACCACTATGTCGTACAACAGCGACTAATTTAAGGAATATTTCCCAATACAGTAGAAAAGTTAGCATCAAGCACTTTAGATAAAACAGTAACAAAGGTTTCATCCATTTCCATCCCCTCAGGTAGCGGTCTATAGTAAGAATAGATCTCCAAGCTCTCTTTTCCCCATTCACTTCCTCCAGCTGCTTTGTTCCCAGGCTACAGGAAATTTTGAAAAAAAGACAGTTTGTCATCTCTGGCATTGAGGCTTAGCAGCTTGTAAACTTGTTTATGTAGTTGGTCTAAAATGTCCCTCATCAGAAGGTTGAGTACTCGCTCAGATGAGTTGATTTTCACGTTGATGCAGAGCTCTTCTCATCTCTACCAACACCTTCGTTACTGACCCATTCTGATGAAAATGGTGTCTTTAACATACTCTTGTGCTGTTTTATTGATGATTAAGGACATATGTTATGAAAATTGAGCACAAAATCGCATATTTGAGTATTTTATTTAAATCTTTGTGAATCAGGCGTAGTAGAAAAAAATGCAGATGGAAAAAGAGCTTATTTGTGACATAGGAAATTCGCTAGGCGGGCCACAAGCTCTCAGCAATGTGAAGGGAAGGGAAGTTGGGGCAGCTCTCAGGAGCCAATGTTCACGCCCACAACTCAAAGGTGAATTTCTAATGAACTCCTGCCGCTCTGCAGAAACTATGTCCTAGAAAATAACTGGATTTTGGCAATAAAAAGCAGAATCATAATAAAAAGACAACTTGGAACAGTGAGACTTGAAGTATTGACAGAGGTTACGTTTTGATTTGTGCTGTCAATCGCTTAAAAATGATTTAGATTAACCACAGTTTTGGGTTGGGATTAATCACAATGTTTTATGAATTAAAATTTATAAGACAATATGCAGATTTTGAACAAAAGAAAGGCAAGAGAGAAATTGTTTCCTTTATTTCTATTGTCTAAAATGCTTACATTTATAAAGTGTTCACTCAGAAGTTTAATTTGTGTGCACACAACACATCAACTGTAAGATAAGCAGAACTGTAAAGACTTTTGTGTCTGCAGTATTACTCCAAGAAAACAAAGATGTTGACAAGCAGCCTAAAAGAAATTGTGTGTTTCTGCACTTTAAATGGTCTGGGGAAATACTCAGATCTGATTGGCTGCTGGGTTTTCCTGAAGAAGTTCCGGTCATAATGTTCTAAATATGCAGGTTTCTTCAAAACAAACTTTCATGGTGTGGACAAAAACAAGTGGTAAGAACTTTCTCTCTGAACTGATGTTTTATTGTATGGTATTTATTTATTTATCGAGATGATCAGCATAAATATCGCTGTCCTTTGCTGCTGCAGTCAACTTGTTACTGTAACAACGAGCCGCATTACGTATCAAATAGTCTGCCTTTTGTGAAAAAGCGATCTAAACCCAAAAAATAACAAGAACAAAGTACTAAAAATTGACTGAGTATTTATTTCTTTTGTTATATGATAGAAAGTTCCTGACAAAACTTTCTTTCAGATTTTGATGCACGCCGCAGAAGTGGTGGAAGACAGTTGCTTTGCGGAGTGTAACCAATTAGCGGTAATATATATAAATGCCTTATTTATTTATTTATTTATTTATTAATCACTTGCGTTAACGTTGACAGCCCTAGTTTTCAATCACCAGCTATAACAACTTACAGCTGGATTTCTTTAAAACAGCACAGCGGAAAGAGGAAAAAAGGGTACAGAGGAATTACACATATATGCTACTAGTTAGCCTATAATGAAGGTAAAAGTGACACATGAATGTGTCCATCTCTCTACAAAAATTTGTACAACTTAAAAAGTTTTTTCCCCAAGAATGAGAAAACTTAAAAGGTTGCCCCACCTTTAAATTAGTGATATGTTGAGCAGACAGCTGACAGTGATCAAAACTGCAAAGACTCTCTCCATTGCATGTTCCTGGGCAAAAGTCTTACTCATATTTTTCGTTAAGAGCAAGAGGAAGGAAAGGAAAAAGGAGAACCTTGAGGACATTTGTCGATCTGACGAAACATGTTAGTTCACTTGTGATTTGGGTGCTTTTTTGATGTGAGCACCTTTCTTCACTTTGCCCCTTTTTTCTTTTTGCTTGTTTTCATTGGTTGTGCAGCAAATCAGGAGCGACGTAGGTAAAAAGGACCTGCTTGTAATGAAACTACTCACCATTCCTTAATACCACAATATTATAAAAGTAACACAAAAAAGGAATCAACCAGGTGTCCTCATTTGACTACATATCGAATAAAAACCCACCTGATGACTAAAACAAAGCACATTTTAAACACGAGGCAAACACACATTAGAAATATGAGATTTATTCAAAATAATTTAAAAGAAAAGTTCACAAATGTATATTTAGAAGATTTCAAGAACCTGCTTATGATTACTTACTTAATGGGCTACTAAATCATCAACGTTCCTTAGAAGAAAGCGATTGGGTGAGACAATGTAAGTGAGAACTTGTCCAATCGTGGATTCGTCAATCTGCCAATCCAAAAAAATGTGTCCCTAATAAGGATAACAGATGTAATCAAATCAAAACAATAGATTAAAAAACGCTTGTGATGTCAGATTGTAAAAATTAAACAAATTCATAGGAGACTCAAGCTAAAGGTGGATTGATTGACTATAAATCTGGTGTGGATGGGGTTGGCAATTTTCTTTTCCATTTGTTCTTTATTTATCGTCTTGCAGTCACTACAAACGACTGTAAAATGTGACTTGATCCACTTCCGTCTTTCCCACCCAATCAAACAGAGTCTATTAGAAACTATTCTAGTGAGAAAATGCTGACTTTTAAAACTTAAAAAACATCAAAACAATCTAGCGATTTTCAGAACCCGCTGAATCCCTTCTTGTGTTACCAGGTTGCTGGAGCCAACCCGGCTTTCGTTGGGTGAAGCCGGGGTACACACCGAACAGGTCGGCAGTCTGACACAAGGAAAATCATAACCATTTGTTGTAATCATTCTTTTTTCTTTCATGGCTCTGGTTCCATTCTTAACTGAAGCTGCTTGCACATTTGCCATTCTTTTTACTTTCTTTAGCCTTTTACATGTAGGTGCCTCCTCTGATTTTCCGTTGGAAGAGTTAAGCTTGGTTAAAACTTCCTGAACTTCTATGAGGAAATGCGTCAGTTCGAAGTTGCTTAAAGGTGTGGGAAAACAACAGTTTTTAAACTTGTCATGCAGGCTTTTCTCCACTTTTCAAAAATAAAAATAAAAGCCTGACACGCAAAAAAAAAAAAAAGTGATGCAGGATATTTTCTGTACACACTTCAATCCCTCCTCATATACATACACTACAAATCAATCAAGTTAGGCTATTAGTGAGCTTTAATGACAGACTTGACTCATGTCTTAGAAATAGCATAAGCAGCTGGACAGTCAGCATGACTTTATGTCATTCAGACATGTGAGTCCTGGGAACTTCCCCTGATCAGTATCCACTGATCTTTCAGCACAATTTGAACAAACACACAGACACACGGACACAAACAGTTTCCAAATGAGAACACGTCTGCATACTCGAAGGGATATGTTGTGCTTTTGCCTCTCTGACAAAAAATACACACTTCCTCAGTGAGAGAAGAAAGCAGAAAACTGCCGTACACATTTTTCCTCAAAAACTTTCAAATGAGATGGTGAGTTTTTCTCTGTTTATTATGAGAGGCCACCGGATCACAGCACATATTAAATACACGTACGTGGAAAAGACGATGCAGCAGAGATGCATTCCAACAATTGGCCTCTGCCGGTTATCTCCTTTGAACCAAAACAAAGAGAGGAGAGAGTTTGCTCTCGTTTGACAAATGCGTGTGAAGGTAAGAAAACAAAAAGCTCGGTTACTCCCTGCCCCAATGCCTCGACTTGCAGCAGATGCAGTGACAGATACAAGACAGAAGGAAACTGACAATCACGCGGGCAAAGGTGATAAATACTCGACTCTGGCTTAACGCGATGTCAATGAAACGACTTGTCTTACCATTGAATCATTTTTGGATAAAGGCCTAAAATTACACGTATGATCGGAATTGTGGCAGTTCTCATGGATGAGGGGCACAAGTGTGGGGAGGGTATTGTAGGTTTTACATCATAAATAAAAAAAGAGACTAGAGTCTTTATGTGTAGGGCAACATCCAGTACAGGAAAAAGGGTTAATAAACAGTTTATGGTGCAAAGGATGTTTGAATTTCGGGGCCGCCACTGCATCTCGCATTGCCGAGGGATCAGGGAAGGATCGCGATTCATTTGGCCTTGATTTCCATATAGTTGCCGCCGTCATCCCCCCTCCCTGGGGCCCCCTCCCTGGGCCTGACCCCGATAAACTCCAGAGCAGCATAATTCAGCTCTTGCCTCTCCAGTCCTGCCATAGGGCCCACAGGTTGGAAATCCCCGTCTTCTCCCTGCAGACAGAGGGACTGTTCAGCGGCACAAACCACCACGGTGTCATCAAAGACACTGGGAGAGTGTGTGTTAGTGGTTACAGCTCGACATGTTGACAAGACTGAGATGTTTCCTGTTAGTTGGGCAGGTTGTGTTATCGATGAGGCAGCCATGCAGAAGGCGGTGTCGGAAACAAACGGCAGAGACGCAGAAGCTGATATGCGAAGAGAAGCGTCTGTCGCTGAGGTTTTTATGGGGATTTGTTTGGGAACCTTACCGTAGTCTCCTCTAGAATGGAGTTAAACTTTGAGCCCAACAGCTCTGTCTTAAGCTGTGCAAGAGTTAGGGGAGAGAAAAACAGACAGAAAAACGCAGAAAAGCGATGAAAGCAAGAGAAAAACAGTGTTTGGAGAGGTCATGGTTGGAGCTACTAGACTGCTAGTGGGAGAAACTTCTTCTATTGCCTCCAATGAGAGGTCAAAGTGGGGTTGATCATTTGGTTACACAATATTTTAACCCCAAGCAATCTGAGAATGGTCATCCAACCCATTCTCCATCATAATCACATTCATTGACATCAGCATGCCTCACCACTTTCTTCCTCAGATTTTGTTTGTCCTTCTTGACTGCGCTGTAGAACAAAGCTGGGTTCTCCAGGACCACGTCCTGCCTAGGGTTGCCATTCTCTCTGGGGGGGCGGAGTCACATAATCAGACTCGGTCTTGACTGCCACTAATGCAGGGCGACACGCCAAGCCTGGGCATCCATTTTAAAACAACAAGCTCTGTAAGGTTATGCTGGAGACCATCTTGGTTTGTGAGTGATGTGGTTATTTTATGGGTTTAGTTGCTGAGATCACAGCTGTTTTGGTGGGGTAGAGGGTGGGGGGGTCTTTAGAAGACAAGCTGAGAAATTTTGAGGTTTAAAAAAATGCCTGAAGGCTATAAGTAAAGCACCTTGGTTAAGAGGGCTTCCTTGGTTGTTTTTAGCTTTGCAGGTCAAGGATACAGAAGCAACGCCAGAGCAGGGAGTCAGCCTGCAAAGTATAACGTTAGTCCAACTTACTAACCCACTGCACAAGGCAGCCAATGTGGATCTTTAAAGATTTCAACTGAGTCCACTGACTGTAGATGAGAACTGGACTGAGTGACCCCTCCCCCTTCACTTTCTAAACAGAAAGTACCTGCTGGTTCCAGAAAGCCAAAATCCCAGACTTCTATAGAGACATAAACAGCTATTACTTAGTCATTAAATTAGTCAGAATCACCATTCTTGCTCTGATACTTTTTTTTTTTTTTTTTTACTATTCCTTAATTTGTTTCCATATGTTTTGTAGTACAAGTTCTAAACTGACCAATCAGAGGCCTCAATAAAAGTATGTGGTCTCACGTTGAACATTCAAAATGTTTGACAGATTCTCCCGCGCTCGCTATCAAGTGGAAGGAGTGTGGCCTTCCAACAAGCCCGCTCCTGATTGGTGAGAGCCTGCTTATGACGTTGTCTGGCTCCAACATGGTGACGGCGCACAAAAATGGTGACTAAACTGAGTTCATTTGGTTGAAGCCGGAAGTAAGCCATTTTCTGTTATTGACGTCACACTCACTCAGTCCAGTTTTCCTATACAGTCAATGCCTGGGTCTTGCTGTGGCAAATTAACTCAAGCTGCTCTGGAAAAGTGATTCTCACATTCACATCAACCCAACATTCACTCGTGTACAATGTGCATCACTGTGTTTTAGAATGGATGACTAGGCTTAAGTGTTTCCTTGGATTTTAGAAAATCTTAGTGACCAAACTGTGGACTTTTGCGTCACGTTGGTCTGTCCTTTAGTTTGTCGTTCATACTCACTTCTTGTTGTTTTGGCCCACATATCTGACTGCAGCAATGATGAAGGCTATGACTGCCACCCCTCCAATGGTGCCAACAATGACTGCCATCATGTACTTTTCTGAAAAGACAGTGATGAACAATCAGGGCAGAGATTGAAAGGGAAAGCCATAGTGTGTTTTTTTTTTAATTCCTCCATTGGATCACTGCATGTATTGAAGTGAGGAAGCTGAGCAGCAAAAATAAAATACCTTCCTTAATTGTGCTCTACAAGAAGAACGGTGATCGGAAGGTCGGAAATGAAGATGAATGAACCACACTGTATGGTCACATGACTTTGCTAAAGTCAAAGTGTTTCCACACATTGGACTGTAATGACAGTTGATCATTATTTGCTTCAGCACGTGTGTTGTCCGCTGTGATGACACTTGGCTGTATTTAACATTATGGTAAAATAAACCCTCAATTTAAATGGTCTTTTCCAATATAAATTATCAATTTATCCCATTTTGAAACACATTTTTAATGATAGATCGATTTGATTTGATTCCATAGGATTAACAACTTGCCTCAGACAGATCCATCTGGTTGGATGAATCAATTTTTATCGTGACGCCCCTAATATCTTGTAATTTAAACAGAAAAAAGGCAAAACCTTTAATAGAAAATGTATGAGTTCCTTTGCTTTATCACGGTCTTTTATATTTCACTGTTTACTGTGCGCTGTGTTCTGCGTCCTGATTGGTTGTAGACATTGTCAATCACTCTACTCTGTACCATGTCAACTGTGCAGAATGAGTTTAGCTGCTAAACCTGTGAAAATCTTTGATAACTATCAGATCTTTGTCTTTATTCTATAAAACTGGACCTTTTTTTCTATGACAGTTTGAACTTTGAAGCAAAAAGAAAATGTGTAAATGTTCTTGTCCGTATGAGGAAAAAAGTGTATAAAATGTATAGTGGGGAGTTTTACAGCCATAAAACCTCTGTAATACTTTTTAGCAGATTACACCTATTACAGGTTTTTTTTCAGAACATAACACTCCAGCGACAAGTGAGGAAACTTTGTAACGCATTTTCTACTAAATTTCTGTTCGATTTTGATATACGGATTTTTAAAATCCTGAGTTGTAATGTTAGGGTCGGTCAGAGATGGTGTCTTTTTTTTCTTTACTTACTTTCCTGCTGCAGCTCCAGGAGCACGCTCTCTCTTCCATACATGTTAGAAATGCTGCAGTGGACGTTCACAGCGGGGCCGCCATTGTTGACCCGCTCCCCTTTCTCCCGGAGTTTGATCATGCCCGTGGACATGTGACCGTCTGTGTGCGTGTAGAAGTTGTAGCGGTTGTCAGTTTCGTTGATGGTGATGTTCAGGTCAGCCAAGTAGAATTCAATGACGGGTTCAGGGTTTCCTGTTGCCATGCATACACACTGGACCCCCTCCCTCACCACTGTGCACTTTGACTCCTCCAGAAAGACGGGGGCGTCTGATGATGAAATGTAAAAAGTTGCAATGATAAAAGAAAACATAAAATTTACAAAAAAATAGAAAATCATGTACTGGTACTCAGGAGGAATTTAAATGTGTTTACTTGGTAAACAATCTGTTCCACTAGTGTACAAACCATCTTAGATGTGTTCTGAGCTCTGAGATAATTGTTTTTTTCTTGTTTGACTTGATACCGTACAGTTGGGAATCCCCCAAAACAGTGAAGAACTCACACTCTACAGTGATGTTGAAGGAGCTGCTGGCTCGTCCGTGTTCGTTCTCTGCCAAGCAGCGGTACTGCCCGTCTCCCTGGGGTGTGATTCCCATGACCTCCAGCACAGACAGTTCGTCAGCAGTGATGCTTCCCACAAGCTCTCCATCCTTCAGCCAGGTTAGGGTGGGGGCTGGGTTACCCTGGGTGCTGCAATGCAGGGCCAGAGAGGTTCCCTGGATCACCGTCATAGATTCATTCACAACGGGCTCACGAGGGGGATCTGGAACAATGTATAGATTTACATGAAATATATCATCACTGCAAAATGCAGACAGTAAAGGGAAAATGTGAGTACTTATACTGAACATTCGTGGTCTTTATCTAGAGTAGAGTTGATCAAAATATAATTTTTACTTAATTTTACTCTTGAACCAAAAAAGTTTGTGCTTGGGTATGTAAACACACCTGTTAAACAAACCCTTTAACTGTTTGTAGACTTCAAGAAATGTAACTTTTTGTTAATAATTTTGACAAAATAAAAACATTTCCAGCCTAATAATAACATTTAACAATCTATTCTAAATATTATCTGCTTTTACAAAGTAAATTCACAAAGAAAAACCTGCATAAATAAACAACTTAACTCTGACTTCCAATTAATGAGAACTTTGAACATGTTTATTAACATTTCACAAGAAAAATATAATTTTGTTTAAAAAAAACTGCATTTTACCTCTGGGCAAACCTAGTTCGACCTATTCTTATATAAATTCTTCACAATAAGAGATACGATGGTGTCTGGTGTGTGTAAATGTTATGTAGGCCTGTCATGTATTTGTGCTGTCGTGGTACTGTAGAGTCCTGAAGTGCAAATCGCACCAACAAATCACTCAAAGCAAAAACAAATTAGAGATCACAACAACAATTAAAAAAAGATAACAAGTAATAATCAAAAAAAAACATTACATTTTAGGAATGTAAAAAAACTCCAGAAACCACAAACCAAGTACCATGAAAAAAAAACCAAGAACATGAAACGTCTCAGAAAACCAAAGTAAGTTCCAGAAATCAAAATGTAATGTTAATAAATGAAACACAATAAGAAACCGGAAAAAGTAGAAACGATGACTTCTTTCATTTAAATTTTGAACATTTAATTCTGATTTCTGGAAATTATGTGTTTCACGAAATTATTTTTTTTCCCCCATGGAAACTGGAAAAGGTAGGCACCAAAAAAAAAAAAAAAACAATGGTGTGCTTTGATTAAAACAAATGGAAATGGATTTTTATTTTCCAAAACATTACTTTTTTTTTTTGTTTCCTTATTTTGTAGTTGTGTTTTGACTTCTGGAATTCTGTCGTGATCCTTAAAATGTAATGTTTCTTTTTTATTTGTTTTTCCTTTTTAATTGTCATTATGATCTTTATTGTTCTTGCCTTGAGTTATTTGTTGTTGTGATTTGCACTTCAGGGCCACCGTAGACAGGGCTACCCCAAACATGTTGTCTGTACAGGTTTCATATTTCCTTTTTTTAATTTACTGAAAAAGATGAGCTTCACATGGTGAGAAAGAGACATTTAGTACTCACATCTGACAGACAGGTACAGAGAGGTGTTCATGACTCCAAAGCCGTTGTTTCCAACGCAGGTGTAAATCCCCTCGTTCTTAGGGGTCACATCATCCAAAGAGAGGGAGACATTGGACGCCGTGTCCCACAAAAGCTCCTGGTCTCCAAACATCCAGGTGATCCTGGGAAGAGGGTTGCTGTCCACTTCACAGTGCAGCGTCACAGAGCTGCCCTCCATCACCTCAGAGGAGACGTTCACCCACACTGAGCGTGGAGCATCTACAAAGGAAAGAACAGGATTCTAACTTCTAACATTTGAAGGTCACATTAAAAAATCATGAAGTACCCTAAAGATTAAAACTCCTTTTCTACATCTCTAAATATTCAGAAATCATTTGTTTGGTTTGTGTTTCTGTACGTACACTTGATGTCTAGAGAGATGAGTCTCTCGTACACCAGTGTGGTGTTGGGGTAGTAGACTCTGCAGCCCAGCAGCTGTCCATTGTGCATCGGTCTGGGAACAAACGTCAGGGTGCTGGACATCACTGCTGTGTTGCTCTCCTCCACATAGTCAGAGCTGAACTCTGGGTCAGGTAAGTAATCGGTGTACAGCCAGTGGATCTCAGGCGTCATGTCCGGGCAGTTATCGGGAACGTAACAAGTCAGCTCCAGATTCTCATCGCTGACGATCTCCTCAGGCACGTCGATGCTGGGCTGGTCTAGAAAACAACATTTGAGTGTCAGTGATGGTATGCTTTCAGTTGGGAAAAACACTTAAAGCATTTTTTTAAACTCACCCAACACTTTCAGCTCTGCAAAGTCTGGGTAAGTATAAATGTTAGCTCCACCAAGGTCAGCACGGAAGTAGTATCTCCCTGAATGCTCTGCACCGATGTTGCCAATAAGCAGAGTGCAGTTCCTCTGGTTCAGGTCACCCAGCAGCTTGGTGCGCCCCTTGTAGCTCTCATGAACAACATCTGTGCGTGATTTGAAAACCACAGGGGGGAAGAGCTGAGGGTAAGGCTGGCCGAAGTACCAGATCCCATGAATGCCCCGATACGGCCTGATGCTGGATGGATACATGAAGGTACACGGGATGACCACACAGGAGTTCGTCATGGCCGAGATGTCACGAGGTACCCAAACATTCCACTGAGAGTCGGCATCTGCAACGAAAGACAGGAGATGAGTCAAACTTGAAAGCAATCGTCTTCTGAAAGCAGAACAAATATATTTCAACAAAAAAGGAGAGTCGTGAATTTATTACCGTGGATGATCAAAAGCAGAGGTAAGAGCAGCTCCAAACACCACATCGTCTCTGCTCAGCGTTGAACCATAGACCTCTGAGAGGAACACAGACTCTGTCAGTAACAACATAGAGAATAACCAGCAAAAAATGCGTCTTTTCTTTTCTTCCTTGTTGTGCCTCTAACACTGACCTCTTAATGTCATTTGGGTTTTCAACAACTACACTAGATTTCTTTGATTTTGGCTCACTGAGGTTGACATTACTTAGGCTGATTACAGGGAAATGTTGTTTTACTTTCGTGAAGTGAGCTAAAACATGTAAAGGTCACCATCAGCACAAATGCAGTCTCTGTGACAGCTAACAGTTGCCAAAATAGGCTTTTTTTTCATGGGTGTTTTTGCACCCATGTGGGAGAGAAACACTGGTGCTGAGCAATAAGAGCGCTGCTCAACAGTGACTGTTCTTATTCGCAGTTTCACTGTGAGTGAGATCATCTTCAATCAGTAAACAACTATGTTTTTTCATAAATTATGTTCTTCTTTTGCGGTTTTATGCTTTTGGATGAAAAAAAAGCAATTTCAGCTTCCAAAATTAGCATTTGCATTTTATTTTCTGGTACAAACCAGACTGAAAGTCTTCAGTATTGACAGCTTACTGTTCTTGGCCTTCAAACTTGGATTAAAAAAAGATAAAAGTCGATAATTTTAAAAAAGCTGTGTAGTCCTGTTCAAATGTAAGAAAGGCTATACGAGCTTTATTCTTGTCCTTTGGGAGCAACAAAAATGTGAATTTTACCTTAAAAGGATATTTTGAAACACACAGAATCTCTGCAGGACAGCTTGTTGGAGACTCCACTAGAGGGTGTTCACTCACACCCTGACAGCTTGACGGCCTTCTGCTCTGTAAAAAAAAAAAAATCAAAAAGAAAGAAAGAAGAATAGAAGACACATTCATGAGCTGACATCAGGCAGGCTCCTCCCAGCAGTAGCAAGTCAGACGGCTAAAGGCCGTCAGCACCTGCCCTGTCCTCAGTGGAATCTGTCATTATGTTGGCCATACGTAAGCCTTCACAAAGAAAGACTATGGCTGTTCAACGAACTGTGACACCAGGCCAAACACCAGTCACCACACATCATGTCATCACTACATTACTGACACAATTCCTGCAGTACTGGAAATAAACAGATGACAGAAAACAATTTGTAAACGCTTAAGACCATTTACTGAGGTGGCAGAATTACCAAAGCGCATCAAGTATTCTGGGTTTTAGCGCCTCCATATTGAAAGTTTTCTTATCTTGCATTCAGAGAGTAGGAGTTCCCCAAAAAGAATCTATTTTAGCACAATTTATAGCAACTGTGGATTTTTCTATTTCTATTAATCCTTACATAAAAATAAAAACCCTCATGAAAGCTTTTTTAAAACTGCTATTTGGTTGCAACTTATCACCTTCCAAAAGAAAAAAAAAGTGATAAAAGCAACACCTCATTCTTAATGAGTTAAAAAGTTTGAGATATGTTTAACTGAGTAAAAAAAGTAGATTAACTTGTAAAATCTGATGAAAACTTCTAGTGAGCCACCATAACCTCCACTTTCAGCTAACAAAATAATAATCAGTGCTTTTGTTTTTGACACTATATGGTACAGTACTATACTGTACAGCAGGAAAGGAACGCAAATTTTAAACTCGGCAAAAATCTAAAAATTGTAATTTTGCCATTTTTGACTACTTCTTTATTCAAATTGATGTGAATTTAGAGCAAAAAAAGAAGTTTGAAGGACAGTTTATTTGTGATGTAGAAAATACATCGGGCAGGCCACAAGGTCCGCTCTGCAACAGGGAATCGAAGGGGCCGGAGGTGAATTTCTCATGAACCACTGCCGCTCTGCAGAAACTTTGTCCTAAAAAACTTCACAGGTCTTTTTATTTTAGCTATAAATGCCATAATCATAATTAAAAGAGAACTTGGAACACTTTGAAAATAGATCAAAACGGATGGAAAAAAATGTCAATTCAAAGAAACCAATGTACCGAGATGATTTGATGCTCTGAGAAGGAGGATTTCATGCTGATGCTGGGGCAGCCGGTGTGTACAGATGGTCAGATTGAGTGTGCGGTATGCTTTAGAGCTTTATGACTAACACGTCTCCACATCCCTCAGAGATTCCATGTCAAATATTGGCTTTGCTGATTGGGAACAGGGAACGTTTCTGAAGGCTTAACAGTGCTGTGAATGTGTCTTGCCAATCATCTCACATTCCCACTGACTCTTTACAGGCAAATGCTGAAGTGTCTGAATTTATGAAGACTTCTGTTTGTCTAGAAGATTGCTTTTATGATTACCCCTTACTGTGGTATTTAAAACCTTTGCTCACTAGAAAATAAAGTAATTTTCCGAAATACATAATTGTACCAATTCCTGAAGGAAATTAGTCTGAAAAAAAATGACCTGCTTTTAGTTGTTGTTTATCAACCAAAAACTTTTTTTCCCAGCTGTTTTCTGCTCAGCAGGTAATTATTGTTATTTATCATTGAAATAAAAAAAAATAGCCTGCTATGAGTAAAATACTACTATAAGAGTATTACAAAGCAATCCAAATTGTAATTAGTAGTTGTTTTGCGTTGTTTATGTTATATTACAGGTAGTTTGGAACAAACGTTTTTGATTGATTGGTTAGTTTCTACTTTTGTTTACTCATAATGTCTCCCTTTTGACTTTCACAGCTTTTCTGCACTATCAAGTTCAATCCCCTATTCCCCAACAAAAGTCCAGGAGCAGGATGACTGTGTCCATCCAGCGCCAGCAAACGTGCATCAGCATCAAGCAGGACGCATGGGGCCGGGTAGAGCCACGACACCAACACCAGCCCCACAACAACAGCCCTATTGAAGGGGCAGACAAACGGCTGGCTCAAAGCACACACTATGTGCGTGCACACGTGTTGCGCACTGAAAACACTTGCCTCATACCAGCTTCAGCACCAGGCTCCTGCTGCCTCGCAGTCCCGACTTCCTGACGCTGTTCTCTAAATCCTGGATGGCAGGTTCTGATGAAGCATAAAACATAAACAGAGTCGTCAGTGAGAGGAAAGACGAGCGAGTGGACAACTTTTACATGAGTTGTGGGCAGATTTGAATATGCTTTTCAAAAATTTCCAGAGCTGCTCTGTAGCCCACTCTGAATTCCTTTGCTTCATCATGTTCCAATGGTGTCTCACTTGTGGAGGAGCTGGCATTCACTAATTCCACTTTTGTGTCGAAGATGACTGTCACTGCAACATATTTAGAGTAGGAGGAACTTGAGGAAGAAATATGGTGATTTGATTAAATATTTCAATTGCTTTGCTGATTTTCATCTTTGAAGTTGTTATATTTTAATCTCCATTAAAATGGTGCAAGTCAGACAACTGAGAGTGTTAAATATGCAGCTGTGGACAGATTTAAATGTCACGAACAGAAATATGCTGATGATCTTTCCAGCCACATACAGACCTAATATTTGCCCTGATGAAGAATGTGTGGAGGCGTGCACCATAAGCACTCAGTCCACTCTAGTTTCCATAATAACATGACAAAGAAACTTGTGTCTTCACTGAGATTGTGTTTTCCTCCACTCTCACAATAACATGTAGAGTGCGTCACAGAGCTCAAAAGGCATTAAACCATCAGCCAAGTGATGCCATCCACAAGCCGCAGCTAACCACAAGGGAATCCCTCTCCTGACAGTTTGGAGAGGAGTTGAAGGAGTGAATGTGGCATTCACTGAACCATGGACAAACGAATGCACAGCATGCCATAGCAACACCCCTACGCCACTTCATAAGATGGTAAAAAAGCGTGCCAACATGCTCTAACGTGTAGGGTGTGCAAATATGTGACTTTTCTTGTCTACTGTGTTGGGGCTGAAACTACATTGATGGAAGCAAACCTGAACCTGCACCTTCTCTAATGATGCCAAAAATGAACTTTCAGGTGTCTAACTTCTATTTGATAACTTCATGACTGAAATAAAAACATGTTTTTCTATCATTTGATTAGGAAAAATTAAAATACAATCTCTTCTTTCAGAGAAACAGAATGCAGTAAGGTCTAAATCAAGCCATGACATCTTTTACGAGTCCTCTTTCTTTTCTGAAATTGCCCACACAAACAATGGGCTGTTCCAAGGTTTTCATTGTAAACATCGTCTGCAGCCCATGTGAAGAAGACCATCTCTGCAGCTCTTGGAGAGAAAGGAAACCTTGTGTGCAGAACACTGGCCATTGTGTAAGGGGCGAACTGGAGGAATTTTTTTCTTTTTTTTCCGGAACAGGCCTGCTCACAGCTTGCGCTTTGCAGCTTGCCTGTGACGTGCGCTGATCCACCACCAGCTAAAGCTAGCTCGAAATTACTCAGAGGAGCAGATGGTCTTAAAACATGACTGCTCCCCCTCCCACGCATGGTGCTGCAGAGCTGTGATGAGTCCAGTATGCAACGTGCACATGCACACATGCATGTATAACATATCAGAACTTAGATTTGCTAACATTTGGGGACAGGTTGCACAGTAAAGATATATGACTAATGTATGTTACTTAAAGGTGCTTACAGCCAATGCATCTTTATATATATATATAAATAATTACGACTGCTGATCTTGTTATATACATGTCAGTAGTTGTCAGTTTCAATATTTCAAACTTTGTTTTCTTCTCTATGGTTTGAAATCTAAAATGTTTTTTTTTTATATTTTCATTTTTTTCCGTCAATGTTAACAAGTTTACACATTTCTGTCTCATAGGAGATGCAGGATGTGCAGGACAGTAAAGCTTCAGTTGGCAGACCTCCACTAAGAGAGCAGGAGCACCACCAGCTCGTGTTATTCTTCTCTACTTTGCAAACAGAGATAATTTGGCAATCCTCATCATCTGTGGCAGATGGTGAACCACAAGCCTCCTGTCTCTTCCGCTATGAACAAAACTGGACAACATACAGAGCTATCAACCTGTTCAAGCACACGGGCAAACGAAGTCGGGCCCCTTTCCAGGAATACCTGGAACCCCCATACCTGACTTGATCTAATAAACAAAGTTACAAAAAAAAGAAAAGAAACACCTTTAAGGTTTGAATGACAAGTAAGACTGAGCAGAAAATTACCCTCATTTGAGATGTTCTCTTTACTCATCTGTAGAAATGTATAATTGATTCTGAAATTAACCAGCAAGTCTAAAGTTTACAAAAATAGTTTTAAAATGATGCTATTAAAAGTGTTGTTTACATTTTAAAACCAAATATAAATGATGCTTAAGTAATAAATAGAAAATACTTTAATAATCAGCGTAACTTGGGAAAACTGTTTGCTAACAGGGTTCCTGACATTGAAGTTATGCTTGAGCAATCACACTTCCTTTTCTGTCAGCTATGACAGTTGCCCAGTAATCAGTGACAGGGTAAAGGAAACTTGTCGGAGACCTGGATGCTCTTTTGTGAGAACACACTTGATTTACAAATGCAGTCACAATGGAAGTCCACACCTGAAGATGCTTTCCTTAAACTCAGCTTTGTAGTTTTGTATGTAAAATTATAAGTCCTGTGCGTTTCTGTAAAATAATTCACCTAAAGATCATAAATGGCAAAAAAAAAAAAAATGTTAGAAACCAGTCTCCCTGTAAATGTCCCATTTCAGAATCTCTAAAATGCAAACAAATAAATCATTTTGAAAAAGGATCTTCTGCTGCCCACCTGTTTAGATGTCTGTGCTCCACAGGTCCTGGGCCGGCGGCAGTCTGTCCTCTGACACTCACGCGCAAAGCACCAGCAAGACCTCTCGCCACTCTCTGTACCAAGCCCCAACGATTGAGAATAAACTGCTCTTGCCGCCGCCACCACCATCACCCCTCCCATATAAAAATCAGCCCTTCAGTGTGGCATCATTGTTCTGCAACTTTTCCCCAAGGCCCAGCCATTCATAAATTTACGAGGGGGGGTGGTCACAATAGAGCACAGTGTTCCATGTCCCCATGACAAATACGGGTGAGGCTTTGAGCCCTAAAGTCTCTGTCGAACTTGACCAATCGGTGGAGACTGGATGAAACAGAGCTGATTTGAACAAGTTGAATTAGTGAATTTGGTTTGAACAAGGCAAGAAGTCAGATTGGGGTGTGGGGGGTCGATTGATCATCAGGAGGTTTGAAGAACAAAGCAAAGATCAAGAAACCTTAAGACAATTCCTTTCAGGAGCATCATTGGGACAAAACTTCACGTAAAAATAAAAAAAAAAAAAAAAAAATCAAAGAACCAGGACATCACTGGCATAATTACAAAACTGGATCACAGAGTACAACAAAATTCCACTTTTCAACATGTTTTCCTACATTGTGAAGCTTGAGAACTAAAGTTCTTGAGTGTTGTCATGTTTGAGTGCTAAAGAAGCAAAATCAAAATGTAAGCACTAAGCTTTAGTCGCTTGACCCTTTTTGAAAACCGACTTTGCATTAATACTTTTTCCTCTTAAATAAGTATAATGAATCCTAAAAGCCTGAGCTTTTGCAGCAATGACTCAGGTTCAGATACTACAATTAAAGTGGTTTACCGAGCAAAACAGAAGCTACAAAGATGATTTTTGCTCTAAAAGTGATCTTTTTTTCTTAAAGGAGACAAAACCTGCTTTAAAAATGTTTATTATATCAACAATGTAGGACTACAGCAGAAAACTCTCCAAAGGTTTATATACTAAGTTTAATTTTTTTTAATCTGACATTTTTTATAAGACACACGTAAATGAACTTTAACTGAACCCTCCTATGACATATTTCAGAATAAAACTAATAATCTTTGTCAGAAAAGGAAGCCACAGTATCATAAAATCTTTATTGCCACAGATTCACTTTTGTGGTTTGGTGCCTTTCTCTGCAATAATGTCTCAGAAAGCATTACCTTTATGAATGCATTCAATTTCTCTATTTGATTGCTAGGGTCACTAAATCTGTAACAATCCTGCTTAGAGGAAAAAAAAATGCTAACAAAATAGCAAAAAAAAAAAAGTAAAAGTAAAAGGCATTTAGCACTCCGTTTTAGCTGGGTTGACCAATCTGCCATTAATTGTTGTTTACTTGTTTATTTGTACGCATGCTTAATTTACACTTAATTATCTTGCAAGAAATATAAGGAATCGAGAAAGGTTCACCTGCACTGTTCAGTACCAGGTATTCATCTCTTAAGTCAGAGTGGTTAAAGTGTTGCCTAAAGATGTCCTAAAATTAATTTTAGGTGAGAGAGTTTGATCGTTCAAAATGAACAGATATCGAATCGAATCATCAACCAGAAATTGTGATATTTATTGAATAACTGTAAAAACGAATAGTTACACCCCTACAAAAAAAATGTGTTAAAATCAGACTGCAATGGTTTTCAAATGACTGGCTTTTTCTAGAGGGGCCTGTATAATGTTTTTTTAAGCCTATCAGACTAAACTATATCCATATATATGATAATATTTACAACATTAAAGAACATTTTTAAATTAAGTATGAGATATTTTATAAAGCTTTTTTCCTACACAGAAGTAAGACAACTTGATTGTATTAAGTGATTTAGCCATTAAGTGGATACAAAATACTCAATATCTTCAGTGGAAATTTTTTATGGCAAGTTAGACGATCGAATAATTTTTTTTCCACCAAATCAGTCAGACGTAATCTTAAAAAAATGTCTGTTGTTGGTTTTTTTTCCACATAAAATCTTACTTGTCATTAGGTGTGCATCAATGATGCATACTCATGTTAATTCGGTTTAAAAAAAAAAAAAAAAAAACAATACTTTTAAAAATCCTTTAATCCTTAAATTCTTGAGACATTATCATGGTATAAATCTGGAACGTTCCCAATCTGAGGATATTAAACCATATTTTGACTTTTTTAAGTTTTTGTTTTCACTTAGAGTTTGATAGAAAACTTAAAAACAAACAAAATAGTTGTAATTAAACTATAAATCATCATAATGTGCACGTGTTGTCAGATAAAACAGCAGTTTTAGAATGTATTCATTATCTTCCACATCCCAGAATCCAAGAGTTTTATGTTTTCCCTTTAAATGACATAAATTTCTCCCACTTCCTGTTCACTCATTTTTTCAGTTCTCTGGGTTGCCCTAGCATATATAAATGCATAAGATGTTATAAAGGTATACAGAACTGACACTGTTCTGACCACAAAATGATAACCAGAGACTTGCTACCAACTTGCCCCTGCTCAAACAGTAGCCATTGTCTCCAGAGGCCTTCTGGGACAGAACAGCTCAGCTCGAGCCTGACACTGCACAACACCGGGAAGTCGATGTGCACAGATAATTGTCTTTTAATCAAAACAATCCCCTTTTCTCTGTCCTGCTTCGTTGGCTTTGTTTTGTGTTCAACCTTCCCCTCTTGCTTGTAATTTTTTAAGAGCTTTTGTTGAGCTTGACTAAACTTTGAGTTGAGTTGGAACAATTAATTAAGGGCTTGGTGCAAGAAAGTTCTAAGCCAGTATTCGGATAAGTGAGGAACAAATTTCAGGATTTAATTGGATCCCATTACTGCATTTAATTGGATCCATATTATTACCTGGAGATTGATTTTTTGCAGGAAAAATAATGACTAATCAAAAAAGATTGATTTCAAACTCTAAACATTAGAAGTGGGCGCCTTTTTAGGGCCAAGATTATTTTGTTGCCATCATTTAAAAACAGTTATTTTGTAAACAAAGAATCCCTTTGGAATGAGGACAATATTTTCCCTCACAGATGTGTAGCACATCATTCAGAAAAGCTATAGTAGATCTTTTCCTTTGACTCCCTTTCACTTCCTTTGAATTCCAGTCAGCTTCCTAAAGTTTCAGGCAGACTTTTATGATTTGTCTTTCCTGCTAGAATCTTTATATGACATTTTATTGAAAAAAGGCTCTCTACATTGCAACTTGGCAAAAAAAAAAAAAAAGATGGCACTCAAAAGTGTATCTATTGCTTGATAAAATGGGACAAAGATATAAAAAAGTGTTGTAGGTCAAGTTATAGGTCAGTAGAGGGATAGGTCATGTTAATCTGCCTTCTTTTCACACACTGTATTTGTTTATGAATGATGTCATTTGTACATTTATGACCGAAGATGGAGGTAGTGGGAACTGAAATCGACACAATATAAAAACTACGAAGGACAAGTTGTACCTTTGTCCTTTTTGAGTGAACTGAAGCTATTTCCCATCCGCAAGCAAAAGCTTTTAAAGGAATACTAACTTGTGTTATGGTGATTTGCTTTGGCAATAAACAGATGAGCACTATCTACACGACTACTTCTCAATTATTAAAAGCAGCTAAATTCAATTATAAACCAACTAATTTTGATCTTTTTTTTCCCAATGTTTTATCAAGAATTGTTGAAATATGTTGACCTATTTTTTGTTATTTGTGTCATTTTGGCTATTTTGTGGTTCTGATTCCAGAAAGAGCAGCTATAATCGCAAATGTGTCTCATTAGCTTAAATTTCCATATTGTACTCCCAACTGTCATGTTATGCGAGACAATTTGAAGGGATATGCGTTTGGTAAGCAGGTTCTGCAAACAAAAGAGAAGCTGACAGCTCAACTGTTAGTATTTTTACGTTTGTTTTTTTTTGCTTGCTTTTTTTTAATTGCTTATGGTTATATTGGCAATAAATAATCATGACTGGATCAGAAATACGTTTTTCATTTGGTCATTAATTATGAAATCTATCAACACTGTCAGCAGAAAGCACACCTTTTTTTTTAAACATTCTGTTAAAATGACTGGATAAATGTTCACTCTTGTCATCATTTTCAAAGACAAAAATTGAAAAATACTAAAACTTTCACTCTTCCATGACATTATCAATGTTTTCTTTCCACCTCTTAACATCATAGAACAGTTAAAAGGTTGAATTCAATCACATAAAAAAACAAAAAGTAGTTGGATAAAAAGCTGTCGAACCCTGGAAATTCTCTGAAAATGCATAAATACAATGAATTAGAGGTTCTTACCTTATCAGCTGTTCTGAAGCCAGAGAAAGGCACACAGCGGTCCTCTCTCCTTTAACGATTGCTTATTCTGGCGCTCTCCCTCCTCTTTTCTCTTTGCTCCCTGTGTCAGCAGATTGGTTTTTTGGCACGCCAACATGCGATTTTTTTTTTTTTTTAAATATGTAAACAACTTGAAAGCTACAACACATTCTAATCCCCTTGTAGAGCTGTGAAGAGTCCATTCCTCCTCACTAATCTAAAAATCTGTGCAAGCAAACACAGAACTCAGTTGAAACAGAAGAAACACAGTTATGATTTTTTTTTCTGTTATGATTCACGTATGATCACTCTATTGTTTTCTGGATTTTGTGGAGGAAACATGAAAATCTTACCTTGGAGGATGGTATACAATAAGAAAGTTAAGGAACCGACTTGTTCTAACAGAAAATCTCTAAGGTATTTTCTTATGAGACAAGATTTTGAGTCAATCTGAATATGACAGATGTGAAGAAAACTTGCACACAGATGATTATGTACCCTTAACACTGCCTCTCAACCGGAAAATGAAATGTAATATAGTCATAAAAATTACAGAGATGGAGGTCCAATTGCTGGAGTTTGATTTGGAAAAAGTTCAGAAGGACTTGGAGAGTATCCGTTTTTGACAATTGGAGCATTTACAATACAGACCATCTATAAACTGGCTCATGAAACATGCTTTTGAAAAGAAAAATGATCAACATTGGACAAATAAATCAGTTCCTAACATTGAATATCATCTTGTGAAGTAATCCTACAATAAGCCAACGCAGTTCTTGAACACCTATCTTAACATGTGCAATGCTCCCTCCTTATCACAAGAGTTACGTTCTAAAAATAACTGACAACTGGAAAAAAATCAAACAACCAAACAAATGGAGCAACAAAGTAGGATAATACATATTTAAAGCCTGTAAAATCCCTGAATACATACTTTAACCACTTATCTCAGCCATTCCTAAACAGTTTAACACATTCTCTTCTTGTTTGAACACTCTTAAAGTTCAAACCTTTGCAGAAAGTATAGAAAATTATACTGAAAAAAAATCTGAGAAACAGCGAGAGCACAAAGAAAAAAAAAAAAAAAAGAAAAGTGAATCGCAATATAGTGAGGACACCCTGTATCACAAAAACTTGACATCATAAGATTGTGTGTGGAGCTGCACACTTGTTTCCTGACAAATCAGAAGTTGAATCTGGAAAAACAGCACCATCTAGTGTTAAAACACAAAAGTCAAACAATGGTACAGGCAGCTGCTTTTATTGTACAATAATATTTTGTTACATCATTTGCACTTTCAGCACGTATTACTGCTTTGCTTTAAAAGATAATGTGAATTAAATTTGCAAGTATGTATAAAAAAAATATCAAAACTTTTGGACTGAAATTAATCCACCTGTACTTTCATTCATAAACATTTAAACATGCATGAAGCAAAAGCAATCATCAAATGTACATGGTTTCTTAAAAAAACACAAAAAACAAAACACTTGTCAAATGTACAAAAAATTAAAACAGCAAAAAGCTCTTCAACTTCTACATAAGCAACTCATCAGCTAAAGAGAGAAGAAAACAAACCATCAGATAATTGAAGGTACGTAAATGCAAAAGCAATTGATCCCAAAAAGGCATGTTTAACTATTAAGATGTAAACACTACTAGTTTCACACAGTTGTTTTTACATACTAAGGCACTTGTGGCAGCCACAATATCTATACATGAAAAGGCAGAAAATGTGTGCAGCTTTCCTGCATGGAAAAGAAGACCTTAAACTAAAAGTACAGAGTGCTCTTTACAGTTATGAAGTGTATTTCATTAATAAGTTGAGCTTTACCCAACATCACTGCTGACTTTACACAACCAGACTTTCCCGACTCACTGCTCCATTCTGCAAGAAAGAAAAAGGAGTCTATCAACACATTTCACAAAAAAAGGGGTCTTATTTTCAGAAAAATCACATGGTATAACCGAGAGGTTGGCAAAAACATAAAAACAAAGCTTTATAAGTCTATAAGACATAACTATGTCGTTCAGATTTAAATTAATAGCTTCTTTAGAGATCAACATTTTTTTTAATACTTATGGAAAATCTGTTCTTATGTAAAAGAAAACATATCTCACCGTTTATACCACATTTTGTATTATAAACATTAATCAGTTTTTTATGTAAAATGTAAAGCTTTGGAGAGAAGCTACTCTGATCTATGAACTTTTTTGCTTCAAGTTAAAAGCTTTTGTAAAATGTCAAATCAAACGTAAGATTTTTAAAAATCTCTTCTTTATTAAAACTGTTAAGAATGTAGGTTTTAAGATAGGTAGATTTTTGGTATATATGGATCTAACAAAGTTGGTCCTGAAACACCTCTAATGTGTTTTTATCTGAAATACATCTATTTAGTGAACATTTTCCTTTGAGAAATACAAAATATAAACACTTTCAGCAGCAAAGTAATGATAAATAATTAAAAACAATGTTTTTTTTGTAAATAACTTGTAAAATAAACCTGAAATCTTTTAGTGTACATTACATGGAACTCACCTTGCGTAAGTTGGTTTTCTTTGATGACATGCTTTCGTTGTCGCTGTATACTGGCGGGTAATCATCGCGACGACCAGCATATCCAGAAGGCGGGTTCAGTGGAAGAGGCGGGGCTCTTACCCGGTCTGAGCGGTCACTCTCACTATCCAGTCGCTCCCTACTGCGGGCCCTCTGCTGCTCGCCCATCATCTTCCTCTCCATGGCCTCTCGCAATAAACTGTCATCGTAGTCGTCCCGGCCACCTCTGGCACCACCACCATACCGCCGATCCCTCTCTATATCCATTAGATCATCACGACTTCGGCTGCGACGGCCGGAAAGTTCACTTGAGGCCCCTCCCCCTCTTCGTCCTTGACTGCTGGGAGAGTAATCCCGGCGCCTGCGGTCATCATAGTCCCTGTCATAGCCGCTGCGAGCGCTGCTGCTCAAGTCGTCGGATCTACATGAACACAAAACATTGAGGTGAATGGTCACCAAGCGACAGTGATGAGCTTTTTACTTAAAAATCTCAGTCTTTCAGTCATAGCTTTCACATGCACACGTACAATTTTGTTGAGTCAGTTTTGTTCAAATCTAATCTCTAATCGGGTCTCTAATCACTTTGTTTTAAACAATATGGTGCTCACCATAAAGCTATTTCCACCACAAACTTTCAAACCTGGGCAATGTACACATCATCATACATTTCCATTCACATCCAGAATGGCTACAGTCTCTGTGCAATTTTTCTGAAACAAGTTTTTTTTTTTTTCTTTTCTTCCAGAAGCTAAAATCCTGTTTACAATATTTCCTACTTTTGGTTAATATTCAACAATTTTCAGAGTTGTAATTGCAAGTAAAAAGTAGACATTTGTTTTGAAGAAGAATGAAATGGTGGTTTAACTAGTCTATGGGCGTGGCCAAGCCTTAAATAAAGGGGAACTTCCTCCACTCTCAGGAAAAGCAGTGGTTACACAGGAGTTAAGAAGGAGTTCTTAGAAAAATGTTTTTTTTATTTGGGAGCAATAATATCCCATTGTTCTTGTTTGAGATTTCCAAGTGTGTCTTATTTTGTTTTTTTTTTTCTCTTTTACATTAAGAAGAACCCTTTCACAGTGAAAAATTATTCACATAGAAAAAACATTCACATCTATCTATCCATCCATCTATCTACATACACACATATTATATATATTATACACACATACACTAATTCACTCGCCAGTTTGGCAGGTGAGGCATTGTTCATCATCCCTGAAACAGGGCTCAAACTCACAACCATGACTTTTAAGTGTCTGCCTTCCCTCTCCGCTTGGCTACCACAAAAAACATCCCAGAGTTGGTTAAATCATTTCATTCTGGCTTCATTGCACAGATTTAATGCTCACATTCACGCAGCAGGAGGTGCATTCAGGGGCTGCATGGAATGTCCGCACCTGTGCGCTTTTCAATAAGGGCTTGCTTTTGCTGCATTCAGGTGCACTGGTAATTTCTCACTGGTAATTTTTTTTAATGCATGACATTAAAAAAAAAACATTAAAGTTATTTTATAGTTTACCACTAGTTTCAATCTTTATGGGAGCATATTGCATTCAATTTAAAAAACGATGGTCTTTTAATTGGATGCAATGCGCTTCCATAAAAAAGCAACAGGCAACAAAGTTGACCACACCCGAAATGTGAGCGCCCATCAGGTCACCCATGGACTTTGCTGCTTTGAGCTTGTCGTCTGCATTGATTAACAAAGAAAATTGACGTAAAACTACACTTTTAATTATTAGTGCTTTATTTTTGCAAGAGAATAATCATTAACTGAAACTTTTGAAATAAAAGGAATAACTGTTTTACTTTAAAATACACAAATTTTTCCTTAGAAATATTTGGCTAGTCGAGTCCAGATTTGGCTGGTATTTATGCAAAAAATAAGGGTACTCAACTTTTCTGCACATAAGACAGAGGCTAAATGTCTCAATAAAAATTGCAACAAATCGAATCAAATAGCAAATAGCAAAAACATATTTATCAATTTGTTAAAGTGTGTATTTTAAGTAAATTATAGCTTTGTGAATTGATTGCACTGGTGCAAAAGACAAATAAGAAGATATAAATGTGTACATACACAGAACTCCATTACAAAGCTGGAAAGTCCCACAGCTAGCTGGAAGAAGGCAGGGGGTTGTTGGTAGGTGTGTGTGTGGTGGCGGCGGTATTTATTTATTTTTTTTTTGGGGGGGGGGGGGGGGGGGGGGGGGGGGGGGGGGGGGGGGGGGGGGGGGGGGGTGTCATTTCTGGAAAACAAATGGGAAGTAACAAACCATTTCTTGTTTTTGGTGGGGTCATAATTTGGCAGCTGTTTTACATCAAAAAATACAAAGACAAGCCATAAAGAATGAGGTTGCTTAAAGATGAGAAACGGCATGTGGTTTTCTGCTGATAAATCATTTCCTGTGGTTATCTGCTGAAAAGAAGCTGACTGATTTTGATCTCTTTTTCTTTGCAATTGTTGAAAGGTAAAAGTATACGTTTTGTTATATAAATGTTTCATAATCTCATCAAATATAATTGTGAGTACTTTTTAAACATTTTTTCACAAAAGACGATTTTTTACTTAGATGAGTAAACTACCTACAGTGCTTGATTTGACACATTTTAACTTTTAACATTTGATGAAAACTTCCAGGAATATCATTTTATTGCAGAGTGAAAGGAAAACTCTTTCAGTGTTTTGAAGGACTTAGAACTCACCCTCTCCTGCCTCTGGGCTCATCTGGACGTCTGTGTGGAGGGTAGTCATCTCTTGGGTATCGCCGTCCAATGTCGTCCAGGTTGTCCATGGAGCGAGCACGAACTCGATCTTCCATGTAACCATCATTGCGGCGTGGATAATCATCTCGACGGCGGCCTTGCTGGGAGACACTGCTGATTGTGCTCATGGCATCATCTGGGTCAAACCCCCTGGATGGGGGCTGGGAGCGACCACCCCGGGCGCGCGTATCCATATCGTGCAGAGACGTGACCTCACTCATGTTATCCACTGAAAAATTGAAAGGAGGAAGACATTAAGCTTATGAAAAAAACTATATAAAAGTACAGGTGATGTGAGTATGTAAGAGGACGGCAGCATTTATAAGGGTTTAAGTGACGAAGCTTACCTTTACTTTTTATTTTAATCCAAATTAGGAAGTTTGTTCTGATAAGAAAAATGTTTATTTTTAATATGTCTATAAATTTTAAATAAATTAAATGTATGTCTCTCATGAAAAGCAATAAGTGAAGATTGTTTTAAATGGCCTTCTACAAAAAGACCTGAACAGTGTTTCAGAAAACTAAAGAGAAACTAAATTTTAAACCAAGTCTGAAATAAATGTTAAGTACATATAACTTTGTGCAAATAAACTGACATATTTGTGTAATACATTGGTTAGTTATTTTTTCAGGGTATGTATACATTACATTTACTCAAAAAACTCAGTAAATCCAAACTAGTGATTTAATCTATTTGTATCCTTACATGTGATAGTAAATAGTAAATTGTTTATTAATCTTATGTTTGTAATGTAAAATGGCATTTCTTGAGTCTGTTAAGGTGACAAATTTAATGTTTGCTTGGTGATACATGTGGTTTGCAAGGACAGACTGCATGAGTTCCTGTAACCAGCAGGATGTGGTAAATCACTCACAGCGCCTGTAACCAGCAGGTCGTGCAGGATCCAGCGCTGCAAGCTCTTTCTCCATATAGTAAATGGCACGTGTTGCATTTCCATCTGTGTCCACCTGGATGCGATACCCGCTACGAGCTGAAGAGACGGCGGGAGTCATCACTTTTGGTTTGAGACCAAACCAAGCCTATCTAGACATTTATCTGGAAATCTTGCCTATTAGATGAATTCAGACCTAAAGTAACTTTCAAAGTTTTCAATTAAGCTTAATTTCTTTGAAAAATGTTTCCACGTATTTTTAGAACAGCTCCACTACTCGTACAAAGCAGTTTCCTTTTGTTTTGGTTTTCCTTTCTGTTTACTTACTCTGGTCCCCTCTTCCATCTTGACTGTGAAGCAAAGGCACCTGTGATCCCTGTCCAACTGGAAAAACACAATGCTAAGTGAACAACAGCTCAGCACAACTAGAATTTCAAAGTCATCAAAAATTACCTGAACTGGCACCTTCGTATTCATAGCCATAACCATTTTGAGGAGGTGGCTGTCCTGCTCCGTTAGGCAGAGGAAGCAGGGGCATGGCAGGCTGGTTTGCTTGTGAGCCTCCATATATCGGCTGACTATAGAGGCTAGGCGGATACTGGCCATAGTGACCGCCCATTCCTTTCTTCACTGCTTTCCCTGCCTCATAAACTGCAAAACAATTAGAGCAGGTAGATGGAAACTTTGTTGTAGAAGAGGAAACTCAGTTTACTTTAACACAACACACAAATTCAAGCTGTTTTTTAAAACTATGATCTATTTATTTAAATTGTCATTTGAAAAAGTAGGGTATATGTTGATTAAATGCCATTAACATTAACCAGCTTCTGTATGATGTGCTTACGGGCTCGTGGACAGCAGCACCGGTCAGGGCAGCAAGGGCAACTGACGTAGCAGCAGCAAGTGTGAGGGCAACACTGGCACCAGCAAATTCCAATCATGAGCAACAGCAACAGGAAGCCCACAACCACGAGGACAACCAGCAGCCAGTCTGTGCAGATACACCCGCAAGACAGAGAATTTAAATGTGTTAAAAGGGTTGTTTTACTTACAAAACTTTGTTTTAAATAAAGCGATGGAAATACATAAATATAGACATGTGATACCCTGAAGGGACTTCATACTAGATATACATTTAAATTGGGGAATCTGAAAGTCTGTGAAATATGTGAATAATAAAAGATCTTCAAAAATAAAAATTTAAAAAACTCCTGAGTGGAGAATCTAAAACGCAAAAAAGGCAACAAAAACAGAAATAAAAAAGAGGAAGAGTATATATTTAAAACACAGCAGATTTATTTCCTTCTATTAATATATGTATCAGTCAAATAAATAAGTTAAATAAAATTTTGACTATACAACATTTTCAGTATAAATATGACAAAAATATGGATCCATTGAACACCTAAAAAAGAGAAGGGAAAACCAGATTAAAGGCTGATGCAGTCACTTCATTCTTTTGACACAGTAAAAGAAACTGAATTTTGTCTTTGGTTTCAGTTGTCATACCTTTGTGATCAAGCTAGTTATATTACAGAAACCACAACACTGAAATGTTTTTCCCCAAACTGGAAAGAATGAAAGGTTGCATGTCACAATGGTCACACCATGTTCAATGTAATCAGTAAAAATGAAAAAAGAAAAACACGGCCAAGCAGAAAACAGTGAACTATGTTCAAAGTTTGTTGCAAAGTTTTCATTTTTAAGAGGGTTTGACATAATGAAAAGTTCTGCATTATAGGATTGACAAAAGCTGCTTGAAACGTAAATTAGCTAAAAAAAAAACTGGCTTTCTAAGGAGTGTATTTTTTCTACAGGGACCCAGATTTGTCCCATTGTTACCATCAGCCCACCATGATATCTAGCTGTGCATCTTTATCACAGAAATTTAGGTCATATGTTAGAAAGAACATTTTAAACTGTAAAGGATGTTTCATAAGAATAATAAAATTGATTTCATAAAGAAGCGGATCTATGTAGAGTAGATTATGTAAAGTCCAACAACGTGCTGGCTTTACATTGCACATGTGACGAAATATACAGCTTAAATCTCTTTCATTGTTCATTGTTATCACAACATGTAATGAACATGAATGACGTCATTATTAAAAAAAAACAAAAAAAACGTTTTTTTTTTTTCAACTAAGGAAGACTCCAGTTCTTCCATGTTTTGTTTGTTCAGACAGCTTTTACTGTGGGACTGAAACTACTAAATCAAGTGGCTTTTACTACCTTCCATAATCAGTAAGTCAATGCCAGGCAGGAGGTCAGTAGTATTAGACTTTCTCTCTGTGAAAGAAGATAAAGCCACAATTACTTTAAAGTAGCGTCTGCTTATTTTTACTGCCCACAGCTTACGACTCCAAATACTTTTGAGAACTCAGTTTGCGGCGAGTATCTTTCATTAAGTTCCAGAAAATGGGCTCAGAACTTTAAAGCTAAAGTCAGCTCAAGGTTTTTGGGAGCACTTTGTCCAAAATGGTTTTGTATTCATTGTTGTGGTTGAACAGAAGGATAAAAAAAAATAAAAAAAGATAAACAAAAAAAAAACACACATAGATAGATAAATTCTGGGATTTTCTTTGATTATTCAGAAACTCACCAAGAACAAGTAGCTCTGTGTAGTCTTCATTGGTTCCTGAGAGATCTTGGGCTGAGATGACAGAGCAGTAATACACACCGCTGTCTCCCCATGCAGTCTGTGCGATGTTCAGGTTTGCCTCTGTAAGCAACATGGTTTTGGTTATTTAAGTCTTTGTACCAACCATATTTTTCATATTATAAAGCCCACTTAAACAGGGCCTAAATTTCACTTCAATTTCAGGATTGAGGGTATAGCACAAATTTGAAGTTAATTCCCGCAAAACTGAGTTCTTATAATGCAGGAAATTTCCTACTTCTGTAATAAAATCATCGTGACTTAATCTGCGAGAGAGACAGAGAGAAAACGCTTGTTTCATAACTATATATATATATATATATATATATATATATATATATATATATATATATACACACACACACACACACACACACATATACATATACATACATACACATATATATATACATACATACATACACACACACACAAAAAATATATATATTTCATTTCAACAAAATTGTTACTGTAAAGAGAGAAGCACTGGATAAGAACCAAGAACAGGGAAAGAAACATGTATGAGAGAAAATATGAACACTGATGCAGCCTCAATGACCAGTGCAGGAAGTGATCAATATAGTCAGCATCCAATGTAGTTGTCTGAGGAAGAATAGAATTTGAATCCCCAAAGTGGTAGAATTTCCTACCAGAAAGCATTCCATGGTGAAAACTATTTTTCTTTGTTAACCCTGTGTTGTTATGTTCAAAACAGGGAAAGAGCATGGACTCACAAAACAACCACCCATTATAATGACAGTACAGAAGGGAGAATAATGGCTGGTTCACACCGGACGTGGAAGCGGAGAGCGCGGAACGCAGGCCGTTTCTATTCGGCTCCGTTGTTAACCCTACAGTGTAGTTCACACCAGATGCGATGCGCCGCGGTTCTCCGCGGCCGGCTCGCGCCATGCTGCAATCGTTTTGGCGTCTGGTCTAAATTTTGCGCAACCCGCAAGTGATCCACGTCAATTCTGACAGGAAGTTACGCCAAGACACATGAGAAAATCCAGTCAATTTTCAATATATAACCAAATTTTCACAATAAAACACAGCGATTGACAAATGCAATCCATATGTGTGTATCTAAACAGACTGTAAAGATGCAAATAGAGACACAAAACTCAATTTTTCAAGATGGACGATATCCAATTAATTGTAGAAGAGAAGCACATGGAGTTGTAGACCCCCAGCCCATGATGGAAAAAAAAAGCTCTAAATAACCATGGCCGGAAAGAAGTGCCTGTCGTTGAAAAATACTTGTCTGGTGTGGGCTCACGCCGCATGCGGTCCGGCTCCGGTGCGGCTGTGGAACGATCTAGCCACAGTAGATGACTCACATTGGCTACGGATGGCTTGCAGTCCCGCTGTAGCCACAGGCTCTGCTGCCAACCTCATGGACCTTCAAACTCACGTAGGTTCATGCGATAACCTGGCATTTATAAAGGAAGTACTAGCAAACAACCCCTCATTCCGCCGTATCTTGGATTATATTCACAACACTTCTTTTTCTGCATAACTCATCTTCATACAATTGGTAAGACCAGAAATTAACACTTTGATCTTATACAAGTCTTAAATGTATATATTTGACTGTGCTACGCGGAAAATAGGTTTTATTTTAAAACAATGTACCCAGTCTACTTTACACTCACTCACATGATTTCCAGTTTAGGTCATTTCATTTGCCTTAACTTCACAATAAAGTCCTCCAGCCCTCTCTGACGTATGAAACGGATACGGAGTGCAGGAGAGGTCGGACCGGACTGGATGCAGTGTGAGTGACTCTTGCACTTTTCAAGTTACGTAAAGACTCCTATTCGCAGTGGAGCTGGACCGCATGCAGCGTGAGCCCAGGGTGATGCTCACAAGAAATCTCACTTTAAGTGTAGAAATTCCCCCCTCATGAGAAGCAAGTCCAGTGAGAATTTCCCCCTGTTTAACAAAGTGAATTTCAGGTCCTGCTTAAAATACTTTCCAACAGTGCATTGTGGGAATTTTGGTTGTGGTTACTAACCTCAAACCAATTGACTGTGGTATACAGCATCTAAAAAATCTGTCAGGATGCTTGAGTACGACTACAAACCCTCACGACTTAAATGGCGTATACTTGTATAATGCTTTTCTAATGTGGAGAGTATTTATTCTGACTTTTAATTCAAATATCAAACACTTAAGGAGAAAATAAATAGGTTATGTTTAACTTAATACATTTTAGTAATAAGTTATTGGTAAATAGTAAAAACCAGTGAATCTTTGACCCTCAGAAATGAAAATCCCATGTCCTGAAAATGGCACCCATTACGTCCTCAAGTTTCAAAGACTTGAGGATGCAGTCACCACCATTGGTGGGCCAAAGTCTTCCTTTGCTGTTTCCTACACTTGAAGACACATAGATGCATTATAGTTTTCATTTTCATCATCTGAGCTGTAATTTGGTTCTAAACTGTGCAGCTGGATGGCTAAACAATATTTCTCACTTTTTTTGCTACGCTAATGGTACCTTGGGCTTGTGAGGCGCTGGTGGCTAGAGGAAGAAAGTGTAAAAAAAGACATGCTGGGAAATCAGCAAGGCTAACTTCTGCACCAACGGTCCCGATCACAACCCAAAAGCAAATTTCTAACAAGCTCCTGCAGAAACTCCTGCAAAAACACAGGCTTTTTGATTGTTACTAAAACTGTAAAATTGTAAATAAGACCATTTTGAAGTAGAAAAAATATATATAGTTGGAGTGGGACTTTAAATGTTATTTTTTTGTAAACTATACAGCAAACAAAAAAAGCCACTTTAAAAAGAAAAACATTGAAAGTAGTTTCCTCTTTCAGTTGGTGAGAAGGTTTAGAGATCTTCATGATAATTTTAAAGTTGCTTAGTTATTTGAATCTTAAAAAAAGCAAAGCAAATAATACACAAATAGGCAGCACTTAACCTTTCTATAAGTGTGAGTCAGAATTAATCAAAGGAATATTTGCAATGATCTTTAAGTGGCATACTATGAAAATAAAGTACTTAAAAAAATATGTTTTACTATGGTCAGAAAACTATATGACCAAATAGTTTATATGTTTGTTCATGAAACTTTGCTTCATTATTGTATATTTAAAACATCTTACATACTTTTAATGACATGAAAAGCGAAAAGGTGGAATAGAAAGTTGGCCAGCCACTGAATTGTGTTTGTAGATGTAGGGAAAGTTTATGACAGGATATTGACAGAGGAAGTGTGGTTAGTATGAGGAACTCTGGATTGGCAGAGAAGTCTATTGAAAGCTGTTCAGGGCATGTAAGACAGTGTTGAGATATCCTGCAAATGTTGGTGCCGTGTTGCAGTGGTAGGGCAGTTGACCAGACAGCAGGTTCTAAGCTTCAAAGTGTTCTTGGGAAAGATACTGAACCCCACAATGGTTCTGGTGGCTATAGGTTGGCACCAGTGATCGGCAGTGGAACGTGTGTGAAAAAAAGAGAGAGAGAATATAGTGTGTGAATGAGACTGTGACTGTGCTTTGGGCCTTCAAGGAAGGTAGAAACGGTTTTTACAAGTATACACCATCTTCCCTTTCAAAGCAGAAGTGAAACTGCCCTAAAACTGATATAGAGCTTGTTGATGAAAAAGTCGTCTGTAGTGAGAGAAAGGGGCAGCTGGAACATTTAGAGAGGTGGAGGTTTGTTCTGGAGGGAGAGGAATGAAGGTCAGCCACAGTAAGGTATCAATTCTGTGCTGTGTAGATGAGAGGAACTGAAGTGGAACAGTGAGGTAACAGAAATGAAGGAGGAGGACTTTGTGTATTTAGGATCAACAGTCCACAGCAACAGCTAACTAAGAGGTGTGTGCAAGCAGCTTGGAAAAGCTTTTGGACAGTTTTTAGGTGTACAACTAAAGAGTGTCAACAAAAATGAAAGGAAAGTTTTAAAAGACTGTGGTGAGAGCAGCCATGTTGGATTAGAGATAGTGGATGTTTTAGAGATAAATACAGGACAGCAGATTGAGAAGGTTCGGATGTTCAGAGGAGGATTATGTTAATGCTAAGATTAGAGCTGCCAGGAAAGAGACCTAGAAGAAGACCAAAGAGGAAGTTCATGGATGTACTCAAGGAAGACATTGCTTGTGAGTAAGGAAAACACAAAGTGGCCCCTGAAGCGAGCAGCCAAGAGATAAAGGAGCATAAAGCTTACATTTTGAGTGGCCCACTGTTGCCACTACACAGTGAGTGTAATGTGCAGTTTTTTCTCATTATGAACCTGTAAATTTACTATTTTTTAGCTAAAAAATAGTTTATCTTACTCATTAAAAATATTTAGTTGTGGGCAAAAATGTAAAAAGTAGAAATTACTTGTTATCTCTGCAGCTAAGAAACTGGCAGTAAAGACCTACTAGAAATCCCTTGACTAAAGTCAAATACAGAGGAAAGTTAATTGAATATGAATTTGACTTGGAATTTTCCCTTTCATAAAAATAATATATAACTGCATGGCTTTAAAAGTAAAGACCCAAGTAAAACATGTCATGTGACTAAAAAAGTTGCTTTTCATAGGCCTCAAAACACTAGTATTTGCAGAGAAGCCTTTAAACATAAACCCTACATCATTTTAATAAACTTTAACAGCTAATAATTTTTAACTTTTAATTTTTGACTTAATTTCTTGACTTTAAAAAAAAAAAAGAATACTTTGTCATTGATAAACTCTTTCAAAACTTCACAAAAAAAAAAAAAAAATAGAAAAAAAAAACTAGTCCCAAAAATAAATGTGCACAAAACAAGGTTTGATCAACTTACTGTCCACGATGGTAATTTTTCGACCAGAGTACTCCTTGCCCAAAGTAACAGCTTCATTCTGCTTGGAAGCAACTGTTTGGACCGTCCTCTGACTGTCGGCACATTCAATAGTGGGGTTATAGTTGGGATTGTTTTGTGTCAAGATGTTATCTGCACTGCTGGGATTGAGGGCAGCCTGCACTGGGTCCCGGCAGTAAGATTTGTACTTCCACGTGACTATGGGAGTCTGTGCGGTGGTCTCAAAGTTACAGGTCAAGGTAACAGGCTGGAATAGGATGACGATATATCTCTTGGTAGGACAAGAGACTGTGACAGCCAGGGAAGACTCTGGACAGGACAAAAAAAAAGAGTTCATATAAATACATTGGCCTCACAGGCAGATGTCAAAACATGAAATGCACCAGACATTTTGCAACAAGGGGTAAAAATGTTAGTCAGCCTCAACAATGAAGGTGCGGCACACCAAACAGCATTGCTTCATTTCAAGTATCGCTGCGCGTGGGAGTTGAGAAACCCCAGACAAAAAAGGTTATTCTAAATGTCAAGGATTTTCAACAACAGTCTAATTGTAAGTCAAGATACATTTACTTACTGTACTAGAGACATTTTTGTGAGAAATAAAACTACAGCCAGATGATAAAAACAAATTAACTTTGCTACATGGGCTTTCTGCGTCATAATGTCTGTGCTCACAGCTAACTCATGAAAACTCTGCATGACATAAGCATCAGTAAAGCTTCTCTTGCTCATGTATTTATGGATGGGTAGTTTCTGGCATGGGCCATAAAACAATAGAGGAAGAAAATGCTAATCAGTGTAACTGCTCCCTCCAAAAACGACAAGATTGCTTTATAATTAACAATAACTGTTAACAAAATGGCATCATTTACTTTGTGTTTGTGTCACGGACCGACCCCAAATTTAGAAGGAGCCATACATACAAAACAAAAACAAACAAACATAAAAACCATAGCCACTTTGAAATACACTTTATTAAATATATTTGCTCACCATTAAACGGTTTGCGTAATTAGTTTAAAGTAAAAATTAAATAAAAATAAATAAGCAAAAACGCTTAGAATGTGTAAAGTGTGTTACTAAGTACACAAACACTTTGAAACTTCTAAACAATTGTAAAATAAATGCGTCAAATGTGGAAAGGGAAATAGTCACGGAGGAGGCCCCACCCAGTCAGTGTAACCTCAACCAGGCCAACTTACCTGTCGCCATTAAAACTGCGATTATTATCGCCCAAAACATGATTAATCCGGTTATTTCTACCTTTTTGATCAACTAAAGTTAAAAAAAAAAGCTGACTTAAAAAACACTAAGTAAAACGTAAAGTAATAGGCCTACATAATATAAAACGTAAACGTTGTTTTGTTCAGCCAGGTAGCGTCGCCTCCATTTTGTACCTTCTTCAGGAAAAAAAAGGCGGTCCCTGACAGTTTCAAGTCACAGATACTGTCGACAGGTAAACATTCACAGAGGTGGTGAAACCATTTTTTGATGGGTTGATTTGGTTTTATGAGTGGTACAATTTGATTTTAGAAACGTGACTCCAACGACAGAGAAGGGATACAAATCAGAAAAAATATGATATTCGTCGACAAACATTACATTGCGACTTATATATATTTTTCTTAATAGAAATATTTTTTCAAGCACCCCCCCTCTCCCCCCGCTCTGTTTGGTACAATCCACATGCAGATAAGCGCTATCAAGTTACTGTGAATGATAAACTCCATAGAAAACAGCACACAGAAACGCTCTAGAGTGGTCCAACATACCTTTGTGATTTTTTTGTTATCAGTATATGTTTTTAATTTTTTGTTGTTGTTGTTGTTTTATTATTACTTAAATCATCTGTTCAAGGTGTTAAAAAAAACAAAACAAAAAAAAAAAACAGAACAACTGTACGCCCATGCCCCCCCATTTTATAAACGATATTGTATTTATATGTATGCAGTTGGTTTTCTTTAAAAGCATTTTCTTTTTTTGATTGTATTTAGCTCAAGTTTTAAAATCAGATGTTTTTATTTGCTTTGTAAATGGTTAGCTCGGGATCAGAGGAACAAATGTCATTTCACCCCATGGTAAAATGACAAATAAAGATTCTTCTGGAAAATAGCTGCTTAAATGCTGTGCTGAGTTGTGAACGACATAAATAAATAATATAAAAACGTATTAAATAAACGAATAAATGAATAACTTTGTCCGTGATAAAAAAGAACAACTTACAGTTTTGAATAAAATAATGTCAAAAGGAAAATCCCAGTTTTAGTTTTAAAAAGGATAAAAAATTTGTTTGTGTAGTAACAAGTAAACAAGTACAACTTTTTTGCTATTCGTTTTTATTGTAACATTACACAAAGATTCAATCAGAAAATCCGCTTCTAAGTTAATGCAGTTGTGTGTAGTAGGGTTACAGTACATCCACTTTGATTCCACTCTGAAAAAAAAGTATTCCAACCACGATCAAAAAGAGAGCTGTAAAATAGAGAAATACTGCTGTCATTTAGGTAATGACAAACCAAACTTGAAACTGCTCACAAGTCCTTTGATTTTTCTTAAAAAATATTTTATACTTTACAATCTTAACATGCGTATAATAAGCTTTTGCTTATACATACCGCAAGCAGGAATGAGTCCAAAGTGAGCATGGCTCAACCCTAAAAACAAAAATGAAAACAATGTATAATTATGTATTGTTCATGCCTACGTTACCATGCTTACCATGCAACAGGCTACAAACACTAGGAGTCTGACAGAAGAAAAGTCAACATCAAGACACCGTCAAGTTACAGTTAAGACACAAACCATAATTTTCCATTTTGTTTTGTCCTCACTCTTTTGTTTTCTAGTACACAGCTGCTTGGACTTTTAGTTCAAATCAAATCAAACTCTATTTATGAAAAAGTGTTTTTCGTGCTTTGAACAGCACAAATCCCTTTCCAGTTAAAACAGAAAAACAAACTGAAAAAAAGGCATCAAAATTGAAGTTCAAACCAACCCACCCATTTGACCTCATCAACTCCCCTCCACTGATACATACTCCTCATGACACACAATGAACACTGGCATGAAAACGGCACTATAATTATGAATAATAATAATTATTATTATGATTATGAAAGGAACTAATGGCTTACTCATACTGTAAGGAAACTGTGTGGCCCATTGGGAATTAATTTTTACCAGAAGCGAGCTCAGACATAGCCCACCCAGACAGCGACATCAACAGGGTCCACTCCACAGCCATTAGGCCGCAAAGCCTGAGCCCCAGCTGACTGGGGGGGGGGGGGGGGGGTGTCAAATAAATACATACGTTTTAAGATAAAAATCAAGAAAGAACAGAAATTCCAAATACAATGAACCCCCAGCAGCATCCAAAACAAGAAGAAAAGAAGACCAGTATCAAGATTAGGCCTACAATTTATCAACAATTATGCTGACAGTAGAGAGGAAAATTACTCATATGATGCTTTCTAAAACAAAACCCCACCACAATGACTTCATTGCACTGTGGTGACCTCAAAAAGCACCATGTCGGAAATGCTGTGGAGGAGCATGAGTATTCAGTATAATCAAACTAGTAAGGACCAATATGTATGAGCAGCAAAATATATTTCAGTTGTTGCCATGATAAACTGGGACAGTACTAAAGTGAAGATAGACAGATGTTTCATACCTCTGTGACTGATTGTGGGCTCCTGCTTACCTAAAGGGGACAAAAAAGGCTTTTGTGAAAAACATTAGGCAACACATGACCACATCTTATGGAAGCTTTTTTCATTCATAATTCTAAGTAAAATGCAACTCTAAAAAGACAATTCCATGTGCAATGTGATCCTGAAATTTGAAAATGCATTTTTCAATTTACTGTGCGATATTAAAACGTGACATTTCAATGCACAGTTTGCTTTAATTTCCTCTTAAAGTAGCTTAAAATCTATTGCATTATAAAATGCCATGCTCTTTATCGCGCTTTATGTCAGTCAGTATTCAGTTTTAAATGCAAAATGTCAGAGGCGGGGCCAACCACTTTCCAGAATTTGCTAAATCCTTCCACCAAGTTCCTACTTGACATCTCTATGGGACAGAGTGTAAATCCTAATATAGATAATGGAAGAACTGTCCCCCTCTCAGCTCCAAACGTGTCTGTTGTAGAAACCAAACATTTTTCTTGTCTTCTACGCGTCAGATCATGAGGGCACATTTAGGAAAAAAGTTTCCATTACATTTGGCTGCTCATTCAAATATCTTATTTAGTTCTAACTGGTGATGGGGAATTTGGTCATTTTTGTGGCAAAGAAAAAATGAACTACTAGATGTTAATAATACTGGATACTGGGCAAGAGGTCGCACATGCAAACTCAAAAGGCTCATTCAACACAGCCCTTACTGTAGTTAACTCAGATGAACTTGGTAAAAGCCAAGACGTGATGAACGTGCTCAACTGATCACTTATTATCTCATTAAGTGATTAAAGTGCTAATTAATAATCTCTTAGGACAAACTTTGGGAATGTGGTCTAAGAAATGAGTCTATATCTGGTAAGCAATATGTAAGAATGAAGGAAACCCCAAACAGTGTAATTTCATTTACCATTCAAGTGTTGAACAATGAAGATACACACAAAAACTAGGATAAGTGAAAGCAACCAACAAAAACACTGAAATGCCTTTTTCTACACTTTGTTGTCATGTTTACTAAGCCAGCAATGGAGTTATTCTGATTGAGAAAAAAAAAAAAAAAACTACGATCGAATTATTGTCACCGATTCACACTTCAATCACTGCTATTTTACATCAAAAAGAACAGTAGTAGAAGTGGCTGTGCTTACTAATCACAAGACCACATTTGATGCAAAAGCAGATCTTTGCTTTATAATTTTTCCGGGCGCTTTGGCTGAAATAAGGAAGTCACAGAATAGTAGAAAAATGTCATACGTACATTCTCTCAAGACGAAATCTTTAAGATTTCCATTGTCACCTTCTACTTCAATATGTGTAATGTTGGGCGAACAGTAGATGATGACAGGGAATCTGTCAATGCATGGCAGACAAATATTTGGGAGGAAATCATCTCCGGAGCAACCTTTTCTTGTGTCATTCTGGAGTGGACTTTGATAGTAGAGATCATCATTGTTCCCATAAATGGAATGAATACTTTTACAGTACGTATGGTTGCAGGTGAAACAGTTGCGTCCATCAAAATCTAAAAAAACAACAAAATAAGAAGTGTTTATTTATCATTTATTCTTTAAAGATAAAAATATTTTCTCTTTAAAATAAGAAAATTTATACTTTAAACTTTAAGATTTAAATCCAAATCAAGCATAATTCTTTGCTTGTAATAACTTACCAGAAGATGAAGCACAGACAGGAAACAACCCAACTGTCATCAAGAATCCAAAGATTACTGCAAAAGGAGCTAAGATAAAGAAGCACATATACATATCCACCATTAGTAATCATTATTTTTATTTTTAAGTTTTAAAGTTGCAGTTACAGTAGGCCTCCTCTCACCTTCTGAAGCACCACCAAAAATCATCAAAATTAAACAAGTAGTAACGAACTATCCTTCTTCAGGTTGTCTACAGACTTAAAGAAGTAAAATGTAAGACTTTTTTAAGACCTTTTAAAATCGAATTTACGACTGTTTATACAAAAGTAAATAGATAAACGTCTAGTTTAGCAAAGACACATGCAAACACAAAAAAATGTAAGAACTCTGCAAAACAATGAAACCGAGTGTAGCCCTTCTCAAATATTACAAAAAAAAAAAAAAAAATGAGATGCTGTCATTATTGTTTTGAAGAGTTGTTATTAAATGCATAATCAGAAAATTTGGTGTCAACAAACTACTCCAGAAATAGTTATTTTAAACCACTAGAAACACAAATCAAATTGCCTTTACCAAACTGCCAACAATCTCCTGTCTGCAGATTATGATTGGGTTATTCCGGAAGGTGATATCTGGAGCATTCAGGGGTGACCTTGTCTGCTCACTAGGTTCTAAAGATAATTTACTAGAAATACTACAAATTTGAGGTTGCAAAGAACACAAACAAATAATTATCACAACCACAACACTATAACAAAGCTATAACAGCAAAAAAAAAGGAAACTCCTACTACCAAAACACATAAAACACCTTAAACACTACAAATTGACAAAATATTACTACTCGTAATGCATGATGCCCACTTCAGGTCCTGCAATGGGCAGGGCCATTACAATTCAATAAGTCAGTTGTTCCTTATTTCTTTCTCAGCACAGAGTTCAAATTAAGATGAGTATGCAAACATAAAGAAAAACATGTATTAAATGCAGGAAACATGCCTCTGCAAGCACAATAGTGAAGAAACAATAGAGTTTGTACATTTTTAATATGTCAAAAACTGTCAGATTCAGACTAGATATATATGAATGCTCAGGTTTGTAAGAACAATAAACAAATGAACCTTTTTTCTCACCAGCAGTCCTGATACTTTTCTGAGTTGACCTCCTGCTAACGTGCTTTTTTCTCCATCCTGGTATAGGTCTTGGCGGGTTCATTCTGAACTTCTTCGTGGAGGGAGTGAAAGAAATCTTACTTTCTGCCTTTGTGAGAGCTGCTCTTCCGAGTGAAGTTGTGTCAACTCCTTGTTCCTCTTTATTGCAGACCACAGTGAATGTGTTTTCCTTGTGTGAATCAGCCCCTCTAAAAGCCATCTCAGAGAGGGTTTGCTCCTCCCGTGGTTGAATTGGCCTCACAGAACTCTCTTTAATGGGGATGGTCTCTGTGCTATCAGAGCTATCAGTAAATATGTGGGTTAAGTCTGCAGAAAGGCCAGCCTGCCTGTGAAAGAATAAGAAAATTCAACAATTCCCTTTATCATTAAACTATTCATCTATCTAAATGATTTTAAAGAGTTAACAGGAAACACATGATTTTTTTCAGAGTAAAATAATCTATCAACAGAATTATAAATGTGTTCTTAAACATTTTTGAAAATGACTTATGAAAGAACATACCCGCTCTCCTGAGTGTGAAGGGTTCCTTCAAGATAAAAAATGAGGGTAAATTTCCACTACAAATTTCACGCACAAGAAAATTATTTTGATCAAGTTTTAGAAAGAAAATCCTTTTAAAATAAAAACTCTTGATTTTGAATATTAGCTTCTTACAATGAAAAAGTTACTTGTGTGCTAATAATCAATGCTAGAGATTGCACTGTGAGTGACATGTGCTCTGCAATGAATCACTCCTTAACTTGTTTTACCCACATTCAACTTAGCATTTAGTCTCTTCTCGGAACAATGTTAAAAAAACAGAGCAAAACTGAACGTGTTCTAAATGTTCTAATTCAAATGGATCAGACGGAGGGAGTTCTATATTTAGTGGGTAATAACCACCTCCCTTAAAGTGGAAAAAACGGTCTTATTGTTCACTTGACGCTTAAACCACAGAATTTAAATTCACGAACTTACCTTGTGGTGGAGAATTACAAAATTCTTCTGCTGTGAGAGCCATTGTTGTTTCAGGAGGGCACAAGCAAAGGCTAGAGCGATCAATGCTGTGTTGCCGGGTTACTGAACTACAGGAAATGATTTTTTTTTTATTACCCTTTCCTTTTTATTTCTTGCCTAAATAACTTTCAACAACACACTTCCATCTAGTGGTCAAACATTATTTTTTTTTAATTATGATTGTGATGTGATGTTCTTAAATAAAGACACTGAACACCTTTTTTTCTTTCTCATTGACATTTTGATGAGAATCAACCAGGCTACGTGAACCATAAGTAGATCTAAGTACCTTGTGTTACATGCAATAACTTTTTTTTCCCTATTTCACTGCATTTGTTTTAAGCGAAGACATCTGGTTGTAACCTGACAAGCCGTCCAATAGCTCTAACCAGGCTCCAGAGCCTGACATCTGGATTGCATGAAAGCTTCCGCAGATCTCTGAGGAGGACTGAGGGGACTCGCTCTTGCTTCCCACCTCTACTTGTAAATGCATATATGCAGTACAGGCCTCTGTGTGTTGGAGTGTATGGGAAGATTGTGGACAGGTAAGACGGGGTACCCTGTACACCTCACACAGTTTAACTTATGCTAGAAGTTGGTTTGTCCCACCTATTTTATGCTTGGGTCCCTTTTCCGTCTCCTTTTGTCAAAGAAAAACCATGGAAAATCCTCCGCTGTGTGTCTTGTGTTATGGTTCCATCCATAATGTGTGTGATTTTACTTTGTTCTTAATAATCTTAGTGATTTTAAAGAAAAATGCAAACTATTATAATGGGGCTACTGTATTACAACAATAACATGTTTTAGCATTTTTTTAGCAATGTTTAACAAACTATAACTCCCGTTTTTGCTTTATTCGCAGTAGTAAAACTATCTGGGTGAGAGTAAAAGGTTTCCCTTTATTGCACAGGCTTTCCTTGTTTACAGTGTACTCATCATCCCATGGCCTGGTCACATAGACGGAACTGCTCTGCTCCAGGCCATGAGTCAGAAATGAAGTAGGAGTGGATATGGAAAAAGAGAGGAAGCTTTGCCACCTCATGTTCAGACCTGACAAGAGTTTCTTTCTCGCAGCTGCAGAGGTAAGAAAACATTTTTTGTACCATTAAGCAAGACATTTTGAAAAATGTAAGAACTTTTTACCTACCTGTACAATATTTCTGCTTACAGTGTGTTTTGTTACAGAAAGGTCAACAGTTTTCCAGGTTTTCTGAGAGTTTAAAGATTTTTTTCCTTTCTCTCATTTTCTGTTTTACCTTGTCCATCGTCTAAATGAAACTTTACTTCATTGTTTGTGGTCAGGAGTATGAAAACTTAGCTTGAAACGTAAAATATCTTGAACTATGTCAATAAAAAATGTAAAACTTTGAAATAGCCATTTTAAAATAAACACTTGTAAGAGCCTTGATGAAAACCAGTGAAAAAACAGCGATTATCTTAAAAAAAACTTTCAAAGTTCTTCAAAAGGTAGGAGAACAAACTTTCAAAATCAACTTAAATGAATTTAATAATCATAAAAAGGTAACCTATAATCATTTTACCGTGTTTAAAGCTGTTCTAACCGAAGAAAATATTACTCTTTGTTAATATCCGGTATTACATTATTGAAAAGTTTTAAAACATCTTTACAAAGACATTACAGGTCAAATACTGACTTTTATGCTAAAGTTTTCCTCAAATGACTGTTGCCTTTTGTACACAGTCGTCTTACACGTCATGTAACAGCTTGTAGAAACCCAAACAATTCTCGTCTGGTTTTACCTGTTTGTCAGCCTTTACACATATTTAACAAGCAAACAACAGTTACCAGAAACAGCAAAGAGCTGAGTTGAATTTACTATAATGTGGAATGTTATTTTACCTCTGGGGTTTTCTTGTTTTCACAACGTTTTCAGTGCAACCTGACATGTTAGTGCTTGTTTTTTTGTCCAAGTCTGTTTTTTTTTTTGTTTTTTTCCCCAGAATTCCTCTCAGGCCCAGAATTCCTCTCAGGGATTTTGAATCTGTTATAGGCATAGAAACTGAAAACTGAAATAAAATAAAAAAAAACATGGGTAAATAATGTGAATGATCAAGTGGTTCAACAGGTTTTTACTGTACACTGCTTGACAGAAACTTAATGCATTACTCATCACATCACATGTGACACCCTTCTTTGGAATAGAAACCCTCACATTAACCAAAACATCAGTGGTTACAACAGCAAAACTGTAATCTCTACTAATGTGATATTTCCAGTTGTGGTATAGAAGCCTTGTAAAGTTTCAGTTGTGACCTGTTTTTTTTAAATATAACTGACCTCCTCTCATTTGGCGTTCTTTGACGTTTCCAGCTTTACCTTTAAATGGCGTATCCAACTGGTACCATCGCAAAGGGTGGCTTTGGGAAGGTGTACCGAGAAAGGTACAAAGACACTTGGGCTGCTGTAAAGAAAGTCCCACATTACCTCATCACCAAGAAGGATTTGGAAAGAGAATGTGAAGTGTACAAGTAAGTACAACCTGCTTATGTAGTGAAATAAAATAAGCTGTTTGCTTGTTTAGAGATTTTAAAAAGGAAGCATAGTTGATTTATACTTTGTCTTTTCATTTTTTGTGAAACAGGTAAAACTTTATTTAAAATTATTTTTTTTCATTCAAAACTCTATCCAATGTGAACATGCATGCAGTTTTTTTTAACTGAGTTCTGTTGAAATCAGCACTTGTTCTTTGCATTAGATAAAAAAGAAACTTTCTTCTGGTAGTTCATGACTTGTTTCATCAATATCCACAGCCAGGCAAATGTCAGAGAAGGCACAAAAGATTGAAATAAAGTGTCAGACAAATCCACAAGTTGGGTTTGTACAGTTATTTTCAGAAACTGAAACATGAAGGAATTCTAGTAAATAAACTTACCTTAAGGCCAAAGATCTGGTAAATCATGCCGTTTTCTCACACACCTTTAACAAATTAGCTGCGTTTTTATTGCATTCACGGCAAGTTACAGGTTGAAATGATGACAGCTAAGTAAGCTGCTGTTACATAACCGACCTCCTAAAGACCAAATCAAAGAAAATTATGTTATGGGTGTTTTTAACATGTTCTTGTGAGATTTTTATGATGATGAATGGCATATAGAAAATTAAGCCTAAAAATGCAATTCTGAGTTTTTAAACGATTGTGAATCAATTCAATTCAATTCAATTTTATTTATATAGCCCAATATTACAGCCATAGCCGTCTCATTGGACTGAATCAGTAATCCTGCCAACAACGCAGAGTTGAGTTTCTCATGAACTACTGCTGCTCTGCAGAAACTATGTCCTAGAAAACAACACGCTTTGTTAAATTTTGGCTAAGAATGGTATAACCATAATTAAAAGACCACGGGGACTGCTTTTAAAATAGATCAATAGATGATTGGAGTGGGTCTTTAAAAACATCAATGTGAAGTGAACTAATTTAACACCATAAAATTGTGTATATTTGAAGGCTCTGATAAAATAACTCATGTTGAAATGGTAAGACAAGTTATGTCTAACTATAACTAACCCCATTCCAGTGACGTGTACCATACTTTAAAGGATTTAGGCAGTCTAGTGTCCTCAGCCGCACCTTCGCCTTTTGGCTTCAACTCGGGTACATTCTGTTCTGACAGTATGAAACACATCTACACACGCCAGTGTGCAAATGGTTTCACATTTTAGAGGAAATATTTGTTTCTGCGATAGACCTCAGTATTATGTTTTAATGCACTTTGTTTATTCATTTTTATTTCTTTTATGTGTCTTCATACATTTTGTTCAACAGACTCAACTTTGACTAGGCTCTATAACAGTTTTTCTTTTTCTCACTGATGTGCAGTAAATCAAACCATCCCAACATAGTGAAGCTTCTCGGGGACATAACCCTCACAGATGGGAAATGGATCATTCCACTAGAGTTTATCCATGGAGAAGACTTGGAGACAACTATATTCAAATCAGCAAAGTCTAAGCTAATGGTAAGTTACTAAATAAAGAAAACTAAGCTAAAATTAGTTTCCACATTTGATTTCTGCACACTAAAAAAAAAACATATACGGATACATTTTGTCAAAAGCAATCTATACCATAAAGCTGATATTACCACAGGTCGACTAAAGCCAATCACATTTTCTTTTGATGCAGCTGACTTCTGTCACTAAAGCCATTATTATTGTTGGGATGTGTGAAGGCCTGCTTCATCTCCACTCCAAAGACATTGTGCATCAAGACCTCAAGCCAGAAAACATCATGGTATGTGAAGCCCTGGCGTGCATTTGCCCAAATTTTGCAAGAGTGAGAACAAATGTTCATCCTTAGTTCTGAAAAAATGCCTTCTAAGCAGTTAAAAATTACTCAACAGAATTCAAGCATGTTTTTGTGGAGCAGATAGTGGCTGCAGGCTAAAATACTGCCTCAGTGTACTGAGAGAAAAACTTAAAGGATGTTAAAACAAGCAAGTTACCCCAAGTTTAGATGTATACAAGGCTTTTTTTTTTTTGATGAAATAAGTCTTTAGTTTCTTAGTTTTTTAAAAATTTGTTTTTCAGGTTGAACATGGCACAAATCGAGCTGTAATCATTGATCTGGGACTGGCTAAGTTCTTCAGGTATGGACTGAGCTCTGCAGTGGACATGGGAAACGAGGCTTACTCCCCTCCAGAGGTGTTACACAGAAAGTCACAGCGAAACCAGCTATCAGACGTTTGGGCAATGGGGAAGATCATTGCTGAATTTCTGGCCCGAATCCGGCTGCACACACCTGCTGTCTGTCCAGCGAAGATCATCGAGGTCCTAGGGGAGCAGGCTTACTGCAGTCCAGTTTGTCGAATGGTGGAGCAAAACCCAGCTCGAAGAACAACAATGGCTGGAGTCATTGATGAATTACGAAAGGCAGGGGGCGTAGGTCACATCACCTATCAAAATATTCCAAGAGATAACCTTAATGTACCAGGAAACAATGCTGCAGACAGAAGACAACCTCCAGGGCGAATGGGCAGAAGCTTGTCTCCACAACCCCGAAATCTCGAACCTATGAATAGAGGCATTCCACCATTTGGAAGAGATCCATCTCCTTTTCGTCGAGCGATATCTCCATCCCCATTTCACAGACACAGATCTCCATTACCGTGTTACCAAAACAGGTTCCATCGCTAATAAGAAAGAACCAACAACCTTCAGCTTTTCTCACCTGGATCCAGTTACAAAAGGACTGAACAGATCTCAGCCATTCTAATAATAAAATAATGTTGCTTTTGAATCCATTGGTGTTATTTTGTAATCAAGTGAATGCCATCATGAGCAGTTGTAACATTTTCTCTAACAGTTAGTCAGTGAATTAGCATCCACTGCGCATGCTGAGAAGAAAAAGGTTCAGGAAACATTAGGAAGACGTGTCTTTTTCTAGCTGAAAAACTAAATGATCCAGATAATGTCTGCCAGCATGTCTGCATACTTCCCTAATAAACAACAAACATGGCTTCATAAGGTAAACATTTTAAATATCATGCAGTAGTGGACACAAGTCATGCATTCATGAAGTGTGACGACTATACTAAGAGTGGGGCAAGGAAGGAAGCTGTGTGAATCAAAGCATCAAGCTGTTATCTCAAACACTTTCAAAAACATACAGATGAAGATTCATCATATTCTAAACCTACTTTGTCCCTTTTGGGGTCACTGGGGTACCAGGGCCCAAACCAGCCACTCCTGTGAATGAGGCAGGGGACACCCCTGAACAGGTCGCCAGTCTGTCGCAGGGCCACAATCACACACCCATACACTCACATTCACACCTAGGGACAGTTTAAAGTAACTAATTAACATATCAAGCATGCTTTTGGACGGTGGGAGGAAGCAGCAGAGGAAAACCACGCATGCGCGAGGAGAGAAGGCAAACTCCACACAGAAAGGTCACCCACTGGTGATGGTGTGTCAGGTCCATGACTAGGATTAAATATAGACATCAGGACCTGTGGTTTAGAGCTTCTCTTTTTGGTAGCTTTTTTCTAAGATTCACAGCCTAAAAATCTACTTTTAAGAAAGGGCAACGTTTGTACATTTGTACTTTAGTTGTTCATCATTCAAACTACTTTTTGTTAGATACAACAAAATAATTAGCGACCTTAACAATTTAGTTAATTCCAAACAAAAGTGCAAGACATTTTCAAGAGACATCCACATTTAAACTAACAGTTTACCTGAGTCATATCTGAGACTTGCCACAACATGCCCTCTGCCTTGAGCAAATCTAAATAACTGCCCAGCCAACAGAAGAAATGGTTTACATCTTCTAAATTATATCTTAAGGCAGCTGCAGATTTTTCAGATGACTGCTTTTCAAGGTTTTCACAAAAACCTGCAGAACTGACCACAACAGAAAAAAGTTTGAGTTTTTTGGCCTTTGTTTGATGAGCTCCACAAGTTCTGATACAATTGTGTTTTCAAGCCTTTCACACTTCATGTTGTTTGAACGGACCTATTGTTTTAAATGAGGTTTTTTTTAATTTTTAAGTTGTTTTCCAAATGAAGTGATACTAATTAAGTAGTATTGACAATATTAACACACAATAACATTACTATCAGATCATATAAAAACAAAATGTAACAAAAGAGAATATGTCAGAGAACTTCTGTTTGTTTTTGAAGAACCCTAAATTAAATGTTGATAAAATACTCAAGATCTGTAAACAACTCATAAAACAAAAAAAATGAATGAGTTCTAATTTAATATTGAAATGTTAAATGGATTAGAAAAAGTCAAACAAGAAATGTTTAACTAGCAAATCAAATCTGAATGCAGAGTATAAAAAAGTAAGGTATCTTTATAAAAAAAATACGCAAGTATCCTACTTTTATAGTTTAAGCACTCCTGTTTGATCAATCTGTCATTAAAGTTAAACAACATTTAACAGTAACATTTAACGTGACCGTTTTCTATTCTGAATACTGGAATAGGAATTTAGTCTTTTCAAGTTAGGTGATGCCCTCTGCTGGACACTTTTATATTACAGAACTACATTCCTCATAAACTTTTTTGTAAATACTTTTTCATATTTTCTCTGGAAAAATTAAAAACACGAAGCAATCAAAAAAGGACACATATTAAATTTAGATCCACCCAAAAGAACCAAGAATGCAACTGGAAAAGTTTTAAAAGAAAAAAACTGCCAAGTAAAAAGAATGCAGAATTTTTGATCAAGATTGCTTCTGACGCAGAAACAAATGCAAAAAAGTACATTAATAAATATGAAAGAACCTTAATAAATTAAATTTTTAAAAGCATAGTCATGATTGAAACATTGAAACTCAAGTATTAAATAAGGTGGAGATTGCATATATATTTTTGAAAAAAATAGTTAAAAAATAAATGTTATTTAAAAACACTTGTTACTGTGCTGTATTTCCATAGTTGGGTTTGGATTATTATTTATGGTTGTTTGAATGTATTAAAACAGTTTTTTTTTCTTATCATTCTTTTCTAAAATAAAAAATAAATCTTTTTTTCAGATTGAAAGAAAAGACATTCTTCGTTAGAATTTTTATTATAAAGATCACAGATCTGAAAAAAGCAGTTATGTTAAATATAGTAAATAGTATAGTAAAGTTCATCATAATTCACATTTATCTGCACTTTTTTATACTATCAAATCTACTTGCAGGTTTAAGAACAGACCTTTAATTTGTAGTCTTTGTCACTAAAAAGCAATTTGATGAAAATGTTTGTGCATTAATACATACTGTGACATTGTAAAACTGCATGGTGAAATGAGTCAAATAAAACTATTTCTTGCTCTCTCAAGTATTTTATAAAAAATGTAAGACATATATTAAATTATTTTTTTTGGAAGCACAGACTTTTTTTAGAGTTTTGCTTTAAAAAAAAACAAAACAAATTTTTTAGGGGCTTTTAGAACAGAACTCCGCAGCATCTGTGTCCTGATTTCTTTCACTTTTTAGTGCTCTTCTCATCATCAAAGCTGATGAAAAAGGCAACTGTGACTGGTGCTTAGTCCTGACACGGTGTGATATTCTGCAATCTTCTTCAAATTCCTCTGAGCTCATCTGATGTCAAGAACTTTGATCCTTTGAGCTAAAGATATGGAGATTGAGATATGTCATCCAGACAGTTTGTCTTCATGAAGATTAGACTTTACACAAACATCAAGAAAAAGGAAGTGAGAAGATTAAGTGACAAAGATTCAAAGAAAATCAGCTTTGACAAAAACTCTAAAGAGATTTGAAAGTGCTGAACAAATACAAGACATAAATAGATAGGAAATTGTATTATTTGTTGAAGAATTCAAAGGTTTTCTTTATTTCTTGGCGCTTTTGATAACTTGCTATAGCAATTGACACTCAAACTTCCTTTCCACATTTGGGCTAACTATTGTTGAGGCTACACAGTACAATCCACAAATAATCAATCATCAGTCAATTGACTCACATCACATAAGGCATGCAGGGCAAATCACTATTCAGTCTATATATTTTTAAACTAAAACTTAAACATAACAGCTTCAAAGTCTACACTCATTTCTACTATTTTTGTAATTAAGTCAATTACACAACATTAGCATGTACATCCCTTAGCAAAAAGTACTTGATTTAAGTGTACTACAAGTATACCTAGTCTATACTAAAAGTGAGGCAGTTGAAGTTTACTTTTTCTACACTAGCTATAAAAAAATAAACTTCAAATTTCAGATTTAGTCTGAAGAGCTATTCAGTTAGTTATAATATTATTATATTACTCGTACATGGCCTATATAGTATACTTGCTATTCTTATAGTTATACTATAATTATATTATCCCTTACTTTTTGCTCAGGGATTTTTGTAAAGACAGCAAAGCTTTAGTGCATTAGCATAAAGCTGACAATAAGCTTAATGCTATCTCAATAAGTGCTTTTTGGCAAACCTTTGAAATTCATTAAATTCACCAACATTTCTATCTATGTCACTTTAAACTCCTCTGTCATAACTTTTACCGTGATGCTTTTCAACGCAACCACAACTCACATCCAGCATTCAGGAAGTCCATCATGGCGCCTAACTAGATTAGGCCCCCTTCAACTTGTAAATGAAAAAAACTTTTTTATTATCAGACCTCTTCATAGAGGGTCTCTCCAGCTTCAACTGTGACACACAAAACATGCTAAAAAAGTAAAAATAAATCAGATAATACCTCTACTTCCAGCACCTCCATCATGGCTTTTAAAATGGTTTTTATAGGTTTTAAAAAACTTTAATGAACATGAACAAAATACAAAACACAATGGGAAAAACATGGAAACTATAAATTAACTGTGTACATGGATAACTATATCAGAGGATACATTTTAATAAATCAAAATGAAGTAAAAGCCAAGATAAGAAAAAACAGAATGCATACAACAAAGTAAATGTGCAAATGTGCATAGCTCACACTTGAATTTATTGTATTCATACTTGAAAGCTATTTAGCAAGTATATGCCTACCGAACCATCCACCTGGAGAGTAACAAATAAAATAAAATAAAATAACACAAATGCTTGAACTCTTTGCAGTCATAAAAACATATTTATATGAACTTAATTATTCTTTTGATTCTTGACCTTATTTTTCCTTTAAATATTCTGCACCGATAGTTAGCAATGAGATAAAAATAAATGTGTTTGATACAAACAACATTGCTCAAAAGGAGCTTTTATTACCAGTTTATTGTCCCTATCATCTATATAAAATTAGCATTTGTTCCTCTAAAAAATCTTAAGAAATTTTGTAACGTTAAACATCCAAAAGATTTCTAGTTTTTGTTTCCAGAGCAGTTGTCCGTTGTTCAAACAACTTTTTGAAAGCACTTAACAACATGCATTCAAATGATCGGCTGCATCGTTTTTCTGCAGACCTTGGCTTCATGCAGAGAGCTGCAACTTCTTCTAACTGCAGCTTCTGCTTCCAAAGTGCACCATAAAAGTGCACCACAGCTTTCCACAAGTTTTTAAACCTTCTGTGATACAACAGACCAGGCTGAATTTTGTCTTGTTCCACATTATGCATTGCTTATGTTATAATGTCTATTGTACATTTTTAAAGCAGTAGAAGCTTCACTACTTTGAGGTTTGCTGCCATTTTTTCTTCCTCTGGAGAATTATTCTTCTTTTATTTCCTTGTTTTTAATTATAAGTGTGAAACTGTTTCTTTAAAGTGTTACCAATGTGTTGCAACAGGAGTAATTTCAGAGTTTCAGTTAAAAGTTTTTGTCTCGTTGGATCCTTTGTCCATCACAAACCATCATTCAGGAAGCATGTGAACAAACTACCTGGATAAACAGCAGCACTGCCTCTGCTTCAAGCTATCCTGGTCACAGATCTCCTGTCTTTCATCATATCCTTCTTCTGTTGTGTCTGTCTCAACTTGAATGTCTTCATGCTGTCCAGTGAGCTTTGAGGTTTTTTGTGTTTTACTCTCCAAACGTTCGATTCACTTCTTTTAAAGCAAAAGCTTGCTCGTCCTTCTCTTTGCATCATCTTCAAAAGCAGCACTGAACAAGGTCACGCTAGAAGCTCATTCAAGTGTGTAACCATCGCCGGGTCGGCTGCGTGATAGGGCTGATGGGTAACGCGAGGGTGATTCACAGGGCTTAGTGTGACAGAAGGGGTGCACACTGACATGCACCTTTCTGTTCCAATTCATGTGTTTTCCCATTTTTCTCTGAGGCGAACACAAACTTTCCACACATACTCCTACAGCCAAGGTCTACTTTAAGTGTTTACTCAAAAGTGTGCATTTTGATATGATTGACTGTACTCTTATGAAATTTTGCTCTCTTTGGATGTTGTGTGAATTATCTAGAGAGCAGCACTTGTTCCACTTTCCTACTAGTGAGTGTTAGAAAAAAAAAAAGACTTAATCATACATTGGAATGACTATTGACCGGTCTGATTAAGCTTCAAGGAATACTTGAACCACAGATAATAACAAAATAAAAACATCATAAGCAAAGGATAGAATAAATGGGTTCAAATGGGCTCAAATAAAAATCAATGAACTGAAAAGAAATGCCATTAAAAGGATGCTTTCATTTGTGTGTCGGCAGGATAGGAAAAAAACACACAAGGGTTTGGATTCACAGCTGATTAAACACATTTCTGTCCGGTTTGACTGTATCTCCGTCGAAGTGTCAAATCAGAGTCCATCCACCGCACATTCACATCAACCCAAGGTTAAACCATCAAGCGTGCAGTTCTGTGGTTAATGTGACAAATGTGTATGTGTGATGCCTGCACGCTTTGTCACATTAATGTGTTTGTGCAAGTGGAACTCCAGCCGTCTGTCTCCTTTCACTGCGAAGATGTGACGGTTTTAGCTTGCAGATTTGTTCTCTGTCCAAAAGACTCTAGGACTGGGTGAACTTTTTACACATCTGTTTTTTTTGGAGTGTAGATTCTAATCTTTGTCTAGTGCAGTTAAACTTATCTTATAAGAAAAATGCAAAAACCTAGTGTGACCAAATGCTGTGCAAACTTTCCCTACAGTTCAGGTTTTGCAGATATTTAGCAGTATTTTTTCATGGTGTTTCATGGCTCATTTATTATTATCAATTAAGCTATCCATGTATTTTATTACTTTACTCTGAATCCTATCAAAGTGCTGCATTTTCCTTGCTACTATTTATTTTCTTTAATTAGTTTGTATAAATTTGTGAAGCTTTGGCTTTGGAGAAACTAAATAATATGTTAGGGATGATTAGAATTCTGATTTAAACAAAGGTGATGTATATTTTCATCTTTATCTGGAGCAGGACCTTTTTTCAGCCTTTTTTCATTGAGTTTGTTCTCTATTTTAAGAAGAACAGTCTCTAGTTTTCTATATAGTGATTTTTTTTGTCTTAGTCATTTCAGCAGTCAATGAAAAAAAATGAAAACCACAAAGAAAAAGTTGGTTAAAAATTGGTTTAGTGAAAACTCTTGTGGTTCTGAGTTGCTGTGATGGGTTCTCATAGCTACAACTCTTACTGGAAACTTTACAAATGTAAAAATTCAGGAAAGAAAATACTAAAAAAACATTCATTTCCCTGAGTGTGTCTTTAGGGGGCGCTCTCCACTCTCCTTTGAATGACAGAAAGTCAGACTAAGCTTAAACACTGTTGTCATGATTTCTGTTTTAGTTTGTTTTGTTGCACCAATTAGTTTATGGTGAATTGTGGGTGTAAATCGTTTTATTTCTTTTTTTTATTTGTATTTGACACTGTCAAATAATGTCTGATAAAATGTTCCAAAACTTTCCATGTAAAAAACATTGCTGTGAGCTCTCTTTGGCATGTGAAAAATGTACGAAATCTAATCCTTACAACTGAGCTCCAATTGTGTAATAAAAATGATACCACTAGCACATTTAGTAAAGAAAAACACAGATCAAGAGTACAATTTATAAATGTACAGAAATACATGCAGTTTTCAAATAATTGTGGCTATTTAGTACATCTAATTGGTCAGATAATTAATTATACATATATTACTGTAACTTTGGTCAATTAATTAAGTTTAAAAATTGTTGTTGAGAGCAGTTTTTATTGATGGTACACTTCTTGAAATGTTTCTCTTTAGGCAAATTGACAGAATAAGGATATTTAACTATCAAATATATTTCTAAAATATTTCAAAAGGCCGCAGATGTAAATATAGTTGAGTGTGATTGGAAGAAGAATTTGAATATTAATGGTACAAACATTGCTGTGTTTTCTAATAAGATTAACACGGTTTAATTAATGAACTCACCAACTTCAAGTATGCACACATATGATTTATAATACTAAAAGAAAGCGCTCAAAAAGTTTGATTGAATTTAATAATTTCCCAACTTTCACAGCCTTTCTAATATGTATTTATTTTTATGCAAATAAACTTTTTTTATGATTTGACAAGTACTGACCAAAAACAGACAAAAATGAAAAATCTCAGACCATATTATCAGCATGGAGACTTTTTTTTCTGACAAAGAACTGATGTTGATGACTGGAAGGGGACTTCTCAACTGTGCTCTGAGGACCTTAGAAGCAAGTATCAAATGCAAACAAATCAGCTTTTTTCTCTGTTTACATATTTTTTAACACTCCATAAAGCTTGCACAGGAAAAACACTTTTAAAACACAATATTCTGTATATATATATATATATATATATATATATATATATATATATATATATATATATATATATATGAACCCTTCTAAGATTGAATATATTTGGCTGCTGAAAAAACATAACACATTTTCAATAGAATATTAAGTTAAGTTATCAGAACTTCATTTATTATAGCAAATACTGTATAGGTATATACTGCATTGGCCTGTTGTCATTTTTTTTCTTGACTTCATATTATATAACTTTAAAAAATAGATACAGGGACCCAGTTTCCTCTGAGGGATCATTAATTTTTTATCTAGTCTTGACTCATCCTGCAAACAGAAAAAGATGGATAGGGATAAAAATACAATAAAAGCAACTTTTCGGACAGGTTTTTACCAGAGCGATGCTTAAAAGTTGTAAAGGAAGTTGGAAAAACAGTTTTAAGGTACCTCCTGTTCCAGATATCAAATATTGTTGGACTAGTTAACAAGTACAAGGCCACACAGATGGGTGGACATCTAGTTTGATCACAAAAAGAAAAATTTTGAAGGTCAGTAAAACACCTCTGCACTCTACTCAGTATTTCTGAAAACTAAAATGATGTAACTATTATCTAATATGTTGAATCGTCAATAAAACGCAGATTTAAATTGTTAATATTTGCACATTAATCCTGTCTTCCTCACCTGTTTCAGTTTTGGAAAAATAAACAGTTGAACATGACAATGCTGACCCTTTTGTTTGATTTGCTTGCAGCCATCGTGGAGCCTTTGGTAAGTGTAAGATGACTGGAAGGCAGCCTATTTGATCCTTGTCTGACAAAGATAAGTCTCACACGCTTCATGAAATAATCTGCACTGGTGTTCAAGCATTGTGCTGACATGGATGTTGTCTGAAGAAGAAGAAGAGGAGGAGGAAGATGTTTTAGGCTGTAGTTTGCTGCTGCTTCAGACTACTCCTTTCCAACATTAAGGAACACGAGGTGTGCTTGTGTGTGATTTATAAGCCCTTTCTAAGTGGATGTTTATGTGTGCTGTGATATGTCTGTCCAACTGTGTGGTTTGAAAAACAATTTTAAGCTTTCTGCATGTGTGTTGGGTGATAATAGTAATCCCCTTTTGTGTGCATTGGATATCTCCGTGTGGTTATTTACACTATCAGTGTGTTGAGAAAGTATGCATTTGAGTATTTGCTCGGCAGCAGCAGCCGTCTTACATGCAAATTTTTCTCCGCGAAATCCCTGCTCTCATATTTAGCCCGTCTGTGCACGGACATGTAGAGTTTTCGCACGTGGCGTTTCTGTGTGTGTGTGTGCAGTTGATAACCATATTCCTCGTCTTCCTCTGTGTGTGTCTGAAGTTAAACAGTTCAGACGTGACACTAAAATTCTGGTTTAGCATGCTGAGAGAGCAACAAACACACATTCAGTTGGAGTAATCAGATCATCAGGGTGAAGGAATGGGATCAGAGTGAAACAAGCAACACTTAAAGGTGTGATTGTAATCCTGCAAGAGCTCCTTGCCAGTCAGAATTTCAGGAACAGCAGATCAAAAGGATTTCCTAAAGAGCTTCCTGTTTTTCTGCAAGCAGGTAGTTATTTTTGATTGTCTGTCCACCTTTACAGATAGGCCTGAGGATCATGCTGTGCAGGAAGAACAATCTGCCAAATGCTGCACTTTTGATATGAGTCTGTGAAGCACAAAGCCATTGTTGTTGGGCGTTTGGGTTGGGGTCAAATGGATCAATTGCAGGGAAGTTCTGCAACTCTGATGAATGAAAGCAAGGAGAGCTGAAAAAGTCCCACAGCAAAGCTATGGGCGTCACTTTGAACTGAAGTGTGCGCTACATTCCAACCACAAATAAAAGTCAAAGTGTCTGGTGTTATTTTGGTTGTAATATTTGTTATATTGATTTCTAAATATTGGTGCTCGACATGTTTTGTCCCTGACAAGGGAGGGCTTTGAGGGCAATAAGGTGAGCTGATGCTCTGGACTTTTATTTGTACAAGTACAGCATTCACCCCATTAAAATTAACATAATAAATAATTGTATTATTCCTATAAAATATCTGATACATAATAACATTTAAAGAGTAGGTGTAACAGAGTGACATAGTGATTTTACAAGGCAATATGTATAGACAGTCATTTTTAAGGTGCAAAAGTTATGAGCAGCAATACATTAAATAGAGTACAGTATTTATACAGTGCATCGGCTAACAGTGTAGGTCAGAAACATAAGCTTGATTGATGGAATAATTTTCTTTCCTAAACAGAAAGGCACAGAATGATCCAAATGATGCCAGTTTAGACTCTTTTAGTTGAGTTTGGATAGACTTCCAGGCAGAAGCAGCAGAAAAACTTGTTTCCCAAATTCGGTTCAAACACGGGGAGCATGATGGAGAACATCACAAGAGCATAATGCATATTGATTGGTGGTTCTTTGAAGAAGAGAACTGAGATATGAAGGGACCAAACCAAGCAGCGCCTTATAGACAAGAGTCATCCAGTGTATTTAGCTTCATGCGTTCAAAGAGGGCCATTCTGCTCTGGGAGATTGTTCACAGTGAGACGACTAGACAACTACTTGTTGGGGCATTTGAAGCTGTAGTGGTGACCAAAATGTTTTATTTTGTTTGTTTTTTAAGGAGGAGTGTGTAAAAAAATGAAAAACGTGTACAACATGCCTGTGTCTCACCCACTTCACCCTTATTTACCCTTACGTGTTGTATCAGTGTTTGTTGTCTAGCTAGCTGTCACTCGCAGTGCGCACAAAAAAAAAAAAATGTGCATGAACATTTTTGCTCTACCGCCTCATCAAACGGTCTACGATCATGACGCCATTTTATTGCGTGATTTTAATAAGTAACTGTTATAATCATGTAAAAAAAAAATTTAAAATGCTGTCAAAATAAAATTTAAAAAACAATTTTTTTATCCTCTCCTTATTAGGATCCTTTGCCGTTGGAACCTTGGGGTAACTTTTTCTTTGCCAAAGCATTGTCTACCTCAGACTGAAAGTGAAAACATTTCAAAAATTCACTTTAACGTGACAAAACCCTCTACAAAGGGAGAACCACAAAGCAGATGAGCTGACAAGGATGAACTGACAACCAGACACTGAGTATAATTAACTGAAATGAATACAACTGTGGAGAATAATCAAATGAAACCAAGTGAAACTATGACAGGGGGAAAAACAAGCCTGAAAACACAAAATTACAAGAACCTAGTAAACACAACCGAAAACAGACCAAAGACGCAATCCTCACAATAGTTGATTAACAACTTAACTGGAAAATTAATGTAAAAACATATTCCAGATGTTGGAAACTTTTCCTTCACTTCATCTGTCTAAAGAGGCGCAGCAGCGGCACAGATACTTGGTGTGCTTCTGTGGCCCACATTAAAGATGAGCTTGAGGTTTGACAAACTCCTGTGGGGAGAGGCAGCATGGAGGGTGGATGTGGGAAGAGGCAGAGCTTGTAGAATAAAGAGTGCGGTGACGGTTTCTGACAGAGATCTGACAGCTGCTGCAAGTTCTCATCAACCATCTGCAGAACTGCAGTTCTGCCGAGTCGGCACACTTCCCATCACATCAAGTCAGCTTTTTACCCGCAGATCCCAAAAGTTCAGGATAGGTGTGTGCTGAGGTATGTGCGTCCTCTGTGTCTATTTGTGCTTGGCTCTAGAGCGCTTGTGTATGCACATTTGCAGTGGTTGTACAAGTATAGCTCTTTGTGTGTGTGTGTTTGTGCGGTTTTGTGTACACACCCAGGAGTTAAAGACAGATTGAGAGCGTGAGTACGAATGTCTGTGTATGAGACTTCATTCGTGTGTGTCTGCAAAATAGGGAACAGAACTGAAGTGTCAGTGGATGCGAGGTATTACTTTGCTTTGCGCACTCTGATGTGTGGGTGTGTACGTATGTGTGTGTGTGAGCTGTCGTCCAGGATTTACCCTCACTGAGAGTTAATCTGAGTGTCGGAAAGATTCTCTAAAGGTTAGACAGAGACTGAGAGGAGTGTGTTGGCAATGTTGTATCTGACCTCATTTCAAAATGCACACCTCTTTTACTTTTCTATAATACTGAATCTGATGGAGTGTGCATCTGTGTTTCCCGTGGCAAAAGACAAAAATGTCCTTGTTTTTACCCTTTTTAGTACAGTTGCCAAACGTTAAAACCTGCAGTAATAAACCTAAAATGTTTTTTAATACATTTAAAAACATTTCAAGTGTTTTTATTGACCATGGAATATATTATCCTGGACATAACATTGACGTCTTACTTTTTTGTTACTTTTTTTGTTGTTAAGTTTAATGAATTGATTTAAAATAATAAAGGTAAACGTTTCCCCCCCCTAACCCTAACGTCTTTTTAAAAATGTAAAGACCCACCCCACCCTGGTGTTGTTAACATGTTCTTGTTGCCTTTTTTCTCCATGATGGAGAAAAAAAAAGCTTAAAACAGCATTTGTGGGTATTTCTTTATTCAAACTGTTGTGAATTAGGAGCAGACAAAAAAAAACGAAGTTTAAAAAAGCTTGTAAGTGTGATGTACAAGTTACTACTGCAAGTTACAAGCACACTGCTCCGCTCCATTCTAATGAATTCTAATGAATTCTCTGGATCCACGCGTGTACGTCTTCGTTTTCCTCGTCTGAGCTGGCATCCTGCGCTAACATGAACTGGGGGCTCGTCTGGGATCTGTTACCCATCTGGGATCTTTTGATTTTGGTTGGTTTTTGATTACCAGAGTTTTTCCTCTCCGAGAAGGAGGGTCTGAGGGCAGAGATGCCAGTTTAGCTTAGTCTGTTTAGTTTGTCTAGCAATTAGCAATCGGTTATATTTTTATGTTCTTTTCACAAAATCCGGTGTGAAGCCGACTGAGACAGCTATGGTTGTGATAATGGGTTATATTGATAAAACTGAATTGAATTGAACTCAGAGGTGAATTTCTAATGAACTCCTGTCGCTGTGCAGGAATCGAAGTCCCAGAAAATGACACGGTTTTGAATCAAGGCTAAAATGGCCAAATCATAATCAAAAGACCACTGGGAATGCTTTTACAAAAGAGCAAAAGATAGTGGGAGTGGAACTGTAACTAACATAGATTTAGTTTTTTTTTTTAGATTATTACTTTTATTTTGAAAATCTCTATATTTCAGCTGAATTTCATCTTACTCAAGAAAAAAAAAGGTTTGGTAGATCCGTTGCAATCATTTTTGGCTTTCGTTAGTAGTAGAAACTTGTCTGTCATATTTGTAATATTTGTTGCCGGGTTCATGACACAGTTTTAGCTGCTGCACAGGATTAGAGATTCTGTCCCCCATAAAATGCAGCTACCTCATAAAGAAATTGCAAATATTGGGAAGGATTACTGTCACTATAATCTTGAGTAGTGATGCCCAAGTTATCCCATGCAGAAAACATTAAATAAGCCCTTGCAAATTGTTAAAAGCCTCAGATCGTCAAACAGTAATAAAAGATGAAAAAAGTGCTTTTAATTTAGATGAGAGACAACAACTATATATAATTATTGACTTTGTGACTCTTTTTTAGAGCAAACATAAAAAATAAAAGCTTTTTGTCTTAACTTATAAACAAACTTTATAAATAAAATGTGTTTCATTTAATTGGAAAGTGAAATGTTCACATCCTCTTTTAGAGACGTTTTCCTATCGTTTTATTATAGTGTCCAGAACAACACATTTGATCTGAACTGCTCTTCACTAAAAATACTCTCGGAGTAAGTATTTTCAAAGCAGGGATAACTCTCACAGTCGATCATTTTCATACTGGAATTCCTTAAAAAAATCTAATTGGCAGAAGGCAAATAATCTGAATCAGATCTTTTGAAGAAAAACTTTTAGGTGAGGATTCAGCTGGAATCTCAAATACTGTCTTTTTAAACTTTACCAGTCATGAACATTTTTATTTCTCCGCTGCTTTGAAGGGAAACCAAATGGCACAAGTTCATCATATTGATCTCATCCACTCCCCAAACACTGAATATTACAAACACAGCACACAATTTATGCAGTTTCTCTCCTGTTGCTCAGTTTTTCCCTCAATTCCTTGTTGTGCACTGGTGCCTAACGTGCTGATTTAGATGTGGGGTGTCACACAAGCTGCCCTAAGGTGGTTTTACCCTCTGCGACCCAGTTTAAACAGGCGTCTGCTTCCCCTTTTAGCCTGATGCCAACCACAGAGCAGTCAGGTGGCTTTTTTGTGTTGGACTGCAATGAAACCCTAAATAAATCCCTTCCGAGGTATCTTGTCAACCTCTATTGCAAATAATTGTATATATTATAACAAGGAGCCACATCTCACTTTGCTTCACATAAATCAACAGAAATAATAGTTAAATAATCAGTTTGATTATTATTTTTGAATGGGTTTCTTTGGTTAAGAAGGAGCATTTCACAAATGCATTGGTTCTTCGTATTATTGCAGATTTACGTCATTTTTTACCACCTCAAAATACTCCAAACAAACTGTCTTGAATACCAATTCTTTCAATAAATGTATACGCCTGTCTCCTGAAAGGGGATGAATATGGAAAGACAATAGTATTTAGATTTGTGAGCACGTAAAACTTGATTTGGCGTAACTTTGGATTTGTGCGTGTGAAATTTCTGATTTGTTACTCATACAACACATTTTATGCATAAGAACAAAAATTACTAAATTCAAAAAATGCAAAACACAATGTTAACATGCAACTTCAACAACAACTTCAAATCACAAGAGCTGAGACTAACTACTCACACAAATCTTTAAATTTCTGCTCGAATTGCTTGTTACGCAAACACTAACCTGCATTTCAATCTGATGTGAGACTCTTTTCACGTCTCCAAGATTTGTGCGTACGTGATGCGTTTCAATGCTGCCAGAATGCTGAGTCGTCAGTTTTCTTATCAGCTGCTTTGAACTTAGATTGTGAATAATATGTGAGCTTGTGTGTTAAACCAGCATATCTCACAAATATACTCCTTTCTAAAATCATCTTTTTTCATCTGCTCCTGATTCACATTCTTTTGAAAAAAGAAATACTGCAATTTGAAGCTTAAGTTTATTTACAAATGTCCCCATCATCAGGAAAATGCCACATAAGCATGCTAAAAACACCAAATACATGATCACTAAAACATTCCGTAAAAGTCCTTACAAAAGAGAGCGACCAAACAAAAAGTTATGCTGTTACTGAATAATGTTTGAAGTTTGAAGCGTTTCATCTTTTATTTCTGGGGAGGGAGTGACAAACTGAGCATCCACTCCCTGTAACTTCAAATCAGGCGAGTGGAAGAACAAGTGGCATTTAGTGACGGCTGAAACAACCGTCTTAAAATCTACGACCTGCTCTTTGCAAAATCCTATGGAAAAATGTGGAACAGCTGACAATGTCAAGTTAGCCATCAAAGAAAGACAGACTTTTTTTTTGGTTAAGCTTTAAACATAAATATCCTTGTATTCCCCTTTAAAGTGACTCAATTAATTTTATTACATGGAGGCCTTGAATTTAACTGGACAAAGATAATGCTTAATTTTCCCCTAATTGCAAAGCTCAGCTCACTGCACAGAACTGCCCACTGGACATGATGATTTTCTTTCCGAGAATGTCAGCAAAATGTCTGCCTCGGAATATGTCATGACTATAACGATAAGAAAAGGATATGACAACTGCCGTGTCTGTCTGTACAAATGAAACAGGCTGTGTGTGCGCGCATGTGTGTATCCGTCCACATCTGTGACAGTCATGCTGGTATCCGGAGATTTCAGAGTTTTTGGGGCAAAGTACGGAGGATGGGTGCTGATGTGTTCAGGGACCCCTGGGTGACAGCATCACCAAGTCTGTCTGCTACAGTACATCCAGGCCTGCCGCAGAGATGAAAGATTGAGCTCTGATAAAACTGACTGGTTGAGTGTCAGAAGACACACATCGACCATACATCCTGCTTGTCAGGACAATCGCCTTTCTCATGGTCTTAACCTTGAAAAAACTCCACCTAGAAGAAAACTTACAGAAAACGGATGTACTTACCTCAAAAACTGCTCTGTTCTAGAGCACACGACCACTTTTTTGCAAGATAAATCGCATCCATTTTACCATTCTTGGCTGAGGGATGCCATACAAAAATCAAAAAGTAAAGCCTTCAGATGTTTGCATCTATAAAAAGCACTTTTATTGAGACAAATTACAGTTCATTTCCCCAATTAGGCAGATATGGAAGAAAAATAATACATTTCCTCATTATGTTAATCAAACATTTAATCCAGCTGCAATTAATATTCTTTGAAATATATTTTTTAATTATTTGAAGCAAGCGTATAATCATAATACATAATAAATTGCTAGGATAACCAAGAGTCTACTTTTGATGAGAAAAATACGGCAAATGATCTGTTAAAAAAATAGTTAAAAAATGATTCAGCAATATAAAGAGTTCGTTGAAAAACTGTTAACTTAAATTAGGACTTTGGCTTATTTTTAAATTAAATGTTTTAATGATTTTCTGAATGAGAATTGGAAATCAATGCGTCATAAAGTAGCCTGCTTGTATTTACTTTTCCAATCAAACATTTTTGCATTAAAAACACACCTTTTGGAAACAGAAAATAAAATATGCCCACATTTGCAGTCAAAGTGGCACTAGACAGCATGGTGTTTTCAATAAACATCTGCAGCAATTCAAAATATAGAGCCATTAATAAAAAACTGCAAAAGAATTTGAAAGCTTTCTAGGTAACTCAATTCTCGACAGTTTTGCGTCTATCTGCTAATTGACCAGAAACTCAGTCATTTTGATCTGTGACTTTTAATGGAAACGTGAAAATCAGATGTTCAAACATTTCCCTCATGAGAAGTCTATATTGATGTGGATACATCATTTCCACTTATGACTATACACATGCACGCATGTATGTGTATGTGTCATAAATGTGTGTGTATGATAGCATGAGAGCTATACCTGATACATATTTTATGAATATGTATGTGTGATTGTGTTCATGCAGGGCAGCCTGCCTGTGAATGTGGGACCTGCAGGGTTGAATGCTGATCAGCGCTTGTTTTGTGGAGCTTGTAACATGTGTAAATGTGTTGGTACCTTGTGCCGGCGGTGTTGCATGTGTGGGCAGTTTCCAGCCCTCGTGGCCTGGATAAATATTTGCAGTTCAGTACACCACAGTGACAACAGGTATTAGGGTATAATTTAAGCATGAAGCTTAATGGAGCCTGAGTAAAGAGGCCCAAAGCTGATGCCCTGCCTGTCTCTCCCATCACGTCAGCAGAGCTGGTGGACTTTGTGGCTTCGCCACCCTCACACACCCACAGCATCTTCGTAATGTGAACGAGACGTCTCCGCCATTCCACCTGACTGCCTCAGAACAATAGGGCACATTTAACTCACCCGCATTAAGGAAGCAACACAGGAGAGGGCAATTTTTAATGCGATTAGAGCTGTATGATGGTGATGAAGCTGCAAAGTCGTTATAATCGCAGACAAGGACGTCCGGCTGGGTTTATGGTTTCATATTAAAGAGAAAAGAGCCAACAAAACAATCTGCAAAGTAGTGTGCGTCTTTTAATTCTCTAAGTATATGTGTTAGATTTATTGAAAGGCTGAAGGGAAATCCTTAAGTCTATAAACCCAAATTAAGGCTTAAATACAGAGATGAAGACTTTTTACACAGAACCAGTATGGTGATGAAAAAAATAATTTGATGCAATGTACTACAGTACATGGCTTTAACAACCAAAAATCCCTTTCACAAAGCAGTTATGAGAGATTCCACTACAAATATTACGCTTCACTTCAGAAGAAATTTTGTTGAAAAATGAATTTTCCCAATTTATATTTACAAATCATAAAGATTTACATTATTTGTTCCTCAACTGAGTATCATCTTGCCACCATTGTGCCGGCGGGTGTCTGAGAAGTAGTTAAAGGAGACTTGTACTCATCATGAGGAACATTTGTAAACAGTGATGGAAGAAAGAAAACCCTTTTAGACCACAGTGTTGGATTTTAGAATAGAAAAAAACTTTATTGATGCCAATTTGTTTCCATAGCTCTATCAAAAACAGCAGATAAATAATAAATGACACTAATAATGCACTTACTTACATTAACTATTTGCCAGTGTCTATGAGATGTAAAAGTCTATAATAGGTGATGGGAAGAAAGATCTGCGTAGGTGTATGTAGGATACCATACTCTATATAGCACAGCTAAACTAAAAGGGGGGCAACAGTGGTAAAGAAGAGGAACAATTCTTGTGCTTTTTACCAGTGGACATTGTCATCACATGCATGTTATTGTAAAAGAGCACTTCTGCACCCTATTCTTCCTTCTACGGATGCAAAAAAACAGCTTAAAGGAAAAGGTCAGGTCAGCTGCTACACTGACCTTTTAGAAGCTTTTACGTTTATAAAGACAGACTAGTGCCTTTCTGGAATTTTGTTGAGGACTTCAGTTTTTGTTTGTTTTTTTTGTTTTTCTAGGAAGTCCGAATGTGGATGACATTAAAATAAATAGAACAACCCCCATTTTTAGGCTTGATGATCAAGGGAGTGATTTTTTTTATCTCTTACAAGTAGCATTCTCTGACAAATAATGAGGACTAATATTCTGAAAATGAAAGAAAACTGATACAAATCATAAAATGGGATCATTTTGTCATAGCTATTAACCTGCTTCCACCGGTTAAAAGGTTGCATTGGAAATTTCTAAGCTGGAAATTGAACTTCAGTCTCAGATCAAAGTGAATCTCATGTCCAAAAAACGGAGAATGAAATTCAGCACTACAAAGAAAGCAATCATTATGACTGCTTTCAACATTTACAATGTCATTACTCAGTTTAAAAAAACAAAGTACCTGTAGGACCCTTTTGTCCAAACATTTTTTTTATCGTTAAACTTTCAAAAGAGACAGTGGTTAGTAGATAAGAGTGTTTCTATTTGGAATGACTAAAGAAGTCAAATGGACTCCGTGCTTTTTACAGGGGATTTCATATTTGTGTACAGTTTTGCGACATTTCTCCTGCTCTATTTATTTAGCTAGTTATACCTTCATTCTAAACCCAAGAGAGACAAAAAAGACAAATAGAAAAATCATGACAGTTATGAAGAAGGTTACCATCAATTGGAAAAGGCCTGATAAGATGACTACTCCAGAAAATACAACTAATTTGGTTAGTTATTATAGTTTTCATGTAGTGTTCTGCTATTTCCTGGTCTTGTGTAACTGGCTGTAGAGTTGAAAACTCTTAAATAATTGAAATTTCTAAAAGCTTTAGGATCAATTCCTTCTCTTGATTTGCAGCGTGTCCTCTGCCCCGTCTTTCCATCCCCTTTTAGGTTTTGCCAGTGATGCTTAAAACAACAAATCCTTGGATTCGCTTATTTCATCTCCCTCAACCATCATGTTGCATCATCTTCAAAGCTGCATTTTAAAAGACTGCGCCTTGTTCAACACATTACAGCGTATTAGGACATGTGGTACATTTGCTGGCGTAAGCTGCTGTGACGGTGATGATGGATCAAATAGCAAGATTTAGCATTTTTAGATGAACGAGTCTAATGTGTGTTTGATGTGAGAGCTGTGGACACTAAAGATGAACCCAACCAACGAGATGTTTTTCTCTGAAGATTAAGCCTTCTCTTGATGTATACTTGGTGCTTCATGTTTTTCCAATAAAAATGAAGAGGAGAAACAGTGGAGAGCGCAGTACAAAGAAGTGATGGATGAAAGATGAGTTAAGGACAAAAAAACCACAAGTATGATAAAACAAAACAACACAAATGTAAACAGTTTAGACGAATTAATTAAAAATGAAAAGTATTGAGATAAAGACATGTAAAAAATACCTACTCCAACCATCTTTTAAACTATTTTAAAAGCATTCCCAGTGGTTTTCTAACTAATACAATTTTTAAAAATCAGAGTTTTCCAGGACATAGTTTCTGCAGAATAGTAGTGGGTGTGGGAGGGACCGTTAGCACAAAGCAACCTCACCCCCCCTTTCCTGTCACCCATAATTGGAAGTTGTCTTTTAACATGCTCTCGCTTACAACTCATTGATTGTATATAGAGAACTAGGCTGAGTAATCCTTCTTTACTCACTACCCCAACAGGAATTACCCTCTGGCTCCTAAAAGCCAAAATCCTATAAACTTTTATTGAAAAATAAACAGCTGCTAGCCATTCTATTTGTCAGAATTATTGCTTTGCTACCTTTTTCCTAACATATTCTTGTTAATCCAAATTTTTTATGTCCAACACCAGGAATCCCATCTTAAGTGAACTACAATATAAATCACAGAAAGCTCAAAAATAACGTAGATGTGCAGTTCAGTACGTGTGTGAACTTGGTTCAGGACTGTTGTGAGTGGTCAACTGGACCCGAAATGTGCCACATAAATGCATTCCAATTACCACCTCGATAAATGCGAGGGAAGCAAAGACGCCGGGATTGACAGGATGACAGTAAAAGATGAAGGAGTTTAGAGGAGTAAAAGGTGTGCGTTAAGAGAGAAAACGGAAAAGAAAGTCCACATGAGAGAAAAGGGGTGAGAGGACAGCAGGAGCTACAGGGGAGGCATGGGGGGGTGAGGAGGGAGGCAAAAGGAAGGAGGAGGGAATGAAGGATTAGCCGTCTGACAGTCGCTCAGCTCTCACGCATGCTGGTGATTCACTTTCCTACAAAAAATGAACTAAAGGGAAGCAGGAAACAGACTGACGGGCTCTGCATGTGTGTGCGCGTGCATGTATGTGTGTGTGTGTGTGTGTGTGTGTGTGTCAGGTCAGACAACAGATGAGGCCTTTATTTTTGAGCAATATGACAGTTGGAAAAAGGGACTCTAGCCAGCAAGAACAAGTGGGCCCCATATGGTTTAAAAGTGGGCAAATATGTGGGCCCCAATTGGGTTTGTCTGCACTTTCCCTGGTGGCCCCACCTGTGTTTGCCCACACTGGCTCTGCTGCCCAGGGACCGGCAGCTTGGGCGGCGACCCTGCTAGTTCTCCCAGCCCCTGGTCAGAGACACTCGCTCGCTCTGCTTGACTGGTAGACTGGCTAGCATAGTAAGCCAGCCTACTGAGTGCCCACTTAAGCCAAAATGGGCAAACACAGGAGGGGTAACCACAGAACCTTCAACAAACCCAAATGAGGCCCACATATACTGTCCACTTTTTAACCAAATGTGGCCCACTTGGCTTTGCAGGCTGGGAGGGGGTTAAATCCTAAACTGTTGGAATCTAAAACAGACACACACCCAGTCTGTCACTGCAATGCGCACACAAACACACACACCCTCTCTGACACACAAGCTCATTGATTCACTTGCCGTTTCACACCTAAAAAGCTACTGGACACGTTCTTAAGAGCTTACATGTGGCATGAATGAGGGATTTGAGTAACTTCTACAATTTTCCATTATCTGGGATTTTCTTACTTCCATGAATGCACCACTGTGCTTGGCTGCTTTAGACTGTTAATGTTAAACATGCAGTTAAAATGTCACCAGATGCCATACCATTGATGTGTCATCTGTGCAGTAATCAAGTTTGATCATGAGTCTGACTGTCAGAAAAGACATTTTCTTTGGAAGATTCTTTCCACTTTGAAGTTCACAGCAGGAGGAAAATAACTTATTTAAAGACCCTATCCAATGAAAATTGTGTCATTTTTGTCATTTTACTCCTGCTGGAGGACATATATAAATAAAATTAAGATTAATTACATTTTTTTGAGTGTTTCTTTATTCCAATTGTTGTAAATCAGGAGGAGATTAAAAAATAAAGTTGGAAAAATCTTGTAGCTGTGACGTAGGACCTGTAATCTGCAGGCCACATGCTCCCTGCTCTGCTCCAATCCGATGCATCCACTTGCAGACAAACTGATTTTATGAATGTCTTTGTTTTCCTCATTTGAGCTGGTATCTGGCTCAAAACCCACACGGCTGGGTAGCTCTAATATTTGTTTTTGTTTCACCGGTTATGTTTTGTTGGAATTGTAAGGGGCTGTAAGCTAGCTGGAGGGCATGTGAATGGATTTCTTTCTACATTCAATGTTAGGCTTAAAACAGTCCCATTTGGACAGGCTTATTGCCAGGCTAGCTAGTGATCTGAGAATATTTAACTTGCTTCTCTACCTCACCTACTGTAACAAAGTTTGGGGGAATAATTATAATTTTCATTACATCAATTACAGCTGTTCCACAACTCCATCTGGATGATTCCCATCTGCTACACTATTCAAACATGTAGTTGTTTATTTAAACATTTAGCTGCGTTTTTAACCTGTAGCTGTTTATTAGACATGTACTTGTTATTCAAACATGTCGTTGCAGAGTTAAATAAGATCCTTCTTATTCAATAGTTTTAGCACATCACTTGTCTGTTCGGGGTTGAAGATTCCTCCTTCATGTGGGCAACCCTGAGGTTTCTTATATTTTTTTATTTAGTTTTTTGTGAGTTTATCCTCACCAAGAAGGAGGGTATAAGGGCAGGGATGTTGGTTCAGCTTGTCTACATTTGTATGACTGACCTTATGTTCTTTGCAAACACCAGTGTAAGTCCATTGAGATGGTTATGGTTGTGATATTGGGTTATTTAAATTGAATTGAATTGAATTGAATTACGTTGAATTGAATTGAATTGAATTGAATTGAATTGAATTGAATTATATGGGTGATGGGAAATGGGGGTGAGCTTACTCCAGTCCCACCCACAACTCAGAGAGGAATTTCTGAACTTGAAGGCTTTGTGCCAGAAAACAACACAGGTTTTTTTTTGTATTATTATTTTAGTGAAAAATGGCATATTCATTATTAGAAATCCACTGGAAATACTTTGACATTAGATCAAAAGGTGATCAAAGTGGGATTTTAAAACCTGTTTTAATATTTTATGAAAAATTTAATATAAATTTGAGGAAAACTTTACCTGTAAGGATAGCTCTCACAGCCTCCTGCTTCTGCTTTTCACATGTGAAGAGCTCACTTGCACAAGTAGCTGCAGCTACAGGACATTCATATACACTTGGGGTTAAAAAAGCATTTGGCAGCACATCACTGACGGCAGGGAAAGCATACATCTGGTATACAGGAAAGGAACACGTGTGCAGAATATGCACTGCAAACCCAAGGTCAAAGTGGGAAACACCTCAGAAAGTGGTAGAGAATAAAAGAGCAAAGGTCCTGTGGGACCTGCAGATGCAGATGAACAGGATGGTAATGGCTAGCCAACCAGACATTGTAATGGTGGAAGAAGAACAGAGGAAAGGGCTGTGAAAAAAAACAGGGACTTAGTGAAGAACTGAAAAAAGCTTTGAAGGTGAAGGGGACAGTGGTACTCGTGGTAATTGGAGCACTGGGGGCAGAAACCCCAAACTGGAGGAGGGGTTACAGCAGATCCCTGGAAAGACCTCTGACATCTCAGTCCAGAAAAGTGCAGTGCTAAGAACAGCTAAGATACTGCAGGACCCTCAAGCTCCCAGGCTTCTGCAGGACCAGAGCTTGGGGTGAGAAACCCCAAAGAAAGGTGAAACATGGAGCAGGAGCCCCCAAAATCAGCCAGGTTGAGTGTGGCATCTGATGTAAAACATAATACAAAATCTAGATTATTACAGGAAGTCCTTCATTACTGCAAACTGCAACTTGAAAAAATACAGTTAGTTCTCCTCAGAACAGATACGAGTTGGCAACAGTTGTTCAGCACATGCAGCACACATTTATGCTGATGTGGAGCCTCCAAGACAACTTATAGACAGACCTTATGACCGCATTTTGAGATATACTAATCATTTTTAGATTGATTCTTAACTGTAAATTTTGTCTGCAGTTGCAGTTTTGTAAAAGAAAGTAAAATAAATAAATAAAATGGTGTTTAATCAATGGAAGGGGACCCACTGTTCCAGTTTGGTGTAACAGCACTTGTGGCTTTGCTCAAACTTTGTTTAAGAACAAAGTTTAAAGACATAATTCAGAAGACACAGAGCCGGATTTTGTACTAATTAGCTCTGAAAACCATGTTTATGGGGTTTTAAACACGTTCTTGTTAGGAGGAACTATATTTAAAATATACTATGCTCAAAATCGTATTTCTGAGTATTTCTTTATTCAAATCGCAGTGAATCAGGAGCAGATGAAGAATACTGTTTGAAAAAAAAAACGTAACTGTTATGTCGAAAAAAACATTGGGAGGGACACAAGTTCACTGCTCCGTTCTGCAACAGGAAGGGCAAAGGGGGTTGAGGTTGCTTCATGCCAACAGCCCTGCTCACAAACTCAAGAGGCAAAGTTCTAATGAATTATTGCCGCTCTGGAGAAACTATGTCCTTGAAAATGACACTGGTTCATTGGTTTTGGCTAAAACTGCATAATCATAATTAAAAAAGCACTGAGGACGCTTTCACAAAAGATCCAAAGATGATCGAAGACGTTTTAATACTTATTTATTTCCTTTTTTTTTTTTCATTCATTGTATGTAAGTCTTTGCAATGAGCCTAAAAACACTGAGAAGAGTGAATCCTTTTTCACACATTGGAAGGATTTGGGATTTTCTTACAATTACATTATCAGCTGTAAAGACAGGTTCACAGATGCACACGTGCAAAGTCTCTGATAATGTAAGTATGTGCCGTAAATCTCTTTTCCGTGTCAGACGGCGGGCATTTAAATGAGTGATGGTTATTGAAGAGCGGCGCTAGCTGCTTTCACTTTAATCCCTTTATGCTGTGGAACTGCAGTCCTGATTTGAACAGCTCTGGATTGAGGACATCAAGCACCTTCATTGTAGAGCTCAAAACAACCAATTTCCACTAAACTCAAAAATGTAATTGTAATCATTCTCATTGTCCACAGACACACATGGTTTTTCATAATGCCCACCCTCCCCTGTGTGAGAGCAAAGTTAACCGTCAAACACAGCCGCTATAAAACTGAACATTAATCCGTCTTCAGGTTTGATGGGAATTATTGACTGAAGAGCGGTTCTGCTTGATTGTTCGGGTTTTTCAATGTGAATCTCCGAGATTCGTGCGGATGTAACAGGCTTTCCTGTTTTATACCAGGGGGTAATAAAAAAAAATACTCGGTACAGCGGTCTCTGACAGAGAGGAACCATAATAAGAGAAGAAAGAGTTGCAGTTTATGTTTTTCATTTGCACTCATCCACTTCACCCTGTTCTCAGTTTAATGGCGGCTGAGCTCCAGAAAGGAGTTATTCATTTCAGTTACTTTGTGTTTTAATGTTTCCTCCTAGAGCAATTGGGAGTATAATTGCTTGTGGACAACACAAACCTTGATGTTTGTTGAAGAAAATAAGAGTTGAACAGAGTTTGTCTTAGAGCTGGGCGATTCATTGTTCAACAACAGTTGCAACCACAAATCAGAGGCAAATTTCGAATGAATTCCTGCCGCTCTGCAGAAACTATGTCCTAAAAAATAACACTTTTTAAAATATTTTGGCTAAAAGCAGTGTGATCATAATTAAAAGACCAATGGGAATGCTTTTACAACAGATCAACAGATGACTGAAGTGGGTATTTGACTCCTTCTTTGAGTCAATTTTTGGTTGTTTTAAATGATTCAATTTAGAATATCACCACCATTTATTGAGACATCTATTTTATACACATAAAACCTTTGACTTGAATCAATGAGTGATAAAGTCTTTTCTGAGGCATCAGAAAGGCCAGCTATTCCTTTTGTGTCATTGCAAAATCTCTGATTGTTGTTACAGATTCTTCAAATATCACTTTTACTTTACTTTTACTCTTTTTACTAAAATGTTGTGTTGAGACAAACCAACCAGAGTGGCAAACCGATGCTGGTGTTGCATCCTCAGGATTCAGGTTAAACAATTTCCATTTTTTTTCCCTCAGAGGTCATAAAGGTTGTTCTCTGTGCAGATCAAGGTCAGATGGAGAAGAATTAACGGGCAAGCTGATGACACTGTCTGTCCACGACTAAGATGCTTTACAGCTGAGCAGCCCCCAAGGATGAAAATATTTCATGCCATCACAGTGGGGACACTGACTCAACACTGATGTGTTTAGCTTTCAGGCGAGCAAAAAAAAAAGCATCGTAGTTTGACAATGTTAGTTCATTTTACTAATGAAGTTCAACCTTTTTCCTATGATTGAGCTAAGAAACATCCAAGAAAATGTCTTTTTCCTTTTATATTTAGCAATTCTGACATAGGAGGTTGTCCAAGGTCAAATGTTTGGATGGAAAATCGGCAAATATGTGAAGCAAACAGGTCTAAAAAATACTGGAACATGTCTAGTGAGGCTGCTGAAGAGCTGAAAAGAGTGACAATTGCCTGTCAGGTAAAAAGATTGAGAAAGTATAGGGGTAAACAAACTAAATATATGAAATAAATGCTACATTTAATCAGACTCAGAAAAATGTACTTTGGAATAGGAATCATTCAAATGTAATATAGATTTTCCATTAAATCCATAACTGGCAAAGGGGATGCTAACAAAATCAGATGCCAACTTCAGCCTCGTCCAACTTTTAAGACATAATGGATAAATACAAAAAATAAACGGTCACTGAAACTGTTTCTTTCTAAATATATCAATAAACTACGCCCCCTCTTGAGCAACTTTATTAGCAGCATCCTTGTAACATTAGACAGCCGTTCGCTGACTGTTATGGTCTGTGGGAACAAGTGTCGCAATAAATAAATAAATTCTTTTTTTGTCTCTGGACCCCGGTACCAACTGTCACAAAGACTGGTATCATTTTGTGGCCCAGAGGATGGAGACTACTGCATTAGAGCATGTGGGCCTCCTTTACATTACCTAATGAACAGACCTTGTTCCAATAACATTTCTTTTGTCTTTAAGTTTGGAAGTCAAAGAGAAGCCCTGTAAGTAAAATTTAAGAGTCGCGATCAGAGAGGACTAACTTTGCTTTTATGCTTTTTACCTGCTGGGATTAATTTACTCTCAAATTCAGCAAGTGAAAGCTGAGATTTATGTCTCTCTTTTTTGCCTGTGGGCCAATGGGCAAAAAAAAAAAAAAAAAAAAAAAAAAAAAAAAATATATATATATATATATATATATATATATATATATATATATATATATATATATATATATATATATATATATTTTTTTTTTTTTTTTTACGTTTTTTGGCCATTGGCCCACAATATATACATATTTTAAAGTTGCATGTTTACATGGGCCTTTTGATTTGTAACAACTGTTTTTACAGGAGACATTTTGACTTGTTCCAACCTTCACAAACGAAGAAGACTTGCAGATCACCCATCACTGGCTTGAGGTTTTCTTCAGAACTTTTCCACAGTTTAGGCCAGAACAGATACGGCAACTACAGAAGCCACCTCCGAAGTGGAAAACGGTGATAACAAAGGATATAAAGCAGAGGCAAACAAGAGAGAACAGCTGGAACTGAGTTTCTAGTAATCAAAGGTCAAAAAGAGAAACCCGTTGAAATGAGCTGTCCTCCTGACAGCACTCACATGCCCCTTTCCTCATTTCCTCACCAGCTTCTCCGTTGTCAAGCTTCGCCCTCATCATTTGGCCTCGGCCCCTGTGGCCCTTCACTGAACCGAGCAGCAGGCTTATTACAGCGTCGAGCCCTTAGAGGACTTGAGGATGATGTTTAGCAGCTGAATCACCTCCCACCGCCTGGCGTTGGTTTCATTCTGTCGAAGCAGAGAACGTCATTCATCAAGTAACATCAGGCCGTCACTCACAGCGGCAGGCAGGAGTGAGAGGCCATGGTCATTAAGCCTCCTGCCAGTCCTGTGGCTCCACATGGTGCTGAGCGCTGCAGAAAACTGGCTCTATGGATGAAAAACCCATTACTGAAAAAAAACGTATCGTTTATAGAGATAACATGAGAAATTTATAGTAAAAAAAAGAAACAATTTATTCACAGCGTTTACTTTCTATTTGCACAAATACTTTTTGTTTTTTTTAGAAATTTTAATTAGCAGAACACTTTGTACAAATTATTCAAAGTTTTGATGACAAAATGTAGTTATTACTTACTTATGAGAAGAAAAAAACCTTTTACATGAATTTCAATGCAGTCAGCTAAAAAATGGCAAAAGAAAACAGTTCATTAAACAATGACATTAAATATTTAGTTTTAAGGCTGATATTATTAGATTATTTTGTGCAACCAACAGTCTAAGCTTCAATTTGTATTTTATAAAGTCAAATCAGACAGCTAAAAAATATCTTTTATTTCCTGAATTGTAGTTGACATGTTAACATTTTTTAAGCATTCTGCATATGCTAGCAAGATAAAATGGGGCAAAAGACGAGTATTTAGGGTTTAACCCTCTACACATTTAAAAGACATGACTGTGAAGCATGAGTGCAGACATGACCCATCTCCAACTGTGTGGAGATCTTAAAAACAAAATGAAACTTCAATGACCTGTCATCCCGTTCTGTTGCACGGCCTTGTTTTCTGCAGTCAGAACGGCACCAAATGGACTAAAACTGTTTCAACTCTGGGTCAAAAAGTGTAGCAAATGGAAAAGATGACAAGTAGCATTCAATGCAAGTCTGAAATACAACATTATTTTAAGAATGAACAAAAATATCTTGTGAACAAGCAAGTTTTAATTTGGGGGTTTTATTGAAAAGGTTATAATTACCAACATCTGAGTAGAAAAAAATATGTTTCAGTTTTTTCATTATTATTATATGTTTACAACATTGAGATTATTATTTTTGACATTACTTATAGCTTTAAATTTGGTCCTGCCAAACAGTAATGAAAACCTTTTATGTCATAAAATACTCATAGGTCATTTCTCAAGAGTTCTCTAAGTTGATTTAAATGATACTTTTTGTGTTTTTATTAGCTTAGAATAAGCGTCCAAATACGCTATGTGTGCCCTTCTCTCCTGTTTGGCGTTGTTGCTCTGCTATGCTACTGAAACAGCTTAGAACAGGGACCGACTAAGCACCAGCTTGTCATGTTGTTGAGGATGTTTCTGTGTTTTAGTGAATAAAATATTTCTTCAACTGAGATATAGAGCAGATAATACACTCCTAAATCCACCAACTGATCCCCAGAAGTGAAAATATCTTCTAATGTTGGAAAATTTGATTATTTTTGGAGACAAAAAAGACACATTTATAGTGAAAAATCATCCCTGGGCCCTTTCCTTTAGTAAGCACATCAGGACTAATATTTTGTGAGGTTTTTTGGTGACAGCACCTGCTTTTCTGTGATTTTGTGGCCGTCACAGTGGACGGTCATGAATTACATTTGGTGACTCGGGATGTTTATATATATAAAGGAGTTCATATAAATGTGCTTAGAAGGAGCTGGTTGGCCTCAGCTTCTTCAAAACAGCCATCAGCTTGATATCCCAGCCTGGCCTCTTGTTGACAGCAGCAGGATGGCCTGCAGAGTGGAGAGGGATGGCTCGGGGTGGGAACACTGGCTGTTGGAGGCAAGATCTTAATATAGAATCCACTGACTTTCACTTTTCACAAAAAAAAGAAAAAAAAAAAGGACAGCCTGCAGCACTGGATTTCTGCATGCTTCAGTGTTTATCAGAGGGGCAGTTCCTGCTCCTCAGCTGCTAAAGATGCTCAGGGTTTGAAATGGCTTTCAACTCACAGTGCTGATGGTGCACAGCAATCTTTTACACTGTGGTAAACAACTGAATTTTACAGATGCACAATTAGTTGCCTCCCTGTGGTTTGAATATTAAATGTTTCAGCTCAGAGATGCACTCAGTGCCTCAGTGTTTCTTGCACTTGCTTTGGTGTCTGTCAAGAGCTTCTCTCTATTTAATGGCCAGAGAAAGAAGTTTGGGGAAAAGGACTTTCTGCCCCCGACCAGCTTTGGGGTTTGGCATTGGTTATCAGAATGAAAAAAACATTGTTCAGAAGTCTATGAAACACCATTTGAAAAAAAGTAAACCAATGTTCCCATTTGTTGTAAACTCACTCTGACTTTAAGAACGATACTATTTCTACTGGATTAGGAGTCATTGAAATAATTTATATTACAAGCACAGATAAAAAAATTAAAGCAATCTTTAAGTGTGCCACACTTGCAAATATGATGTGATCCGTCTTTCCTTTGATGTATCACCTCGAGACAACCTTAGGTTTCTTAAGGCCGTAGCTATGCTGGAATCAGAAATTCGTCCGAATGATTGGTCCCATTCCGTCTGAGTCAACGATTCCATGCCAAACACTCTCGCCAATCAGGAGTAAGCCTGTTGGAAGGCCACACCCCTACCACTTGAAAGAGGGCTACACAAAATCTGTTAATCAAACGTTGTGAATGTTGGTTGTGGGGGATAGCAGGCACCACCTACATTACTGAGCCATTTGATTGGCCAGTTTATAACTTAAAAACATTCAATATAGAAATACAGGCCGGGACATCAAAGAGTCAAGCAGTATAATCTAGATTTTTTTGGAGTACAGCCTTACATGCTTTAAATGGATTCTGGTTTCTTTTTTAATTTAAAAAAAAAAATATATATATAGTTTGATGTTCCTTTCTTCGTAAAAAAATACATCTCCCTTTCCCTATGTTAACCAAACTAAACAATATAGTTTTAAATATAAGTTCCTGACTGGTTTGCATTTTGCATCACTTTAAAAATAGTGTAGTAGTGTATAAATGTAGATTTAAAAAAAAAGAATATGTTGCTTTTTTACTCACTCCACAACAACAAACTCAGTTGTTTTTGTGCAGAAGCATGGACATCTTCAATCATATGCTTTTTCTGTCTGTAGGTGAGCAGTGCCAGATGACTGACATCCCTTTCAAGAGCACCTTTATCATAGACAGTCGGAAAAAAATTGCTTCAAAGAGTCATTTTTTTGTATGCATGTGTTTGGAAATCTTCCAAGCTTTCAGTTCTTCTTTCAGTTCTCTGTTATTGCATTCATTCCCCAGGCATAATTATTATCCTAACTGGTCATAAGAGTTAGTGAGCGTGTCTGAGTGTGCAATAATCACGCAGTTTATGTCTGTCAGAAAGTCATCAATCACTGGCGGTGCAGAGATTCTGCCTTCACTTAAAGATAAATACCGGCGAATTTTAAAAGTCACTTAGGGAGCCTGTTATTCATCTGCTGCACGCACACACCGGGACACACAAAGATTCACATGTGTTCTCCTCTTCTTGGTCAGGTTGATGGATCTCAGATTGCTGTGTGACATTTTGGACAGATGGAGGGTGGAGGATAACTGTCATTCACCTTCCTCCTCCCCCCTTTTTGCTCAATTTAAACCATCTGTTCTGCCACTAAGTGTCTGAGGAGGATAATTTTCTCAGCCATACTTTACCACAGTGTGTGAAACTCCTATTTCCAAATATAGCGAGCTTTAAATACAAGTCCTTTTTCATTCTCTACATCCTATGTGATCCAATTATATTACCATACTATTACAATGACTGTTTTGAATAAAGATTGGTCTTTTTCTTTTAAAAAATAATAAAAGTGGGACATTTAAGCTGCTTTACCAAGAGTCAAACATCCTTAGATTTTTATTTTCGGTCTTCTATCCACTTGATGACTCAACCATCATTTCTGCTCTAAAATATTTGTTGGTGTCTCGTTTCCTGGGGAAATAATTAAATTGCTGTGTGTATCGAGAGTCATTAGGGGCCCAATTACCAATTTTTGCTTCGGGGCTCACAGGGGGTTAAGTTGGTCACAAGCAGCCCGAGAAAAGATATGACATCACAGAGCCAGCATGAGTAATGAATCCATTTTCACATGACTGACTACGTGTTGTGTGGTATCATTTTTTTTATCTGAAATGTTCATGTTTGTCTATATTTTGAAGCTTTGAGGAAGCTTGACAGCGATGAACAATGTGGTCACAGTCAATCTGGAAAATCTTCAAATATCAGAGTTTCTTTACATTTGATTAACTGTAATTAAATGCATGTTGAGTCTACTAACCACACGGGAGTGTAAACATGCAGTAGTGTATTTTTAAGCCACTGTAGAATAAAATCCAGCACTTCTTCATGTCTTCTTTCTTGTGTTATTGAAATATACTGCATTAATTCATTAAGTCTAAAATTAATCCCATTTAACTCTTTAACACCAGAGATGTCAACTAAACTGCCCAAAATATCAAATGTAGTTTACAACCCCCTGAATGTGACTAGGAGTCACAAAGGTGGAGTTAGCTGTCAAATGTAGAGAAACTGCAAACTTGGCCTCTCACTACCGAAGAATTTTACAACTCTGCTCTTTTTGAAAGAGGTCAGATTTTAGTCCCAACTGTACCCTCTTTGTCATGTGACCTCCATTTCAGACTTGTATTCAAAATTCACAAACAGAAAAACAAACATTCTTAACCCCTCTCAAATTTGTATCTTATGACCTTTGTCTTGGAAGTCTTGGACCAGTTGGAAGTTCAACGTTATCACAAAATTCTCTTTTTTTTCTTCTTCAGAAATTATAGTAACCATGAGTTCCACAAAAAGTTCCCATGGCACCAAGTGAAGTCTGTGGCACTTTATAAATAAACGGATATAAAAAAGTGCCAGACGTTCGCATATTTTGCAACTCTTGTAGCACTCAAGCAAACGTCAGATAACTGGTAGACAGTATTTATTCAGCTTACATGTTTTCTTTTCTTTCTGTCTTCCATCCCATCAGTCACGTTAGTTTGACAGGTGACCAACTCCTCAGTTATCTTACAGCTCGTTGACCTCCTGACTCACTGAAACTGAATTAAGTTCAAAATACTGAAAAACTTGCAACAATGCTGTACATTGAGAGGTTCGCTTTGATAACCAGAATAATGATCACGATTGGGTTTTTTGCTAATTCATGGCAATATATTGAAATTTACTGAACATGTATCATGAATCAGGACCAACATCTTTAGCTTTCTGCCTTCAGATATATTTTCAGTCACTTATAAATTTAAAACGTTTCTGTGCAGAAATCTGATTTTGCTTTATTTAGATTTTAAATCATCTTAACTTAGCCTAAAATGGTAAAACTGCCAGCCTTGGGTTTTGGTTTGCTTTTCCCTTTAAGCACTCAAATGTATCAATGGAAAACTGTCAGAGAATGCTGTATTTTCTTGTTGTTATTGTGTGTTTATTTTCTGCTTCAATGTGACGTTTCCATGAGAACAGACATCAACAGAAACACAGCAGCCAGTTTGTGCGTTTGAGTCTGCGTGAGTGTTTCCTCTCTGATGTGACACTTTTGGCAGGGTGGGGAAAATAGAAGCTTTTCTGATATAAAACAAAAAAGTTTTCAAAAAAAAAACATAGAACCTGTGCCTCCAAATGCAGGTTAGCTAGCAGACAAAAACTATGACTGCCAAAAGAGGAAATCTTATTAATCAACACGTTTTTGTTGTTTTTATTTATTTTCTAACAACAAAAAAACAGTCCACCTTGAATGTGAAATACATTTTCCTCTTTTTAAAAAAAAAAACTATAGTTTTTACAACTAGTAATGTACTCTGAAAAGTAATTTCTAGATCAACACGCCTTCAGTCAGTCCTCACACTTAATTTTGCTTCCTCATTTCACAATTCCAATTTTGTTTTTGTCCAGTATTTTACTAAACATGAGAACAGTGAAAGATTGTGATAAATAGTAAGTTTTAATTTGATTTAGTCATTTAAATGACTTAATTTTAACACTAGTTTCTTAACATTGCTTGGAAAGGCCAAATAAAAGCATGGGGGGTAAGGGTGTGGAAGGTTTCAATGTCAGGATTGCCCCCCACCCCCAATGGGATGGCCCACATAAACCCACTGTTAACTAATGAAATAAAAATTATAACAAAAAACCCACAAAAAATGTTAAAAAGCAAAGATTTTTTTTGCTTATATGTATATATATATATATATATACATCATAAAAGGAAAACAAAATGAAGCCCCAACAGGATACAAACCAGTATTCTGCTTGTGCCTGTCCCAAGCCCGGTAAATGCAGATGTATAGTGTCAGGAAGAGTTGGGAACATCAAACTAATATCAAATAGATGAAAGGAGAAGGTAGATGTATGGATGGATGAACTTATATGATGATAGCATGGGTTTCTACACTTTTTAGGGGCTCAGAAGAATATAACACCCTAAATTCTCAGCACACCCCAACTTGCCCCCTATTTTCTACCTGCACCCCATAGTGGGGCTGGCTATATCTGGGCCTGTTTTTCAGCATCGCTAGTTTGAATTGGAAAATGTTTACTAACAAAACAGTTTTTGACAAGATGCATAATTTAAAGACATTAAGTTAAAAAAAATCCATGCTGTGCTTCCAATTTAAAAATGCCACATCACAGTGAGGATTATGTTAGATTGAAGGCTGAGAAACTAGAAGTGATGCAGTATTTTGAGTTTGTGTAATTAAGATTTTTGAATAAAAGTTTGAACAAAGATCACATCTCACAGATAACAGTTGCTGGACAGACTTCAAATGGTGGAACAGAAGACAATAGTGCAGAATGACACTACAGTTGGCTTTAATGATGATTTTCCCAATATATGTCATGTGGATCATAGAAAGCAGTACCGCAGGACGAGAGAACCCTCCCACTTCTGTCTGACTTGCTTGTTTTTTTACTTCATGACCAGTATTCCCACCGTGCCATCATGCTGACAGCATGTGCAGAATCTGCCACAATCAGCTTAAATGTTAAAAATCTGAAGCTTTGACCTGAAATTATTTTCCGTTTTGCCCAACGGTCTTTTTAAATGGTACAAAGTAGGGCTTATCATGCATAAACTGCAAATGTTAAATTAAAGCAAAGACACCAGAGATAAGACTTTATTGGTCTTGTTGCATTTTATTAGTGCTAATCTAAGCTGTTAAACTTTAGGTTCCCATAATTTTCATCATCTGGAAAAGACGGGCATGGTTAAGACAGAGGATGCTCTTCTCATTAAATTAGTCTGCATGTTTTTAAGTAATGTCTACCATCCATCTCGCTGTTTTCTACAACCCACCTCATCCTGTTCAGAATTATGGAGTGGGGGCGGGGCTTATCTCATCTATCACTGGGCAAGGGGCGTGGCACACTCAGGTCAGATTGCCAGTCCATCACAAGCTGAACAGAAACAAATTAGATTGAAAAGCTGAAATGTTCATGGGAGCTGAAGTTTCTGTACTCAGTGCCTTTTTTCAAACTCTTTCACAGAAATGTCTTCACTGAAATGCTCCAGTAAAATTTAAAACCACTGTCATGTCTTTTTTGTTTTATCTGTGACAAATGTTTAGCCTTGTAACCTATAAGTGGAATTAGAAGTCTCTGACTATTTATTTAGCTTTGGTTCTAATGAACTGACTTATACACATTTCTGTTTTTAATAGGTTATCTAGAAATACTTCAGTAGGGAAGAAATGTGGTTAAAGTAGCTTACAAGCTCGGATATTGTTTTGATTTGCTAGTTTGGATTTTAAGTTTTCACCAGTTAACTCTTAACACCAGAAATGTTGCCGGAAAAACCTAAATAACCACAGCTTAATGAAATATTGTAACTCTTTGACCGTTTATACAGTCATTGTGGATCAGATAAATCTGACACAGATAAAAGCTGCTTTTCACATTGGCTTTGCACGCATATGCAACACACATTAGCAAAAAGTGTTACAAAGCCACTTATTTCCGCGACAGATTCTACTGATTTACGTTCATCGCGGACGTTAATTGTGATTTGCAACACTTCACTACAGTAAAGTGTTGCAAATCAGCCCAGGACTGCTTTTTTCTGCTGCAGAATCTGATGGAATAATAACAGTTGTGTAAACGGTTGAAGAGTTACAGTAGTCAAAAGAGTAAAAGGGTTAACAAGGGAGATATCCAACTGTCAATTAATATCAGTTGAGACCAGAGTGGCACTTCCCACTATGATAATCCAAATTAAACTCTATTTAACAATCCTATTAAATAAATTCAACGTGTCTTTTTTGTGTTTTGTATGTATACGTGAAAATATATCTATTCATGAGTTGGAGCAAAACACAGTATTTTCTTTGTCTAGTATTTACTTTACAATCAACATATAAATATAATGTGTCAAAAAAATTTGATAATTCTATGTAGAAGACTCAAATAAACTTCCATAAATGACAACAGTTTATGTTTAAGTGTAATGCTTATTCATAGCTTATACTTTAACAAGATCATTTTTTTAAAAACCTACTGGGATTTTGTTTTATTTAATTATTTTGTATGTAAATTTACATATTTCTTAGAAGGAAAAGTGTGTTCAGGGCTTGCTGGAAGTGACTCTAAAAGAAAAGCCTAAAATGTTATAATTCAAACTAAGACCAAAAGTTGGAAACTGTTGGGAACAGTTGGGAACAAAGAAAACAAGGAAAAGTGAAGCGAAATCGAGAAACAGGACTGTTTTTCTTGGGTAAACTTTGAACAGTAAGAATGTGACATAGCAAACTGTTTTGTAGTTTGATGGATTGATATTATGAATATGTTTTTTTTTGCAAATAACGGATAGCCTGTCCACTGGGATGAGGAGGAGTGGACTCATCTGTCAGCAGTTCAAAATCCAGCATTAATATGGGGGAGCATTAATGCTCATTCACCCCATTTTTCTAAAAACACTACAAACCAGCAAACCAGGTTTAGGAGCAATGACTTCTGGCATCCAAATGGCAACCTTTTCAAGGAGCGCCTTGCTTATTTTAGCAAGAAAATGTCAAGCCCCATTACAGCATGGGGCCGTAATAAAAGCTGCTCCCGCTCTGCAGGCCAGACCTGCTACCTATTGAAAACATTCTGTGCGCTTTGAGAAGTTATATCATCAAAGTAGCCTCTAAACTTTTGGGCAATTTTAGATCGTTGTGGCATTTGAGTTTAATTTGTCCTTTGAAACAAATCAGTGGTTTTATGGTCGGGAAATTTAAGCCTCCAACTTCCACTCCGTCCCACCTCTACCCTCCTGAATGTTTGACAGATGTCTGAGGCCAAATCTCAACAGTCCAGCCGACAGAGCGGCAGTGAGATGGTCCTGACGGTGTCGAGTTTCCAGTCGCGGCCTCTCAGTCCGCTCTTTCATCACAGCTCATTCACTTTTTCTCCCCTCCTCCCCATGCAGGATAATGATTTGCTCCTGGTTTTTGTCTAAGCTGAAGGAAAAGTAAAGAAAAAGGAAACATTTTAAACACAAAATTTCTTTTGTCAGAATTAATTTTTACTTGTCTCTTTCCACTGTTCAGAGTTAATACATTTGGCACATGATCTCATCTACTCTATCAGTATGCGCTGGAAGGTAATCATGTTTACTGTGCTTGGCATTATCTATTTAGCAGTTAATGACATGCTGCAAGCTTACTGCTGTGCTATTACACCTCTGTATCTTCCATCCCATTATACACGTGATCTGATTTTCATCCTCGCCGCTGCACATTTGCATATCCATTCACTCACACTCCACTGACTGATAAGTTTCAGCTTAATTAAACTCGTTTCCACGTGGTGAAATCCCATCATGCGGCATAATGAAATGAGCCCAGCGCAACGGCAGGTTGTCAAGGTGTGTGTAGTGCAACGGGTATATTTAGCAAAGCTGCCTCTGGGTAAAAACATTCATCATGTGTGAGTGTAACTGAGCTGCACGAGGCATATGAGAGAATGCAAAGCCTTTTCAGGAGTTTTATGCAATTCAATAAAAGACCAAAATGACCTTAATGTCCACTGGAAGAGACCATTTTAAAAAGTCAAAAGAACCATTTAAGCTAATATCAGAGTTAATTTTGGGTGCAAGAGCAAAGCTGAGGCCCAAAGAAGCACATGTGCCATAAAAAAATGCTAAAGAATGCAGACTTTGGAGGTTTGGATACTAAATTGAAGTGGACACAGTTTTAGGCATTAATGTGTGTGTTGGAGTATTTCCTGAACTAGATCATATAGGTGACGAAAGATGGCTTTTCTTAAATAAGTATTTACCTTTTCACAAGACAATAATCATCTGTTTCTGACTAAATCATTTCCAATGACCTATAAAAATAACCATGCTAGATTCTGCTGAACATTTCATGCTTATTTTAATGTTTCCAAATGGATAACTTTGGAGATATTCTCTAAAAAATTGACATTTTCATGCTTTTGTTATCAGATTTCAACTGATAAATAAAAGTGCATGGTTTAATCCATATTTCTATCTCTCAATGTGCAGCGACATTAAAATAAAATCCAAACCCATAAAAAGTTTGCTCAAATTAAAACCTCAGGGTTACCCTAAAAGGTTTAATGTTCTTATTTGTTGTTGCTGACATATTTGAAGCTTTTTTTTGAAGGATTTTTTGAAGGATAAATGAATTCAATGTTTATTTGAAGGATTCATAAAATTTCATAAAATAAGTCTCATGGACATCAATTGTATCAGAAAAAAGCTTTGGTAAAATATAAAAGCCATAGTAACAAATGAAGGTCAGACACTTTTGAAATCTAGGCAAGCTAAGTTAGTGTTGGAATGAAACCATAAGTGACAGAATTGGATTTTTAAAACATTTTTTTTGCAATCTTGCAGTTTTTTTTTGGTTTTCTTTACCAGTGTACAAACACTGCTGAGGTCAACCACTTATCAAAAGTCTTTTGTTTTTATTGAATTTTGCTTCCATCCTTTCCTGGACTGTGCAGCGAGGTGGCGACAGCTTTTTCCAGCTCTGAAGCTCTCCTGATGGAAAGCTTTGAGAAGCATGACCGATTGATTGGAAGCTGCAGCCAACATGTCGCCTGAATGCATGTGAAGCTATACTTAGACAAATCAGCGGGAGCAGACCAAAGCCTGAAGCCGCGGATAACAGATGCATGTGCCGCAGCAACCTGAAGCTAAATTGCAAAAGCAAAAATGTCATGTGAAGTCTTGTGGCTTCATGGACAGAGTTGAACCCAAGATGTCTTTAAGGAAAGAATCGTGAAATGAAGCAGAGCTGCACCAACTCAGGTGGAAGAGAGGGCTGATTGAAGGGAATGAGTGGAACATTCAACAGAAATGAAGGAATGAGCCAGATCTCATTGACAATGTCAATAAACAGCCAACGATGCAGTTTAGAAGAGCTGTTGCAGCTCACCAACCACCAGAGAAACCGAAACACTCTAAAGCCACAGTCACACCGCCCACAGGAACACACGTTCAAGCGACCCCTTCCGATGAAAAGTCCACGTGAAGCCAGGTATATTCAGGTTTTGAGCTTCCGTGTTCAAAACTATTGCACTCAGGTGATGGTTTTCGGGCTCTAGCGCTTATTGAAAGTTAAACCAGGTAAACTTTGACCAATCAGGGACTTGATTTTGATAGTGACATATGGATGTTATCCCTGCTCATTCAGTTTTCATTTACATGCCTGTTGTGAATGTAGCATTAGCTAACTTCCGTAAGATTTTAGCTTTTGTTTGTCTTACTTTTGTCCTAATTTTACATTCAATGTTTGTTCAGTAACAGTTTAGGTCATCTAAAGCCTTTTGTTTCCACTGAGAGGTACGATACGGTACAATTAGGAATGGGCCAGGCAATTCAGCTGAGCGTTTCCACTCAAAGTTGGACCTCCACGTGCGGAGTGAAGCTAACAACAACAATAGAGATCATCCAGCAGCTCTTTTTTCAACTTGGCTTTTGGTACTTGGTATAAATCACTTAATGTTGTTTGAGAGAAGATTGCGTGAAGAGGAATATGTCTACAGACGCTTTCTTTTGTCATAATGACCTTCTGTCAATCAAAAGGCTTTAAAAGTAGAGCTCCCCGCTAACTGGTCTGTTCCATTTTTATATGGAACTACAACTACAACCAACAGAGATCCAACAATGGTACGGTTCGGTCCGGCTAAATGTGTCAAAATACCGGACTGGACCGTACCATTTTGTACCACTCAGTGGAAATGAGGCACATGTTGTGGTAAAGTTGTGGTAAAGTTAGCTTCAAAGACACAGAAACAGTTATTCTCCAAAATGATAAACACTGGACAAACTGCAAAACGGAACCATGCCACACTAAACTTAGTCCTGTTGATGTGAAATGAGATCAACAGGATTCAGATATGGAAAAACTTGCTCCTTAAATGTAAATAAAGCTATTTATTGGGTTCCCTTTATATGTTTGGTTCTTAATTTCACATTTTATAACCTGAAATAGTAGATGCTGATGCAGTTTTGTAGTTTCCTTTAAAATAAAAAGAAACAGAAAACGTATTTTTTTGCTGGTTTTCTGTCACATCTTTTCACTCACTTCCTCCCCTCCTCTGATCAAAGACTTTAGACAGTTTTCAATTTGCTTTTATAATCAAAAAAGGGAGGAAAAAACATACAATTTCTCTTTTTTTGAAAACTTCAGAGGGATTTCCTGAATGGCACGAGCACACACACACAGCCTTGATTTGATCTCTTGCAGAGAGGAAAATGTCTGTGAAAAATGAGATCTTACATCAGTTTCAATCCTTGAAGCTCCAAGAGAAAAAGGAAGATATTGATCTCAACAATTTGCCCTGCTATTGAAAAGACCCCTGCTGCTAAATTACAGAGCTGCTGCCAGAAAACCGTAAACTAGGTACAAGCACATTTTAAAGAAAGCCCTTTATCTGAACTGGATCAAACTCAAACAATCAAAAACTTCACAACTGAGAAGAAAAATCGGTGCGTGACAAGAAAACACATCGTCATCAATAAATACAAATACATTTCAATGCACTTGATTTTAAAAATATGTTTAGACTGTTTTAGTAAAGATTCGATTAGTAGAAGCAACTGATAAGGTTAAAATACCATTGGTTCTTCCCCTAACCCACAAATATTTTGTTCAGATGTTTATTAGACTCCATTATTCCTTAGTTCCTTTCACTGGAACTAAGGGGCCAAGCCCAAGTCCTGAAAAAAAAACACACCATAATTCCTCCTCCACCAAATTTCACACTCGGCACAATGCAGTCCAAAATGTACTGTGCACTTGGAAACCTCCAAACTCAGAGTTGTCCATCAGATTGCCAGATTGTCAGTCTCTTGCAGGACCACACAATTTCACAAATGCAAATATTCACACCACCCACCAACGGCACAAAGAAAGGACCCAGCCGGGACTCGAACCAGGGCCTTCTCTCTCTCTGTGAGACAAGGGTGCTAACCACTACTCCACTGTGCAGCCCCTTCATGAAATCCAGATGCTTTAAAGCTCAAAATGTTAGAAGGTTTATTTTTTTGCTAAATCTTCATACATTTTAGACTCAACCCTAAAAACACATCCATCTCTCGTGGAAATCACCAATATTTTCTTTAAAAAAAGTGAATAATATGCATAATTTCTAAAAAGCACCTTAAAATCTGATAAGTGATTAGGTGTTGTAAAGGTTCTGAAGTGCCAAGAAAGCAGTTCATTTTTTCATGCCACTGTTGCATTAAGACATGAAAGTTGAAGCCTTGTAGCATTATAGGCTGAAGCTCCACAATTATAAACCACTTTTACCTTTCAGGGAAAACTTGAATATAAAATGACTGATAGTCTGTGTTATAACTGCAGAATAAAGCATCATATTTATTGCCGAAAATGAGAGCTGTGATCTCTTTCCGAGACAGACAATAAACGGCTCATAGTTTTCCGTTAGAAACGCATCTCTCTTGCATTGGAGGCAGTCATCCAGTGGGCGGACCTCACGGCTTGTCACTCAGCTCACTCCGGCTCAGTGATTGGTTTCTTCCAGCTGGGGGCAGTGGGCGGTGCGACGGCGCCACATGGAGCGAGTTTAGTGTCTCTGTGACCGTTAGTTAGTCTGATGCATTCTCTGGCGGAGTCGCTCTGGACTCTGTGGAACAGTTTCGCGCATCATCAGCATCCTCAATGCTGGAGAAAATTGGACTTTAAAGGCAGTTCAATATTTGCAGAGAAAAGTATTCACTGCAACTGCTGCTCATGCTGCGCACTCCTTTTGGATGATCCGTGCGTAAAAGTCCTAAGACTGAAGTAATTAAGCGGAGGGAAGCGTCAGCATCACGGATGCTGTTCTCTCCTGCGCTTTGGAGGAACTTCAATTCTTGCTGAAGTCATGATTACGGACATTAATCAAGACACCATGAACGTTTAACCTGAATATTTAGAAAACTCATTTCCTCTTCTTGAAAGAACCTGTGTGTTTAAGCTTGGGGTTTTTACTGACCATCCTCCTGGACACTTTGCTGTCTCCTGCGTGTGGAACGGGATTGATGGAAACATGACTAAAGCTGCAACAGGACCGGCTCTCCTGCATGCCCTCCACCTGCTCCCACTGCTACTGTTTCAGGTCTCTCCCGTGCGTCTCTCCGCGCATCACGGCCATCCTGCGCGCTACTTCGGACACATACCTGAGAACTCTCCGGCTGGGACGTCGGTGGATGGGGTCGTGATTCCGTTCGAAGGCGCATGCTGGCGTGCCACGGATCTCAACGCCAGCCTGAAAGGTGACTATGCGTCTGATTTTAGACTCATTCGTCATCATGGGCACCGGGAAAAGCGGGGGCACCTGGGTTTGGTGTCGGCCAAAACTCTGGACAGAGAGTTTATAGCAATTTACGAACTGGTGGTGGACCATTTGCCGTGGTGTCAGAGGAGAGCAGCTGTTATTCAGATTGAGGTGTCCGACAGGAACGATAACATTCCCCGGTTCACCAGCGGAAACAAGACCGTTGAGGTGGACGAGTTGACGCCTCTTGGAACCGAGGTGGCTCGCTTTGACGCAAAGGACGGCGACGCGGAGAAGAACGGACGCGTAACTTTTTACGCATCCCCCGAATCCAACTTGCTTCACGTGGTTCCGCAAACCGGCCAGGTAAGGCTTGTTGGATCCCTGCTGGGTGTGAGCCAGACAACTCTTCAACTATTCGTGAAGGACGGCGGGGATGTCGCTCTGATCGGGGAGCCGGTGTTCCTGCGCGTCACCGTGCGCCGCTCCAACCGAGCGCACCGGAGACCTCGAGCCCTCCACGAGGATGTGACCTACACAGTGACCGTTCCGGATCACCTCAGAGTGGGGGACCTGCTGTTCACGGTCCCGGACCAAAGGTTCGATCAGCGGTGGTTCGAAGTGATATCCGAGGCGGAGTCGCCTGTTCAGATTGAACGGGACTCCGGGCGCCTGTACCTGGCACGCGATGTGCGGGAGCCCGTGGAGGTGGCGGTGAAGATCCAAAATCTTCGAGGTATGCAAAGTGTCCACACATGCGTGCGTAAAGACGCAGACTAAACTAACGCGCACTGCTTTGGCTGATGCCCCTTACTCATATCTAGGCATTTGGGATTTTAGAATAAATCTAAAAACGTGTTCTGATTATTGTTTGATACGTTTATTTCTTAAATTCAGGTTTATTTGAAGCGGTTTTTTTTAAACTTGAAATGAGATCAAGGCCAGTCTAAGGCGGCTTTGTTTAAATTTGGTTTGTTTTTGAGGAAAATGCCCGTCTTTTTTCCCCTAACTTTGTAGTTGCAAATGCTTCAAGGGCAACTTCTTTAGACTTGTTTTTTTTTTTTTTTAACCAGAAGTTGGTGGATTTTCAATCAAGGGTCTAAGGTCAAAATCATAAAATGTGCACTAAGATTAAAAAAGACCCCCAGAAACAGCTCTCTGATCCTTGAATTTTCTGTCAAGTTCAAAAATGATTTCCATCTAAAGTGTGTGGAGGACTTTTTTTTTCCTTTTAAGCACTGAGTGGCATTCATTCATTCGGCTGCATGCGCCTGCGCTGGCCTGTTTCCAGTTTAAATTGACCTCAACCGTCAACGGCTACTTTCCACTCTTTCATTCATTCTTTACAATCTCTCTGCACAAGGCTGCCAAGCGTGTGTGTGTGTGTGTGTATGAGAGTGTGTGTGATAGAGAGAGATGGGGCGGCCGGTGTGTGTTGCTGGCAGGTTGCTCAAGGACAAACAGAAGTGACAGTGTTTGGTGTTTTTAGGTGACTGAGACAGATCAAACAGCCCCCAAAAGACTTCACACACAAATTTTACCTTCACGGTTAACAAAAAAATACACATCTTCCTCCGGGGTGATGGTTCTCCAGAAGGCCTTGACTGAATCTGATTATTCAGATGGTTAAAGGTGTTTTATAAAAGTGCAGAACTTGTTTCCATCGCCAAACATGTGCTCCTGTAGTGCTGCACTCTCTCATTTGTATCAGTGAAGGTCACTCAGCCTTCAAGAGAAAATAAGTTTTGTCAGTTCCTCCCAAAACACTTTCCTCATCTGTCACCTGTGTGGAGATTATTAGGTTAGCCTTTAGTTAAAGAAGAGCTTTGACATTGTTCAAGTCTGCCCTTCAGTGGTGTCCTCTGTTTGCTGTACATGATGTATTACTGTTGGTTCTAATCATTCATTCTTGTGGTTGAAGAGTTTGTGGGTGTGCTTAACTTTTAAGCTGTCTCACAGTGAGGTATTCCTTTCAGTTTATTAATTTGTTCCTTTCTTAAATACATCTAATTTTCTAAAAAGTCCCTTTCTTACATTTTTTATTTACTCAAAAAAAAAAAAAAAGATAATCAGAAATGCTCTGTCATTATTAAAGCATCTAATAAGTCCAGTTATTATTGGATGTTTTTGGTAGCTTGTAGTTGGGTTCATTCATACTGGTTATGTTTATTGCAGATCAGTCAGTTTCATTTAGGCAAATGTGAAAACTCATCTGAACTCTGGTGTGGACCATCTGCTGGGCGCCATCATGTCCTACCCGGAAGGGCAGGGTATCATGGCATCTGCGCTTGGCTTTACCACTGATCTTTCCCACTTAGATTGTGACCTGTATTGTCAAGTATTTTTTGTTCATTTCTCGGAGAATATAACAAACTTTGGTGGCTTTCTTGCCCCAAAAACAAGTGTCTAATTATGTCTGTGAAGCTAAGATCACACTGGGGGATTTTAATTTGGTAGTACGGAAGAAATAAGTAAGAAATCAATAGTTGCGGTTTGTGCCCGGCCAGAATTATGTGACACCAAGTCTTTCATATATTGGAATAGAACTATAAATAAAAAAGCCTGAAGCAAGATTCACCGGATTTGCACTGGAACCAGGTAAGGGTTATGGTTAGGGTGAAGAATCTTCTAGCACAGATACGTAAATTCTGCTTCTGGCTAATGATGTGTTTGGGTGCCACCTTGTTTGCAACCAGGTCCTCATCATTTATTCAGCAACCTAAACAATAAAGAAAACTTTAAGAGAAAACAAATACACTGGATAAAAGGGACAAAACAAGCAATTCTGACATTTTTCAATGTGTTCATAGCTTGAAAGGGAATAAAACAATAAAACAAAAAAAAAAAATCATCGAAATACCAAGTTATGCTCAGTCGACAGGGATATTTTCTAATAAAATGAGATCACTTACAGATTTTAGATAACCCAAAGCACTAAAGAAACAACACATTAAAAGAACAGATGTGTGTTTAAAGTTTTCAGTTCATGTATGTTCAAGTAAACGTACGTAAAGAAGGATACTGATCTTTCAGTCTGTAGTTAAACCTCCAAACCCCCACATGGTGCTGTGATGAGGAGTTCAGCAAAGACTTATAAGAGTATTAATCAGGTCTGCTGGTCAACATGATGTCAGTCAGAAATGTGCTGATGCCTTGCAGATCTGATCCGTTTGACAGGATAGAACAACATCCAGATGCAGCAGAGGACACTTCCTCCCCTAAAACAAATGTTTAACCAAGAGCCAAAAGAGCCCAGTCCTCACATCTGGACTGTGGTGAGAGGGACTTGACGGTTTGGTCAGATCTGGCTAATTAATCAATCTAAACGTAATTTTGGTTGTTTATTTGCAGAAATTAGTTGTGTTTGCTCACCTGGAGCTCCTCTACGAACACACAGTCTGTGACAGAGCCAGTCTGGGACAGGAAGTCTTGTTTGTGTTAAAGTAGAGTCCAGAGCTCATGTCGGCTCTGGTTTTGTGTCTGGGGAGGAAGACAGCATGATTTGGTCGCTACGGTGTTGAGCGTGATGTAAACTGACCATGCAATGGTGTTGTGTCCACCTGCTTTGGTTCTGATTTTGATGAAACAGTGTTTGGCCCCAAAGACTTTCTTTTTAAACTTCCCAAAGCCAATCATTAAGTAAACTAACATCAGTTTCTATTCACATTTTTAAGATGGGAATTAACCCTCCTCTCAGCATCTTCCAGACCCTCAAAAAATCCTCTGAAATCCTCATCTGCTGCCTTTGACACACAAAGCTTTATAGCACAAATGGCAATCTGCATTATCCAAACACACTTCCACACTCATAAATACAGAGGTCTGCTGCTTTACTCTCAGGCATCCCATCCGTCACTGCACACGACAGCAAACGTACTCAGTCTGCTTTATCCTTGACTTTGAATAAATGTAAATATTCCCTGACATGCTTGTTTGCCCTCTTATCCAAAGGCCACGGCTTTAGTAAACAAAGTGCTTCCATACACTTATATGAACTCTGTGGGCATACATTGATTAATATAAACCGTGCAATGATTGGTGCTATAAAAAAGTCCATACCATAAAGAAATGTGATAAAAGAGCAATCCAGATGTACATTTTTTAACTTTAAAGATGAATTTGAACCCATCAGTATTACCAAAAGACAAATAAAGTCTCTCAAAGGACTTTTTTAAACCTTTTTTTTGAGTACAGAATTATTTAAATGGTTGAAGTTTGTGCATTGATGAGGCTGCTGGTATAAGACTATTTAATGTGCTGTAGATCATATATTAGATATGCATGAATGACTCAAATAACACAATTTTAAAGAAATTAAACTCTCTTTAATGTCAAGCTTCACACAGCTTTAATATGTTAAAATCAACTATTCCTTCATTTCTGAGTTTCAAAGCTTTAAAAACAGTCAGAAATTGGGTTTTCTTTTGGTGTAATAAAAGCAAGTTGTCTAAAGTCACTATAACTTCTTAGCAGACATTTAAACTCTTCTTTATTTTCATTCAAACTTTTCCGTTTCTTTCTAATTGACAAAAAACCTTCGCTGACTCATCAAATGTGACCACAATTGTCACTGAAACTGTTGTTTTCTGTTTGCTTTTTTAAATCAGACCATTTGTCTCAAGGCCTGCATCCTCGCTGCATTTTCTAAAGCTTAACATATTCTCTTTGCAAATCACTTACATTTTGTATTTTGCAAAACTTTACTCAAAACATTTGCAAAATCCTCGCAAAATCAGTTTGTTAGAAACCTAAATGGCATTTAAGGGTATATTCAAACTGGATTTGTTTTGTTTAAATGGAACCAAAGTTTGTTTCTCCTGATAATCTGGAATTTTCAGTCTGAATACATCCAAGGGGACCCTGGTCTGGGACCAGGAACTTCTCTCTGACCCATCTTTCAAGGTGGTCTCGGTTCATTTCCAATCAAGACTGAGCTCCGGTTTGTTTCCTCAGTCTGAATAGGCTCCGTGCGCTGAGTCGAAAACTGAACCAAAAAGGCCACCGTAGCCAGGCATTACTGGATGTAAACAGAATCGCAGAGAAAGAATGAGACACAGCAACTTGTTGAAATGTGGCTGGATGACTGCAGCCTCATTAAAAAAGCTTTCAACAGGGTACATACTTCTCTCACCATTTTACTGACAATCTATATGTCATTAACACCTATCAGCGTACCTTCTTAGCCGTCACCTCCTCAGTAACTGCCTTGCAGCATGCCTCCACCTTACCAAAGAAGCAGTAAAAACTGTTGAAGATTATGTTGATACAGAGATTCAAAAATGGTCAGTGAACTATCCTGACAAGGATTGCAAAGCGCAGGATTTTCCATGATTCTTTCTCTTGTTGTTTTGCTCCGCTCTTATATTTCCTGAGCCAATGTCTAATTAGATATTTAGTCACATAGTTTTGTTCAAAAGCTTTGGTTCGGAGCAGAAATTTCCAGTTTAAAAGCAGTCTAAATACAGACCTGGCTCAAGGTTCAGGACTCAATCCAGACAGAATTAAATAAAGCAAGATACTTTTCCTGTCTGAAAACACAAGTTAAAAACAGAACATGCAGGAACAAAAGCAATACTATTCACAGTTTAAAGATTACAGTTTTTTAAATAAAACATTTATAAATATAAATATTATATATTATAAAATAGATTATAGATATTATATTTATTTATTTATTTGTTTGTTTGTTTATTTTTCATTATCAGTTAACCTTTAATCTTCTGATTGCTGGAATAAAACTGAAAGCATCTTTACTAGACATGGCTCTATTTTTCTATATTTTCCCATCTCCCTAAATTAAATAAATGCACATTTGCATATTTAAATGAAAAAAGATTTCCTTTTGGGCACAATTTGTGCATCTGCCTGCACACCAACGGGCCCTTTTTCCTCATTAAACTGCAGCTCCACTGATGGTAACTGTTATTAATTTTTCTAGTTAAAGAGTGTTTCTATGAAATAAACAAAAACACACATGCACCACACACACATACACACACAAAGTGCATATTATTAGACAAACATGACCCTGCTCTGTCAGTTTTATGCAGATTTTTTTTGTGCTTGGCAGCCTTGACGTGACAAAGAGACACAGTTTTTTTTCTCTCCCATTTATTATATTGTCTTTATTTCTGGATTTAGCCCAAGGCCTGAAGCAACCTGCCACAGCGCCACATGCTTGTGCGCATGTGTGTCTGTGTGTTTTGGTGACACTATAGGATTGTGTATCCTTGAGGCTGCTCAGCTTCACAGTGACTTCTCTGTTTGTTTGTCAGTAACACATACATTGATCACACTTGTCTCGTGTGGTGTGGATGCTTGACTGTATGTGGGTCTAGTTATGCACACATTTTGCGCTGGCTTCTTTATTGGTTCCTAAAAAATCATGATAGAAGAGCCGAGCTAGAACAATTTAGAGCACAGAGAACAGTTTGGCCTCATTTAATTAAAAAGACATTAAGGCAGGAATATGAATGTTGGACCCTTGCAGGTAAATTTTATACAGTTAAATGAATGTCCTCAAGAAAATGACCACTCAAGGATATGTGTGTGTGCATGTGAGTGTGAAAGACACGGTATGTGTAAAGTGCTTGAGGATAAATTATTATGACCATGCACTAAAGCTCCAGCGTGACCTTTTCAAAAGGGAGTAGAGCAACAGCATGTACATAAATTATTTACAGCATTCTGCAAATCTATCAGTTTGACCTGTATGAACACTAAATGCACCAAAAATAGGGAAAGGCTAAACACAGATCTGCCAAATCTTACACTGTTTTTGTGGTGCTTTTGTTGTCATGTTGAAAATTACACTTTTTGGGGGAAAATATCAACTTTCTCTTCATTTCTGAGTTTCAAAGCTTTAAAACCGGTCAGAAATGAATCACAGACTGTTTTCAAAAGCTGTTTTCACGTTTTATTTTCTTGGTTTGCTTGTAATTCACTACATAATAGCATTGTCTGTCTGATGTTAAATCCAGTTCTGCCTGCTTGTCATCAAATTTAGATGTTAGTCTTGTGCTTACATTTGGTAATTGTGGCTGAGTTGTGGGCAGGACTGTTGGCGCAGAGTAAGCCCGCCCTTACTTCCCCTCATCCATCTGTTTACCGGCTTTTCCAGCACCTTGCAGCCCCTCACACCCCCAACCTAACATTACCGGTGCAACAAAAATGATGAGCAACGTCAGAGCTATCCAGCTGTACAGTTAAGCCAGATGCCAGCTTTTTGGACAAAGAAAACAAAGGCGTACATTGATCTCGTTGTCCACAAGTGGAATGCATCAGAGTGCGTATTTAAAGTAGCTTAGAACTTCTGCTTTTTCTAAATAAGTGGAGTGTGTTTAAAAAGTCAGAACCTTTAAGTACATTAAGCAAAGTTCTACCTTTAAAAGATTAACATGTTCATTCTGTTAGCAAACACTCAATTTTAAATAAATGTATAAAGAGATCTGCTTAATATTTTTCTATCGACATTTGAACCCTTTACACAGTGAATGTATGAAAGAAAAAATAGATGTATGTTTGCTTTGTTGTTCACTATATGAAGTTAGTTTAAAAGCTAAGCAGAACAATATTCTACATGTACTGTATGTGTTCTCATATTAGTTTTTTTTATAGCGTTCATTCTGCAAGATTGTATGCAACCAAAGTCAACAAACTACAACGTATTTATGATATATTATAGATTTTCTGCTGGGATGTCTTATAATTACACATTTTCAATAATCCTTGATTTAATAAGAAATCAGCGTAATAAATAATAATGATAAAGTTGGAACCTAATCATCAAAATCATGTCTTCACTATCTCTTTACAGCCTTTTATCTCTCTTCAACCCAATAGTTTGTGTCTGTCTTTTGTGTTAATAGCTTATCGACAGCCAATCAGCTTTGACTTCAGGCAAAAGTTGTCACCAATCACCAAATAGGACAAGGTCATTTCATCTTGACAGCAATAGAATTTCAAACTCAATGCAGCATTACACACACATACACAAACACATTGGTTAATATATGTTTTATCTTTGAATTGGAATTTAGAAATGTCATGTAAACATTTCTGTGGAAACAAAAAAACTTTGAGTAAAAATATTATACAGGCTAATTTAATTAAACTGCAGTTTTATGATGACACAAAGACTTAGGTCACTATTAATAGTATACAACAGATTAGATGACCCCCCCATCCTCATGTCCACAGCATCTCATTTTCTACTGTACGTCTTCTGTCCTTCAGTCTTTCCAAATCTGTCTTACCTACTACAAAATGACCTGATTGTTCAAAAGGAAACAAAGGAATAATCATAAAGTTTTCTGTTTTTCAGATGTTTTGCAGAAACTTAATAAATGCATCATTACACCAAATCAGCTCAAAAGTACGTTTGTCAAACAGCACACAAGTATACAAATGAGTATTCCCTGTGCATTTGTTGTCAGTATGCATGCGCGAGATGTTGCACATCTGCTTTCCACTCCCATAATCCAAACTCCAACACAAACATGCCCCGGGTTGTCACACTTCATTGTCTTTGTATGTGTTGACATGTTCTTGCTAATTGCCTCCCATCACATTTCTGCTGTTGATCACTGATCAACTGCTTTTCTAGCAGGTCAAAAATCTGCAAGCCTGTCTGCATTTGAGCATCCATGACTGCATCCCACAACACTCCTGTCAAAAAGAAAAACCTTTTTCGTATACTACAGTATATGCATCAGTCATCTTCCTTCCTGCTTCTTTTATTTGCAGAAACCCCACTTGAGGGGAAAGCATCTTATTTCAAGAAACTTTATTAGAATCTTCTGTTGACAAACCAGCTGGGTCGGTGCTTGTTAACTATAAGAGCCATTTTATGGATTCTCATAACCTTTGTAATGCGAGTCCTGGAGGGTAAAGCCAGCTGCTTTTTGAAGAGAAGACATATTTTATATGTGGAGATCAAGGCTTTTGTCCAGAAAAAGGACATTCACAGAGTTGCAGTGACTCGTATCACAAATCATCCTGGGAGAGGCTTTTGCTTGTTAAAAGCTGTTGTAGTGTTTCTCTCTGTCAGATTGTTTCTGTTGAGCATCTTTTGAATTGATGCGAAACTGATAAAACAATTTTTCTGCACATAGAAATTAGTTTAAAATAACTAAAATGAGAGAAAAAAAACAGTGAAACTTTGGAGTTATTCAAATGGAAGCTTCAGCTTCCATCTTCTGTTGTCCAGATGCTCCCCTGCACCTCCACTCACTGGCCACTTTAGAAGGAACACTTGCTCAACTGCTTGTAAACGCATTTTTTTTCTCTGAAGAATGTTTCCAATACTTTGTAGAATCTATAACACCAAAGATCACAGCAGTTCTGAAGGTAAAAGTGGGACCAACCTGGTACTAGTGTACCTAATAATGTGGCCGGTGAGTGTACATTTCCAATAGTCAGATTTATCAAATAAAAAAAAAATAATGGTCAAAACTAATTTGGAGAGCTGCATTTGAAGATAGTCAAAGAAATAAGATTTTACATTATATTTCCAAAAACTCCATAGACAGCTGTCAGTGTGTATTGGTATGCTGTTCCATCCATTCTAAAAGTATAGGCTGGTTAACCGAGCAATGAAACAGTCAGTTTGCATTTATGCTACACCTGTAGCTTATCACAGCAATTTAATTTTGCAACTGTCCTGTCCCAGAATAAAAGCACAAAAGCGGAATTGATTTTATTGACCAAAGTACATGCTGTTCTGCCATACGGGTCGTTTTTTTTTCCAGTGGCCCATTGCATCACAAACCAAAGGCATCGACAAACAATTTAGCTTCAAGCTAGTTAGTACCGACTAGTATATAGACAGCTCTTTACATTCCATACATGCACAGATGATGGTGCTGTCCATGAATAGAAAAAATATAAAATACACATGGAATACAAAAACACATTAGATTTAACTGTAAAATAAATAAAGGAAATAGTTACAAGAACAAGTGTAAACAACATGGAGTTGGAGCCGATCAGAATACAGTTGGCAACATTTCACAGGAGCAGGAGACAACAACTAAAGTGAGGTCACAAAAGTCACAATGACACCAAAACAGAAAAACCCCCAAATATTTACAAGAAATTAATTATTATTTGACAGCCGTTACTGTAAATAACTTAAAATATGCAAAGGGAGCAAAACTAGGATCAAAGGAGGGAGACTGACGGGGTTCTTCACAGTGTAAAATGCACACCCAGAAACAGATAAGATGACCAAGCCAGCAGACGGTTAAAAGGTGGAAACAATAGGATTTTATTGTCCCCCAAAAACAACAATGTCACAATACACTAGTCACCACTGCAACCAAGACTGTGCTCTGTCCATACTGCCAGATTCCCTCCTTATAAAGGCTTAGCCCCTCCCACAGGCCAATTAACCAAACATTTACTTAAACAAATTCCTGCCTTTAAACCTGTGAAATCAATAATACATAATTCAAAGTAGAAATAATTAAACATTTTTCAACCTGTGAAATACAGGACAGAGTATGAAACAAAACCAAATAGACAGAAGAAAGAAAGAAAAAAGAAACCTTTCAACTCAATCATTTGAGGTCACTTCCTGTTTCCTATGTATATGATGATGTGTTCAAATGCTATGGCTCTGGTTTGAATGTTGTGGCCTAGATGGTGAGTAGAACTAAAACTAAGTGTGCACCCTTAGAAATAAACAGAATTTGGGCTATGATGTTGTGAATGATTTGTTTGCCTGTATGTGTGCATGTGTCTGGTGCAAACTATAAACTAAAAGACTAGTAGATGACAGGGAAAAAAAAGGAAACAAAAACTGAGGCTGGTGTTCAGGTGCTGTCCTGCAACCTGTGACGCTGCTTCGTCACACAGACTAAAGGGTTTTCATTTAGAACAGGAAAAAAAAATAATAGAAAAAAAGCTCTACAACACAGATGGTTCAAAATTAAATTTACAAAAAACCCTCCTGTCTCCCAAATCAGCTGTTCTATCTCCTTTAGAGCAAATTCAGAAGATGAAACCTGAACTCTTGAATGGCTGCAAAAATCACTGGGGGCCGGTTTCGGCTCAGTAAAAGTTTAGCGCATAAATCCGATTTTCAAACTCGTTTTAGTGCGTTTGTCCAAGTGTGAGAACCTAATATATAAAAAAATTCAAATTTTACTTGGACGAATACCATATTTCATTGAATCTGGAGAGCCCTCTGTAAAAAGGAATTCATCTCTTATCTCACCAAACTTTTATTGAAAGACCACCTCCAGTCATCTTTTGAGGTATTTATTTTGAGGAGTTTCTGCACAGCAGCATTAGTTCATTAGAAATTTGCCTCTTATGTGGAGGCAAGACCACCAGCATGATGCAGCCCCTCCAAACCTTCCCTTCCCCATTGCTGAGAGCTTAAAGCAGGGAACTTGTGGTCAATCTGGAGTATTTTACACGTCACAAATAAGCCTAATTTCAAACAAAGTTGAAACAAGTTTTACTCAAACAAGTTGAGTAAAGAAAATACACAGCAAGGACATTTTAAGATTAATGTTCTTTATATATGTCAGCCATCGTCAGAAAAATGCCACAACATGGTAAAAACACCAAAAAAACAATTTTCAGTAAAGTGTCAAGGATATTCTTTGAATGTTTGCTCCATATATTGACATGCAGTAGGTTCACATTTAACACATTTTCTCCTTTAAATTTTTCATCCACGTTCAAAGAACTCTTCATTATTTGGAGTCTGGATTATTTATTCACTTTTTTACAGTTTCTCCAGAACTGATACACTCTGCTTTATTGTTTCGTGGAGTGCTGATAAATTACAGGACATTCTTTGTTTGACGGCAGTGATTCAGATTCTAAGGTCAGTCCAAACTTAAAAGTGGTGGAGCATCATGCAACCTTCTTCAGTTTCAATTTTCTTCTTCTTCAATTTTATTTTTATAGCCCAATATCACACAAAACAGATGTCTCAATGGGCTTCACACAGGTATTCATACAAAAGAATATAAAGTCAATCATGAAATATAGCTGGTTGCTAGACAAACCAGACAACTTCCTGGAGTGGAGTGGGGAAGAAGAAAGAAAGATGGATGAATGGCATTCTACTAGTTTTACATTTTGCTTTCATAGATTAGTATTTCCTCTCTATATCGTGGTTCACCTTTTGCGGTCTCGCAGTTTGATTTGTTTCAGTGCAATTCATCGTGCTTTATTTATTTACTTTTTATAAGAGTGCACTGTGTTCTTTACTTTGATTGGCCTGTCGATCAATCTCATCCCTATAGTGCCTCCTGTATAGAATGTGTTCAGCTTCCCAGAATTCCATAAATCCTCTATTGATAGATCTGTTTTTATTCTACAACACTGCCTTAAAAAAATCTGTGATCCTACTTTGTGGCTTTCACAGATAGCAAGTTATTTTGTTAATTTATCATTAATCTACTAGGACCCACAAAGCAGAAATGCCATGAAAAAATATTAAAAGCAAATTCTTTGAAATAGCTCTATTTTCAAAAACACAATAGAATAGACATAAGAAACAAAGATAAAACAATGAAGTGCTTAAAAAAGGAAAATTACTTAACTGTAACAACAAGCATGTAGGTATCAAAACAACTTCCCACTTCATGATTGTCTGTATCTTGTCCTGTTAGGCTTCTCAATTTGTTAATCTATGCATTTCCAATATTTTCAGTTTATATATTTTTTTTAATTGTTTAACATTTTTACTCGTTTTGATCATTTCCTCCATAACATTCCACAACCTCACCCCACAGATAGATGTGTACATACTTCAAAAGTCCACACTTGCTTCTAGGACAGCCAAAAGTTTCTTTTTTTTTTAAGATTTTTAAAAAGATTTGGTTATCGGATGGTTTCTTTTTAATACAGCTAGCCCATTGGGGGCAGCACTAAAATCAATGTCCTGTACAAGGATATGTACCCATGTTGACGAGCTGGGGACAGAATAATTAACCTTTTGCTTGGAGGACAGCTACACACCACTCACTGAACTGCTGCCCCCTATAAAACTCAACTATGGTGCATTATTCAACTAAAGAAATATGAGGTGGCTGTTAGATCACTCATTTGATCCTAAAGGACCCCTCTTTCCTGGCACTGAGAGTCATTGTAAAACCCCATCCCAGGGGGGAGGGATGACCTCCGGCGCTGGTCCCCACTGAAGCTGAAGAAGCCTCAGACTGAGGACTCTCCTTTGTTCAGAGGTTGCAGTGAGCTGTCCATCATGCTTTGTGGATTTTTCTCTCTGTAATCAACTTTTGGCGCTCCATAGATCATAGCACAGGTAATGGGAAAATGTGAACTCATTTAAAGCTAGTAATTTAATCTAATTAAACAGGCCTGAGGGTTGGGGAACAATGCGTAAATCGGCTGTGGCAGCGTTTTGAACTATAAATCCAAAGCTCCCATTAACACCTTGTATCGATCATAAATGTGGTTGAGGGTCATGTAATTTTCTGCTGTCAGTTTTGCTTTACTGTCTCCACCTTTGTAAAGTACATAGGCACAAGGAAGCTTCAGGTGTGGAAAGAAATATGAGATCACCTCCATTCTGCAGGCGTAGTCTCATCAAAAGCACATCAGCACCTCTTTGGATTTAGATTGATAGAAAATAAAACTCAACCAATAACCATCAATGAAAAAAGTAAAATACTTTAGAGGAAAAAAATTCTTTAATCCCCGTCACACATCGATCTTTGGGAATGTTTCCAAAGATTTAGTCCAAAAAAAAATATATATTAAAAAAAAAAGAGTTTTAGGAACAAACATTTCAAACAAATGCATTTGAAGCTCTCACTTAACACTAAAGTGACAGGAAGCAACCTTTTGAGAATGAAGATGAACTGAAGACTTCTCAGTTTTATCCAGCGATAGTTTATGACCTTCACTGATCCCTGCTGCGTGGAGAATCATGTTAAAAACCTTAACGTCTCCAGAGCCACGGCCTGTCCATCAATCCTCCCCATGACATTCCCCTCACTCTCTCTGTCCTCCTCTTCCTTTCCTCCCTCGGGCTCTTATTCCTCTTCCTCCTTCTTGTTGGCCCCCCCCGAGAATATCGCTTCCGTTGGGCAGAAGGACGGAGGGAGATGAAGAGACGATCTCAGCTCACTCTTCCTTTGCTTCAAACCAAGGTCGCAGAGCAGATTTAAAAGTAAACTCTGCTCTGCAGCTTATCAGCTCTGAACTCATCTCCTCAGGGAATCAGGAGCAGGAGACAAGAGGGAAATGGTGATCACCGTCCTCAAACATACCCTCCACCTTCATTAGGCTGCAGTGAACTTTTCCTAGAATGCCATATTATTGATGACTGGTTCTTATTCAGTCAATCAAACCAACTGAGTGGATGGTAAACTTTCCTAAAGTCACCACTCCGATGAAAATTGTGTTTTATAACATGTTCTTGTCACATTTGTTTCATAATGGGGGGCATATATAAAGAAAACAAAGATTAGAACTGCATTTCTTTTTTCTAATTGTTGTGAATCAGGAGAAGATGAAAAAAATACAGTAAAATTTACAGTTGGTAAGCCAAAAGCTCTCAGCTCTGCTCCATTCCAATGCATCCACTTGTAGATGACTAGATCCATATACGTCTTGATTTTCCTCATCTGAGCTGGCATCTGGCTCAAAACTGTATGGCTGGATAGTTCTAACATTGCTCACCATTTTTGTTGCACCGGTAATTTTTGGTTTGGTTGGGGCTGTGGAGGACTGTAAGCTAGCAGGATAGAGTGTAAACAAAGAGCTGATGGGAAATGAAGGCAGGCTCACTCCACCCAACTGTTCCACACACTCAACAACTGAGAGGCAAATTTCTGTTTATCCTCTGCCGCTCTGCAGAAATTATGTCCTAGAAACAACACAGATTTTTCAAGTTGGATAAAACAGCATCATCATAATTAAAAGACAATTGGGGACGCTTTTATAACTTAAATTTTAAAGTTTCATGTAAACAAAATAAAAAAAGAAAAAGAAAATGGACTGAAATAATATGTAAATTCTCAAAGCAAATTTTAGTCAGGTAGGCCTAATAGATTTTTTGGTTGCAAAGAACATTAACATTTAGAGGAAAAATGGCAAAAAAGAAAATGAAAAATAGAAATAAATTAAAATGCCATTAACTATCATAGGAAAAGAATTTGTGAACCAATATCAAGTAATTTTTTATTTATAGTCTGTAATGTATTCACTGTCAGACAAAAAGCCACAGCAATATTTTTAATATAATTTGAGTTATACGTTTTTTTTAACATTTAAAAACATGATTGTCAATTTTCAACCTCCATTTATTTTAAATTCATGGCATATTTATATAACAATAAAAGACAACAAATATTATTCTATTCAATTTTTATATGTATTTAGTTATTTTACAGAAATGTGGCATTTGCACAAATCCTTGATTTCATGCTTAAAGTGGTGGAAATGTTGTCCTTTTGTCCTGTTGGGTAGCTGTATGATCGTTTCTACAGTTCTTAGCATTTCAGTAAAAAAAAGTGGAGCATGGAGCCTTTGGCTCACCAACTGAAGAGAAATGGTGTAATTGGTCTGGAGATTAAGCTGTTATTTCTGTGATGCAGTTGTTTGTGGGATAACTTGCATTGCTTTTTTATGTTATTGTTTTATTGTTCTAGTTCAAAATATATTAAATAAAAAAATGGATTTTAGTACAAAGTGTTTGCACAGAAATGAAAAGCAATTAAAACAATATCTAAACATATATTTAAAAAATCCTTTTCAAATTAAAAGATTCTATAGAGAAATGAATGTAATTAAAGAGGGGAAGAAAACAAATTCTTACAAAGATTTTCTCTTTGGGATGCAGCGTCAGTACTTCAGTGCTTTAAGAAGAAGGGCTTTCATTATGGCTTCATCTGTACGCCCAGACACTCATCTCTCCTGCTTATCACCTCTTGCTAAGCTGTGGGAGAGAAGATATTGGGGACATTCAACACTTTTAAGGAGGCAGTTTGGTTTCTAGCTGGAAAAGCAGGATTTTTTTCTGCAGGTCTAAGCAAGAATTGCAGTGAACTTCCTGTCACCCTCTTTCCATTCCATCTCCCACTGCCTCTAGCATCTGACAAGGTTCGTTTCTGCTCATTATGCTTATAATAGAGATGTTTAACACACTTGTGCATTAACGCAAATGGAAGGTTTATTACATGTTTACTTTAAGCTTATTTTAAACTACTGATCTAATATTTAAAATGCCTGAAGTAAATAAGCCTTTTGGGGTTACGCTGATATGAAAACATAATTGAAGCAGTGCTTCGTACAATGTACATGTTAAAACACTGGGGGTATTAAAGTTAAATCTGATTCTAATTTGACAGGCTTTTGACTGGATGAAAAATGTTTCCTAATTTGATTTATTTAAGTTACACTGCTTATTTTTGTATCCATGCAATTTTACAAACAGGATTTTTAGCTTTTCTATGATCCAGATCAAATTTTGAAGACATTTGCTTCCTATATCTTAGTACCGGTCATTTTTGAGTTTTTACAACTTCCCATTTTACTCTCAAAATTCTTTTTTAAAACGGTTAATTGTGACAATGATCCACATCCTTTTTTTTCAGTACCACCCAGCTCTCTTTTTACTGATTTTATTTTCAATAGATTACATAATCATTTCAAAATAATAATAATAAATTTTGTCTTATTTTACTGGATAAATCAGGATCAAACAGTTTTCATGTTTTTTTATTAAAACGATCAAAGTGTAAAGAAATAATAAAAATGTACAAATCATAAAAAACAAGGACAGGAACCAGTCAATATAAAAAATCATTAAAAAACAGGCAAAACTCCCCTGAATTATTAAAAAAACTTATAGAGATTCATTTTAAGTTGTCACAATTATGTCAGAACTTTGATGTATGTTCTAAACCAAAAATTTCAAAGCAAATACATTTTTTTGAAATTTTAATGTTACATTTTTAAAGAAAACTATTCTAATGGAGTCAGCCTCATTCCTCCGTCACTGTGAATGTCTGATCAGCAAACACACCGGTGAGTTCAGAGACCCCTATTAGTTAAGTAACTTGATCAAGTTGTTCAAAGCATCATAATAATGCTTATTAGCATTATTATCTAGATGCTTTTAGCAGATTTTGACAGCTGATACAAATGTTTTTAAAGAAGATTATTACATTTTTTTTACTTTTTGTCATTGCCAAACTTTTTAAAATGGCACGTATTTCTGACAACTGCTGTCATCTAATCATCGACCATCAAAAATGTCAAAAGTTACCAAGTAAATAGCAAGACCTGTTGGACTACACAGGGAGGTCCACTTTCATGCAGCATGCTGCACACAGCAGGAACACCTCTCTGCAGAGTTCAGGCTGACTATCCTCTGATGTTCCAGCCTGACCAGTCCATCTGCTGCACACAAGCACACACATGCACAAACACCACCAGCTGTCACACAGCAGTCCCTGGGTACCTGACCCATATGGCTCCTGCAGCACATGGACACATATTCATACACAAGCACACAGACGCCGAAAGTTCAGGCTAATCTCGAACGTTTACCTTTAAGTTACTTTCTTGTGGGAAAAAAAGGAGATTGACAGTAGTACTTTTTTGAGTTTGAGTTAGAAATATAATTTCTTAAAGAGGATCTGAAATTATTTAATCCTGTTTTGGTTTAAATTATAAGTCAGTTTCAATATTCTCATCTTTGAGAAGCATTCAAAACTCTACAGGGTTTCATTCAGATTTGTCACAACTTCACATCTACATTCAACCATGTACATTCCTATAAAACTTAAATAATAAAGTGAGCTTTAAAGACTCACTCTGATATATTAAAAAAACATGTTTTTAGTGTTTTTAACATGTTCTTGTGGCATTTTTCTGATGATCAAAGACATATTAAATGAAAATTAAGCTTAAATTGCATTTCTAAGTATTTATTTATACAAATTGTTGTGAATCAGGAGCAGACAGAAAAAGACATTTGAAAAGGAGCGTATTTGTGATGTAGGAAATAAATGGGCGGGGCTGCTTCATTCAAATGCACACACTTGTAGACGACTAGATCCGTGTGCGTCTTCATTTTCCTCATCCGAGCTGGAAACTGGCTCAAAACTGCCCTACTGTATATTGCTTTTCCTTCATTCTTATTGTCTGAAAGTCTTAGTTTGTAAAGTGTTAACTTGGATATCCCAGACGATTAATTTGTCTGCACAAAAGCACATCAACAGTGAGATAAGCACAACTCTAAAGAACTACAAAGACTTTGCAGTATTACTCCAAGAAAACAAAGAGGCAGATTTACAGCGAAAAGGTGAACTTCCTCTCGGATTTGATGCTTTATTGAACCTATCATGATGATCACAATATGATTTCAACACAATGCAGGAGATTTATTCTATTTTAGGGTGCAAACTACTAAGAATTGTTAAGTATTGCTATAACGTTCAAGCAAATGAAAATAGAAAACACAATTTTTTTGATTATATTCCTGTTTTTTGTTAGAGTCAGATGTATTTATACAGAATCCAAAGTAAGATAAACCAGATTAATGAATCATGCTGTAAGTGTTGTTTGAAGAGTTAAAGTATTATGTTCATGAGACGCCTCCCATCTGAAAGTTCTTTAATATTCCACACAGAGGCAGGCATGCAGCTGACCTACGTTTAAATTTGGCCTACTGCTCTGACACCAAATAGAGACACTCCCTGAGAGGTAAACACGATATGACAATTGGTCTGAGCGCAGCGCTGATCCTGCAGTAAAAAATAAATAAAAAAATAAACGTCAACTGGGTGTCGCGCGCTGCTTCAGGGATGACGGGCAGAGTGTTCGCCTCCCACATACACTCACCTCTTCAGAGAACAGCCCGTAATCCAAAACGAAACAGGTTTGTCTTTGAAACTCTGTGGCCTCCAATCCACTCTGACAGGACAACAACCGCTCGCTCTGGCACACCCTGAGGGTTCACTGTCCTGTGTGAGTGTGTCAGCGTGCCAACTAGTCCAGCCACCGTGACCTGCCATCACCTAATGGGACCACAGATATTTATGCTCTACATGTGATAAAAAATCAATGAAAAAAGCTTTTTATATTTATATATATATATATATATATATATATATATATATATATACTGTATAAACTCAATGAGTTATTTGTGGGATGTATCAGTATCCCGCATAACATCATCATAATTCATTTATTGCAAATTAATGAATAAATCATCAGTATCAAAGCTCTGCTAGTTTGGACACACTTGGATCTCATCTCAGTGTGGCTTCATGCCATAAACACAGATCAAAGATTGCATTTTCTTCATTAACAAACCTTTCAAAAGCCGAAGAATCATCTGAAGTGCCTCAATTCAGTGACTGCAGATCATACACATCAGTGATGATTATGAATAAAAAATAGTAACACAAACATTTCTAGAACATAGAAACCCACTCAGAAGCAATCACACGATCCCTGATGTAAACTGTAAAGACAATTCTATTCACACGCCTGCTGGCTTCTTGATGCTGCTTGTCAAATATAAATGCTTCACTGTGATCCAACAGAAAATAGTTTTTGTTAGTTTTTATATCCTGAGCTTGTTGTTTGTTTGTTTGTTTTTTTCTTTTGAGGATAGGGGGGGGGGTGTTCCAAAGTTGGTTCCAGGCTCAGGAGCTTATTTTATATAGTTGAAGATAGATGACGAGTTAATGCGTCTTTTTTTTGTTTTAGTTTTCTTTCTTTGCAGAAACTTTTGACAAAATAATTATACACACCAACATTCTTCTTGTATTTTAAGGAAGGAAGATTCATAAACTGATTTAAGAGTAAACCTTAGGAAATGGCTTTCATTGTCATTCATTGAGCAAAACAGATAATATTTCATTAAAAAATAATACATTTTAGAATCTCTTGTTTTGCTTTTAGATAATATCTTAACAAAGAGGATAATCATAAGTTTTACAGTTTTTTTAATCTACCTCCTTTTCATTTGGGGTTGTACTTAACCCTACACCCAAAAACCATTTTCTTCTGGGCTTTTAAATTTAATTTACTTTTTTTTGGTTCATTGATTTTGAGTAGCAGCAATTAACAGTGACCAAAAAAATGTAAAATAAAAAAATACAATTTTCTCCAGGCTTTTACTGTGTTAATTTGGTATTTTAAAAAAATATATCTGAAACCTGCATCTGCTCTTTGAGTTCATTCGGTAAAATGTTTTAGTTTTGATAAAAACATGTAATAACTGCCTTTCCCCCCAATTTTACACTTCAGTTTGCAGCACCTGAGATGGATTTTCATTCACCAAGTACACCACAAAGCACCAGACCGGAGCTGATGGAAATACTGATGCGCATTAAAACAGGACAGTTTGTTCTCAATTTCAATAATAAGGCTGCAGTTAAGAACAATGCTGTCAAAAAAAAATATGATCCTTAAATTGATTGTAACTGGACTCAAAATTCAGATTATTCAGATATAATTCCAACCAACTTACATAGTTTCCATCAGGTCTAAAGAACAGCTGCAAATGTGCAGTTTGTCTCACCAACGTGAGACCAAACTTCACACGTACACACTGTAACTGTGTGTGCTCCTAAATGTTTAATGACCTCCAGTCGACTGAATTTATTGCAACCTTTGAGTTTTGGAAATCTGTTGGTGAAACTGAAGGTGGAACCTGTGAGCTGCAGGTGTGCTGCTGGGATTGCCACTAAAACAAACATCCGTTGCTCCTTCATCACTAAAAGCAAACCTTTCTAACTTAACCCGTAAAGGAAGTGAGGGGAGTTCTCTGTTTCTGCAGGTGTTCGGGGTTCAGTTTCTAGCATAATGACTGTTGATGACAGACGTCATGCTAAGGTGTTGCACTTTAAACCTCATTTTTCAGTGTGAGCTGTAGCTCTGCAACATGCTTGTAAGATGCCTTAAAAACTATTTTGGAATGAAACGCAATAAAAGTATGAAAGAAAAAACATCTCATTGGTCTCCTGAAGTCTGCTTTTGAAGTGTTCCGGATCATGTCCAACCTCAACCTTTCGCTTCAGTAGCGGTAAAGTAACACAGCTCAGTCAACGTGACCACCATAGACTCCATTTCCCAGAAAGCACTGTCCAGGAGTGACTTATCAGTCAAAGCAGAAAGTGCCAGGAGTTCAGAATGTGATGATAGGTGAAGGAGTGTGATGGATTGGAGAAACCCACTGGACCGACAGCAGCTGCGTGAGCATGCAGCGACATGTTATTTAAAGTGACAGAGGTGGACAGTCCAAAAAATAAATGCCTGAGTTTAAATAAAAGAGCATCAACCACTGAATCTCACCATTTGCCCCATAGCTTAACTAAAGAGCTTTTATAGAAGGTTAAAAACTCAAAACAGACCACATCTATTAATCTGAAATAAAAAGGTCTCCACTTTCAATAATTAAAAGTCTTTTTTTCATTTTTTTTGCTTTTGAAATGAGAATTAGGTAAATCTGGTTATCTAAGTGCTCCTTTCATTAAAGAGAGCTGTGCTACAAAGTGCTTCAAAAAGCAGGAGTAAGCTTTTTTAAATGCTATATTAATACATGTTTTTTTTATTAAACAGACTAAAAAACAGAATAAAGTTCTACAGATTCAAACCTAAATTTGTAATTTACAGCACAAAGATCTGATTTGTAAGACTAATTTATTATGCGTTAAATGTAATTTGATACAAACAAAAAATGTTTGCAGTCAAATATGTATCTAGAAACATTTTCAAAGTAAGACAAAACAAAATAAGTATAAAAAGTATTTATTTCATGTAAATTGATATTTTTTGTTGACGGTTTTTAACTTTTTCCTTAATTTTTGATCAACTAAAGACAAAAGGTTTTATTTAATGTATTTGTTTATTTTATAGTTTTGGGAAACCAGGTGATAGTTTTGTGTAATCCAACTCTCTAAAAAGTGATGATTACTTTTACATGTTAAATTAGACAAATACTTTCTTTTGTTAGTGTTAATTACTAAAAAAAGAAATAATTCTTAAGCAACTTTTTTTCTTCAAATTAATAACTGTGTTAAAACAGAACAATTCATGTTTTATTCAAGTGAGGATGAGAGGAAGAATGTTCATTCTTGCCTTTTTTTTTTTTTTTTTTTTTTTTTTTTAAGGAAACTGTCCCGGTGTGAAAATTCCATGTTAGTTCCTGACAAAAACATGTCGACACACCTGACTCAACACAGATCCTCACTGAGCTCCAAACAACCCTGATCAACTAAAGCTGAACACACAGCCCAGAGTCAGACCTCCTTCACCTCCAACACCTCCTGCAGGGCTTTTTCCCTGCATCAAACTCTTCCTCCGTCGCATCTTTTCTTTCCTTCCTCTGTTCAATAACCTTTTTTCCCTTATTTTTGTTTTACTTTTAAGCTAAGCACACACCAGGCATGTGTGGCGTGATCAAGAATGCAGATTGCATGTGATGTCCACACAGGTCTGTCGCTACTCAATATCAGTGCATGTACCTACAGTTGGAAGAGGCTTGGTGCAAAATGTTGAAGCAGATCAAATCTCGCAAATGTTGCTCCAGGCTTTTTCTTTCGCATGTCTATTCTGACACGTGACTGACTTGGTGTCGTAAAATCCTGGCCGTGTGCCAAACGCAATTTTTACTTTCTCCTTTGTAATTGAATTTCAAACTATTGGTTCCTTCCTGTTTTGAAAAGGATGTTACCCATTAGTAGCTACCAAATCGGAGTCCCTGATTGGTCAAAATTCAACTGGTTTAACTTTCAGGGCACGTTCAATTGTCACACATTTTGTATGTGGAGCCCAAACGCTGACATTAAAACTTACGTAGCAATGTTTAAATCCAATAATTTTGAAGGGGAATCGGGAAACTTTCCATTGGAAGCGGTTGCTCAAACGTGGGTTTTCAAGCTGCCAAATTCTTAAATCTCCCATTCTTCCATTTCTCTTCACTCTACTTATAAAATCTCAATTTTTTTGTCATTCATTTTTGAGCCCTTCTTTTAATTCCTTTGTTAATTTTTCTCCCAGTTTCCTTGTTTGTGTTTTTATTGTTCCTCACATTCTGTCTGTTCTTTATCATTTTAAGCCTCCATCACAATTTTTTTTTAATTATCACTATAATCTTTTGTCTTTTCTTTACTTTTTTTTGTCCTTGTTTTTTTACTGTCTCCTCCATCGACTTCACCCCCATCGTGTCTTTCTTCTCCTCCCAACAACAAACCGTCTGTTTCAGACTCTCCCACCCATGGACGTCTGATTTATGTTGTGGGGTCCAGCTTTGTGTTCAAAAGGAAGTCGAGTCTTTCTGATATGAGCGTGAAAACAGATTTGTGTCCCCCAGAACATGAGTTAGAAAAGTGCCCACACTGCTAATGTCAGGAGGTCTCACCAGCAGAGGTCAAAGGTGAACATTCAAAGGATGTTAAGGAAGCTTTGATGAAGGGTGATGAAAATGTGGACAGCCTCTTCTTCTCTTTTAGCCCTCTTCCTTTTAAAACATTTGGAACATTTTTCGTTTTGTAGTAAATGGCAGCGCATGATTAAACCCTTTCTCCCAGCGCCACATCTGCTGTTTCAGGGGAGGCGTTCTTTTTTTTCTTCTCCGTCTCCTCATTTCTTTATTTTTCTCCTCTGTCCTCATTCTCTCTTCGCCTTTCTTCGTCTCTGCTGTCGGATGCCTGGGGTGCATGTATCCTCAGATGTGTGAGGGCCAAAAGCACGGTTGTAAGAGGCTACTGTGGATCTGTGTGTGTGTCTGTGTGTGTGCACATGTGCCAGCTGGCGGTGTGTTCAGAGCTGGTGGAATGTTCTGGAGGGCTCCACAGCCTGCGACTGGGTAAGATAAGGCAGCAGACACACACATGCAAACACAAATACACAGGAGTGTTTGTGCATCCTTACGAGGACTCCAGCCGCCTTGAATCAACACAAACATAAAAAGTAAATGTGAAAAAAACACAAGTCTGTATAACATGTGGCTTGGTGCGACTCTGCCCTCCGGTTTGCACGAGTGTCATTCCCAGAGCTGCACACACACACACACAAAAAAAAAAACAATTCTGATCTTTTTTACCAGGAGCATGAGGTCCCTCAGTCTGCCGCCCTGCTTGGCTACATTGATGTGAAGCCAACATAAGCTTCTTGTAAACACATAATGGATGGGGAACCTAAGCAGGTGTTATAAATAGTATTTTACATGTCGTGGAGTATCCTGACTGCAGCTGAAAACTTTTTCTCTAAGGAGTAAAGGTGCAAAAAAAAAAGCTTAAAGTCCAAATGCTATTCATCAGAATCCAGAGTTTTATAATGTCCTGTGCACAAACGGATTTTTAAGACCAGTTGTTTGACTTCCAGATTGAAGCACATTCAAACACAGTTTGTCAAAATCTTCACATCAGCATCAAGTAGTGGGCAGTACCACACTTTTAAGATTCAATACCATGTTGATTACTTTTTGCATTAATAAACCAAAGCGATTACTGGTCATTTCTTTTTGGTGTTTTTTTTTTTTACCAAGCATATTATTAGTTAAAAAAGAATACCATCAAAAACTGGCCAGGTATCAAATCACGGCTCCTCTGAGTACGAGACGGATGGAGCAGTTCAATGCACTGTGGACTGGGCGGTGTTTTGGCAAGAAACACTGGAGTAACTCACCTAATAACCAAAAATGTATAGAAATGACATTTGCCCTTTTACTGTCTTATTTATTAATTAGTAATCTAATTTAGTAGTTGAAATTGGTGATGTATCTATATTTCAATACCTTGGTATCAATACTCCCATCAGTAGCGTCAAACCAGGTTTCCACTTCAGTTTCTTTTTCTATTTATACTTTGAATGATTAAGTGAATTAATGAAACTTTATTTATAAAGCACTTTACAACAACACCAGGGTACTAAAGTGCTTTACAATAAAAAAGAGGGATGTAAAAAGAACATTTAAATCGAGCAGATTCGGAAGAAAAAGTAAAAAAAAAAACAACAGAATACAATTCCAAAAGCAAAAACAAAACAAAAGACGGATAAGAATTCAAAAAATGAGTAAAGAGTAAAAGAAAAGAATATGCCACCAACAATTGAGTATTAAAAAGTTAAATTGAGTTTTATTAATGTTTTTTTTTTATGTTTCTTACTTTGTTGGGGATGGGGTCTAGTGGGGTTGAGGGCATTCTGTGGGTTTTATAATTTTCTTGTTTTAAGTCTTTAAAGCACTTTTATTTACTGTTGTATAAAAAGTGATTTGATTTCATTAGATAAAAAACAAAAGTAACTGTATTCTTCATATACATACCTCACACTAAGTCATGCATAGTTTCAGAAATGTTCTTATGCTTTAGTGACATGATCACAGCAAAAAAAATTGTGATGAAAACACATGTACTTAATATCCTATTTTACCATTGCCTCTCTTTTGTATGCAGACAATCACGGATATGTTCTGTTGACTGACAGATGGTTTTCAAATTTTGAAAAATTCATGACAACCTTATGGGGTGTATTCAAACAACTCGGAGACTTGTTTGCCTCTCTAACAACCATTAATCTTTAGAACCTGCTGAATCCCTCTCGGGGTCACAGAGTTGGTGGACCCAATCCCAGCTACTGTTGGGCAAAGGCGGGGTCCACCCTGTGCAGGTCACCAATCTGTTGCAGGGTCATACACTCAAATTCACACCTGTACAGCGGCAATCTAGAGACACCAGTGAACCTATGAAGTATGTTTTTGGACTGTGGGAGGAAGCTGGAGAAAACCCACGCATGCACAGAAAAAACAAGCAAACTCCACACAGAAAGGTCCTAGCCGAGATTTGAACCTTGACGCTGAGAGGTGAGAGTGCTAACCACTACACCACCACGTAACCCCAGATAACTTTCTATTTTCAGAAACTCCAAAGTTGAGGGCTCATATTATGGCAACATAAACGCAAAGGGTCACATGACCAACTCTGACATCCATCTCCTATGCAGTCATTAGGTAAAGATAATTTCACACAGATTTCCATTTTGAGCTACAGCAGAATCCACTTGCTCACAACCCTCAGGCGACATCCAACCATGGCAAACACTGTCAACTGTGTCCTCGCACCCACAACAAATCCTCCAAATTAGTCCTCACAAAGATAGCCGCATAAATTCACACACAAATAAGTAAACAGAAAATATCAACAAAGACAAGCATGAACACACACATTGATTTCTTTGACACACTTTCTCACATCAGCTCATATCAGTCAGCAGCTCCGTGAGCAGGCAGGGAGACGAGCAACGGCTTGCCAAGGCACAGCAATTACAGAAGAATTAGTGATGCAACAGCATCAACCTGCGTACAAACCGGTTCAGTGTCATATGTGAGCCGAGAGGAAGCATCAGCCGCTTCATCCTGTTAGGAGCTGTGGATTTGATCACAACAGACACGCAAACTTCACACAGTTTCACACAACACAAACTCCACTTTTAGAATAGTGCTGGTAATTTACTTTAAGAGGGAAGGTTCTGGTCTCACGGCTATAGAAGAGACTTTTTTGTGTGTTTGAAATAACGTAGTAGAGAGACTTTTCCAGTCCTGTTCTGTTTTTGTTCCTTTTTGCTTTGAATATGATTTGTCTTGTGGTGGATTCTTCTGGCCCACAGCAGTCATAAACTGCATGGACCAGATTCTTTTCGCAGTTCTTCTTTATTATTGCACATTTGAGCCAAAACTTCACCCCTGCAAGTTGCTCAACAACTCAAAATCAAAAATATTTGCTGCCAAAATCTCTTGTTAGGATAAAAAAAAATAAATAAATACAATTAACAAAATCAAAACACGTGTCGGCATATCCAAAAGAAGTTTTAAAATGTTATAGGATGGCCACAGGACCTAAAGCTTGGCAGCTATGTTGTGGTAAAGTTTCTTTGACCCTTGACCACCAGCTGCCATCTTGAAATTAGAAAAAAAAAAAAAAAAAACCTCAGTATGAGCTGTATATTTCAACTCCTCTTAGGGATTTTAAACTTTTGCCTCCTAACTCCTCGAGCATCATTTGGAAGCAATTTGTGATAATAAATTTGCTAATAAAGTTTTTAGATTTTGAACAGTGTTAGAGCTCTCAAAGGTGGCTTTTCCCTGTTGCTCGCATTTATTTTACCCAAATAATGTGAAAATGAAATACACGAATCGTTAGCTCCAGCTGAAAAAAAAATGACGAACAATATGAAGATATTAAAAACTTTATTGTAGTTAATAGAAAACCTCTGTTGCCAAGGAAATCCAAAAATGTATTTTTGCCAATTCTCCTAAAAGTTACATAGACCAGTCCATCACCCCAGAAGGCAAAAAAGAAGAAAGATCCCAATTCTTTTGTTGTTTTTTTCCCTATCACCCAGCTTTTCATCAACCACAGCCTCTGGACAAAATGTCAAGATAGAATAGTTTATAATCTAATTGGCTGATTGCTGCAGAATTCATTAGGCGCATTCATATTTTAAGTTTGCCTTTGATTTTAATGCCCAGATGACCTTTAAGTCTGAGTTTCCTCAAATAAATACATCTAAAACAGTGTAAATTGTATGCAGTTCAGCTTGCATAGCTATTACATTTTCTGTACCTTCTTTGTTAGCTTTATTTAAAAGACCTTGTAACACTTTATTTGCAAAAACTTGTGTTCCTATTTGAAAGTGCAGACATTGAGCTAGAAAAAGACCTGATTAATTATTTAAAATGTTTTGCTTTGTGTTGTTTTTGCCTTCAAAAGAACGAAAAAAGGAAAGGAATTAAAAAGCTTCTTGATGCAGCGCATCCTCTGACCTTCTGTAATTAACAAAAGTTCCCGAAGCACAAACTTTGTAATGTCAGCGTGCACGTGTTTGAAAAGTGTCGCAGCAAAGCCACACTCAGCTAACACCCAATTTGTCTCCATAAAGCTCAAAGATCAGAAGAAATAGTGCAGAAATGTAAAAAGGAAACACGAGAAAATATGCAGATTGGCACTTATAGGGAGATAGGGGAAGTGTCGCCACAGTTACACTAACGACTTCCTGCTTTAGTCATTAGAAAATAAAAGCTACAAGGATTTTGAAAATTAATATTTCACTGTTCCAATCCCCTTTTCTCTATATTTTTCTCTTTGCTCCACCTGTTCATTTTCTGACTGCTTTCCTTGCTTTTTTTCTTCCTCTTTCTTCATTCTTCCATTTCTTTTTTAAATTTCTCTCTTTTCTTTCCCTCTTGCAGCTCATAATATCTTAATCTCCTTTGGCAAGTCTTTCTTCATTTGGGCCTTTGTTCATCCTCAACCAACACCATTTTTTTTATCTCAAAACTTTTCCTTTTTTTCCAATCTACCCATTCAGAAACAAACCAAAATAATCTGTCTTTTATTTTGCCTTTCTTTTCGATGTTACCACACATCCCCTTATTGTTTTTTTCTAACTATTCTTTCTTTTTTCTATACCTTTTCATTTCTACAGTATGTGTTTAATTCATCTCTATACTATTGCTTTTCTTCCATCTCTGCAGCTTTGTTCTTGTATTCGTCATTCTTCCATCATCCTTTGTAAAATGTATCACTCAGTCACTCAAATTCCTTGATCTGTCTTCCATTTTTTTCTTCCTCAAGCCCATTGTTTCTTTCTATCACTTTGTCTTTCATCATCCCTTCATCACAAGTTCATCCTATGGCTCTGTCATCCATTTAATTTCCCTTCCACTCTTTCATTTCGTTCCAATCCATCTTTGTCACACTCTGCGCTCATTTTCACTCCTTTCCTCCACCCCCTCCTCCAAGCTAACAGGATTAGAGCTGTGTCTTAACTATGCAGAGAAAATAATTAGTCCTGTCACTGATAACATTTCCACACCTCATTAGCAGGCCATCAGTCCTGCTCCTGCCTTCTCTGCATTTCCCCTCAACCCTCTGTCCTTCTGCTTGTCTCCCGTGTCTACTTTACTGTCTTGGAAGGACACAAATAGATGCCGAAAGCAATAAAATGTTGGTTCCAAAATTAACCTTCGAGTGCAGTTATGCCAACAAGTTGGGTAACAAGTAAAGCCGCTGAGGGACTGAATCAGCGGAAGAACTAAAACAAAAGGATCGACCCCTTGAAAACAAAATAAAAACATATAAAAAATATAGGAGATATATATACTCTCAAAATCGGTATTACATTAGCATTGCAGGAGCTATTTTCACTGGGATCCATGGCCTGTATTGATCAGCTGTGACCCATAAAACCTCAGATGGGTTTTTTAAAAAGCAGTCTGGGATGACTAAGAGTAATGGAATACAATTGTTTTTTCTTTTTACTAAAAAATGCCAAAGGGGATTTAACTCCAACTACTGTATGACAAGCATATCAAGCTGTGTGTAACACTGTAACACCAGTGTGTGTAATTGCTGCTTAAAAGCACATGTTGCACAATCATAGGTGAAGTACAAAACGCCAAAAGGAAGGAATTTCTCCGATGCATTCAAAACTCCAGCACGATGACAACAAACTAAACATGTAAGGTAGCTTCTGATTAAAGCTCACATTAAGATTTGATGGACAGTTGAGGATGAGTTGCTTTACAAAGGGATCAACTTCATTATTTTTTATTCGTAAAAGTGTGACACAAAAGTCTCTGTTTGGACAGGATTTGTGTGCATACAAGTAAAAACAAAAACATTTTTACCAGCTGCTTCGCACATCATAAAGGATTCTGATGTGAATCTGCATAACAAAGTAGCATATCGAAATAATGTTAAGGCTCTTGGACAGGCTCCAACATCCCTGAGATGCAAAACAAAAGGAAAATGCTTAGATTAATGACACAAACAACAACCTATTTTCAGGCTTTGTAAAAGTTATCATCACATGATTCAAAAGACTTGGAGACACAGCTCCTTTTTTATATTCAAAAAAATATATTAATGATCAGTGTTTTTGTTCACCTTAGCCACTGGACTGGCAGTTATTCAACCCCACTCCCACTTTCTCGCAACTCAAGCTGCTCAGTGAACGCTGTGAAACAAAAACGTCTCTTCCCCGTCAGTGTGGGCAGAAGGCGCTGCATCATTTCATGTGCAAATGAAGCTCTCTAATTACAGAGCCTTCAATTAGATTCAGTGCTAAAAAAAAAAAAAGAAAAAGCAGAGTGAGACTCCACTCAAGTTTTTCCTCCCTCGTTCAGTTAGATTTTACTGACAGAAATGTGCTGAAAAACTGAAAGCATAGAACATGTTAGTCTGTTGCACACCTGCTGCAATTGTGGGGTTTGGATCCTGAGTGAAAATCTGCGGAACAATTTTTTTCCCATATTTTTGGAGCCAAGTATCTCTCAAGTGCAACCTAACAAACATTGAAGCTCCTGCCCTATAGAGTAGACTTCCCCTTAATTGCTGTCAGTCAAGTCCTTCAAACACACAAGTAAACACAAAGCCTCTGTTCCCTCCCTTCCCTGAGGACCAACAAAAACCAAAAACACCCAAAGACAGCCATGGTGCAGGGCGAGGAGCAACACCTCGGCTTCTATGAAACAAAGGCTGCAGCGGACTGAGTGGAAGGTTGCCTGTCAAAGCTGCTGAATAGCCCCATTGTCCCAGTCTTTAGCCCTTGTTGTCGGCTTAATTGGCCCCTTCAGAGAGGAGGTCAGGAACGCTTTCTGCAGACGAGGACCTGGAGAACCACCATGATGTTTTAAAGGGCAGAAGCATAGCAGATGAGAGGTGGAGGAGGTCATGTTTACTGCACACAGACATGCGTTTGTCAAAGCAGAGTGGGCTTGGTGGCACACTATGAAAACTGAGGCCATTGTCCCACACTCAGGCCTGCAGTACTTTGCATTACATACATTTTTACCAGTCACTTTTAAATGTAAATGTAATTGAGCTGTTTTGTTTTTCTGTGGGAATGTTTATGAAAAAAATGTTAGAAATATATAAAACCAGACAGATGACATCCCACAATTTAAGCTTATTTTATACTAACAGTTTAATAAAAGTTTCACTTTTAGTTGTAGTTGATCTGTCCACCTTTTTTGACAAAAAGATTATAAAAGTATTGTATCCACTCCACTCCACTATGATGCATCCACTTGCAGACAAATAGATCCATGAACATCTTCATTTCCCTCATTCGAGCTGGTATCTGACTCAAAACTGTACGGCTAGATAGCTCCTATATTGTTTGCTATTTTTGTTGTACCGCTAATGCTAGGTTGGAGTTGCTGGAAATTTGCGGGAGAGAATGTAAATAAAGGAATGATGGGACATTAGTGGTGGCTTACTTACAGTCCCACCCACAACTCAGAGGCAAATTTCTAATGAACTCCTGCATCAACTCAAAAACGACAAAGGTTTTTTTTTTTTTTTTTTTTTTTGCCAAAAACGGCAGAATCATAATTAAAAGACCAATGGAAAGCCCTTTACCATAGATCAAAAGATTCTTGGACTGGAACATTACATTTTAAATTAAAGCTATAAACATAACTTTTGTATTGAATATTCTTTTTTTACTTAAAATTTCTAATCGTTTCAATATTAAAAAATGCAATGAATTTTAAGAGCTAGTGTATGTTTTAAAGAACTATTCTAAATGTTAAAAAGATACCTTTGATGCAAAGTGTGGGTTTGCTAACAGACTCAGATATGAGGAAAGGCTGTGCTTGAGTTTTACGTTGTAACACTGAGTATTGTGACTGTCTGCCCTATTTTATTTTATTTTATATGTATTTATTTTTGAAAATGTAAAAAAACTAGGAATGGCAGGATTCTGGATTAAAAATCTAAATGTATGTTAAGCCATTAAATTGCGGGGAAGGGGAATTATTGCATCCCTAGTGCATACCAGTGTGTTTATGTTGAAAGTGTCAAAGAATTGTGGTAGATTTGAGAAGGATTTAGTATTTATTGTTTCATTGCATTATGACATGCTTGTCATGAGACAACTGAAGAGTTTTTCTTCAGTTACTTGCTTATAAGTTAATTGAAAAAATGATTTTATTTTTGTTTTTAGCTTTTTGTTCTTGTTTTGTAATACAAAAATACTGTTTTATAGTTTTGTATGTTTCCTTTTGTTTTTTGCCTTAAATAGTTTCAATTTTGCGGTTTTACTGAAGACTTAAGTCTTATTTTAAATTTGTTAAATGTATTGGTATATTCAACCAGTCCTTTTTTCTTAATATTTTTCACGATGTTTTTCATTGTGAAGACGCAACACTAACCACTGCACCACCATGCTACCTCATATGTTCAAATTGAATTTTGTTCTTCCAAAATTGCAAAAGATTTTGAACTGAGTCCCTTAACAATGTGTACATTTCCCTTCAAGAGTGTATTTCTGAAAGGATGTTATGTCACAAATGTTCCATCACAAATCCAAGACTTGCAATCTTTGCTGAGTCTTCTGTGTCCAGGGAATTTACTGATGTTAAAACATTGTTGTCTAGGTGTTCTTTCATCTGCCCAAACCAATTAATTTAGCTCGATTTAGGTTTTTCCAATGACCACCGTTGGGGCTTAGAATTTACTGACAGAAAGAAACTATGAAACTGTTGTCTTTTCGTTGAGCTTTGTCTTCTGTTTGACAGATTGTTGCAGCCTCGTTTGTCCTGTTAAAATGCAAATACATGTTTTTGTTTCTGCAATCGCTCAAAAAGTCAAACACTTGTTCCGCGACTTTTTGCACTTCTTTGTTTGGGTTAATTTCTTCCTTCACCTCAGGGTGTCCGTGACTAGATTGGAATTTTACCGCATTGATAGGCGCCCACACCTTTACCAGAGCAACTCTGTGCTGCATAAGCAATGTTAATAATGTGTTAATAACTGAGATAAAATCCGCTACCCTCATTAAGTTTTTAATTTATTGCTTTCATAGCCAGATGAGCCCCGTAAATCCAAACAGATGATGGCTGTGGTAATCCGGACAGTTGTCCTGTGAGGATTTCTGCCCCCAGAGTTCACACTCAGTTTGTGCATGAGGTTTCAGGGGCATGATAACATCACTCAGCAGATGGACATGAACATGAGCCGACTGTCACTGGGAGTAACAGGCTGGTGGTGTTAAATCTGTTTTCAGTCCGGCAAATAAACATGAGGAAAGATGTTGTGAGTGTCCGTGGGAACGGCATTACAGCGACAGGATTATTCCTGGTTTAACTCAACGAGCAACAACTAGGATCTGACAGACAGACTATGCAAATGTTTTTGCAAATATGTCCGGTGTTGTCAGTCTTTCAGATTACAACCTGACCTGAACTTACAGTTTGTTTCTGCGTTTTAAACTACATTTCCATTAGAATTATCAACCCTTAATCATTGGTTACAATCAAATATTATTAAAGTGCTTCTAAAGTTCATCCTGTTGTGCCATTTGAAAGTTTCTTTAAGTTAGTTTCTCCCAGTTTAGTATTCAGTCCGTGTCTTGTGGTGTCAGCTTATCTTGTTGCCCTGCTGTGCCCTCTCTGACTCCATCATTGTTTCCCCCCACAGTAGAGACGTCCTTTAACCTTGCATGTCAATCATATCTGATTTGGGCGGAGTCTCGGATGGTGGGGAGCACATGGATGACAAAAGAGGAGGGCCTACGGGGCAGAGGTTCTGACTCATCTTGTTCTGATGGATGGGAATACGTTAAAGGTTTCCATTTGTCTTTGTCTTCATTTTTACGCATTAAAAAAAAAAAAGAAAAGAAAAAGAAAACTCACACACTTGCTCTATACACACAAAAAATGAACAAAATCTTAGTATTGACTTTTTTGTGTAACGTCAATATTCATACATATCTAAGCTCTTATACAGTATTTTACTGTGACTAGTAAAATGCAGTAAATATTTAATTAATGCATTTTCAAATCTGATGAAATTAGAATAGAAAAGTGACAATTACTGTGGCAAATTGCATTCCACTGTCATGCACATGTATCACAAACATTTTCAAGCAGCTTTTCTTTTGTTTGTTTATTAGTCCCACCGGCTATTTCTTTGTGACATCTGTGCCCCTACCTGGTTGGGTGGAAATCCATTGCTGCCCCCTGGCCCACGGAAAAGCTGAGTTATAAACATTTAAAAAAAATAGGTCAGTTTTAGGTTTGAGTAGACTGTGATTAATTTATATCTTTCAGCGTGTTTAATTTTTTATGTAATTTTGGTTTTTAAAGCCTAAATTGTATTGATGTTAGTTTGGTTTCAACTGTATTGCCCTAAATTTAAAAGGTTTTAAGAATTGTATTTAGTAAATTGATCAAATATAATAACTATGTCTCTAACATATTTCATTTAGCTGCACGTTTGTGGTAAAAGCCTGAATTTAAGCCATGAAACAGAAGACATTTAGGGTTTTTATTGAAATAGTTGTGTTCGAAAAGTAAGTGTAAAAACTCTCTTCTGTGATGTCAGTCAATGGCATGCCTTTTTATGGACGACAAAACGAAACTTTTTGAAGAAATTGGAAACATTTAACCAAATGCTTTTAAGCCAATGTTTTGCAATGAAACAGGTGATTCTGTCCCTGCCGTGTTCACTTTCTGTGATTTAACAAAGCACCACATGTATGTGCGCATTTTAATTGCGTTTCCCTGACAACCCTGTGTTCAGGCCTGTTTCACTTTATTCTGATCGCCCTTTGGGTGTTAACACTCACGCATCAGTGTACACACACACACGTCTCTTTAATTAAATCCATTAAAAGCCTTGTAGGCGCTGAGTGGCTTGGATCAACCCTCACCTGAATGGCTGCTGACTAATTGTTCCGTTAACAGAGGGTTAACGGACAGATCAAAGGCTTCTGCAGCATAATTAGAGGAGGGGAGAGAGAATATGGGAGAGCAAATTAATGACAGACAAAGGATGCTGGGAGTTTTCATCCTAAAATGTTTATTAAAAGAAAAAGGAAATTCTTTCTTTCAACAGCAAAACATCTATGGGTTGCCTTTTCCTTCACATTTCATATTTTATTTCTTATCAGTCTTGTTGATTTTTTTCCTTCATTTTCCATCTCCTGAAGGGGATAAACATATGGGAGCTTTTTGATCCCCGAGTATCTGACATCAGCAGGAAATCCTGAGTGTTTTAGCTTCCTGTGAATATTATATAAAGAGAGGCCAGGGTGAGGAAAAATGGGGTTGAAACAAATAATTAATGACAGGATAAGAGGCAATGAAGAGAGACCAAGGAGAAGTGGTTGCTGGATAAGAGAAACAAGGTGCTGGGATATGGTTGTGAACATAGGAAAAAGATAGATCAAGAGGACATTTTTATAGACAGAGAAGGGGGGAGATCAGGGGAAGAGAAAAACAAAAGAAAAAAAAAAAGAGCAAAGTTGAAATCTACTGAAAAAGGGGTTTCTGACTTTTTGTTGAAATGCACTCATTTTTGACAAATACAGTACCTAATGTGGGTTTATTGATTTGTATACATGCAGTAATAATGTTTTTTTAATGTTTACAGCATTAGGGATAGATATTATGCTGTATAGGGGTTGAGGGAATTCTGTATAGATTTGTAAAAGTATATTTTAATTAGTTAATGTGTTGCCCCTATAAAACTTAACAAAATAGTTCCACATATTTTTTTTGTGAAAAAATTGGCTTAAAAATCTGCCATCCATCCATCCATAACCCACTGGGTCACCAGAGCCTGTCCCAGCTACTGTTGGGCAAAGACGGGGTACACCCTGGACAGGTTGTCGCAGGACTACACCATCACTTCCACACACATTCACACATGCAGACCTAGGGACACTAGAGTAACCAGTTAACTTAGCCGGGGTGCCTGGAGAAAACCCACATGTGCAGGAGGAGAACATGCAAACTCCTCAAAAAAGGGTCCCATTTGAATCAGGGTCTTCTTGCTGTCTGGTGAGAGCACTGACCACTGCACTGTCTTTTATTTCCATTGTTTTGACAGTTGTAATACTTCCTGCCACCTGTAGGAGACTTTGCACCAGCTTTTTGTTTATGTTCCCAGCTTGAGGTGTCAATGCTGATGTGACTGAAAAATTCTGAAAAGGAAGCAATGACACATTTAGCTTTGTTCTATCTTTAGAGAGACTATTGAAAATTCTGATGACCGGTAAGCTTTACCTTTAGTCCTCTAGGTATACCGCAGGTCCTGCTGTAGGCCCCTCCCACATCCCAAAGCCCCTTGATACACAGCATAAGGGCGGAACGCCAGCAGGTATACTAGTCCATGCTAATCAGCTTCCCTTAGCTGTAAACTGGTTTTAACTTTCGGCCTCAATTCAAGCATTTTTACACTTCCTTGTTTTTAGAAATGTTAAAGTTAGGAGACCTTTTCTGTCTTTGGGGCCGTTCCGAATGAGTCACAAGTGCTTGTCTGGCATGTTTTTGCTTTTTCTCGTTGTCATATTTTCCAAACCAGATCTGAATAAATGTTTTACAGTGTTTCCCAAACAAAGGATAAAGAAGAGGCGGAATAAGGATAATGTATGAGATGAAGGGCTGGAAGACGGACCAGAGATGAATGAAGAAAGGTCTGAAAAAAAGTAGCACCATCAAGAATATAATGAAGTAGAAAAAAAGAGACACACAATCCAGTCTCTTCGAGTGTGAGTGTGTTTTATACATCACAGCCTGCAGGGCTGCTGCAACTTTTTAGCCAGAATGTCCATCCGGCCTCGATTACAGCAGAGCCCGGCAGGTTTGCATCACACGTAAATGTACAGACACACACAGGAAGAGACTGCAGGCTGAGTATGTGTGTATATATGTGCATATGTGTGTGTACATGTGCATACGTGTGTGTACATGTGCATATGTGTGTGTATATGTGCATATGTGTGCACAGGTTGTCTGCCAGGTCTCAGGTTTTTTTAACATTTAAAATTTCATCTCATATCCTCCTTTTCCCCTTCTCCTCCTCGTCCTCTTGTTTCCTGATCCCCTTCTCCTCCTCCTTTTAAATCTTTGATTTTTTCCCCCTCTTTTTCTTTTGTAACTTCATTGTGTCCTGCAATCTTTTCCTTCATTTTGTACTCTCTCATTCGCTCTTTCATAATATAATACGGCTGTTTTTACTCTCCTCTTTTTCTCGCTTTTGTCCTCATTGTGTCGTCATCAGTTTTTCATTTTGTTTTTCATTTTTTTTGTCTCCTTAACGTCTGATCACCTACTATTTTCATCAACCTGTCGTCTTATCTTAACTCTCGTGTTTCTTTTTCTCTTCATCTTCTACCCTTTACCTCTTCTCAGCTCGTATTACACAATTTTGTCTGTTACCTCTTCTCTTTTATTCTTACCTCTTTTCGCCAGTTAGTTTTATTTTATGATTTTTCTATGATCCTGATGACTGTCTTTAAATTTGTATTTATTTATGGGGTTTTTTGGATAATATGAATCTATTGTTTTTAGCCCTTTTCTTCTTCAAAGTTTCTTATTTTCTGCTTTCCGATCTCCACTATATTTTCTTAAATAACAATAGTATTGTGCCACATTTTACTTCTTGTCTAAAGGTTTTTCATGTTTATTTTTATATTTCTGTGTGAATCTTCTTCTCTCTGAGATGATGTGGGGATAGGGTAACCACCTCCTAAGCTGACTGTTGACGTGCACAATTGTGCCGGAAGAATCTTTACTCCTTTGCATCTCGGTGACACAATGACTGTCTTCAGTGGGATTTCACTTTTCCTGCTAAGCGGCCGTCTTTGGGACCTTCAGACTTCATTAAAGGCGAGAGTGACGTCTCCTCCTGGAGCTCAGCTCCATCAGACAATCTTTAGTGTGCCATCTGAGCCCCCTGTCTTTTCCTTTGGGTTTTTTCTGTCACATCCTGGTGTTATCTTTATCACTCTGGCTGATGCGCTGCCTGCTTCTCTTTTTATGCACATGTCCACCTCCATCTTTCTCTTTCAGCTTCACACAACTCCAGCTATGCAAATTTTACTTCTTCTCTTTTGCTCTTTTTTTTAACCTAATTAAATGATATCATAGGAAGTTCTGCCAATGAAAACTATTTAATAATAACTGGACATCTTCCATGTATTTTCAGCAGATTATCCAGAGCAGGGTTTGTTGGAGCATGAATGAAAAATGATTTTTAAATCTCCCTCATCGCAACCTCTTCATGACTCCAGCAGACTCCAATTTCTAGTTGTAACAAGCTGCAACACCTTTTGCAAACAACTGGTTCATGTATTCTGTTCCAATAAATAAATGATTTGGTGTCATATAATTCCGGCTAGACACGACGGCCATTATTATTTCTCCTTCAGTTTTCAAACGGTTGGCACTTCCATGACAAGGGACATCGTCCATATGTCACTATCAAATCCGAGTCCGTAATTGGTTCAAGTTTAAAACTGTTGTAGTGAATTCAGGGGTCACCCATTTTGTACGTAAAGCCCAAAAAGAGTGGTATAAGCTTGTATCACGACACATGAACGTGGTCGTTTGAATGCGGATGAGGGCGGTGTGAACACAGTATAATGCTGAAATCCACAGTTCCCGACAAGAAGCTTTTGAAAGAATAAGACATCACATGATCAACAGGCAGAGTGAGCAGAAGTTCTGGAGAACAGGAGTAACCATCAGTTTACTCAGCTCAGTCATTAAAAACAAGTGTTTGCTAATCTTTCTCTGCAAGAAAACATTGATGTCCAGGAAAACCTCTGGACACTTTCTCCTTCCTTTCACCTTCCATCTGCTACCGTTTCATTTGACAAGCTATTACAGCACTTACCAAGCAGCAAAAATTAGACTGAAGCCGACCATTCAATGAACCACAACTTATCTTTCTTTCAACAACTTATATTTAGAAAAATAGTCAAACTAAACTGAAATTTCAGCTATTTTTTTGGAGTAGAAATTAATTTTATTTGGAACAAAATTGCCTTGATTCCAAACATAAAGAAGGTGAGCAGGCCTTTTCGTTGCATTAATTTTTTAGCACTTTGAAGAATCGTGGGGTTCTGGTTGAACAGGGTCCAAATCCCCAGCAACCCAGTCACCCACACTTCTGACAAACCCCGACTGCACACAACAGTAAAAGCCTTCAAAAAACGTAAAATCATAAAACATTTTAAGAGGAAGTTGGAAAAACTGAAATCAAACGTCAGTCAGTACTGTAGACTTATTTATTCTTTTTTGTGAGTCTGTGTGTGTGTCTTTAGCAGAAACAGCTTACACAAGCTTTTCTTCCTCATCTCCATCAACACATTTTCTTTTTTTCTCTCATTTTGGTGCTCAGATGTAACAGCAGCACAATGTGATCCTGCTTACTGCTATGAAAGAAAGACCCATATAGATAAATCGAGATGATTCACTCTGGATTCAGGTCAATAACTCAGCTCTGACCTGTGGCCTCTGTTCAGTCCTGCCAGCTGAGGTAAAGCTCTTCCGATTGGCTCCATTTTTTATTATTTTTCTAAATCATGTTTTTTTTCTCAAAGTTTGTAAATGTTTTCTGTTTCTTTTTAATTTCTGTCTTCTACTTCTTTTAGACTTTCTGCACTTGTTTTTGTGTTTTGAACACATTTTCACTTTTTAATGTGGTTTTCAGTTAAATCCAGAATCTCAGACTTTTTTAATCTGATGAAGACATTTGTTTTAAAATTACAACAGCAGAAGTACCTCTTAAAACTTCTTAGATACCTATTGGCTAAAAAAACACAGACTGGACTTCTTGAGGCTGCATTCCTCATGAGCACCAGGAGCTGAATTCAACCTAGAAATTCGCACTCAGACAAATTCTGATGTACGCCATCAGTGTAGATGAGTCAGGCGTTAACATTTCTTTGACTTTCTCTTTGATGTGAGTCATTTTCACTCTGCTGTTAAGTCCAACAGGGCCAAAGAGAAAGATCAAGCGAGACATAATGAGAACACACATTTGTCATGTGGAGGAGAAAAAAAAAACAACTTAAGACTCCAATTTTGGTTATTTTCAAGCTTTCAGTTCAGTTTAAGAACAGACATGTTCCAGTGATGCAATTAGATGAAGCCAAAGAGGACAGGATTTTATGGTCAGTTAAGATCAATCAGAGAGAGATGCGATATTTAAAAGCAGAGGGATAAAGATTAAATGAAAGTAGATTGATAAATCTTGCTGTGAGGACAGAATGCACAAATATAAATTTTTAAAGAAACTATTTTGGGTTCTTGCAAGTAGTGGATCACACCAGTGCCCTCGCAGTCCTCCTTCAACCCCCTGACAAACTTTGACCCCGGGCAGAAAAGTAGTGAACTGGTTTCTGGTTGAAGATGTTGTGTGGGTAGCTGTATCAGTTGTGGAAGAGAGGCCATCGTCTTAGAGACAAGATTGGAGGAAGATTGAAGATGACAGAGACTGCGATGAGAGTGAAGTGGGAGCATAGTTCCCTCCCTCCTGGGACACACTGCATTGCTTTGTGTGAGTGTGTGCGCTGCAGGCTGCTGTGCCTCGACAGATGCTTTCATTAGTCAAACAGACCATCCGCTCCGCGAGCCTCATTAACCAGCAAACTTCGGCACACTTAACCCGACCGGCATCTCTCTTAACTCATCCGGGAGAAGAAAATTACTTCACTTCGCTTAGAGTTTTTTTTTTTGTTTGTTTGTTTGTTTGTTTTCTTAAAAAATTCCACTGGTAAAATGTTGGGTGAAATGTTTGCAAAATTTCTCAAAGTGAACGTAAGTTCACATCTTTATTCTTTCTATATTTTCTATTACTGTAGGGAATATTTTACTAAGTAATAACTTGAAAACGGCTCCTTTACAGTTATTTTATTTATCTGTTTGTTTTCTGAAAAACTGAATTGAACAATTTTATTTGTTAAAATCTCAATTAAACAAATGGCTTCTAAAAATTCCAAAAGTATACAACTTTGTAGCTTATGAAATGGTTAAAATAGGAAGAGAAAGGGAAAACTTCAGCAGTTCTCTAATCCATCACATGGCTAGATTTCAGTTGTTCATGTTCATTTATTGAACAGAAAAGCTCAAACCAACCATATTGTATCTTACTCTTCTGTTGAGTTGTTTTGAATGACTTGCTAAAAGCTTGCACAAAAACAGATAAAGTTAATTTCTCGGTTATTTTGATGTGGACATCGTTTTTTTGTCCTATTCCAATCATCCTTTGATGTATAGTAAAAGCATTCCCTGTGTCATTAGAAATTTGTCTCTGAGTTGTGTGCAGGAATAAGCCTGTGACTACTACCCATCATCCATTTGTTAATACTCTCTCCCACTAGCTTACAGCCCCTCACAACCCCAACTTAACAATTTATCAGAAAAAAATGCTGAGACAACATGGGCCATCATGTTTGTTGATCTGTCATCCTCTCTTACTTTTTTTTAAACATTTCCTTTTCTTTGCAGGTCATAAGGAACCAACCTAAAACTAGAATTTCATGGGTTCCTGAACTGAATGTTTAACAAAATAAAAAAAACAGTCCTCTGTATACATTAGCACTGCGCCCCTGTGTCTCTATAAATATTTAGTCTTTGGGTCAAAACCACAGCTGTATTTCAATTCTGCACTGAACCATTTATCTCTGATCTGAATGGGGTTTTTTCATTTTAAATTGTTCGAAGTAGCTCACCTATTGAGAACAGAATTCCTTTGCAATTTGTGTTACAAAAACTTGAAAACGGGCAAATGTATCTACTTGTACTTAGGCCGGTGTTGGATTAGCCCATTAACTTTACAAGCTCAGCTATTGTAGAATCATTACATTCCCATTGTACCTCAAACTACAAGCGTACATTAAAGGACAAGTGAAAGGACAGTAAGATCTCAAACTTTCTTCTCTGTTTTCCATTTGTCTCAGCAATCTAACAAATCAGATGCAGAATGCTCACTGAGCTTAAAAATCTGATCTCAAATGATGCCTGCCTCTGTGTAACAGGCAATGGGACATACTTGGACCAAATCTGTTTCTATCCAGCCTGGATACATTTGACTGCTACGGGATAAAAATAGATTTGGTGTCATTTTAGTTTTCTGCAGGTTTCTCCAGATTTCCTGTAATGCTTCCTCTCTACAAAAAGGGAAAAATAGCTAAGATATGTTCCTAACATTTCAACGTTCTCACTAATTGTTTGATAACTGCCCAAAACCTCGACATCTGAGCTGATAAGCGGGCTTTACCTAAACTAATATATGCAAAGGGAGGATTCTCTTTTTGTAAGTATTTTAGAGGGATTCCTTTTCTGCTGATTTTTACTCCTTTAGGCTGGAAAGACGACAGTAAAACCTCAATTATAGTATGATGAAGCAAAAAGCTGATTTCAGAGTTTCTGAGCATAAATGATGTTTGACAGATTTGCTGATGGTGCAAAGTCACAGTTTCAGCTGGGTTAAGAAGAAGGTCATGCAGTTAAACAGTTTTCAGATTAAATGAAAGTTTAAAAGGCTCCTTTTTTTGCCTCTATCCAACTGCAGTTGAAAAGCAAATCATGTGCAGATTTGTCATTTTCATTTGTGAGTCTTGTAAACTCTCTTGTGTTGATTTACACCAGCTTTTCTAGCTCACGTTACGCAGTGTGTTTCAACAGATTTCAACATTCGTAAGCCTCACAACAGCTTTGCAGTGCTACAATGAGGTTAGCAGTGAACCCCAGCGTTGCCTGCAATGGATTTATATTGATCTGAGGGCTGCAGAGCGCTGAGGACGCCCACTGCCAGGCATCCACAGCCACCGTAACGAAGCGCTTTAGCCACAGCGGCCCTCCTCAATTCGAATTAGCTAAAGTAGCAGCTTTGGAAGATTGGCCCAAATTGGTCGAGAGTGCATACTATGTATTGTGTTGTGTAGGATGAATGTGTTCATGGGTGTTTGAAAAGCTGGGTGTTTATCCACACAATGGAGCAAACCTAGGCCTTTGATCACCAGTCCGAGTGGCAGGATCTGTTGGGAACAAATAAATAGAGTGTGCAGATGTGTGTTGAGCGTGTGTGTGTGCATAATCCTATGTCTGCCTTTGTAAGGACCAGCACTGCATTCAGACCACATGAGAAGACATTTTGATTTTTTCGGTTGTTTGTTTTTTGGGTTAATGTCATCTTGAACTTTTCAGGTTATTAGTTGCTTATATTAGGTGAAAAAAGAAAAAAGTTTTGATTTTTCTTATCTGTGATTAAATTTCCTCTCCAGTCGTAAAGTTTTGAGGCATAATCGCAATCCGCTACAGCATGAGTGTTGAACACTCGCACGCCGGATCGTGAGCAGGCCAGGGCACGAGCAGAGAGAGAGGAGACTTTGGCATCCCCATTTCAGTAACTGCGTCATCAGTCCAAGTATTTTCAAGCATCAGGTTTTCATCTGCTCCTGATTTGACTTAAGAAATAAATAAATGCTGTTTTTTTATTGTAAATTATTATATATAGGTGGTTAACCCTAAAGCACCAGAGCTTTATGCTCCTTGTTGACAGTCTTTCAGCTACCATAACTCTTGAATTGTTTATGCGATTATTGTAATTCCAGCAGATTCTGAAGCGGAGAAAAAAAAAGCCTTGCAGTGATATGCAACAATTTACAACAGGTAAGTGTCTACACAATCAGCGGATTCTGTCACAGAGAAAAGCGGCTATGCGCTTTTATCAAAAGCTATTTTTCTCCGCTGCAAGATCAGCTGATTCACATGCATCGCATAGATCAATGAATGAGCTACACTATGTCAAAGAGTGTGTGTTATGTAGGCTTTGTCGGCAACATCAATTAAAAAGCCAATGAAAATTGTGTTTATGGTGTTCTTAACAAGTTCTTGTGGCATTTTTGACGAGATGCATGACGAAAATAACCTACTGCAGAAACAAAAAAAAAGTTCTTATTTTCAGTTTGAAAAAAGAATTATCTCTCTGGTTCCATTTATGATCTTAAACATTGTTTTAGCTATGGCAATTGTGTGTGTGTGTGTGTATCAGTATTATTTTTAATGTATATTTTATTTCAAAATGTGCACTTGTGAGAGGCACGCTCTGGGTTTCAGTGAGAACATAGAAGGTTTCAATGAGCTCCACAACAATAACTATTACCCTAACTTTTGCTTTACAAAACTAGCAACAAGAATAGGTTTTATTGAGCACCGAAAAATGACTTTGAAGGCAGGGACAACTGTGAAAGAATAAACTTATCTTCTTCCCAAATTGGTCATTTTACACTTCTTAAGCAACAGGTATTTGATCAATTCTTTTCCTTTGATTTGGTCAATTAAAACTTCCTATTAGCTTTTCAGGTCTGAACTAGAGATTCATTTGAAATCTTTTTTGTGGATTGTCTCACAGTTTTTGGTCTCTTTTAAAGCACTGCCGTTGGTCTTTTAATGATCATTTTGTTGTTTTTAGCCCAAAAAAAACTGTCGTTTTCAAGGACATGGTTTCAGCAGAGCGACTGTAAAGAGGCAATGTTGATCAGCTAAGGTTTTAGCTTCTAAATCTAAGCTGTACTTATAACACTTTTAGGTTTGCATTTGATCATACAGCGCTCACATCTGAAAGTGTTTTTGTTACAAAAAATGACTGAACAAATCAACAGAAAATAAAAGTTAGTTTTTACAAATGACATATTTTCCAGAATCAACTGTCATTTTATTGATAAATGGGGGAAATAACATAAGAAAACTCTCTAGATTTCATAATCTCACAGTAATCCACACAAATATGAACAATTTTGACAACGCATGCAGCAGACAGTAGATTTAGCAAAAAACACACACATACACACTAATGGCACAGCTCTGAGTCTTTGTTCATTTTTTTGTGCTACACCATATGATGGTGAATGATAGCAGATTTACACACACACTCACACACACACACAAAAACACACACAGTAAGGAAATCCCATCATGACTTGAAAGCTCAGACATCAGACGCGCTCTCTCACTTTGTGCTGAGGGTTTGTCACAGCGAGAATCAAACTGACACACACACACACACACACAGACTGAGCTCACACAACTACACACTGTTACCCAGATGCAGAGCCAGTATCTCCACAGCTGCAGTCTTATAAATCCCCCGAGGTGACTTGTGCTTTTTTTAAAGGCTCCGCCCACAAGCAGACCACTTCCACCAGCAGAGGACACATACATATATATTTGGAAAGCACAGTTTACAACATTTTTTTTTTATGTTGTCACCGTGTACTCGTTCAGTATACACACACTCTGAAACAGCAGGGTGTCCTCATGGTTCTAAACGTCTGCAGACACATGCACCACACGCCCACAGCCGTCAAGTCTGCCGTTCCTCCATCAATTATCAACAAAGTACTACATCAAACTTGCACTGCTTTATTTTTTCATAGCTGACAAAGTCCTCCTGCATTCATAATTCAGACGACAGAGGCTGTTTTCTCACGTCACGGTGGATTCTTCCTTGTAAATGAACATAACAATGCTCAGTGAGACATGTGGAACATTACAAGGGCCTCTGCCAGACAAAGGTCTGAAACTTCATCATACCTGTTGGACACACATACTGTTCCTCACTAATTCTGTGAAAAACTGGCACAAAGAAAATGTTGAACCACTACAAGTTTTTTTTCCTGTCGTAAAAATCCTACTTGTCAAAATCTTGTGCGTGTTGATTCAGAATTATCTGTGCTGGTTTGATCTAATTTGACTTGTTTGGTTTTAATTTTTTCTTATGTTAGGGTCATCGATCGCGTGCTGGAAGTTCAAACATCTGAACTTTGACCAATCAGCGACTCCAGGCTGGTAGTGACATTTGGATTTCAATACTAAGCACCAACTGGTGTAAACATCATCATGAAGGAGAAATGAATATGTGTGGTTTGTGCCAGCATTACATGACACCAAGTCTTTCATATATCGTAATAGAGCTGTGAGAGAAAAAGCCTGGAGCAAGATTTGTACCACTTGGAAATTTCGCACTAAGCCTCTTCCAACAGTGAGAACATGCGGCGATATCGGGCAGTGACAGTCCAGTGTGAACACCATATTCTAAAAGCACATTCAAGAACCCACATTCAGCGTGTTCCACATGCCCAGTGTACGCAGCATAAGGTTTTAAGTTTGTCCAGATCTGTATCTTTTGCCTTGCGTTTTTTCTTCTTGGTTCATCATGGTAAAGCGGTTTCTGCCTTATTTTATCAGCTTTATATTTACAAAGAAAATCCGTCTTCTATCAACTGTTTTTATGGTCTTTTCATGTCCTCCCGCTTTCTTGTCATCGTTTCCTCTGCTGTAACTGTTGCAGAACAAATCTCAGCATCTTGAACAGACGCACACATCAAATACATTGCTCTGATTGCCAAAACTCCAGTTATTTTTGAGTCTGGAAAGCTCAGTTCAGTCTGTCTGTAGCGCCAAGCAGTTTAAAACAAACATTACGAGGTATTGGAAAATCCTCCTCAATTTATACAGATGCCCCAATTCCCACAATGCATTATCTACGTGGCCAATAATAAGGAAAGATCAGAAAAAAGGGGTTTTCTGTTGGCTGACTGATTCAGTGTTGGATTTAATTTTTTTCTAATGTTTTTGTTTCCTTTGCAGTTTTTCCATCTTTCTCTTCCATGTATGGAATATCTTCTCCAATCATTTCCTTCTGCTGCCACCCATCCTTTTCCCCTTCTGTGTCATTGATCCTCTCTGCAGTCTTGTCAATACAAATCAAGCTTGTGGATCCACAGTTTGCCTGCATTGATTAGACTCTGAGGTTCCTGAGTAAAGAAGTGGGGGGCCTTCAGGGCCATGCATTATCCATGGGAAACAGGGATCCTTTCTAGTCAACCGGAGCAAAGCTGAGCTTAGTTTCAGCCTCGGCTTGCTGGGAACTGAATGATGACGGCTGATGCAACCTTGTCGTCACTTTTGCTCTGTGGACATGGAAGCCATATTTAATTTAAGTCACTCTAACGTCTAATCTGATCTCTCTTTTGATCTTCAAACCTGTAGTATGAGTCATTACAGCAACTGGATTAACACTTTCTCACAACAATCTCTTAGAAAAAAAAGACAAATCTGAACATGTTACATGTTTTTAATTTGGTGCACTTCAGTGAACAAAGTTTACATCAAAGCAGACCCTGAAAGCCATGCATTATTCAAAAATTTAATCAGTTAATTCAGGCTTTACATTATAAATATTCAACTAGATGGAGAACTTTAAAGGTGAGTGGTTAAAATCCTTAATAATTAAGTCAGCTCTAGACCAGAGATTGCGTGAGACAGGAAGTACCTCCCCTTCATGTGCAGAAAATTCATTTTCTTATTTTTTTAATTGAGTAACCCGCAACATGAATTTCTAGGAGGCAGCCCATGAAAGTGCTCTGGTGTGTACTTTTTGTTGCCAAACATCATGAAAATTTTAGAGGACTTTTTTTAGATAATGAGAGCTCTGCAGTTTGGAAGAACCTGTAAGATCACACAATGTAGGCGACCACGTCAGCGCCATCTGTCTGCTGCTGACTCACTGATGGAGGAGACTCACGACCAAACAAGCACATTTTAGTTTACACAAGTTTGCTCTTGTCTTGTCCAGTTTTGCATTTGCCTGGACTTTATCTGCTGTGTGGCTGCTGAATACGCATCAGCTTTTTTTTTCTCACATCTCAGCGCTTCTGTCTTTTCTTTTTATTTCTGCGTTCCACTCTTCCTCATCCCTTCATACTTTCTACTACTCCGACCACAGATTCAAACTCTAATTGAGTTTTCATGTAGCTGTTTGCTCCTCCTACACACCCCTGAGAGTCTAAACGTCATCTTAGCCTCCTCTAGGGTTTGTGGTAGCTGACGTTAGTGGTCAGGAAAACGGCTCGACAGAGAGACCATGAAAACACAAATGCTTAGCCACCCACTTCCTGCAACCCATTTTATTTAGTGTCACTACTTCTACTAACACAATGTCTTTTTTAACTTAGTTTCTTATCCAACATTTAAGAAATGTTAATTAGTTTTCTGTAACCTCTGATGTTCTTGTGCTGGTATTAAACCGTAAACTGAAGAACTGCCAGACTTTTTGACCACTTAAGGTCATCAAAGCAGCATCTATCCTCCCATCTGCCCATTTTCTAGCCCACTCAGGGTTCAGGAGACTGCAGTATTACCTGGTCGTGTTTGGGCAAGAGTCAAAAATTCACAGAACGACAAACAACCAGATCTCAATAAAGCCTAACATGCACATTTCTAGATTCCAACAGGAATACCAGAAGAGAAACCATGAAGACACAGGTGCAAACCCCAAATGAATAGGTCAATACGTGACTCTTTTTGAGCATCATCAGTTCAATCTGACTTTGTCAGAAACTGTTGGTGAAGGAGCCACAATGCAGGAGACTATGTACCGTTTTATAAAAGAAATAACTGTAACCAGGACTAAACAAATGACCTGACAATGAAAACTGAAAAACCAGACTCTTAAATCCTCTGAGAAGAATTAGCTGAAATCAAGACAGCTGTGGATGATTATAAACCTGAATCTGGTGTGACAGGACGGGCTAACACAAAAACACAAATAAAACATGAAGAACCAAGAAAGAGAGCTAAAGGGCACCACCCTTACAGGTTTAGGCAGAGAACGATCATTCAATCACGTTCAGGTTTGTGCTGCTGCTGCTGCTGCTTTTATGATTTTTGTGGTTAAAGGAACATTTTCAAGCTAGCAGATGGTCAGTATCACCATGAAATTCTGTCATTGTGTATAAAGGTTTATAAATTGGCTCTGACGTTTTTAGTGTAAGCAACGTCTCTGCGCCCTCAGATCACCTAAACATCCCCAGTTCTTCTTTCATTTGTCACTGTCTTTGTATTTCTCTCATTTCTGTTCTTAATTTTTGCTGCCCCAGCTTTTCGTTCAGACTCACCATACACATAGAACAACACATTCCCCCAAGCACAACACAACAACATGAAAAATGGCACAAATAGGAGAGATCCAATGGGATATTGCACTGAAATTATGCATCAGTGGCATTTGGACTATGAGTGCAATTTTGTATTAGTGTTTTCTTACTGTCTAACACACAGAAAAATTCAAGAGGGTTGCCAAAAAAACAAAACATTTTTTATAAAGAGTACCAGACCCTCAGGAAGATACTTCTTAAGTTTCATCCGTTCTCTCACACCTGATGTGTTGTTAGCTTACTGTCTTTGTTTTACAAAAAAAAATAATAATAGCAATAAAATTTGGAGATGCAACAACCCACATGGGAGAGATTATTTTTCATTTATTTTAAAAAATTACACATTTTACAAAAGCAGCTTGTAATTTGTAAGGAACTGCCAAAATCCAGTGAGATTTTCATCTTTTACAATTTCAAATACTTGTAAGTTTGTCCATTTCCTTCATGAAATGATCTTTTTTGTCAGGATTTGTAAAAAGTGAATAAACGAGGAGCTTCTATAATAAATTGCTGAAAACTTCCTTGATGTGACAAAGCCAAATCAACCTAGATGTGTGAGTGTGTGTTTGTGCTTTTCCTAATTTTTTTTGCCCTGTTGAGCTAATTAAATCAGTTGTTTTGAGAGAAACCTTTTTCCAGCATTGAGTTTCTCTCACTAATTAACCAAACGAAGAGCTCAATAAAAGTAAAGGTAAAGTACAGAATCCCCAATTCTGCTTAGACTTGAAACCATTGTTTGGTTTATCACATATTTGTTATTTTAAAAATACATTTGAGTTCATGCAAACTTTCTGAGTTTTATCTAATTTTTAGCTGCCGATAATGATAAAGTATTCAATCAATATAGGTGGTTTTAAGGGAAAAAGGTCATAAAACAATGTCTAATATTATAATATTTTATGTTTATGTTTTTGTATTTAATGAACAGATTTTTCTGGTCACCCTGACTAACCTTTACACCCATTTTTGTTGTTGTAAATTAACTTTAGACTACACTGTCTTGGGTTTTGTGTGTTCTGCCTCACAGGCAGGCAGATTTATGCATTGATTTATCACTTTCTTGTCATTTAATATTCCCATCATTATCTGACTTGTTATCATAGCTCTAAATTCTCTTTCTCGCCTTTCTTCCCTCCATCGTTCTTCCTTTTTTTATCCCCCTCTCTTCATCAGTGGTGAAAAATGGGGCTTAATTAACTGAGTGCCTGCAGGACTTTGGCTTTCTGTGCATGTGTGTGTCTGTTTGTGTAGCGAGGTAAAGTAGGCCAGTCTATAAGGTGGTTAATTAGGATGCAGCAAGCCTCTGTCCATTGGCTCCCAGGGACTAGAGGGAGAGCCGGGTTCACAAACAAAAAAGGGTTTGTTCAATTTTGTTAATTTTGTTTTCACTTGACAGCAGAACAAGGACTGAAGTTCCTACAGCTGTTAATCACTCCTCTTCTTAAAAAAACTCCAAAACTTGAATTTTATTTGTTGAATTTTAGTTCTAATGACCTGAACATTAAATGTTTTTACTCTGAATAACTTACTTGGCTGAAATCGACAAAGTGAGGAGGCAAGAATGAAAGGGTAGTTCTTTAAAAAGGCTTTTCTTTGAGGCTACTAGATGCTGTAACCTGTAGAATAAAAAAAGATAAATCAGCATCAGTCATCTTTTTTTGTTACATTATTGTTATTTTTAATATAAAAAAACAACTAAATCATTTTTTTTTTATTTAACTTTTTTAAACTTCACTTACTTTACCTCGGGAACACACACTTTAATACACAAAATACACAGATGCACTCACTGTGACACAAAGTTGGAGTGCTTTCATATGTTGCTGAGACTGTTGTCTCGGCAACCAGTCCCACAGGAACACCTGCACCCTCCAAGCCACCACATACACGTTCAACATGTCAGTCGCACTCTCCCATACACACAACAACAGACAACAGGGCCTTGTGTGAGTCTGTCTGGTTTTGTGTACTCACAGAATGAGTTACATTGCGTTAAATGCTTTGGGAGGATGTATGTAAAAGACGGACCCCATAAAGATAGAGAGATGTGAAAGTGTGTTTGTGCTTAGTGCTCAGTGACACAGCTCTCTGTGATATTTTCGAGTGATAACACAACTATGCCTGTTTTTTGTGTCGCTTCTCCCGATGCGCACAATAACATCAGGGTTAAAAGGGATCCAGTGATCTTCTGTCACGGCGGGACCCTGTTAGGGGTTGACAGAACATTTTTAACTCTGGGTTGATGGAGATTTGTCAAAAAGTTCCAAAATAAAACAAATTTACACATCCTAGCAAAATCGTTGTTTTAATAAGGAGGAAGAAGAGGTGAGAACAGTGGATGCCAGGTAAATTTATAGTGACATGAGACAAAAATGTCGATGCTTAAACCCCACAGTGCAGGAAGTGAGCTGTGGGAATGCTTCAGGTGAGCAACATTACCTTGGAGTCTAAAATAGTTGTGATGATGAGAACTTGAGGTAAGAGAGCTGAAGATCTCTCTGGGGGGGGGAAAGAAAGAATCGATTGTTTTTGACAAAGTTGTGATGATCTATAGTAGGAGAAAGACCGATTAATGATGACAAACAAATACTGGTCTGCATTAAAATTTCAATAATTTAACAGAAAACAGTTTTTATAAGAAATGATATGTTCAAAATACCTAAAAAAAGTCAATTCTTCATATGTGATTTAACATAGGCTCTGCAACTGATGTTTTGATTTGTCAAATTGTTATAAAGTATCTTTAATGTCACCAATTCTTTTGTTTTGTTTTTTAGGGAACAACATTTTCTTCTGACTTTCTAGAAAAAGGTAGAAAAAAATTCAAATTGTTGTTTTTTTTCATGTTTGTAACCAGAAAATACAAGAAAGTTTAAAAAACACTGACTAAAAATTACAGAAACAGACATACACTGTGGCTTTTGTGTAATTTCTTAAATTAATGTAAAATTGTTTCACCAAATATGCTAAAGCTTAAGACCTACTCCAAAATACATTGTGTTTTTGGTGTTTTTATCATTTTTCTGTGGCATTTCTTCTGAAAACAGAGGACATATATGTGGAAAATAATCTTAAAATTGAATTTCTGATTATTTCTTTATTCATGTAGTTATGTATAAATAAAAATGCGGTTGGAAAAAGATCATTTCTCATCTAGAAAGTACACTGGGTGATTGACCAGCTCCCTGCTTTGTTCCATTCTGATGTATCCATGTGATTTGATTTTTTAAAATGGTTTATTTCAAGCAATCAGGCAAGAATAATGCATATGTAAGACAATCAATCAACAGAGATTTACATCCATTAAAACATGTCGAACATAGTATAGCTTGGCATTAAATGATAGATTGCTTGAAATGGAGTGGGAGGAAGCCAACTTATGTAAGCCCTCCCCTGCTCGAGCAAACAATTTTCTTTACATGAATTCTCATTATCCAGTTCGTAACTTATGATCAGATATTTATACCGTACCAATATAAATTCAGGTAATTAAGAATCCTTAAGTAACAATAAATCACATGAGTGCACAGAGCAAACCAGATCAATTGTCAAAATTCAAAAATATGAGCAATGTTTTATTCATTAGAAAAAAACCATTAATAATATAAAGTAAATATTAAACATCAGAGAAATTTATAATAATAATAATAATAATAACAATAACAATAATAATAATAATAATGATTTTAGTAGTTATGTTTTTATGAGAAAGGTCATTTACCCAATCCAGTATCCAAAATTTAAAATATATGCAGATTATTTTTAATAGAAAGTCATTAACTCATTGACAAAAATCCGACTTTAGGAAACCAAGTGGAGTGATCTAATTAGGTCTAATTTTAACCTAAATCTTTTTTAAAAAGACAATTTGTTCCAAACTGATTATTAAGTACGGATATAAAGCATATATGAATGCAAAATCAAATTTTATTCTGGAGAATGCATTTCTGTAAATTATTGTGGTACTTCCATGAGTCACTACAAGTCATGTTTAATCTGGTTTTGGCATCCTTTAGATTCTTTTCTCCCAGTTTTAATCAGGTTTTGACCCCACTTTTCTTGAGCTGCTAGCTATGTTGTGTCAACTTAAAAAGTTTATTTTTTGTTTTTTTATAAACCGATCTTGCACTTTGGTCATCTTCATCGACGGCTGTGGGTGCAGCCGCATTTTAATGTAATGCTCCACATCTTGCTTTCCCACACTGCCTCTAATTGAAGTTCCTCAGAGCACCAGCAGCAGATGCAGTTTTTTCTAGGGTGCAGCAGCTTGACCTCATGCTAAATACATCAGCTGCCATTCAAGTCGGATGTTTAAGTGAGAAAAAAAGAAAATAGCTTGTGTCTCATTCCGTTTTTGTTCTCCGTTCTGATGCTTCCTCCAATGATCCTGATACAGCAATTTCTGGACGAACAATCTCCTCTGCAAGCCCAAAAAATATCATTTGAAATAAATGACAGCAGAAAACAGGATCTCCTATCTTTTCTTTTTTTTGTTTCGCTCATTGTTATTGAGATGAATGAGCAGCAGCTTAAGATCAATTTAGCCTCCCCGTATTTGGAGAACTTACTCGTTTGTGCGTCATTTCCAGCTCTTCCTGTAGAAACAGTGTAAGACAAAAGAACATTCTTTGCTTCACACATCAGAGAGTAGGAGGTTTTTAACTGTGGAAAGCTTTGTGAAACTTTATTGATCTCTGGCAGGGAATTAGGCCATCGCCTTTGCCAAACTGATCCGACAGATAAGCCGGGGACAATCAACTCACTGAACAGAACAAAGAGCGCCAGTCTCTGCCAGCCCAGAGCATAAATAAATGCACATCAGTTTTTTTGTTTGTTTTTTTTGCAAAAATTCCCTTATTAGAGATGAGGGACCTTTATGATGTATCAGCAATGTGACAGCAGACACCTAAATCTACAGTATCTATGAGAAAAGGTAGAAAGTCCAGCCAATGTCTTTATCAAAGAGATTTTGATACTATTAAAAAAAAAAATTTTTTTTTTTTAGATGCAGACCTTCATATATTTTTTTATTATCATTATAACACACAATAATTACCATTACTGTATTGTTTAAATAATTTCTTGCAAAGATTTTCTACATCAGGCCACAGTCATTCATTTCAGTATAAATGACAAACTAAACTGGTCATTTCACCTTCCTGATCAGGTCAGGACATCCCAAATCATTATTCCTCCACCAGGGGGTTTCAGGGTTTTTTTTTTTTTTTTTTGTTTAAGACAAAATTTCTGTTTGCTGTTTTTTTAAAGGAAATACTTAGTAATCTGGTTTTCTTTTGAGCTCTTTAGCGGCGTTCACACTGATCGCACTTCAGGGGCCTCTAGTTTCAATGTTAAGTTAATATACAGACACGATCAGAAGTCCTACGGTGTGATTTAAGTCTTGGATGTGTGGCGGTGGTCTGAACGTTTTGGGTATCTACAGTGCAATTTAGACATCAAAATGTGTCGAGAGATCAAATATCTCTAATAATTATATTATTTAATTTTGGCAAACTCAGCTTTGAGCACATGTTTATGACGCGATATGAATATCAATATGAAATGAATCTGATTGCTCTCCTTCTGAACTTTATGATGTTTTTCTTATATGCAATGAGACAATAATGAAAAAGTCCTCTAGTTATATTCTTTTTTTTTCTCCTTGACTAATGCGGGACAGCAAGTTGTCAAATTGAGTCACAGAAGAAAAAAACGCTGAAAGAGTCTCTGAAGGAGCTCAAGAACTCAAACATGGAGATGTGTTTACCGATGGTTTGGTAGAGCGCTTCAAAATAAGGAAATCTGATTTCTCAACATCCTCTACTTCTTCTTTGAGATATACAGGTAATGCTCCCATGTAGCAATGAGGTTAAAAAGTAGCAGCAAATTTGACCCTCATGGAAAGAAAGACAGCCGATGCAAAGTTTGCATTCTGTGTCAACACAGCATTAGATTTCTTAGAACGTTTATTTAAGCCCTTCCACTTGATTTTGTGAAATATCAGATTTGACATTAGTTCTTTTGACTATTCTTTGGCTGATGCTACATGACAATAAAACATCTGTCTTGTTTTTGAGTTACACATCTGACCAGCAAACTGACAAAAAAAGCCATACAAAGATCAACTTTCTGCATATGCAAGCATGTTATGCTCCAGCTTTGAACAAACACTGATGGTTTTGTTGAAACAACAGTTCCTTCTTTGTTTCTGTAGCTTATTTGTCTTGATAAATTCAGCAAAGATACACTGGGTTTTGACTTTATTATTGAGAAAAAAAAAAGTTCAACACGATCCCTTCTGTGTCAAGTAACTCATTCAAATCTCTAACATAAAAAACTGTGGTGCAGTTCAGTGGCAGTGAAAGCTTAATGAGAGAGTTTGACATAATAACACAAGGGAATATGGGTAGAAGCAGAGGGATGAAAGAAGCCACGGATAAAAAGATGAGGAGAGCAAATTGAATCTCATTTTCAGACATTTTCTGGTGTGTTAGACAGTCCGGAAAAGCTGTGAAAGAGATTAACTTGCCTTGATAGTACCGGCTCACTTTAGCAAAAAAAAAAAAATAATAATAATGATTAGGAAGTTCATTAATCAACTACAACAAAAAAAAGTCACATTCAAATTATTCTTCATTTCATATTAGGAGACAGGCAGAAAATGCAAAAAAAAAAAATGATGCTACAGTTGTGAAGTCAAACACCTCAGTCCAGTATGGAAATGACTCCTCATCACTCAGGTTAACATCCCTCTTCCACTCCTCTTCCCCGCTCCAGGCAGGCTCTTGCACAGAGTTTTTTGTATTTTTACATGCATGAATAAATATGTTTATCGAGCTGTGGATCAAGCTCAGAAGCCCACGTCAGGGGTCAGCGCTCTGCTCACACTGTGAGCTGCATTTCCTGTGTTATTATCGCTGAGTTGAAGAAAGAATGGACGTTTCACTGGCGGAGAGTGTGTTGCAGCACATCTCGATAGAAGGTAAACATTGTTAGAAAAATTTGCATAGGCACACATGAATAACAGGTTTTATTCAATTCATAATTTGACAGACTTTTTGCAAGTGATGTAAAATATCTGAAATGATTTTACAGGTTGTTGTTGTTGAACAGGAAATGTTGTGTTTACTGTGTTTACTCTTATGGTGTTGAAAAGTCAGCACTCTTCTGCAGGCACTTAAGCTGCTTTTACATTCTTTTGTTTTTTTTTCCTATGCATTAAAAAAAGCGTCGGAAACTGAAAACGTCTGACTTGTGATCCATATGAAAGCCATATTGCACAGATTCTTCATGAAACAGCAACATGCTGTGCTGCAGGGGTTCTACACGCTGCTGCTGCTGTGAAAAGTCTTCAAAAGTCATCATTTTAGTGTCAGTGACCCTCTCTCTGCCCGGAGGTATGAAGGAGGCGCTTTGTCCAGCTGACGGCCGTCCTTACTCCCACACCCTCCCGAATGTGTTTCCACACAGAGAGGTAGACTTTTTGTGTCCTGACTGACACGTGGTGCTGACCTCTGGCGTTGCATGCAAATGTGTTGATGTTTATCGTCGTAATGGGACAGATTTCATTTCACTTTTGTGTACGGGCCACAGCCCAGAGTAGCCTGTGTGAAGCAAGAGACAGAAATAGATGTGATTATTCTGGATTCTATGGCTTTACTGAAGACTGAAGGCCAGTGATGCAGAAGAAGACATAAGAACATTGAGTTGGAAGACTTCTTCTCTGTTGTCACCTCAATTCTTTAAGCTTTTTCCTGCATATACTTGGTTTCAAAATAAACATATAGAGGTTTTAAATGATCGCATTAATCACAATTAATTAATTACAGACGTTTTTTTAATTGCGCTAATCTTATTTTTAATCTTTAACTGTTATCCATTGTAATGCCTAACGAGGTCTGTCCATATTTAGAAATTTAACGACAACGCAGGGGTCTGATCATGTTAGACGATTGCTTCTGCAAAAACCAGTCTTTTCTGATAATGTACACCTTCAAGTACATTGGCCTGGTTATTCCCCCAAAAGAAAGACATATTAAATCAATTACTGGTACTTTAAACTTGTTTTTAAGTTTTAAATTATTTTTTTTTACAAAAAGCTAACTATTTGATACATGCCTGTACCGACCTCACTCTGCTGCAGTGGAGGAAAGTGGCATATATTTATATATATTTTAAATATCATGTAATGCGACACAAAGCATAATTTCAGGGGAAAAAATCCCCTCTTACTGCTGTTTTTGTCCAGATGATGAAGCAAAAGTTGTTTGTTTTTTTTAGGAAACAAAGTCTAAAGATTAAATGGTTCAATTCCTTCTTGCGTTTAATTTCCTCCTTCTTAGATGCGTTTCTCCCTTTTACTTTTGCTGCACCTTAGTTTGCATAGTTATTAAATTCATCAAACAGGTTAAAGGAAACTATAAAATCACTGATGTATTTTTACTGTCTTGCTGTTGTGACAAACTGTAGAAAAAGGCATGTCGACATTATGTTGTCAATAACAAATATAATAATGATGTATAAGTGTTTTCTGAGCAGTTTCTGATAAAGCACTCCGGACCCGATGTCTTTATTTATTTTTTCTTAACTGTTTGAGATTAAAAAGTACAAAAACGAAGACAAAAAAACATTCAAAATCTACTTTTTTTGTTGTATTAAGATTTTTTCTTAAAGAAAACGCTTTTAAAACAAGACTTTTCACAGGAATTATTGGGTTGGATAAAAAATTTCACAAACTTATTTATAATAAAAATAAATGTTGAATTGCTCAAGAATTCAATCCCATGAAAGCACTAGTTTTACTGTCAGATTAAGATGACTTGAAGTAGTTTGGAGTAATATTCATCCAAAACTGTAAGCTCTACATTTGTTTTTAGGATATCCATATCCTGGCACCGTTGTGTTTCTCCATTCATTTTCTTCCTCTTTTACATCCTCCCCTCACTTCATATCTACTTTTCTTATTTTAGTTTTCTTTAGAGCTCTAATTCGCTTGTATTGACAAATGGTGATTGCTCTCCCTCCATCTCTCCTCTTTTTACCCTCCATCATTCCCCTGCTTGACAGACCTCCAGGTGTGATATAAAAAGACTGGAACAGAGGTAGATGCTCTTGTCTTATCACCCCCCTGCTCCTCCTCCTTCCCTGTCACCACTTCATCCCTCTCTTTATTTTTGGTCTTTCAGAATTGAAGTTCCCCTTCTTGTTAGGGCTGATGTCTCCTGCATGCTGTGAGCCGACACAGGTGCCAAAACAACAGCGAGAGCTGAAGCACCTCCGAACCGAACAAATCCCTCCTCAGACACAGACAACATGAAAAACAACACAAAGACAGCAACTGGAATCAAAAATAAGAAAAACGAGTGTGTGTATTTTTGACTGGGCAAAAGGGAGTGCCTGCTGTTTTTTGAGTTTCTTCGTTCATCTCAAAGTTCTGTTGTGCTATATTGCAGGAACTGCTCCCTTTCCTCTCCTCCGCTGTGTCACTCCTTCACTCCTCTTATGCAGCAAGATGAAAACTAAGAAAACATGACAGGTGTTGTAGAGAGATGCCACCTTGTCCCCTTTGGCTGAATGCTGCTTCTCTTTTGCACCGCTGTCTTAACAAGAGGAGCTAACTTGGATAACAAGCTTTGATCATGCAGAGTAAACCTAACAATAGCAGCCGTTTACTGCACAGAAACAGCAGCTGAAATATTGCGCGCAGAATTGGCATTTGCAGTTTGCAGCACAGACTTTAAATATAGAAGAATTATAAATTCTTCTTGAGGATAAAGAAGACCATGGGAGATTTTATGTCTGTTTAGGGATGTTTAACGGAAGCACCCCTTAAAATTAAAGCCGTAATTTCAAAAACCTTTGCAATAATAGACTTCTCTAATGGCATTGTTCCAAAACTCTGATGAAGTGGATATATTTTTGCAAAATGCTACTTTAATGTGAAATAGACTTGAGAGAGTGTGCAGGAGTCAGCTGCATCTCTGATTGATGGAAATGCTGATGGTTGAATTCAGAAAAGCTAACAACATAAAGGTACTTGATTTAGCCCCGCCTTTTAACAAAAAAGGGGAAAAAAAAGTTAATCTATTTATATTACAAATGTTCAATGGCAAGATACTAAGTTTGCTACCTTCCTTTTTATATCTATTTAGCTGTGTTGAGCTGTACAAGCTTCACATGTAATGAACTTCAAGATATAATAAAGTGACGGCTTGTTTATTAAGAACAAAACATTATCTTTCTTTCTTCAACCAACTCTAATAACTTTAAACTGTTACTTCACTAAATGTAAACATTTTTCCTGACCACCAAACTTGCACCTCACAGTGGTCAAAGACAAACATTACATCATATTTGGGAACGAAACACAAATCACTTATTCCACTTGAGTGCATCAGGTAAAATCACTTTATTAGCTGCTTGTTTGAATTCATCTAAGGAAAAAATACATTTATTTTCTCTTCTTTTTTTCCATGAAATATTTATAAAATAGCGTCATCCAATCATGGGACTAAACCATTATGATGGTAATTTTAGCTTGATAATAGCCTGTTAGCTATTGCCATGAGAAACTAGGACAGCCTTTAATAACATCCTCACTCCATTGTTCAGCAATAATTAATTCTGAGAAAGGGTGATGCAAATTAATTATTGCAAAGTAGTAGGAATAATGTGCAATAATATTTAGGACAAGCAAGTGACAGTAGAAATATGGTTTAAGGTTTTGTTTTTGGCTTCCATTCTATAGAAATCGAGAATTGTAATTATCTCTCGTGTTTAGAATCAAATATTAGGTTGAGATCTAAATAATAGCTTGATTCCCTATATGATCCTAGGTAATTTGTCTCAATTTTGTCCGATGTAACACGTCTGATAATGAAAATGATGATAGTTGAGAGGTGATACATTTACAGTTGTTAGGTCAAGGACGCAAACTAATGCTTTCAATTAGTAACAGTAACCTTTTATTTAAGCTGCCATCAGTGTGTGAATATGTTACCATTACCATTTACCATTTACCATTTGCTTTGTCCAAATCTCTACATACAGTCAAAGGTTCACACTGAAGGCGACTAATGAATCAAATGTGCACCTGCTGCCTCTTTTAACACACGTCAAATTTGATGTTCAATACTTGTCAAAAAATTTGTTTATAAACTTGACTCTTCCGCTGGGTAAACTACTGACAAAAGTTTTTTTTTTTACCACATTGCTACATGACCATATATCTGGTTTCATATGTATGTAAGACACGGATGGAATTAAGAGATTAAATGTGTCTTGTTGTTTCTTTTTTTGTTCCCTTTCCTCAGGGGATGAGTGGTACCTGTGCAGGCTGACTTTAAGCATGTCCAGTCATGCTGACCTTCAATGGGTGATGTTTCCATCACCATACTTGGCCACCGTCAGTCCAGATGCCATCCCTGGCTTTGTGGTTTACAGGTTGTCGGCACGGCAACGGGATGGAACACCAGGACAAGCTCAGTTTCTTCTTCTGGATGGTAAGATTTTAATTGGAACTTTTTTATCAAGCGTTGATGAGTTTCTTTAAGCAAAATAATAGGAGTGATTCCACAGGCTTTGCACTGTGAACTTTACAAAGGCTTTCTGGAGCACATCCTCAAAGCTTTAAAGAAGGAAGCCAGAAGATTTTCTAAAGAGCTTTCAATCATAACGAGTTCAAGAAACATGAAAAGGTCTTTCAACATTTAAATTCACATCAATCTGTTTGCGCAGCTTGACTTCTTTTTCTTACCTAACGCTGTCAAACTTCTTCTTTTTCCAGTCATTTTTTCTCCCTGAAACCTGCCACATGTTTGCTTCTGCTTTTATCTCCTGCCTGTATCTTTAATTAGGTCCGTTGCTGCTCTGCTTGACACTCTGTGACAAACCTGTTTTGCTCCGTAGAGCAATTTATAAATAAAATTTTACTTGTTGAATGTCAATTAGGTGGGAGATGGAGAGAAAAGCGCACATAAGCAGCACTGGTAATCGCTCCCCAGGGCAAAGAAGGCTCCCAGATTCTGGAACAGAAGGAAAGTCTCTGGAGAGGCTTTGAGTGGGAGAGCTAGCTGGTGGGCGAATGGGAGCCAGTGGCTTTGGATTTTTATGTATATTTTTTTATTTCTTTTATAGAAAAGGAGGAAGGAGCTGGATTGATATTTCAGGAACTTACTTGTAATGTTCTCATTCCCTTTGGCATAATGTGATGTTTATGAAGAACGAATCCAATAATTAGTATTACAAACTGGTTTTTAAAGGCATGCCAAAGAAAAGAAGAGTAATCATATAACAAGTATATTACGTAGGGACATTCCAAGGGATAAAAATGGAGAGAAAAAATATCTATAATTAGGAAATGACATTAATTTTTAAAAAAGATCAAATTCGTAGTTTATTTATTTATTTATTTGCAGTCCTTTGAGCAAAAACGTCACCCCTTTTTTTAATTTAAAAAGAAATAAAAAAGATGAAATCGCAGTGGACAAAACCATCAAAAAATTGAATGGGGCCAAAATATTTAATTGAGCTCGAAAAAATGGTTCAAAATCCACTAATGAAACCAAAACATAGGTGTCGGGGATAACCAAAGAACATTTTGAAGCTGTTATGGGATTGGAAAAAGGACCTACAGTTTAGCTGCCATTTTGAGGTAAGGTTTGAAATTCTGTGATTTTCTTTTTTCATATTTTCCCACAATATGGGGAAAACAAATTTGTTCAAGCGATCTTCACAAAATTTCATACAGAAGCCACCAGGTTAAGTCTACAACCACAACCAAAGGTTTTGTTGATCTTTGACCTTGAGAAGACGTCTTGTATTGTGAAAAGAAAAAATAAAATCACATACAGGATCAGAAACAAGTTTAAACCTTCCTGGAATTTCTATCTACAGGCTCTCAACGTTTTCCTGTTGCCTGCATAATTTTACAAGAATATTGTGAAAATGTAATCCTTGAGGTGAACAAAATATATGTCACGTGAGCTCTAACCACGGTGGGAGAAGAGAGGGAGACAGTGAAGCATATGAAGCAGCCACTTTGGAGTGTGTGTGTTTTGGTTTGTTTGTTTGTTGTTTTTTGAAGAGTTTTTAATAATTTCATATTTCTAGCCCCAGCATTTACACCATGTCCAACCAGATATTTAATTAATGACTTTTACTGTCGGTCTATGCCTGCAATGGGGGGGGCAGGCCCTACAATACAACTTTAATTTCAATTGCAATAGCTTTGTTCATTAAAGTTTTTGTTGGGTTAGGGTTAAATGGGTTAGGGTTAAATGTCTCTCCAAGAGGAAAATAAAGATTTTTGATTTAATCTTTGAATTATTTTTGTTTGTAAAACAACATTTAAAAATAGCTTAAAAAGCTGAACTCTTACCTGTGGTTATTCTGAACTCATTCCATCACTTAGACTAATTTAATTCATGTGAAAAGGATTTCCAGAAATATAACAAGTAGGAGATGATTGACAGGTTAGGAGCAGCTGTTAGTTCAGAAGCCTCTGGTCAACAGCTGGGGATTCTTCTGTTTTCTTTCTGGCTTCTCCTCTTCTTCTTTCTCTTCTTTCTCATCTACATTTCACTGATCATCTCTCTTTGTCCAGTCTCATCTATTTCTCTCACTTTCCACTCTCATTGCATTCCTTTACCTCCCATCATCCATTATATTTCCGCCTGTCTGTCATCCTTTTGTCAACTCACATCTTAGTCTGTCTCCTGTTTTTGTCTCGTCTTTTTTCTTCATTCTCTTCTTTGTTGTATTTCTCCTCTGTTTGCTCCTTATCTTTCTGCTCTTTCGACTTATTCTGTATTTTAAACCGGGGGGGGTTGTGGGTGTAAATTAGTCTGTATTTTTTTTTTTTTTAACTCTTCCGGGAATGTTAAGAAGCTCACAATCATGTACATCAATAAACACACACACATCCACGGCATCCCTCCAGCGTCAATTTACCTCAATTGGCTTTTCATAATTGGACAGCTGGGACTACATCCATTTTTTTATGATAATAGACAAACTGAAAGTGATGCTTGTTTACATTCAAACACTATTAAAAAAACACAATAGATTCAATAACAGTTGAAATGTGCATTATTTTGTTGTCATTTTATTTATTTTTGTGTTTATTAGATTTTTGCCAAGAATGACAAAGTTCATTTGAAAACCCTGCAAACCAGAAAAAAAGAAACTTTTAGGTGTTAAAGTAGATCTGAATAAAGCTTGCACCATCCATCCCTGTTGTGTCCTTTTAGATGTTTTTTATTTTATTTTTTATTTTATTTCAATGAACAGGTTTGTGTATGTGATGCAATTTTTTCAGCAACATTGCTTTGTTATTGTTTGTTTGACTTTTAACATGTGAAATTAATGAAGGCTCCTATTTAGCTGCTTTTGTTGGTTTAGGATTTCTCTGTGGTTTTATAGAAACGTCTGCAGGCATCTTAGACTCGCTTTAAAACCAAGATAGTTATCCAATCTTGACATCTATTGCTTCAAATATGCATCAAACCACTTTGGCTCCAAAATTACCTTCATTTAGCATCTACATGAAAGCATTTTTTTTTTTTTCCCCACAGCTGGAAAAAAAAATAGGCGTCAAGGGTTTAAGCATGAAGACAAGAAGTAAAATGAATGAATTTATAAATGTAGCCGTCACAATAAGAGTAAGGCAAAGACCCGAAACACAAGACAACCTGATAAAAACAAGAGGATCTTGTGTGGAGCAAAGGAAACTTGGTTTAAACACAATGTAGACCTAAAGAAAGCAGCTGTTATTACAAAAAGACAAAAAAGGTGATGAGCTCATGTCATGGGGGGGAAAAAAGAGCTGAATCTGATCAACAAGAAATTACACTAAGAATAATGACCAAAGCACCAGAAACTAATCTTTAAAAAACTGAACTAAAGTGACTAAAATCAAACGGGACAATTTAAGCTTTACCTATATTTTAGGCCTCAATCTGTTATGTTGCAAAAATTGTTCATCTCAAGAACTTTGTCTTCTCATATTTTCTCTTTCTGCGTAGGCGCTGAGGGGTGTTTCGAGGTGGACCGTCGTTCCGGTGTGATCAGAACCACAGGGAGACCCCTGACTCTGAGTAAAGAGTACCTGCTGCGGGTTCAGGCAGTGGATGGACAAGGCCAAAAAGGCCCCCCAGCTACTGTGGCCATCCTTGCCGGATACCGACCACCACAGTTCACAAACTCCTCCTACAGTCTGAATGTGCCGGAGAATATTCCTGTCGGCAAACAGTGAGTCCAAGTCTGACAGCTTGCTAATACAGTTTACTGTAGGTGTACGGTGCTGTATAACCGATGGAAGTTGCTGGTGTTCCTGTACGCCAGTGTGCTGTATCAGGCCAATTAGATCATTTTGATCCAAAAAAAGGGGAAAAAATAGATTTTTAGAAATCTAGCATAATCAAATGAATTGGAGAACATAAATGACAATTAACTGAAACCCGTGCTAATATAAAAAGTTTTGAAAATATTACCAGGTTAAAAAAAAAATGTTACAGCAGCAGAATGACGATAACCTAAACCTGGATGGAAACTGTGACAGTACTATACTTAAATTTAGAGGCATGATAAGGAAGGACATTGGCATGGCAAAAAGTAATTGCTGAAAGTGAACTGGTTCAGAAGATAAAGATTTTATATAATTTTTACTTTTATTTTTTATTTTATATGATTTTAGAAATAAAAGTATTTTATATAATGGTTACTTAAGCCTCAGTCACATGCAGGTTTTTGAGTTATCCAGGCCTGTGGAGGGTTGTAAAGAACAGCAGCTGCATCTTAAAGAGATCACAGGTGTGTCTTGCAGTTCCCTTCAGACTTGTGGAGCCACCTCAAGGGAGATCACGAAAATGGAACGTACCATAGTCGTGCATGAGGTAACTCTATCATGAAGTATTCATGAGGATAATGGAGGCTGCACGCACTTATGACCTACAGGTGATGCTGTCATACGGTGACTTGTTGCCACACTCTAGTCTAGGGATGTCAAACTCCAGGCCTCGAGGGCCGGCCTCCTGCTGTTTTTACGGAAATCTCGGTGCTGATTACCTGAATCAGGTGTGTTTAGACAATAAATAGTTTCAGTGGCAGGTCATTTGGAAAGCATCTAGGACATCGACCCTCGAGCCCTGGATTCTGACACCCCTGCCTTAGTCGTAAGATGCAAGTACTGGCCCCTTCCTGACACACCACGCAAATGCCAAACGCAGGGGTGTGTACGTGACATAGGTGCCCGTAGGACGCCAATAAGACGTTCACACAAACTACACTTTAATTATCTACTTTACTAAATTCTAACAGTGAAGCCGCACCCAAGGAACATGTCGTCATCGTTGATGTACGGTGGCCCTGAAGTGAAAACCACATCAACATTTCACTTGATGCAAAAACATTTTAAAAATCACAATTATTAAAAAAGCTAAACAAATAATAATAATAAAACAACATGACATTTTAGAAAATAAAATATTCAACTTTATGCTTCCATGCAGCTTAAACTGACCGACCAACTGACAGACTGACTGATTAACATTCAGCCTCCAATTTTCACCCTGCTTTGCACAAATTACAATAAACAAAGCTAAATTTGTGTGTCAGGGCCATCATGAATGGTACAAACAGGAGATGAAGAAAGACTGAATGAGCCACTAGGTGAACCAGGTTTGTTTCAACAAGGCAGCTGTCACTCAGCTGATCCATGGATGCCAGCTTGTTTTGTGTAAACACAAAAGCAGCTTCGTAAAATCTGCTTGATTTGAATAAAAGGTGACAGTGAGTTTAACAAAGACGTCTTGTTTTTGGAGACTCAGTGAGACTGCCGTGTTAAAGCTGCTATTGTCTTCCTATTAAGTTTAGACAAAAACTACCTTTGGCGTTTCAAAAAGGAGATAAAAAAAAAAAGACTTTTTTCAAGGATTTCCACTTTTTACTGAAAAAAATCCTTTTTATGTGGAATTAAACGTTTTTTTACTGTCATTGTGTATTTGTGCACTTTAGTGACTGTCATGATGATCCCTGTAGAGCAAAAAACAAGAGAAAGAGGGGATGCTATGGAGGCAGAGGGAAGGGCAGGAAAGAGGAGAGGAGGATGGAGAGATGAGGTTAAGAAGGCAAAGGATGAGATGGATGAAGAGGAACCCAGATGCATGAGTGTGGCCTGAGGCAGAAAATTTGAAAGTGTGGCAAATTCAAATATTTATTAAAAGTGAGGCCTGGATAAACATGAAGGGGAGTGTGTGTGTGTGTGTGTGTGTGTGTACGAATCCCTGAGGGCTGCAGGCGCAAAGCACATTGTATTAATATCCAAGTATCCATACCACCCAGAGAGCAGTGAGTGGGTGTATCTCAGAAAGTGGTTTTGGTGCGCTTCTACTTCCATTGTGGACCTTAACGTGTGTTTATATCTTTGCACGTGTCTTCCCTTGTGTGTCTGTGAGAGAGTGTTTTAATCAAATTGATTAACCAGGTTGTCATGGTCTCTGAGCTCAGAGTAATCCATGAAGACAGCAGACTTTAAAGGCAGCCTGAGAGATCTCAGGCACCATGTCACCGCTTCCTTTCGCTTTAAAAGTCTGCTTGGAAATAGAAATTTGCAGCAGATTTCCTCTGACCTGTGGTCATGTTTACACTTCAGGCAGCATCAGCCAAGTTTATTTATGGAACACTTTGCATGCATAAGGAAATTCAAAGCGGTTCAAAGTGAAGAACTTAAAACAGAAATAGGGACAACACAGTGGATTAACAAGGAAACACAATCAACGAATGAAGCTGGAGTGACATATTACAGGAAAAATACATTTTCTATTATGTACTTGATGAATACATCTGTTGTGTTTAAAAAAAGATACCAGGCACGAAAAAAAAACAGTTTAAAAAAAAAGTAAAGGATAGAAACGAGAAAATAAAACACAGATTTCATCCTTTGGATGTATCTGCTAACAGAGGTTGGTTAGAACTTTCTCAAAGCCCCAGTGATATAACTTTACCAGGACAACTGAGATTTGATTATATGTAATTATTCGTGTTTTGACCTGCGCTTTGACCTAAAACCCTAAACAAAACTCTTTTTGGTGCCTCTGGCTTTGCAGCAGCTGCTTGACAGTTTTGGTGCAAAACATCAGCGTAATTGCCTGAAGGCGAGTCCTGGCTTTTTCACATTCACAAACCAAACAGTTGAGTTGTTTAGAGATGAAAACAAGACTTTATTCATACTGCAATGAGGATCTGTTGTGCTGATGGTTTGAATCATGCAGACAAGTTTAGAAATCAAAGTTTGGATACTGGCCTTTGCACACAGTTGATTTTCCTTTTTCTTGTGCCTTTTGGCTAAATATGCAGCATATTTTAAATGAGAGGTGAATACGGTGGATGTGAAGCCAGCTGACTTGTAAAGGAACCAATCCATGAACATTTAAAAAAAATTGTTTGGAGATCTGTGGAAAAAAATTCTGGTGCAGGATGAAATTTTCAATAAGATGTGATCAATCCTTCTTTGGATGAAACTTACTGGTATGCTGAAAAAAGAGGGACTGTGCAGCAAAAGTGTGTTGGTTCTCCAAATATGAGGAGTGAGGAGGTGCAGGCCCTTAAATGGTCAAAGGACTTCATAGAATCACACTAGACAATCTTCTTCATTCTTTTTGCTCTTGTCAGTAATCTCTTGACATAATGCTCCTCTAAAAGTAGCAGCTTTGTCCAAAAAAACAGAGTCAGCTGAATTGTTCTGAGCTACAGTTATTTCTACCTTTAAAATAAAGGTTGCATTAATATATATATATATATATATATATATATATATATATATATATATATATATATATATATATTATATATTGTATTTTTATTGTTTTTGGTGTCTTTCTCAAACTGTTGCCTTTTCTGTGTTGTCTTATTCAGTGTTGCAGTGGTTCAAGCGGTCTCCTTCCAGAAAAAGACTCTGTCCTACATGCTGCTGGTGAATCCTGGGAATCTGTTCAGCATCAACCAGGAGAGCGGTGCACTCAGCCTTACCAGGACCGTGGACTACGAGAGCGGTCACAACCTCTACATCGTCCAAGTCCGAGCATCAGAGCCCGACACTGGGCTCAGCAGCGTGGCAGAGGTACACAAAAACACTTAAACCAACTGATAATCACAACAGTTAACTCTTTTAGAAGAAATATTAATGAATAAAAAAAAGGAAAACACGTTGTACCAAATTAAGACAAACAAATGCAATAAACTAAAGACAGAATTAGTGTAAAGGGGCGGAAAATGTCCAGAGATTATATCTGCGTCCACCTGCAAAACAAAAAGTTGTTTTGTTGTAACTTTTTTCTTTTAGTGTTCATTAGGTTTCATAAGCGTTCTTAGATTCTTTTAATTGATATATTTACAAGACACATTTGATTACAATGTTATTTTGTTGTTCAGTTCTTTACTGTAACAAAAGAAAAGCAAAACAACTAAAAAAAAAAGCACATTATTTTTTTACTCAAAACCTATTGGTTTTCTTTAAAGTTCCAGTTAAACTTTTCACTGCACTTCTTCCTTTCAGAGATTGCAGTCACACCAACTCCAGGTTATATCTGTGTCCACAACAAAGCAAAATCCAAGCTAAATAAAATACTTATAATAAAATGAATTAATATTAATTAACAAATTAAATTAATTAATAATTAATAATAAATCCAGGCGAGTCCAAATAAGATGTAAATCTGTACAAAAACCTAGTTGGAGGAATTCTCAGCCTTTCTGCAAAACTCCAGCAATAGATAAGCTTTTTCTCTTCATGTCCTTCAGGTGACTAGAAAGGAGGGCCCCTCCCATGTCCTTTTCTCTGGTCCCATTTGTCTAATCAGTCCCAGGTACAACAGTCACATGACCCCCAGCTTTCATTAGTACAGTCATAAAAATAAAAACAAAAGTCTAAAATACCACACATAAATTTAGTAAATCAAATTATTTGTGTAAGTTAATAGGCCTTTAAATTATCATGGGGAAATTTTGACACATATTTTCTCCTAAAGTTTTCATTGTATTCTTTGGTGGCTATATTGTGAACTATATTTAGATTTTGTTCTAAAAAATACTAGAAAAAACTGTTATTTTTTTTATTTAAATGTCAAACCAGAAACACTGAGAATTGAAATGTCATTAACTAAACATGGAAGGTTTATGAGAAGGTAGGTCGTTAATACAACCCAGAAAAAGTGCGGTTTGGCCCTGTCCAAAGATTTGGCTGAATGTACAATAATTATGACGTGCTGTCGGAGAAATCAGAGGTGCCCTCAGTGCATCCTGGGTGTTTTCACACTTGTAGTTAGAGCTGTCAAGTTGTGGCTGCATCACCCGAGAGGGATGATGTGGCCAGGCGTGAACATGGCAACAGGTTCTGTGACACAAGACAAGTTTAGCTGTCAGTGAATTTTCCAGGTTTCAAAGATGTTCCTATAAGCATTCTCTCAAACATTTGTTTTTATTTTCTCATGGAAAATAAACTTGTTTGAAACAATTGAAATGCTTTAGGTCATAATAGAGAATATAATTTTAACACTTGGTTATTTTAATGACAAATGCACTTTTATCTGGCAACAAATAGTTTTAATTTACTGTTTTTAGTGAAAGAATAATGCCCTTTTTAGATATTTTATTAATTATGATTTTTAGTTGTATGTCTTACCATGGGTTGTTTTTTATGTATGGGTGTTCCACAGACCAGGACGCACTTTTTGAATGTCATTGCACTTGTGACAGTGACAATAAAGAACTTTAAATCAATTGTTGTTAGAACTTTTTTTACAAAGGTTTTAGTTTTTTCTAAAGCTTGTCCCCGTTTTATTATTATGTCATCATGCAGAAGAATAAGGTAATTTTCTCTGAATGCTGCAGTTCATTAGTAAATGCAACACACACGGATGCTGCTTCTCTAATGAATGATTTTGAGCTTCAAATGTCTGAGCTTGAAACTTCTGGGGTGATTTTTGGAGCTTTTAGATGTCTAGCCCTATAAAAGATTTTGTTCAAAACAATTTTGACTTCTATACTTCTATATTCTCTGTCCTTTTGTTTTTTTATGCTACAAGCATCCCTTACGAACATGGTAAATCAGAATTTAGAGATAAATTTCATCAGACAAGCACTAGAAATTAATGGATAGACAGATAGATAACACAGATAGATTCTGTATTTGAATTCCCAGTTTTCCCCCACATTCCAGAATTTATTTTCAGAATGTGGATTAGCATGATCATCAATGTCCCGATTTACATTTTTTAAATCTCTTGGGTCTTGTTAGGAGTGTTTAAACGCGGATGCCAATGAAAGTTGTAGACGTTACAAGTGTTCCCCATTAATAATCCCCTGTGGTCATTTTGCACTGGAACCACAGCTTCAGCGGCAAACAGAGAAAATCTACATTATTTCTGGCTCCATTTCAAAAGAAACCTCTGTGCTTTGCAAGAGTACACCAAATAATGTCCAATAAAAAAAAAATATATATATATATATGCTGTAGCCACTCCTCCAGTTTGGGAGTTACAGCACTCAAATTACCACGAGCACCACTGTCATCTTCAACTTCAAAGCTTTCTCCAGTTCCTTTCTTTCTGAGTTCCTGGTATTTCTCCAGTTTTTCATGTTCCTTCTTCTTCATGTTGCCATCGCTTGGTACTGCCACATCCAACAGCTTTCCTCATTTCTTCATCCACCACGATAATGTCTAGTTGATTCGCCATTATCATACTGTGCATCTGCATCTGGAAGTCCCACAGGATCTTTGCACTCTCATAGTAATACTTAAAAGACCACTGAGAACACTTTTACAATAAAAAATAAAATAAAGTTGGAGTGTGACTTTATATTGTTCACACTTTGTAATTTATTGTTTTGCATTTTTTTTTATCTTGTTATATCTATATGATAAAGATGATTGTGTTTATAACGAGGGTATCTTGCTGATTAAACAGCTGCTTGTTCTGCAAATGTGTGCTGCTTACTCATGACTATTGTTTGCATTACATTCCAAATAAGGATTTAGATTTCATTTTTGCAGTGGAAAATGTCTGAATAAGTTTGGAAATTTCCTCTCTCTGACTGTTTTATGGTCACGGCGCCCAGCTTTGTCAAATGGATCATCACCTTGTTCAGAAAGTGACAATAATCACCAATTATCTCAGTATTTACACTTTGTTCTTCTTGAATATTCAGCACACGCATGAAAGATCCTCCATAAATCTAAATTCTGTCAGCATGCGCCCCTGCAGTCCTGCTGTTCTCATCTAACAGGTGGTTGAGGAGTGCAGAGGAAATGTGTGCTCAGGTGGTCATGACTGCAGTCTCAGCACTTAAATCAGGCTTTCGGTGAACGGATAAAGCATTTTGTTCTGGAGCTTGGGAGGGCAGATGAATTTCACAGAGCTGAAAAAAACAACCACACAGACCATGTTTCTGGATTGTTCTTCTCCATTATGATTCTCTAGTTATACAGCAAGAATTTTCTTCTGGGCATTTAAAGTTAATTTGACAATCAGGTTTTTAATTGTTCATTGTGGGTAGCAGCAGTTTACAAAAAAAAAAATGAACAAAATTTGTATTTTATGTGTTTATTCTTTTAAAGAAACCAAAAAAAAAAGAAAATGCAGCCTATGCCGCTCCTTTTGACCACGTTCCTCACTCTCCGTTTGTGCCCCGGCCACTCTGATCAGAGCTGCATGTAACAAATGTATCTTTTTAAAAAAAAACGTTTTGAAAATGGCTGCTTTTATGGTTGCTTTTATTGCCATAGCAACCATTTTATTTTTTGGTCGTCTAGGGATGACGAACAGGCCGATGTCTTTTTTAGAAGAACCTGCAAAAGTAATATTTTTTTGTTTTCCTTGGCAACCAAATTTTTTTTAATCAAACACACCCACATCCTTGATACGTTCATATCAGATGTCATATTGTTTTGTTTTGCTTGAGCCAAGTACTCATGTTTTACTCATGAGCATAAGAGGAACACCATGGAAAACCTCCCAAGGTCAAATGTCAAAAAACTTCATTGAGAAAGTTTTTTTTTGAATGGCTGCCAAGCTGTAGGTCCTGTGGCCATCCCATAATGATTTTCAAACTTCTTTTTGGTACCGCCGAAATGTGCTTTGGTTTTGTTAGTTGCTTTTGAAAATGTTTTGTGAGCCCTGAAAGAGATGTCATTTGTTGACGGTTTCTTCAGCTATGACGTCATCCTTTTTGGGGGGACGTTCTCCATGTCAATAATTCCTTTTCACCTGGAACTAGGTGCTCGCCAATGTTGAAACAGCGGCCATTTTTGACCCTGTGGGATCTTCAAGGTTAAAGTTGACGTTTTGCACCCTCTAGAAACCCATCTTTAAATCCTAGTCAATCTTTAACGCTACATCCCTGATAAACCGACATGTTCTCTGCAGGTGTCTGTGCATATAACAGATGAGAATGACTGCACACCAGAGTTCCTGCACTCCATCTACACAAGAGACAACATACCCGAGAGCATCGCAGCTGGAACGTCCCTGCTGCAAGGTAACGCACACTGATCTGTGGAGCATGCTCTACCGAAGTGTTTGTCCTCTGTCAGTGAGCACAACACATCACACTGCCGGGTGTGTGTGCATGTACGTGTGTGTGTGGGAGCCATCTGTCATAGCTGCTGGTGACTGGTTGAGATCAAACAGTCCATCTTCAGCAGAGGCTTTGCTCTTATTAGGCAGACAGCCAGCCGTGAACACACTCAAACACACATTTCATACCTCCCATCTTTGTGAGGACGCTGTTGATATACCGCATGGTTAAACCTCTTATCCTGACCTGAACCTGGACTTCAGGTCAGAACCAAGCTCACAAAGTGAGGCGACCTCATCAAAACTCGATCTGTCCCAGAAACAGATACACTTTTCCAAAAAAAACACAAATGGATACTTTAAACCTCTACATTTTTGTCTTTCTCCATTTTATGTCCTCTCTTCTTCTCTTTCTTCTCACTTTTTTTTTAACCTTTTACTACAACTTTTCCTTGATGTCACAACATGCTGTTGGATTTGCATTTGGATTTTTTTCGTACTCTCTCATGTTCATTTTTTTTTTTTACATTTTTTTCATCTTTGTCTTGCTTTTTTCTTTTCTTTTTTTGACCTTTCCTTCTTTTTCCCGTTTTACTCTTTTTCTCCTGTGTTTCTCATTTGTCTTCTTACTTCTTCTCCATGTTCTCCTCCTGGTTTTCTACTGACTTGTTCCTTTACTTTCATCTCTCTTTTGTTTTTCTTTGTTTTCAATGTTAAATCTATTTGGTTTGTGTTAAACATCTTCCTTTTTTCTGTCTTCTCATGGTAACATTTTATCATTTTTTCCCCATCAGTTCTGGCTCGAGACTGCGACTCTGGCTTGAACTCAGAGCTCTCCTACTTCATTCCAAGTGCCGACTTTGACATCACATCCGGGGGTGTGGTAAGCCCCGCCCACCGCCTGGACTACGAGCGACCCAATCACATCTATGAGTTTGTAGTGGTCGCTGTGGATGCAGGGACTCCACCTCGCACCGGGACGGCATCCATCCGGATCCGAGTGGCCAACACCAACGACGAAGCTCCTGTCTTCTCACAGAGCGTGTAAGAATGAGCTGTGTCTTTAGGAAAGTAGAAACTGCCTCCATCCACACTCGTCTTGTTACTTCACACCTGCTGTCAGTCTGTCACCCACACACTCAGTCTACTGAATGAGTTTGTTTTTCAGAATCTATTTTTGTGTCATTATCTTCTTCCATCTGTTTTCACTTAATCTTCACCTCTCCTCTCACTCCTCTGTGTTTTCTTCACACTCTAACTTCACCATAAGTTTGTGTGTTTTATATTTTCCAGTACTTTCCAAGAGTCTTCCACTTCATACTGTTACCTTTAATTAGTTTGTTCTTCTGGCTTCTCATTGGACTTAAAGCAACTCATTTGTCATCACTTTTCTCGTTTTAACTCCCTTACTGAAAAGATGAGAATTATTCCTCCTTCTTGTTTCCGCTTAAGGTATAAGACCTTCCTCAGTGAGGATGCTGGTCCTGATACGTTGGTTGCCATCGTCCACGCCAACGACCCAGACGGGGATGGAGTCTCTTATGCGATCACCGGCGGAAATGAAGACAGTAACTTCCACTTGGACAACCAAAAGGGTGAGGTTCCAATAAATCCTGCTTTTAGCACGTCTGCAAAGACGATCACACACAGCATAGAAGCAAAACGCTCCAGTCAAACTTGCTGCACTCTTTTCTCTTTACCTAAGACGATTGCTGTCAATTAAAAATGACCACCCAGAGTTTTAGTTTAGCAGTTTGAACTTGAACACACCACTTTCTACAAGTGAAAACAGCAAGAGACAAAAACCTGATTAGCTTTAGGGTTTTTGTCAGCTGTCCAGCAGATGAAACCATAAAAAATGGCAACGCTGTCTCATTTGCTTTTACAGCCTAAGTTTCTAATCTAATTTGTGAGCCTTTATCTCAAAGATAGTTCCTTGCTGACCGCACAAAAAGATCAAGTATTGGAAGAAACTTGTTATTTTAGACAGGTTAACGAAAACAAAGGGTTTGTTTACCTTTGTTTAAACATTTTGGGAAGTTTCACTTAAAGCACAAAAGGTTTTTTTTTTTTTAAACAATTTCTAACTTATTTTATACTTTCTTCTGAAGTGGAAGAAAAGCACTGATTTGCTACACTTCACAGCAGTGATCTTTACGCAGTCAATGTAAATCAGCTGATTCTGTCGTGGAAAAAATACAACCTTTTAACTTTGTAAGGTGTTGCATGACAGTGCAAAGCCAATATGAAAAGCATCTTTTCTTCGCATCAGAATCAGCTGATTCATGTTGATCGCGTAAACAGTCAAAGAGTTACAGCATGTCACTGAACGTGTTATTTAGGCATCGCCAGCGACATCTCCAATGTTAAAAGCTCAAACAACCACCCTGCACTAAACTGGCATGTTCATATAGGTTGTCATGGTACAAAGGGGGAATGCATTAATGATTTTTAGAGGTTGTTTTGGTTTGTTTACTTGACAAAATAGAGTTAAAAAGTAAATGTTGCAGAAAAAATGTTTTAAATCCTTCTGTAACTTGTCCTAGGCAAACTCCAAACACACACTGATGTTTTCTATTGTAATTTTATACATATTAAAAATGGATAAAGACTGTATTTTTGGAAGAAATTTGAGAAAAACAGAATGAAATAGGTTGCTTTCAAAATAGAAAAACATCTCAAATAAAGCAAAGGTCACAACAATTTACTGGAAAATCACTTCCCTAATTAGCAGACGTTTGTTTGTTTAGATCTTTTTTTTTTTGTTTTGTGGAGGCTTTCTCAGGCCTCCTCTAGCTCTGCTTCTAATGGGACAAAGACAAATGTAAAGATGCCTTTTGTTTACAGGCAGAAATGTTGATACACAAACAGTCGCTCCCATACACACACAGCAGCCCTCGGATCATTTACATCCACACACGTTTGCTCTGCAAAGGGGCTGTTTCCATAGTAACAAGTATTTGGGGATAAGTGTGGTAACATTAATGAGGCCAGTGAAGCCCCTAGATGACAAATGCATGAATAAAAAACATGACTACACACACACGTTAGTGTTCCTACACACACACGTTAGTGTTCCTACACACATGAACTTCAGTGTCTCCAGCAGATGTGGTCAGCTCGTTTAACCATCTGTGTGGGTTTTAAGTAAAAAAAAAAAAAACATATCACGTGTTTTTAAAAAGGACAAACAATGTTGAATTTGACTAAATTTATAAAAAAAAAAGTTTTTTTGCTTTTCCATTTTTCTCTGTTTTCCTGTTCCAAGATGAGTTGTTTTTTTTTTTTAACTGCATCTCGAGAGGGTTTTCTGAGAATGTATTCTAAAAGAGCGAATCCTCCATGTTTAGTCAGTTCATGGGCCGCTCCAGGATTACTGAGTAATCCAAAATATGTAGATCAGGAGGCAGAATGTTGTCGGTACTTCAACTATAGAGAAAAAAAAAAAAAAAAAAATTCACAAAGCATCAAAACAATATCAGTAAAAAAAATCACATGCAAAAGCACAGATTTTTTTAGATTTTTAGATTTTTAGATTTTTAGATTTTTTTTTGTAAGATTTTCTAACAGATAACAAGGCGGTGGGGAAAAAAAACGCTAAGATGAACAAGGAACAAAGAAATTAACTGTTTGTAAAGTTTATTGGCTCAAACAGTCTAAATCAGGGGTCTGCAACCTGCTGCTTCGGAGCCACACATTGCACTTTGACCCCTCCAGTGTGGTTCTCTGGTTAAACAAAAACAAAATGTTTTTAAGTTTAAAAAGTAACTAAAGTAAAAAGTGAGTACATCGTAAAGATATAAAAATAAAGTAAGCAAACTTAAACTTTATTTATGCACAAACAGTTGAAAGACAGTACGTATCACAAACCAAACTAAAAAATTAGCTCTAGTTTAATTTCTGTTCGTTAGATTTACAAAACTCTGGCTGAAGTGCACCATCAATGGTAAATTAAACTGTATGTAGTGACATTACACTACATACCTACAACTACATTTGCTGCACTGAGATGTGACAGTCTTTTATTTTGAAAGGAAGTCATGTGAACCTCTGTTAAGTTATAAACTATTTGTGTAAAGGCTATTATGTCTTTTTGTTTATGTACTACTTTTGCTAAAACAAACAAAAAGAGTTCATTTAAATTCATCATAAAAGTAACAATAATATAAATACAAAGCAGTGGGGGTTTTTTTCTAAAGGGCAATTTAAGACTTTGTGGCTCTTTAAGTGTTGAAGGTTGCAGACCTCAGATTTAAATCACATTCTTATTCTGCTACCACAAAGGACATTATTTGTGTTTTTTTTTTCCTTTTATGTATATTAATATTTGCAATGCATATAAACTGATTTAATTTTAAAATATTGTTTTTAAGTTAACTCTAAAATTAATCTTCAGAAAAAGATTTTTCAGAGAAAGATAATCTTTGTCACGTTTGTTTTTGAACTTATTTTCAGGTTCTGTCACCTTATCACCCATCATGCAACGCTCCACTGCTCTGATACACACATACAAAAAGAAATAAACGTGAACATTTGCACATAAATGATACATTAGGACTTTCTCTCGCACACACTTGTGCGCACTCAAGCAGCAGATGGCCTTTGGCTTGCTCCGCTGTTCTGCTTTGTCACTTCAAAGCGTCGTGAAGTATTTTCATGTAGATGTGATCGCACCCTCCTAGCCTCCGAGTCTATATTCATGTTTCTACCAAAGCTGCTTATTTGTGAGTTTGTTTGTTTGCTCTGCTGCTCTGTTATGTTGATGTGGAAGTGTTTGTTGGAGCAGAAAATGGCATTTGTTTTAGGCCCGCGTTGGGATAATGCAGGTGTTTTTGCTGCGTGAGGCTGACAGCCGGTGCTGTTGGCGACTCACATAGCAGGAAACATCACAGCACGCCTTTTTATCTGAAGGTTTTTATCGACATGTCAGATGTTTTTAACACTAACTCGGGTGATTGCCATAGCAGGTGATGAGGGGAGCTTGTCACATCGTCTTTTTTTGCTCTGTTTTACATAACATTTCTAAGGGTTTTTTTGTGATTTTGTTTTTAAACGTGATGATTATTTAAAGGGAGTTAAAAAAAAAAACTAAAAAGACAAACAAAATCACCTCAGATGTCTGTGATTTTAGGAAAAGTAGGATCTGCCAATTAGGAAGTATACCCGCTCCTTCCACAGTAAACAAATACTCCATATAGGAGTTGGTTGATGTACAGTGTTTGGTCGTATTTACTGTGATTTTATCAGATTCTCCTCCTGACAATGACTTCAGTTGTGCATCTGCAGGTGTATAATCTGAAAAGAATCATTAAGCAAAGCTATACTTTAGCAACAAAGTAAAAAGTACTTCTATACTTTTTTGTACAGGCATCATTAAGCTGCGACGAAGTCCGCCTCCGAGGTTGAGGGGGCTGCAGTACGTCCTCAACATCACCGCCACTGATGATAATGCGTCTGGTGGGCCGTTCCCACTCAGCAGCTCAGCGCAGGTCATTGTTGGAATCAACGACATCAACAACAACAAGCCTGTGTTTGAAGAGGTGACGGAAATCATCCACTATTATTCTGAGCTAAATGAAAGCTCCCTTGCCCACGTGCGTCATTGTGACTGCAGTATTTGTGTTTTCAGTGTCAAGACTACAGTCTGAATGCAGCCGTGCTGGAGAACCAACCACTGGGGACATTTGTCCTGCGAGTTCAGGCCCGTGATGCTGACATGGGGCTGAATGGAGAGGTCAAATACGGCATCATGCACCGGGACGGTGTATCATCTGGGTTTGACATCAATCCTGACACTGGTGAGCTCTCACTTAATCCAAGAATGATTGGTGTCCAAACCAGACTAAAATTATGTAATTAAGACTTATTTTTTTAGTACATCAAAAAGCTGCAAATAGCATTAATTGAAAATACATCTGCATCTATACAACTTTTTTTTTTTTTTAAACACAGCTTTAAGCTTTAGTCACAGCATCTTTTTACGACTGGACGCAGGCTGTTTGCAGGAGAAAAACCTCACGGGGCACGCATGCGGCCCATGCAAAATCTTAAGATCAGCCTGGCTGTTAACAATTAAGAAATTAGACAATCAGAGTTTAGTTTGTGTGTACACCCTACGGGTACCTTGCAGGTGCATAGATATCACATTACACCACACACATGCAGCATTTGTGCGTGGTCAGTAACACCTCACTAACAAGTAGAATGTAGTGTAAAGACATACATACAACAGCATCTGTACGTCATACAGCATCTAACTTACATTATGCATACAAATAATTTACTACACGCTCGATGACGGTACATCCCATTTCTGTGACATCCCTTAAGGTACAAGACACAACTGCGCTTCCTTTAAGATGCAGTTTCTTCTCTATACAACCCGAAACAAAGGCACAGCTTTCACAAATAAAACTTGAAAGCTTCTCAAAGCATTTTTTTTTGCCAGAAATTTCTTTGAAATAAATTTTGGTATAATTTTGTATAAACCTGGGACTTAAAAGGCATTTTTTAAATCCATTTTACAAACCTAGCCGCAGTCTCACACAAATTAACCAGGTCTAAAACAAATGCTGCTCTTTTGCCCCAGGTGTGATCACGACGGCGGTGAGTTTTGACAGAGAGCGCCAAAGGGAGTTTACTCTGTCTGTGACTGCCACCGATCAGGCCGAAGAGCCGCTCATCGGGATCTGTCAGATCACTGTCCTGATTCTGGATCAGAACGATAACGACCCAAAGTTTGAAAACAGTCGCTACCAGTGTAAGTGCGTCTAATTCTAAAACCTTCCCGTTTGTGTGTCAGCATCAACCTGAACGTGATGGGAACAGGTGGAGTGAAAAGTGGAGTCTTTGTTGCTGCTGCCGTGTACAAATCTGCATCTTTGTAACTCTGGAAAGCTTTTTAGGATTGATGAAATATTCGCTGTAGAACCCCTGAGGGTCTGTGCTTGTTTACCATGTGCTTCAATATGTGTTTTGATGAACACGCCGTCAGAAGTTCGCCTTGTACGATTAGCGAAACTCACAGTTTCTCATTAAGTATTAAAAAGGCAGATTGAAATGTTTCTGGGACATGCATTCATTTACTGCAGCTTAGTGGATGTATGTGTTGTTAGAAGGGGGTTCCCTGTTAGAAACCACCTCTTGGTTAGTCTACTTGTTATTCATCTTCTAGTCTTTATCCACATAAAACAGTGTGCAAAGGTTTGGGGCTTTGGGGACAGCATGATAAGCAGCTTGTTGGTGTTTCCTCTTTACTTTCTATTAGCTTTAACATTATGCAGAATTTTTCTCTTCTGCAGAGGAGACTGTTTACTGTGTAGTAAAGAATGCCTTCTGGCAGCAGAAACAAATTGCAGTTGCCTGTGAACATGAAAGCAATTTAAATTTAGTGGGCACTAAAAATGCTGTAGAAAACTTTGGTATTTCGCAGAGAACAAAACGGAAAAGTCACCAACCAGCTCCAGATTTGAAGGCAGGTCTAAGCTGTGAAAAGGACCAGCAAACTCCTTGTAATGTTTCTGATGTTCTGGATAATTGTAATAGTGAAAAAAAGGGTTAAAATTATTTTAGACATAGTAGAATCTGCAATGACTGTTCATTTCAAACATAAAGTTATTGCAAAACAACATTCTTACTTGATGTAGTGCTTTAAATGGAGAATTATAGAGAAAAAGGCATCCTGCTGTCTGCTTGTTTCTGTTTTTAAACAGCAGTGACATGTGCCCCAGTCAGCAGGATTGGAGGTTGTATTCATAAATTTAAAAATGCATCTGTTGACTGTGCAAAGTAAGATCCAAAAATGACAAAATGAGATGACAACCTGCTGACATGTCACAGCCCTGTGTTCCTATTATTATAATATCTACTTACTATCACAAAGCATTATGGTGCTGCTGTCAAACCAAGCAACAAAAACTTGAGTTTTGTTGCTGATGTCAAATTGAAACTAACATCTCTAAACTAAAATGAACATTTTATGAACAAAATGTGTCCCTGGTGGTGAATCAATTGCCTTATTGTTCCTCTTAGACTTCCTGAGAGAGGACACTCCAGTTGGAACCAGTTTCCTGCGAGCAGCAGCACATGATGATGACCAGGGGAGCAACGCTGCCATCACCTACTCACTGACCAAGCAGAAACCGGCTTACTTGCACATTAACCCCAGCACTGGCTGGATTTATGTCAACCACCCCATCTCACAGGTCAGATACACACCAAAGCTGTCCCCTCTATCTTCATCTACTCTGCTTATAATTTTGTTCCCCTTAAACAAGTGTGTTCCTGTATGGTGCTCATCCATCTTCCGTTGGTTTTCTTCATACTTTTCACCTATCTCTCCATTTTGTCATTATTTCTAAAACAAAACAACATTTATTTCTTAGGGCTGTCAATATTAATGCATTAATGCAATGATTTGCAGAAATAAATTAACATGTTAATATTTATTAAAGCCAATTCACTTCAGGCTTTTATTGTGTGTGTGTTATTTTCTGACAATGCACACATCACATGGTCACTTACAACATAAATAAATATTCAATCAATTTTTTAGTACTTTATTCTTGTTATCTTTTTCTTTGTGGATCACCTTTTCACAAAAAGCGGACTATTTAATATGTGGTACGGCGTGCTGTCATGGTGATGGCTGACCTCCCTCGACTTCAGCGGCAAAGGAAAGCGATATAGATGCCGAGGGCCATGATAGGTTAAATAAAATATCAGTTCAGAGAGAAGGTTTACCTCTTACCGCTGATAATGAAGCAAAAATCTATTTCACAGAAGCCTGCGCAGTGATATCGAGCATTTGGGTTATGTGACCAGAACTTCTTTTTTAGATGTGCATCCCAAAGACATATTCAGTCTTTGATCCATTCACACCCAGCAGCCAATCAGAATTGAGGATTAACCCCATGATATAAAGTGCAGGAACACAATGTTTGTTTCTTATGACTGGACTGTATATCAGCATCTTTGTTTTTAAGAGTGATACTACAGACATTAAAGTCTTTAGAGTACTGTTGATCATTTCTGGGATATCGTGGTTAACACTACAAATTAAAACATTTCAGACAATACAAATGAAGGAAACATGTTCTCTCTGGCGATTGACAGCACTATTATTTAAATAAATAAGAATGGCTAAAACAATCCAAAATACATCATAAATGCAAAAACAATGCAATGACATAGTACATTTTGTAAAGATGTTGTGTTAAATACAAAAGTGCATAAAATAAACGACTTTCTTTTGATTTTTGGTTTACTTTTTTAAGGTCAGTAATGTCAGAAGTCAAAAAGTGGGTCTTACTGCACCAAATATCAAACGTTATGCTCATATCTGCTCGACTAACTATGGAAGCAGTGAAAAGGTCCTCAGATCTGCCACGTTTCTTTCTTCTTTGGATCCAAATCTCTTTGGATATTTAACTGTGGGATTTTCCTGTAGTGTTTTTACTTTCCCACAACAGTATTTTTTTTAAACGTGTATGTGGAAAAATCTCAGGGTAAATATTTGATCGTCTGTCAGTTAAAGTGTTGATGAAGGTTCTCATTTATCATGTCAGAAAAAAACAAACGATATTTATCTTTATAATATGCATGTGCATCTCGCTGCAGACATCCAGGATCAGCCAGCAGATCGTGGCGTCAGATGGAGGCAACCGCAGCAGCTCCGTGGATCTGACCGTCATCATCACCAACGTCCACAACCAGCCCCCACACTGGGAGCAGAATGAGTACTGGATCACCGTGCCGGAAAACACTGCGCGAGACGCGAAGATATTGGTGAGCTATGAGGGTGATGATGGCGTTTCCATTACATAACTTGATCATTTGCTTGGAGCAAACTGTGAAAATCTTCAGTGAGCTGCTAAAGAGCTTTCTGGGAGCCATGACTCCAGAATTACTTTAAAGTACAATTATCCATCCTTCCGTGTTCTTTTTTTTTTATCTCCACACAACCTCAAATTGAATTTATGCCCCATTTTGTAGCTTTAGTACTTTACTTTTGGTTCTCATATTATATTATTTGTAACAAAATGTCTTTGGGAAGTTGACAAACGTTGTAATTGGTAACCTGTTTCTAGAATTTGAGGATGATGTCTCTTCTTGAAAATCTGCTATTTTTGTCATTGTTGATAACAAAGTTATTAGCAAATGACAAATAAACATAAATAAAACAGAAAGTTTTCTTCACGTTTTAAAATTTTACGTTACTACGTTACTACCTTACTACGTTACTACCTTACGCCAACATTCTTTCTTTAGTTTTTAGATCCTGCTCCAAAGCATATCTGGGAGGTGTTGCTCGTTTTAGGGGGTGCATAGTTATCACATTTTCCTCTGATAATTTGAAACACATTATTTAAACTCTCACAATGGAAACTAAACCCTGAAATGTAAATACAAACACAAAAAGATAATAAATAGAAAATAAATCAAAAAAAGAATCACTGAGATCAAATATATAGCGATGAACTGTCTGCATGGGAAATAGAGTGCAGCATCATCTGTTGATAAATATTCTAACCAGGGTCTGTTTTGGTAACAAAAACTTGAGAAACTGTGTTTTTTTCCAGATAAATATTGCGCTGGATAACTTTTGAGACGCACTTGCTTGTATATCAATTCCGAGGTTGTCTTTAGCCGGTGAGTGAATCAGAGCGCTGCTGCCATGCAGTGGTGCACACTCTGAAACAGCAGAGCGGAGAGGTGGAGTTGATCATTTGTTGCCGATGCACTTGCTTCACTGATGCTGAAGTAGTTTCTGTGGTAGTATTACTGCACCAGGTTCTGATGTCAGTCTTTAGCAATTTTAGGGTACAACAATATTGAGTATGAAACTGAAATGATATGTAGCACCTGTTCTGAGGGACAGACTGGGCATCAGGCCTGCACTGCATCCTGAGGATCTGTTAGCCTTGTTTCATCATCTCCTCCCTAAATCTACAAAAGTGATTGTGTGGCTCCTCTTCTCTGAAATTATTTCACCCAAAGAAAACAAAAGAATGATTTTCTTTAAAACTCAAACCTCTGATCATTAAATGGAACTCTAAAACTGTCATGGCTGGCAGAGAAGTAGACGTGTTCCAAAAAAGAGGGAAGTGTTTAAATCCATTTGCCCTCCTGCAGCAGTGAAAGAGCTCTCTCTTCATTTACCTCCTTCTCCACGGCTGTGCAGAACACCCCAAGGAGGTTAAAAACTCTCTTTCTTCCTTTTCATCTCCCTCCTCTCTTCACCACTCCTCCATTCCTCCCTCTTTCATTCTCTCTTCGTGTCAGCACGTTTATCCCAAAACTACCAAACATTTTCTGCCAAGCAAACAACAAACCCGCCCCAAGTCTGTCTCACCTGACTCACTGACTTCTTTTAGACCTCTAGTGATTCCTCTTTTGATCCCTCTATCCTCATTTTCTCTTTTTTTCCCTGAGCCTTGGTTTAGAAGGTGGAGGAGTTTTTCACCCTCCAGCTGCTCGATTTCATGGCGGTTAGTCAGTTTTCAAATAGTTGCAGGGTATGAGCGTGTGATTGTGTGTGCGCCTTTTGGTTGTGTAGCCGTGCTAGTTTTAGACCCAACGTTTTCACAGAAAAAAGGCTCAGAAAAACGCTGGTAAAGACGGTGATGGTAATGGTGATTGGAGGCTGTTCCGCCCACAGCTCCATCTGTCAGAGATGATTGAGGAGAGGCAGAAAATTACACCTGCTGTCGGAGCGTCACAATGGACTCTCATCACCTCAGAAAAACAGACGTTTAATTACTGTGTTTAACCTGACAGAGACCGCGCAGTTGGGGGGAGGGAGAGGATGTGGGAGTGGAACGGAGAAGAACTTAACGGTTTGTTGATTTTAGCCTTTATATGGGAAAAGTACAAAGAAAGATGAGATTTGTGAGAGGAAGCAAGTAGAGAAAGTAACCAGCACTTTGATCAACTCTCAAGAAAATAATACACTTTTCTAAGTTTTACAACGTTTTAGAACAATTTTAAAGCATTTATTTAAACCATCGTATTTAACCCTTAGTGGTCTCTGCACTCACCTGTGCGTTTGCCAATCACTTTGGTTGTTTACAAGGACGACGGCCGATCAATGGTAAAGTTTCACTCAAAATGTATTATAAACATTTTTTCCCCAAAGTGGAGTTTTGCCTGTTTTTTTTTTTTTTTTTTTGCTGTTTTTTTATACATTTTTAATTTAATTCATACTAAAACATAAACAGTATGATTTAAATGTTTCTAGTTTTTGCAGTAAAAAAAATGATAACATTGACTTCAAATTGAGTTTTTTTTGTGCAGTTTCTTGTTTATTGTGGATATATTGTGTAATATAATGAAAGCTATCTGTGGAAAAAAGAGGACGCGGTTTTACTAAATCATAAATATCAAGCATTTTAACTGTTTCAAAATTATGAGTAAATTATGAGAGCAAATTGTAAAATAGTCACAAAAAAAAGTTCAAAAAGTCCCCGGACTGCTGAGGGTTGAAAAAAAAATCCACATTTAAATTAACTATTTGATTTTTTTTTTCCCCCAAAGCCTATTATTTCACCGGTTTTATATTTGAAAATGTTTGTTAAAGTAGAGCATCTTATCTGTTAGGTGAATTAATCTGTCATCCATCCATCCACTGTTAAGCAAAAGCGGGGTACACCCCAAACAGGTCACCAGTCTGTTTCAGGGCCACACAGTCACATACAGACCCAGAAGCCAATTAGAGACACCAATTAACCTGTGAAGTACGTCTTTAGACTGTGGGAGGAGAAAATCCACACATGCATGCAAAGAACCCACAAACTTCACACAGAAAGGTGTCAGATGGGATTCTAACCAGGGCGCTCTTGTTATGAGAGCTAACCACTACTTCACTGTGCAACCCATTAATTTGTCAAATAGATTTATTTGAGTTAAAACATCCTAAAATGTAATTACAGTATTAAAAGAGGAGGAAATTAAATTACAAAGCTGACTAAATGTTCTTTGGGTTTCACAGAAAAATTTAAACTTGAATCAGATTATTCACGTTTAGGTTAAAATGATGAATATGTATAATATACCAAAGCCTATACAAGAAGCACTGTGAGAGCTGGAGTGTTTCCTCCTCCTGCTTCTTCATCTCCTCTGCTGTGTTAATTATGTTGAGGAAGAACTGTTGTTTTAAATTTAGCTGCCTTAATAAGGTCTGTTAATCACATTGTTAACGAGGCTGTGGGAGGGAGACGCTGCAGAGGCAGGAGCTGATGTTTGGGAAATTTCCATATCAATGAGCTGGAGTTTTTTCCTACTGTCATTGAGCAACTGTCTCCTCAGCAGCAGATTCCTGCTGTTTTCCTTCATCCTATCAAAACTTTATGCGATTTTAAAACACACTTTTCTTTTCTGGGTGACAATGTAGGGCTTTATGAGGTTTTTTTTTCCAAGTCTTAATAAGTTTCTCAATCATGCAGGCCACTTTTTTATTATATTTTGACAAGTGCATAAAAATGAAACTTTCAAGAAAAAACTGGTGGTTATTTTAATACTATTAGTGGTATATATTGACTCAGTTTTTTTTAAATGTATTAAATAATCTTGACAATTAGAAGAAATGTCGGGAATGTGTTGACTCTACAATAATTTTACAATGAAATGCACATTCATTGAAAATTGTTTGTGAAAATAAAAAAAAGTACAGTAGATCTTTTCTCAATCTAAATCTTTTATTTCTATAGTTTGTGCATTTGTAACTGGTAAGTGCATCTCCCGCAGCTCTTTCTTCCAGTTAATCTCTTATCACATTTATCTATGTGGGATAGGATGGAAGACATAATAGTGGTGATACATAATGAGATGATTTCTCATTAACGCTGATTCCATGCGCTCTGCTGCCTGTGCCTGCTGCGGGGCAGAGCCATGACGCAATGACGCCATGTTCTGACTTTTCACTTCAAACTGGGCGACCAGTCGTCCCAGTTCCTTTAAACAGAAATGGTTTTACAGTTTTAAACAAGACAGGCAAACAATTTAATTCAAATTGGGTTTATGACATAAATATGTCATTTTTATGTAAACTCCTCCGAACTGAAAGCAAAAATATACATTTGCTTTATCATTTGCTGGATTAAAACTGTACAATATTGCTAATCATTTTTGTTTCACAGGTAATGTAAAGTTGGGAGGGACTGTGAGCTATAGTGTAAGAGAACATGAAAATATAAAGCTTAGTTAAGGGTGATGGGAAGGGAGGATGGGGTTGCTTCACACCAACAGTCTTACCCACGTTCTGAAGCAAATTTTTCAATGAATTACTGGAGCTCTGCAGAAACTATGTCCTAGAAAATGACTTTTTTTAAATTTTGGCTAAAAACGACAAAATAATAATTAAATATCCGTGGGAAGACTTTTACATTGGATCAAAAGATGATTAGAGTGGGACTTTAAGGCATAGCCACATTAGAATGGTATTTGTTATTCCGATCAATTCCATTTCTTGCTAAGTTTGGCTCTCCGTGTTCTTGGTCAAGGATTTGGCTTGCAGTGGTCCTTTTCCAGCATGATCAGAGGTCACATTGACAGATGTGTACGCGAGTTAACAAGGATAGACTGCTCTCATGTCTGGCATATGGCAGCAACAAAAAGAACACTTTTACTTACAACCCAGCATCTGTATGGCACCCAAATTCATTCTGTATGTGGTCGTGTGGCTGGGAGAGCATTCTTGGCTTTTGTCTTTAAAGAAAGGCCTTTCCAACATTTCCAGGAACAGATTGTATTTGTCATGAATGAGTGATGCCAATTCAGTACAGTAGAAAGAGAAGATCTGGACAACAAACACATGCACACACATACACCCAGACATACAGCACACATCCTCTAGGCTTTGAGAATAACATTATTAAAGCTTTTGTTATTCTGAGCCAGTAAAAGCAGCTGTTGTGTTGGTTCACATCCAGTTCAAGAAAGCTTACACAAGCTGATCTACACATCTCTGATTGACTGAAAAAATAAATCTCACAAAGAAATGTATCAACAAAGCAGAAAGAGAAACCATTTTAGGCGTTCTGGTGAAGCACTTGAAGTTTCTCCTCAAGTGGTTCACTTCCAAAGAAGGACAAAACTTTTTATTTCGCCGATAAAAGACTACATTCTTCAAAAGATAGCTGTTTACTTTGGAGAATCTTTCTTTCTAGTCAAAATTATGTCTCATCCAGCTTGTGTCTGCTAAAGTTGTGGCAAAAAGAGATGATTTATCCGTCTCTTTACAGCAGCTGGATGAAATGTGATTGTGTCCAAAAGTGGGTGATGAGTAATGAATTTAAAAGAGTACCAAATCAGCACCAGTACTAAATGATCCGGTGTGAAAATATTGACTTACACTCTGCTGACTGATCGCTTTATAGTAACAATTTTTTTGTCATTTTTATAACAACATTGCTTTATTACATTAATTTAAAACCTCTGGTTTCTCTCATCAGACCATCAAGGCGACATCTCCCCTTGGTGACCCCCGTGTGACCTACAACCTGGAGGAAGGTCTGGTTCCAGAAACCAACATGCCAGTGCGCTTCTACATCAAACCCAAGCGAGCGGACGGGTCGGCATCTATCCTAGTTGCTGAAAACCTCGACTACGAGACAACCAGCTTCTTCATACTAAGAGTACGGGTGCAAAACGTTGCTGCAGTACCACTAGCTTCCTTCACCACAGTCTACATTAACGTGACTGGTAAGACACAGGAATTGTGAGACGTTTTCTATTCATTGCTCTGTTGAAGGTTTGTAAAAAGTTTTAAAAAGGCCCAATACATCACAGAATTGACAGAAAAGGTTTTTTTCTAGAATTAAAATGTTTTTTTAAACCCTTTGATGAAAAAAAAAGCATTTTTTCTATGAGATACACAATGATTTGTTGGGTGGTTTGGTCAGTCAAAAATGTTAGCTGAAGAAAAAAGAATCTTATTTACCCACCGACTCAAATTGGATGTAAACATTTTTAACAACTTTTTTACTAAGCAAAAAAATAAATAAAAAATCAACTAGTTTTGCGTTCTGTTAATTCTGTAGTATGTAATAAAACAAATAACAAAAGAGGAGTTATTTTTTCCATAAAGTTTAGAAGATTAGTAAAACTTTTCCTGCCAAAAGTGTTTTTGGTGATTCTCTGAAGCAGCCAATGAAATGAGGAGGAAAATCCCTTCTACTGCCCCTAGTGGAATGATAATGAACTGCAGAGAAAATAACATGGACCAACTTATATACAATGGGTTTTCAAGGAAAGTTTTGATCATGCTAATGAGATAGGGCTCTCGGAAATGCGTGTCAAATATGATACGAAGGTTAAATACATCAGGTTAAAGTCAGTATTAACAACACAGGAGTTACAGTAAACACACAATACAAAGAGTCAAATGAGATGTTCACAAAAACCCATTAGTTTATAGTCAAGCTTGAAGAGATGGTTATAGTCGTGTCCCGCCATCCCCTATGAGAACTGCAAATGTTCTTAATTGAAAGAAGAAATCTGTTCTTTTATCCTAAGGACCTTAAAAAAGAGTGGAAAAATATAATTACCATTAGGATGGAAAATAAAAGAGCACCTCTAATGAACTGACCATTTAAAAATATGTTTTTTGTAAAAGAAACACAATTTACCCAGAGCATCAAAGATAAGGAAGCCATCAACAGAAACAATCATAATGAGCAAAAGCTTTAAAAGAGACAAAGTAATGAGGTGTAGCTCATTACTGTCCATCTCTGGAAATAAAAGACAGCAAAGATATGGATGAAAACATTTGGGGTTAACGGTTTATACTCTGAGTTACCTCATCTTTCACACTGACTCATTTTTCCCAAACAGCATCTGCAGGAAGGTGGAGTGAGGAACAGAGCTGATACTTCCTGATTTTGACTGGCTTTGAACAGACCCACACTCTGTAATTGGCTTAGCAGAGCTTGAAAGTGAGCTGACAAGCTGCTTTGTGGGCTCTTCAGGGTGTTTGGAGGATAATTCCACTCTAATAACTCATTTTATTAGAAAGTGTAGATACAGTCCAACTTCAATTTCCTGACCAATTGCACACCAAATACGTTTTATTCCTAACTACTTTCTCGTTTGAACATGCACTTTTGATCCTTGATTATTCACTTTCCTAACTATTTTGCTTTACCTTTTTTTCTGTCTTCAGATGTCAACGACAATGTTCCTTTCTTCTTGTCATCCACCTATGAGGCCACAGTTCCTGAAGGAGCGCAGGTCGGCACTTCAGTGGCTCAGGTTTCAGCCACAGACCTGGACTCTGGTCTGCACGGAACGGTAAGAAGCAGCCGCTGTAAAGGCTGGTGCAAATCCGCTCCATCTTCTCCTCGTTTCTTTACTTTCTGTGTCTACTTTTGGCAGATTCACTATACCATCCTGAAAGATGAGAGCGGAGATTCTCAGTTCTTCAGCATTGACTCAGCCAGTGGAGTCATCGTCACTCGGGCCTCTTTTGACCGCGAGCAGAAGGCTTCCTACCTAATCGAGGTTCAGTCACAGGATAGCTCTGAGTCTGCGCGATCAGGCCAACAGGGCCAACCAAACACAGGTACCACGCTGACTGTCTCATGGAAAATGATTTTAGAGATGCTTTGGGCACTTTGGTAATTAAAGACCCACTCTGATGAAAATCGTTTTTTTGTGCGTTTTTTAATGTGTTCTTTTGGCATTTTCCTGATAACCAGTGGAGAAAATTAAGCTCAAAATTGCATTTTTTAAAAAGTGCGGTTTGAAAAAGAGCTTATTTGTGATGCTGGGCGAGGTTTCTCCTGTTAGAATGATCTCACCTACAGATCAGGGTCAAATTTCTAATGAACTCCAGCTGTTATATCCGAGAAAACAACAGAATCTTGGCTAAAAATAGCACAATCATAATGAAAATAGCTGATTGGAGTGGGACTTTAACCAGCATGGCTGTTTCAGAATTAAATAAGCCAAAAGCACTTTAAGAAAATTCATATTATTCTTTCTTTTCCAATTAATCTTTTGCATCTTCCTTTTATTTTGCAGACAACATAATTAGGTTAGTTGGTTAGTCTTATTGTTTGCAGCAATGATGCTTGGTAAGATTTGAACCTAATTTCTACACAAGGAAATAAACTATTCTCTGCATTGAAATAAAATGCAGCCTTTTCCTGGGATTGATTCATGACCCCATCCGGTGATACATGTAAAAGACAGCTTTCCTCACAGCAAGAAACAACTGTCTTCAAATAAAACATAATGGGAATGAATTCAAAGTTTTAGCCTCGAATGTTTTTTGCTAAATGTGCAAAGAGTTGTGATGTCATCAGAGTAAAAATTGTCTTTATGCCGCCTTCACTCAGACACAGCATACGTCAGGATCTTCATCACGGACGTAAACGACAACGCGCCGGCGTTTGCCCAGCCTGTGTATGAGGTGAGCGTGGAGGAAGACAAGGAGGTTGGATTCATCCTCATCACCGTCACTGCAAATGATGAAGATGAAGGTCAGTTAGAGTCCAACCCTTTTCTTTGTTCCATGTTGCACTCTTAAGTTATTTTCTTCAGCTGGTTATGGTTCTTTTCTGTGAAATTAGTTCCGTTGTATTCAAAGTCTTATTTTAAGACGAGGCTTCTCATAGAAAATGGATGTTTTCTTTCTCTCTCTCATTTGTGTGTTTTAGTTTTGTTTTATCGTCAAATCAATATTTGTTATTCAACTAAGCACTTTTACATATCCTGCTGAATTTCTAAACCAATAAGTTAAAAGGTTTTCTCATCTATTTTCATTTTTCTATTTTTTAAGAGAGAGGACTCTATTGTTGCAAAATAACTGATTTGTTAATTTTGAAGTTTAAAGTTTTTCCACCTTGGGGTTTTATTAATTTTTGCTATGAATTACTTTGTCTTATTGTGTTTTTTTTTTTGTTTTCTTGAGTTTGTCTTGTCCTCACTTCTTACCTCCTCTCCTCTCCGTCTCTCCTTCCTGCTCCTCTTTGCTCCTCTCCTCTCTCTTCTTCGCTCGCTGTCGCAGCTCGTTAGCAACTGCTGCTGCTCCCTTGAGGTCGGCAGTTTTGATGTTTGTCTCTTTGTTTTTTGTTTGTCCCTCGTTCGTCTTCCTCCTCCGCTCAAAACCAATAAGCAGCAGGAGCTAAAAAAAAAAAAAAAATCAAAAATATCAGAGGAAAAAAAAAAACAAAACAAGTGTCTCTTTCTCCGTTTCTGTTCCGTTCATAATAGCAGCTGTTTTTTGTTGTCGGCTCCAAGTCTCCCAGGTTTTACTTTTTCAGAGTTAGAGACAACGTCTGCTGATAAATAGTAACAGTAGCTGCAAACACACAAACTCCGTCTAACTTCACAAAAGCAGCATACAATCCTGTTACTAACAATGTAAGGGCAATGATCCTAAAAATAGTAGAAATAACGACCTTGCTTATTTGGCTATTGACAATAAATAAAAGTTTTTATTTGGCTAAGATAGTTTTAAAAAATCTAATTTAAACTACTTTATTGAGCTGTTTTAATTTTTGATCACTAGAGCTTCTTTCACAATAAATACAGTTTTAAACAGTGTTTTTTTATTATTCATTTCTTTTATTTCCTTTTACAAGAAACATTTTTGGTTATTTGGGAATTTAATTTGTCACAAAGTGATAATAAAGTGAGTGACTAAATAATAAAAGAGCAAACGAAGAAATAAAAATATATTTTTTAAAGAGTTAAAACACAATAATAGATTAAAATATTTTTGAAGGTTTAAAAAAAAGACAAGTTGAGATGTTTAATACTAAAAAATCTACCTTGTTTTTGTTTTTTTCTGTTTCTCACAATGTAAGAAGCTTTTTCTCGATAGTAAATGTTGTTTTCACAAGAAAACTGAAAAAAGGTAGGCTGTTCTCAACTTCTGTAAAAACCTTGGAGATTATGATTGCCATTAAACTTTATTAGGTAATAACACATTTAAAAACTTGGAAGTGGAACTGGAAGTTAAAAAAGGAAGCGGATTTGCGAGATCAGAATCTTCTGGACAGCTACAGCTGAAGTGATCGGGAAGTGGATGGAACTTTGTGTCAAACAAGAAGATGAAAGCAGATGCAGCAAGAAAGTAAGAGAAAAAAGGTGGAGAAGTAGAAAGACTTTTTTAAATTAGTTTTTCCTTGTTTTTTTGAGACATTTAAGAAGGAGGGATTTGGGACTCCTAAAATAGTAGTTTCATGAAACGTCAGGCTGAGCTTTCTTTATTCTTTTGTTTCTCTTAAGTGCATTTGTTACTGGAAATGTCTCCATTTAGTACTCATTCCCTGGTGCCTAATCCCAGTGAGGTTCAGAAAGATGCTGAACATGGGATTAAATGATGCTAAAATGAAAAAAACCTGCTGATTCCCTCTCTGATGCTTTTTGCTCGTATGTGTGTGTGTGTTGCCTGAGAAACTTGTAATTAGTAAACAACCTTCAACTCTGCAGCACATGGGATTTCAGAGACTGGGATATGGAGAGTCATCCATCTTGGCTCAAACCCCCCCAAACCTTCCAAACTTCTGAAAGGTGGGGGTATGAGTGGGATTAACTCAAACTGAGGGGCTGATCTCTGCTGAGTCAGCTCTCATGAGTGTAAAAAAAGACATGTTTAATCCTGAGCTGTTATTTCTGTCACACAAACACAAGATAGACGTAGGTCTGTTTATACTAGACTGTAAACTGATGGCTTAGTTCAGCTTGAACATGAGAATTAGAGCCAGCTAAACTAGATATAAGAGGAGGGGCTGAATTCAGGGGCGGAGCTACAGGGAGGCAAGGGATGGCAGCTGCCCCCCCCCCAATTTAAAAAAAATATACATTCGTATTTTTATTGGCAGAGGTTAATAACTCATCAAAACAAGCTTCTTTAAGCATTGAAAAAATAACAAAAGCAATATTTTCAAATTAAATAAAAACAAAAATTAAAAAATAAAACTGTTAAAAATGTGTATTTCTGATCCTTTTATTTTTAATGCCATTCCACTTTACTGTTCTCATTTGCTACCCCTCCAAAGACTCCTGCCCGCTGCCTGTTCCCCCACTTAAAATGTTCTAGCTCCGCTCCTTTCTGAATTACTTTGTTTTGCAAAACATGTTCCAATCCAATCATATTTTGATCTATTTAAAAAGTGTATGTGAGTATGATTGTTTCACTGTAGCCATTTTTTATGTCGTTTTCTAGGAAGTAGTTTCTGCAGAGCAGCAGCGGTTGATTGGAAATTTGCCACTGATTTGTTAGCGGGATCGTAGGAACAGACTAACCCCACCCCTCCTCTGTTGCTGAGAGCTTGAAGCAGGGAACTTGAGGCCCACCTAATGTATTTTCTACATCACAAAAGCACTCTTTTTCTTTCTTTGTCTATTCCTTATTTAGAACCATTTGAATAAAGAAATATTCAGAAACGCAATTTTGCGTATTCTCTATAAATGTATTAAAAAAATATTACAACAGCATGTTTGAGGGAACCTGTTTTACGTCTTTTTTGTAAGATTCCAGGATGTCAGCTGATGTCAGCTCCTCAAATGTCACTGATTCCAAAGAGTTAAAGCTGCCATCTGAGAGTAGATGAGCTGTAAACTTTACTGAAGGTTACGTCCTCTGGAGCGGCTTCAGTCACCTTGACTAAAGCTGTGAGTGTGTTGAACATAATGACCACAGTTGACAGGTGCTGAAGGACCGGTGACCTTCCACCCAACCGCAAAGTGCCAGCCCAACAAACCAATTACACACATTCACAGATGATTGCAAAGTTCTGCATTTATATCAGCGCCCAAAAAGGTGGAGAGAATGTGAGAGGTGGATTACTACACCTCCTGTCTGGCCCTAAAGCTGATTAAAGGCTGCAGCTTTTGTCACTGGTGTGTTTTCCGAATCCTTGCGGTCCTTCTGGAAGAAAATTTGCAGAACTAGGAGTATTTGGTAATGAGATCAAGAGGCTTTTTTTCAATTCTGCTGAGTCTGGTCTTTGAGTTAAGAGTCGCCTTTAGGTTTAGTGAACACGCACGGACCCTGCAGTGAGTGATACAGATGAATGTGTGAGCGGCAATCAGAGGTGATGCTGCTGGATCTGGCGTGCCCAGATTGCTAGTTTTAATCCAAACATATTCCAGTCAGAATGAGTAACATGTCTGATAAATAATTCAAAGCCTGTCAGCCAAGTTCAGTCTGGATCCCCACGTCAAAACCCCTCTTTCTGCAGCACACCTTTTAGATTATGATGGGGTACTTAAGCGCTCGGCACTCTGCTCGTTCCTGCGCTGCACGCCTGCTGCCACACGACTCGCCAGAAAATTATCCCGCTGTTCATTGCCTCCTGAATTAATTCCCGCTTGGTGGGAATTTAGCATGATCTCTCCCAAAGGAAAGCTCAGTAGGAGCGCAAGTGCAATTAGGTCAAAGCCCAGGCAATAAACATTAATGTTATCCATGTTATGCATGACTGAAGCTCTCTGTGTCAGCAAATGATGGTCTGCTAGGTAAAAAAAAAAAAAAAAATCTGCATGTTTGCCTTGTTTACTGTAAAATAGTCAGGTGTTCTTTAATGAAAACACAAAAACACATTATTTATTTATTTAAATTAGTTTAGAAATGTTTAAAGACACAACCTGAGGTTAAAAAGTGGGCTATTTTTTACCTGTAAGGTCCTAAATTGCTTCTTAATTACACAGAAGTGTAAGCTGAACTTCATATTTGTGACCGAGGACAAATCAAGCACTTCAGTTATGGTCGGAGCCAACTCATTCTGCTCAAGGTTGCATGGAGGTGGAGCCTTTACACCAGCTTACATTAGAAGGGCATCGTCTCCAATCCATCATAGCCTCAGTGTGACAGAAAATCATGCACACTCACTCCTAATTTAATGCAGATTCCATTCAAACTCAAAAATACTTTATATGTATATCGCTCCAAAGGAAAAAATGTAAATGATCCAGAAATTATTTGGGCATTTTGAGGAAACTGGAGCACATATATAAAAGGAAAACAAAAGTTTCACTACTAGCAAAGTTTTGAGTTTTAAAGGACTACACTCACAGGGCTGCAGCACCTGATACCCAGGCCTCCAGACAGAGAAGAAAAGTGTCCACATCTTTCACATCAATCAATGTGCACACCAGCAAAAATTGTTGCACGATTTAACATTTAGTCAAGGTAGTCCTTCAAATATGAAATACAGGAGGACAATACAACCTCAACACTCAAACCCTTTAGAGTGCACAGAAGGACCTAAAACAAGTCAGTAAACTTCTATTATTGATACAGAATTTTTTTTTAAGTATTATAGTCCAAAAGTTCATCTTTTGATCTATTGTAAAAGTGCTCTCAGTGGTCTTTTGATTATGATGATGCTGTTTTTAGACAAAATCCTCTGTTGTTTTCTAGGACATAGTTCATGTAGAGCGGCAGTACTTCATTAGAAATTTTACTCTAAACCTAACATTACCAGTGCAACAAAAATGTAGAGAAATATCGGAGCAATTCAGACGTACAATTTTGAGCCAGATGTCAGCTCGAACAAGGATAACAAAGACGTTCATGGATGTAATTATTTACAAGTGGATGCATCAGAATGGGGCGGATCAGGGAGCTTTGTCTGCTCTTGATTCAGATTGATTTAAACCAAGAAATCCTCAGAAAAGCAATTTTTGCGCAATTTTCTTTAAATATGTTCTCCTTCATGAGAAAAATGCCTCAAAAACATGTTAAAAACACCAAAAACACAATTTCCATTGGAGTGGGTTCTTAAAAACTGATTAAAATTCATTAGAAATTAAAATCTTGTAAATTCAGTAACTCTTATTACTGACTAAAAATCCACAGAAGAAAATTAACACAAAACATTAACATACCCTATTTAATGCTTAAACAGGCCACCACATTCAATCAGGTGAATGAAAAACTTGAGTCTTTTGGAAACCACTGTTCTATTAACAGTGTCGTTATTTTTAAAATTATGTATAGAACTGCCGTAAACCCCGACTCTAGTCATTAAAACTGCAGGATTTCTTTCAGCTATTTGAGGCATCAACATGTGATTTTTTTTATGCTGGTTTGAAAAAACAGAAAGACTAACTCCCCTCCGTAATAAGTTGAGTCCTTCAGAGTGATGACCTGCAGTCGCTGCTCAGGGACAACTGTACCCTCAGGTCTATCTCATGAGGAGCAGAGATCTGACCTTAATCTCAATTTGGGGGCTCCTGCTATGCTGTGAATTAAATCAGACCTATCCCCTGGTGTGCACGTGTGTGTATGTGTGCATTTGTCAGTGTGTGTATATGTGGTGGGGGCAACACCATATGGCCACACTGATCATTAGGGAGGCTGCCTTAGGCAAAAACAACTGTAGCTACTCCTCTTACACACATTTACACACAGTCCCATTTACACACGTGCACTGAGCGGCTCGACGAGTGTCACGATGGATCGCGCCTAAAGGCTATGATGGACCGGTGCACTTAAGTGTCTCCTCACACACACGTACGAGTACATGAACAATCCAGTGTTGTAATGAAGGTCCTCCACATCTCCACAGATGGTGTTTGTCTCCTAAAGTCTCCTTGGTGCAGCTAGAAAGGGAGAGCAAGCTGGATGCAAGCAGACCTGCCTCTGGGCTATGGGCATGCATCTGTGTGTGCACACATGCATGTGTGTTCCTGTTGTGTTGATGTATGTGTTGGCGTCTTTTAACTTCTTGAAGAGAGGGAAACAGACAAAAGGAAAGGATGAATCAAAGAAAGGGAAAGGGCGGAGAAAGCCTACAAATGCAAAAAGTATCAGAATTTTCCTTAATGTCATTGCATGCATACCACAATGATGGTGCTCTCAATGTTTTTAAAAGAATATATAAAAGTCAGGATTAGAAATAAATGTAAAATATTAACAAAAAATCTTAAATATAAACACTGTAAACAGCCCTCTAACAGTTCCTAAATTTTGAAAATTGTCCTTTAAATAAGCATAATCGGGTAAGAAAAATTGTCTATAAGAAAAATTCTTATACTAAGAAAAATATTCCAGTCATTAAGGCATGTTTTCTTAAACTAAAATTATTTTGCAAAACTTTCCTGGTAAGATCATAATTCTTAAAAGACCAAAAATATGGCATTTTTTCTTGAAACAAAGGTCTTTTTAGGATTCAGTTTCCGTTTTGTAAATTCAAAAATATGTCAAACCATTGTCACTAAAGGATTTTAATAGATTGTGCTTGTGACCATACAGTAGAGCTCTGCAACCTTTAATGCTAAAAGAGCCATTTGGTCCATTTTCTATGGATCAAAAATGCCACTTTAAATATACTTACTAATAAAAAATATATTTACTGAATGTTTTTGTGGCTTTTAACCCATTACTTTATACAATGTAGCTTTTTAAATATTTAGAATCATTTACTTACAAAATTTTTTATGTATAACAATTTTAACGTCTTTTACTTTGGACAGCAACGTGCACGTTCCTTTCAAAATAAAATACCCCTTGTGTCAAAAACGATTGTCCTTCTGATTGACTTGAATAAAAAATGCCAAACATGGCCTTTTTCTATGAGTAAGACTTTGTCGAACCTACGTTTTTTTCCTTTTACTATGAATTATAAACATAACTACAAAAGTATAGAACTGAATAAAAAAATATTAACCACTCTGGAAGTAAATTAAACATTTTTGACAATCATTTTGCTCAGTTATCTAACATGTAAACTTAAGTGACAAAGCTTAATTAGCTGAAACAAATTAACTGAAACTCAAACTTGTAATTTATTAAAGTATAAGTATTTTATACAATGCCAAAGAGCACCAATACAGGGATAAAAGCGCTATAGTATTGCACTTGTGAATGATTAATATCTTATATTTGCACTTTTTGTACCACATAATGTTCATATGTAATTACTTAGAAAAATTTGATCGTGCACTTTTTCTGACCCAGATAAAACATTGAAATAATGGAATAAAATTTAATGTTAAAAAATGGCTTTTAAAAAAGCAGAAAACTGAAGTCAGATAAAAAATTGGAAATGTATAGTTACAATCTCAAAAAAATACATTGCAAAGACAAAAACTTGGTTCCGATTTCAGTGTTTAGGTTAAGTTCTTTGATTCGTCTCTAGGAAATCATTTTAAGCATATTTTATATTTTTGAGGCAACAGAATAACACCTCTGTTTGCAACTGAGTGTCTGCAAGGATGAGATGCGGGAAGTATGGATGGGAGAGTGTCTAATGAGTCCCACTGTGAGGGAGGTGCATGGATTTCTCCTCTCATGTCTGGTATTTGTTGCTGATGTCCATACGGTTTGTGTGTGCTTGTATGCATGTTTTTCGGCTGCCAGTCAAATTTTGGATACATACTGTATAAATATCTCATGTCTGTCTACAGTTTCCTCCAATAACCTTTTTAAAAATGCTTTCACAGTAAAAGCTCTGATAGACAAGTCCGGACAAATTAGTAGTGTTGTTCTTTTGCCTGAGGTGCTCTGGGTTACAAGAAATGTCTGCAAGTTGGTAGAACTCCAATATACTATGTTATCCAAACTTGCATATTTACCGATATTTTAACTGCAGCTTTGGTGTTTTGATTCAAACAAGAAATGGCGTTAAAATATTTGTAGATATTTTCAGCAGAGCAGTTCTTTCTTTGTTTAGTTATCCTAAATTCCTTTAAAAGGTGTCTTCATATATTTTAGGAGCACACATAAAACCTGATGAAACAGAAAACAACAGTTTATTAACTGGGTAACAACATTACCTGTTCTTCTTTTCAGGTGCCAACGCCAAACTGCGCTACCAGATCACCTCGGGAAACACCATGGGGACATTTGACGTGGAACCTGAAGTGGGAACCATCTTTGTGGCTCAGCCTCTTGATTATGAGATGGAGCAGCAGTATGAGCTCCGACTGGTGGCGTCTGATGGAAAGTGGGAGAATGAGACTCTGGTGATGGTTCACGTGGTTAACCGCAACGACGAGGCGCCGGTCTTCAGTCAGACTGAGTACCATGCAGCTGTGACGGAGGAACTCACCCAGCTTCCTGTTTTCATATTGGAGGTCCGTGCTTGAGTTATGTTTTACAATGAAAAAACCACTGTCATGTGCTCCACCTTTAATCCATTGAGACTAAACTGAAACTGCTACACAACACAATTGTGACAGTGACTTAGTTTTAGTAAATGTGGATTTAATTACTGTGTATTTTCCGATAGTGGCCCCGGCGTTTATTCAGAAAAATTGTCAGGTGTTTATTCCATCACAGGCAGAATGGTGATGGCGGCTAATGGGTTCATTTTGTCACAAGTGAAGACCAACAAGTCTCAAGTCTTTTAAATTCCTTCATCGCCTATTACACAGTAATATTATTTACATAGATCATGTGTGCTTTTAGAAGCTAAATTTATTTATCAAAATTTGGCAAGCATTTCAGGTAAACATCCAAAACGATTTCTCTTTAACAAAAAAAAAACTGTTTACCTCGTTTGGAATTGCAGTAACCCGGAAATGGAAGGGAACCAGGGTAAAGTCTGGATATTAAATCCCCTCACTACAGAACAGTGATGTGCAGTTAAGTTTGTGGCTGATAAGGCACTGACCCTTTCAGAGTCAGATTAACATATGAACATAAATATATTTATTGAAGAAATATTTCTCCGAACCAAGAAAAAGTTTTTCTACTATGTGATTGGTTGGATTGTCAGATAAAACCAACTTGGACCTAATTTGATTGGATGTGGTGAGATCACACATGGATGTAAACAGAGAGAGACCGCGGCGCGAGCTTTGTCAATATACTTGTGAATCTTTGGATTTTGGGAAAAATAGAAAGTCTTTCCAACCCCGAGACCTAAAGTCTGAGTCAAGTAGAAGTCCAAGTAGAGTCATCAAACTCATGACTCGAGTCACATGACTTGGACTCGAGTCAGACTCGCCCTCAACTGCTACTGCATGAAAAATGTTTACAAAATCTCAGTTCATTTTGTCTGATGCCTTACCTGAACTAGTTCCCCCTTTTGTCCAACAAAAAGAAATACAGAAATACTCAGTTTAAAACAAAATTTGTACATCTAAGACACAAATCTTCTTCTTTCCCTTACAGCTTTTGCCTTCAGGGGTCACCAAAGCGAATTAGCTTCCTACATGATTGTTCTGACTTGTATATTTGGTTTAGCAAAGTTTTTACATTGAATGTCCTTCCAGAGACAACCCTCTATATTTATCCGGCTTGGGACCAGCACAATGAGACACTAGCTTGGGTCCCCTTGTCGCTAAACTATTTAAGGGTGTCTTAAGATAGACACATTTACGAAGTGCATGCTGGGATACAATTTAGCCTTATTGTAACCCTGCAGGGTGGTATACTAAAAGGAATGAATAGCTGGATTGACAAAATGTTTTCATCAGCTTCTTTGTAACCATAGCTACCAATCAAATGTTCTTATTCCAGATGAGATATTTAAGAATATAAACCTAAGAAAACTAGAACTCTCACCAATGTTTATGATAGCAATATGTGAAAATCTATTTGGTTTACTGTGGAAAAATGTGATGGTGTTGGTTACGCTCTGCAGGGGAATCAGCCTGGAGCAACACCTCAGCTGAAACCTGATCTCTTTTTTACAAACGCAGAACACATTTTTAACACAATCACAGCTAAAAGAGGCCCTCAGGTCTATTGTAACTGAGTCCTCATGAAACGAAGTGTCCGACTGCTTCAAAAGTTGCCTCTAGAAAGTCAGTGTTGACCCCTTTCCTCTGTGGCTTTCGTTCCTCTTTTGTCACACCCATCCTCTATAATTCACAGTAATTTACATATGCCGCCAAGCTTAATCTGATTGAGAATGTGATGGTGCATCTAGAAGGGCAAGAAAGGGGAATGTGTCACCTAGTCCTGAACCTGGGCCTGCTTCCCCTCGCTCGCTGAAATTGATTTGCTGCGCATTCGTTTCTTCTCTAAAGCTTCCAATAATTTTTTTTTTCTAGTGCAAGGCAAACAGCTCCACCCCACACCCTCCGTCCCCTCATGGCATACAGCTCGCAGCCCCATATACTAATACAATTCAGCAGATAGTGAACAGAGGAGGAAATTCAATTTGAAATGAATATTTCTTGACTTCACCTGCGCGACAGCATCCTCTGTGGTGCCACTACCACTCATCTTTAATGCCGTGTTCCTGCATCACATTGTCAGGAAATGCACGGAGTCAACATTTGGGAGGTGGGTGTGGAGGGTAAGGGGGAGAACTTCAAAGCTTTCAGTAAACAAACCCTCTGGTGAGAAGAAAGGGTAAAAGTGTACTTTTTCTTCCTTTTGTCGGAGTCTATTAACTTTTAATTGCATTGTGTGTCTCGGTGACAGATGTGAGCTCGTCTCAGTGGTGCTGCTCTTGTCCCCTCGTTCAGAGAGATAGCAAAAAGGCAGGTTAATTAAGCAGAAGGACAAAGCTACAGAGAATTATTTATTCCTTTGCCGAGGAGTGTGTGTATGCAGGGGCAGCGACTGCAACCAGTTCCCTGTTGTGTGCCCTAGTTGCTGGGCTTGACACTTCTCACAGTAAAATAGCTATTCAGCTGTTTAGATAAGGCAAGACAGAACAACAGCAAAAAGAAATTGTTTCTTTCCAAGAAAACAAATGCTACTGAAGAGTAGTAAATTGTTTACATCTCACCTTTGACCAGCTTACAGCAAAATTGTGATGACAGAGCTAAATTTACCTACGTGGATAATGTGTTTTGTTCCAGTTCATCTAACAAAGGACAGCCAATTGCTTAGGAAATTAAAAACCCACTTTAAAAGAAAATTATGTTTTGATGTTTTTAACATTTACTTGTAGCATTTTTTCGACGATGGAGGACATATATAAAACAATTAATTAAAATTGCATTTTGGACTATTTCTTTATCTGAATTGTGATTAATCAGGAGCAGACAGAAAATGACATTTGAAAAGGTTGTGGTTGTTGCATTCAAACTACAATCAGGAGGAAACAAGCTCCCTCCTCAGCTCCATTCCGATGCATCAACTTGCAGACAAATAGATCCATTAATGTCTTCATTGTCCTCATCCAAGCTGGCATCTGGCTTGAAACTGAATGGCTCGAGACCTCCTATATTATTCGCCATTTTTGTTGCACAGCTAATGTTAGCTTGGGTTGTGAGGAGCTGTAAGCTTGTGGGAGAGTGTAAAAAAAGGGATGTTGGGATATGAACGCAGGCTTACTTTTTACCAACAGTCCTGCCCACAATTCAAAGATGAATTTCTGATCAACTACTACCACTCTGCAGAAACTATGTCATAGAAAACAACACTAGATTTTTGATTTAGGCTAAAAACGACATAGTCATAATCAAAAGACCACCGGGAACGCTTTTACAATAGATCTAAAGGTGATAGGGGTGGCTCTTTAAAGGTTGGTGTTGTACTGACCATTGTGAAATACTTGGTTGCTGTCACAAAAAATGTAAAACCAATCATATGTCCTGATTCCAAATTGTGAAATTATGAGAAGTCCTGGAGTCGGGACATTGAACCCACACCATTTTTTCACTTTAAAAAGCACATGATAAAACCTCCTTGTTTTGCAGGTTTCAGCCACAGATCCAGATCAGGAAGCTGACCAGACTGCCCTCCGCTACTCCCTCCATGGCCAAGGAGCGGGTGGCGAGTTTACCATCGACAAACACACTGGAAGAATCTATGCTCAGCGTCGCCTTGACCGTGAAGAGCGCGCTGCCTGGAGGTTCCTTGTCCTCGCCACTGATGAAGGAGGAGCAGGGCTGACGGGATTCGCTGATGTGCTTCTAGAAGTCAGAGACATCAACGATAATGCGCCATTTTTTCCATGCCCAGCTCTGGAAATTGATGGATGCTTTGTCGGTCAAGTTCCTGAAAATTCACCAGCAGATACCTCCATTATGGAGATGCGTGCAACGGACCTGGACGACCCCAATGAGGGCAGGAATGCCATGCTCACCTACAGCATCATCAAGAACATCCGTAATGAAATCAATCTCAACCTCTTCTCCATCAACACCACCACCGGAACCATCTACACGGTTCTGCGCTCTTTGGACCGGGAGGTGCAGGACAAATATCTGGTGGTGGTGGAGGCCCGTGATGGGGGAGGTTTGTCAGGGACAGGGACAGCCACCATCATGGTTCTGGATGTTAACGACCACCCACCCATTTTTACTCAGAAGGTCTACTCTTCTCAGGTGAGTTTTATTTCCTAAAGCACTCAAGACTCCCAACATTATCAACAATATCAAGAAAATAATTTCTCTTTATGTCTTTCAGGTGACTGAGGACCTGGAGGTGAACAGTGAAATTCTTGTAGTTTCTGCCACAGATGGAGATCGGGGTGAAAATGCAGTAGTAACCTTCAGCATCGTTGGTGGCGACCAGGACAGAAAATTCTTTATAGAAACAGACAAAATTAACCGACGTGGGGTGATAAAACTGAAGAAAAAGGTGGACTTTGAAAAACCTCAGGAGAGGACTTTCAATCTGACCCTAAAGGCTGAAGATAATGACTTTTTTAGCTTAGCCCACTGTCTCATTCAAGTGGAGGACTCTAATGACCATGCGCCTGTCTTCTTCCCTCAGTTCTATGAGTCACCCCCCATGTCAGAAGATGTCCCTGTGGGGACAATTGTTGCTCAGGTCACGGCATCCGATCTAGACTCAGGGCAAAATGGACGCTTTTCTTACAGTATTTCGAAGGACTCAGATCCCTACAACCAGTTCCTGGTGGACCAGTCTGGATGGGTAGTTGTGGCCAACTCCCTGGACCGGGAGAAAATCTCTCAACATAAGATTATGGTTCTTGCTACAGATGCTGGTCATCCACCCTTGATGGGCACTGCCATCGTCATGATTACAGTACTTGACATTAACGACAATGGCCCAGAGTTTGAAGCCCCGTATAAGCCTGTTGTTTGGGAGAACACTCCGGCACCCCAGGCGGTGCGAATGAATGAAACCTCCTTCCTTCTTCACATCACTGACCTTGACACCTCCGCCAACGGCAGTCCTTTCTCAGTGCGGCTCCTCATGCTCACATCTGACGCCACCAACTTTAATCTGACAGACTATCGGAATGGGAGCGCCGCCATTACCGCCCTTAGAACATTTGATCGAGAGCGACAGAAAGAGTACCTCCTCCCAGTTCTCATGATTGACAGCGGCTCTCCTCCAATGAGCTCAACCAGCACACTGACGGTTGTCATTGGAGACAGAAATGACCACCCCCACTCACCCGGGCACATTCATTTCATTGTCTACAGTTTTGAAGGTAAGTTTGGATGTGCATTTTTCCAGTTGTTATATTTTAATAAACTATTGATGTATTTAGACTGGACATATTTGGTTAACTTAAACTGAACCAGAGTTCGCTTCCCCCGGTAATCCAGAACAAATCTTCAGTCTTAATGCACCCAAGCGGACCTTGGTCCAGGACCAGAAACCACTCTCTGACCCATCTTTTGAGGTGGTCTTAGTTTGTTCTCAACTGGACTGAGCTCCAGTTCACTCTGAGTTTTCTCAGTCTGAACAGGCTCTGTGCTCGGACAGCTGGACTAAAACGTCACCGTAGCCGGTCATGGAGGGATGTAAACACAGTAGAGGAGCAACAATTAGACAAAGTAACTAAATGAAATTTGGTCAGCTGAATGCAGGTTCATGAAAACTACTTTAAACTTGACACATTGTTTCTCCCACTTTTTTTTCCCAACAATCTACACACTTGTCAGCGTATCTTAGTCATCCCTCCTCAGTAACTGCCTTTCAACATGCCTCTACCGGACCAAAGCAGAAATAAAAAGTGTTGGACCTGATGTTGATTCAGACGTTCAAAATTGATCAACAAAATATAAACTTTAAATGAGTGAACTATCCCGACAAGGATTGCAAAACTTAGGACTTAGATGATTCTTTTTCTCATTGCGTAGCCCTGCCCTCATAATTCCTGGCGAATGACTGAAGAGATCTTTAGTCATGTGCTTTTACAAGCATTGGTTTGGAGCAGAAATGTCCGGTTGACAGCAGTCTGAATACAGACCAAACTCAAGGTTCAGAACTCAATCTGGAAAAAATTAGATGGACTCGGTCCGAACCAACAGACTTTTCTAATCTGAATAAACCCTAAGACAAGGCAACATGTTACATTGGTGCTGAGTCACTTAATAAAACTTCAAAACATCAATCCAGCAAAATATAAGATACATATGTCTGTCTGGTATGCACATGTTAAGTAGCAGTGCTAGATCTGGTTTACATTTGGGTCTGCTTTAATATTTTTTACATTTCTGTCTGAGTCTCTTGGCTGAGGCAAAAACTGTAAAAAGGGAAGGACTAAAGTTAACTCAGCAAAATTGTCTGGTTAAGAATACAAAAGGTTTGTGCATCAGTTGCCAAGAAAAGCAACGGGCCTTTTATTTTACTCTTGACGTGACCTTTTTAAGCAAGGAAGGGCCTCTAGTTAAGGTGGTATATTTCTTTTTAACTCAAGACATGTATTTGGAATTTTTTGAAAGATTTTTTCAAAAAAATATGTCAAAATCACAAGGTGAAAAAGTATTCTCCAACATGAGAAAAGAGAGACATGATGGGACTTTCATTGGAAATCAGGTGATAGCCTATAGATGCAGAAACCAAACAAGCAGCAATACCTGAGGCCAGTTGTGAAAACTTAGGATTAACAAGCAGAGTAGAGATATATTCATCTGAAAAGCACACAACTCAACTCTCTTATGAAGAATTTTAGATATGCAAGCACAATTTTAATACATTCTGAATTAGAATAACCCTTTGTAAAAAGGTGAAAATAATTATGTTTTTTTTTATATATAATTTGGGCGTGAGTTTTCCCTGTTTTGACATCAAATAAGCTAAAAAACAAAATTAAGCTTTTACTGATTTTTATTTATATCATTTATCACAGTAAGCAGACAAAAAAAGTATATCTCGAAATATAAACCAAAGTACAAAATGTTCAACCCATTTATAAAGTTTGAATTTGTGTTACTGGATCCGATGTGAGCTTCAAGGTGAAACATGACATTTACAGTTGGAATGGCAAAGACAGCTGAGCTGCTTTCCTGGAAGCCAACCTTTTGATAGTCGCACAACACAACATAACATTTGTCATTCACTCATAATGGATTGTCCCAGTTGATCTTCAGACTATTTGATCACAGATGGCCTGGCTAACCTTCAGCTTCTCTGGTGTTCTTCCACCACCTCTCGAGCGCTGCATGTTCATGTTGTAAGGATTGTACTTGTCACAGTTGACTGCTCAAAGCCTCTCGCTGCAGCTCACATCACTTATTTAGTGCTTCATACCATCTGTCAGCCGGCTGTAATTTGATGAAAAACTAAAGTTTTCTGTAATGTATTTTTTGTGGATTCCCTCTTCAGGGTCTTTTCGCATGATGTGCATTAACATTTTAATACGAATCCGTCCAGCAACCTCGACAGCATGCACTCAAGAAAACAATTAAGTCCAACTTTGCTCCTAACTTTGGTGGGCACACAAACATTTTGAAGAAGTCACCGATTTCATGGCTAAACAGATTACAACACTGTTTGGGGGTTTTGGGGAAAAAGGGAGAGCCACAGAACTAGTATTTTTGTGTGTGCCCACCTCCCTAATGGGCAAACCACAAACATGCATCCCAACAAAGGTGCAGGTTGAAGTCTTATCTCCTTAAACAGCTTCCACGTGTTCTCCTTCACTCTAAATGTTGGAGTTTTACCATACCATAGGGGCTTTTGGAATCCATAACTAATGACACCAGCTAATGCCCTTTTTATTTTTGTCTTTGATGTTCCACCTCCTGACAGGTATTCTCCCAGTGACACCGCTCGGACAGATTCAGTCTCCAGACCTGGATGACTGGAGTGAGAAAGTGTACCGCTTTGAAGGCAAAACAAACAGGTAACAGCAATGAAAACAAAAATGGTCAAGTAACTGTTAATAGAAATCAATTAGAAAGTGTCAAGAACAAAGGGGGCAAGGAAGCAAAAGATGACTAAAATAAATATAAAGATCATGGATGGGATGTAGTGGTAGAACAATGGGTAATGTTTTTTATTTACTTTATTGATCCTGATATTCCATTGAGACCATTGACTGTATATGGGAACTGGATTGAGTGACTTCCCCCCTGACATTTCAAACAGGAAGTACCCACTGGCTCCAAGAAACCAAAATCTCATAAGAAATAAACAGCCATTCTGTTTGTCGGAAAAACCATTTTTGCCTGATACCCTTTTGTAACATGTTCTGCTAAACCAAATTTTTTTTTCATGATATTTTTTTTCTGTAGTGCAAGTTATTCAACTTATAAACTGACCAATCAGATGTGTCAATAAAAGTAGGTGGTGCCTGCTGGCCCCATGTCCAACATTTGGGATGTGAACTTACGACAAACTCACTCCTGACTTGGCCCAAACACTGCTTACTGATGATGTCAGGCTCCTACATGGCGGCGTCCATATTGTGAAAAAATGGTGACCGAATTGATTTCAAATGGTTGGAGCCAGAATTAAACTATTTTCTACACGCTCAGTCCAGTTCTCATGCACATTAAAAGGTTAAGACATGCACAGATACATCCTAAATCAGAGATAACGGATGGTGTTGGTGTTTTTCACATAAGTCTGTGCACTACTATGCTTCTTTTTATTTATGCAAAACTGTGAACTGAAGAGAAAATTCCCAGAAAATGTGTGAAGTTTTGGTAAAACTTGTCTCTACTGCAAAATTTCACCCAAAACAACTGATATGCATTGCAATTATAATACATATTGCACCTTGATGGTGACCAAATTTAGGATCTGCACACTTGAAGTTGCAGTTATAAGAGAGACTATTTAAATCTTAACTCCTTTAAACCGAAAACACAACAATACCTGCAGATTGTGATAAATATATCCTTTGAAGCTTAGCATGTCCCATAATTGAGAGGTCAAGCACGGGTTGCCTGCCTCACATTGCTTTCTGAATTAGTTCCACAACTCTCAATGTGAAATTAGCTCTTTTATGTTTATGGATCCTCTGACTAATTTACCTGTAGCTGCTCTTCATTTGTTATTGGATATTGCTGCTCAAGAAAAGGGTCAAATTCAGTTTGTTCTGTTTTATATTTGAAAAGTGGTCTGAAGGAAATCATCCAGATCTGAAACTAAAAACAAAGAAACGGGAAGGTGAGCAGCAACAGGCACAGCTAAGAAAACTTAAACTATTGTTTTCATTTGCACTAAACAATAGTGTAATAAAAAATCAAATAAGTAAAACAAAAAATGCTAACAACTGGTAAATAAGTCAGATTTAAGCTTTTGTCTTTTGAAAACATTACAGAGAAAATGAAGATGTTTACACTTTCTACATGTGATTAGAATGTGCAAACTGCTGAGACAACTGTCATGAGGGTCGAATGAAATCAGAGAAAGACAGATGTTTGACAGATTTATGGTGTGTCAAGACTTACACAGCAAAGATCTCCTTTAAAATTTCCCTTTGTGTGACGCGCAGCAGGAGAGGCAAAAAAGGAAGAAATGGGAGACAAATAAAAACTGCATGCACTGACAAATTTAAAGAAGAAGAGAGACAGTACAAAGGTGTGACAGAGAAAAAAAGAGGAGCAATAAAACTGGGACAGAGAAACAGGCAGTTTGAAGGAAGAAACAAAGAAAGAATGAAAGAGAATAGAGAGCGTAAAGGATGGAGAGATAGAAGAGGGGTTCCGACTTGTCAGGAACTGTGCTATTAATACTTCATAACCAGCGGTATTGAAAATTCCCAGTGAAGCGCGGCAAGGGCGCACTCATTTTGTTTGATGAGGTGAAGCTTCATGCGGACGCATTGAAAGGCAAGCCTGATTGCGCTCCCTGCCACCTTTTCTTCTAACGAGATACCTACAAGGAGGAATGACAAGACGACAAGAAAAGTCGTGAACAAAGGAACCACCAGAGAGAGAATTATCATACACATCCGTGAACCGCAACTTGTCATCAGTGCATCCAGCAGATAGCAATTTGTTCTCAGAATGGATTAGGTTTAGGCTGAAGAGTATTTACATACAGAAAAGATAAAAAACCCAGAGGAAATAGGAAAGAGTTCAAAGGAAAAAGCCCCAGCTGGCCAATCATAACATGTCATGCAGGGAGTGAAAATAAACAGCAGATAAACACAAAAGTTCACCATCGCCAGTTAAATATGATTTACTGAAATCTTTAAAGTCTCCAACCAACTTTATTTTTTCTATTGTAAACTGATTCCCATTGGTCTTTTGATTATGTGCAGTTTTAGATAAAATAAAAAAGCTTGTGCCGTTTTTTTTAAGACATATTTTCTGCAGAGCAGCAGGAGCTCATTAGAAAGTTGTTGGCGCAGAAGTTAGCCTCAGCTAATTTCCCGTCAACCCTTTGTTTACACTCTCTCTATTTTGCTCCACATGAGCGTAGCAAAATAATGGTGAGCAATACATTGGAGCTATACATCTGTAAAGCTTTGAGTCAGACACCATCTGAGATGGTCTCTTTTTTAAACCATGAGTTTTTGTCAGCTCCTGATCCATCACGATTTGAATCTAGAATTTCTTTTTAAAGAAAAAGCAGTTTTAATCGTAAATTATTTTATACATATCCCCCATCATGAGAAAAATGCCACAAGAACATAATAATAACATAACAAAATATACATTTCATCAGAGTAGGTCTTTAAATAAAAATGAAGTTGCCATTTCCTAAAAACAGTTAATAAATCTGCCTCAGCTGAGCTCTGAAGGTTGTCTCCGTGTGAGGAGGTTAACCCGTTTTATCACCCTGCGGCGGGTAATCTGGATCATCTTTTACAGAGAGCCTGTATTTTCCAGATCAAGAGTCCAACACATGGATCCATGTTCGACAAATGACTTTCATCTGGTCAGAGAAGCCCAGCATGGACAAAACTTCGCCCAGATTTGAAATCTCAGGCGGAAAAGAAGAACCTGTCACTTTTCTGGAAACAGCAACTGGATTTAAAATAATTTAAAAAAAACATAAAATGTCCTTCATGCAGACAAAACCTTCATTTTCCCTACTGTCTGTAAACAAAATCTACCAAAAAAAGATGTTATCCTTAAAACAGGCCTGAATCCCTGAAAAGGATTGATGACTCCTTTTCATTATTCCTTTTTGTTTCTGCAATCATTGATTAACCAATGAAAATTTGACTTCAGTGATTCTTAAAATAAACTGCAGTTTATAGTTATGCATGTATGGGCTGCATTAACATGATTTAATAGTTTTTGGTTCCATTTTTTTTTGCTTTTGATCCATTACTTGACATATAGTAGCCTGCATTTTTCCATTTGATCTCTAAATCCTAATAAACAAGTGACTCAGATGCAGAGGCGGTTCTAGGGGGGAAAGGGGGGCACATGAGCAAAGAGCTTTAGAAATACACGCTATTGATCCTTTAATTTGTAATGGCCTTCCACTCCTCTGTTGTTCTCATTTGTTACGTCTTCTGCCCCCATATAAAATATTCTAGCTCAGCCTCTGCTCACATGTAAATATGTTTCATTTATTGTGTTACTGTCAGAAACAAGCAGACGGCTGGGTCACCCAGTGACACTGTTTTGTCACATTTATATGCTTTTGGAAAAACTGGCTTTGTTTTTGGTTTGTTTTTAATTTTATTTTTCATTTTTGAAGCACCTGTTCCGCCCTTTAGAGACCAGAACAGTTTTAGTTAAATCTTCATTTGTATAGCACTTTTCACACTTTGTGTCAAATGTCAAATAATAATGCTCATTACACATTACACTCTTCGTTTGCCCATCACTACTCAGAGACAAAGCAAGGTCAGGTAAACGGGGTCAGGCTGGAAACGCTGAGGAATGCAGGCAGAGTAGCACAAACAAGACTTCGCACTGAGCTCTACTACTGGCAGTGATAACAGATGGGAAACGGTTGTGGGGCTCTAATGAGTGACAGCAGGGGCTGATGGGAAGTGTAGTGTGAAGAGCCAGGATGCGCTACTCTTGTGATGGATCACACTGATAGTCAGAAGGGGAGACAGGCGACCGATTCATGACAATTACCCATAAACCTTTGCTCTAAATACTTAATTCTTCTATGTTTATTTGCAGTTTTTCTTCAGTTTATCAGAGGATAAGCTCTTGAATGAAGTTTTCTCTTTTTTTCTTTAGATTTTTCAGTCTGAACCAGAGCTCAGGTCAGCTCAGCATCAAAGAAGGAACTCCTCCTGGTTCGTATCAGCTTCAGGTGGACGTGTCTGACCACACCTGGCCCGACGTCACTTCTACTGCTCAGGTGGACGTTACAGAGCTGTACCAGGCCACTCTACAGCAGGCTGCCTCCATCCGCCTCAACAGTGAGTCATGGAGTGATTCATCAGAATGCTTTTAAAGTCGATGTTTGCTGATCCTTTAGGGTTCTTTTCTTTGTCTTTACTCACAGACCTGACAGTGGAGGAGTTTTTCAGCAGCTCCGGTGGTGTTGAGGAAAGCCGGTTCTTCCGTTTGGGTCGCAGCTTGTCTGAAATCCTGCAGACTTTGCCAGAAAATGTTCAGATCTTCTCTGTTGGCAATGCTGGTCAGCATGGTGAGAAGGCTCTCAACGTGTGGTTCGCTGCGCATGGCTCACCGTACTATAAGGCAGAGAAGCTGCATGGATACGTGGCAGCAAACAAAGCCAAGGTAAGGAGAGTGTTCTTATGCTATGGTCCCAAACACAACTGCCATCACACAATGGGGAGGCATCGGCACTTCTTTAAGATTTTATGCCACCGCCCATTTTTTTTAAATTGTTGGCATGCTCATGAACGTAGACGGTGACAGTCAGGCGGCCGTCAGGGATGATGTCATCACAAAATAGGGCAACAGCTGGCGGCTACAGGGCGGTGGCTGCTGAATCGTCGGCCGGCAGCAGCTCTGATTGGAGGATGTGTAAATGTCTCCGGACGTCCATTTCTAGGTGCCACTGGCGACCAGTAAACCGGGGGGTGTATAAAAAATGGGCCATTCTGCACCACTGGTCATTCACAACTCAGATTTTGAGCACACTTTATAATTGGTCAACTTACAAATTTTTTTGACAACGTGCACCTCCCAAGAAAGCACATTGTTCTGTCTTCTTCAAATTCTTCTCAGCTGCAACTCGTAAAATACGCAGGTCTCCGATATCAAAAAATATTTCAGTTCCCATAGAATGTTAACTTTTTCTTAAAAACTCTGTGGTCACCTGCCAAATTTGGTGAAAAAATAAGTCGTCGCGCTGTAGCATTTTGGGATATGTCACCGTAGTCTAACATGAAACAAAAAGTAACTGGAAATAAAAGCAAAGAAAGATGTTTCCTATAATAATCACACAATTTAAATCCACACACTCATCACAGACACAGCAATACTGGTGGGACATATTCAAATGACAAAAACGACTGTAAGATGCACACGGATTACCATTTACACTGATGGAAGTGTAAAAGAATATTTCATATGCATTTAGGGCATATCAGGCTACTCTGCAGCTTGTTTCTTCTAATAAACACCTCACAAAGCAGCAGAGTTTGGCCAACTGATTCAAAACAGTTTTTTCCTTTGTAGAAAAGTGGGGTTTGCAACTTTCTCGAAAATTAACTGATTTAAAACAAAAATGTCAGCTAAATGAAATGCCTGCACAAAAAAATATAATAAAAAAAAGATTATGTTGAAACTCTAGAGCCAAAAATTGAAACCCTGCCTCGGGAGTGTAAGTCACTGTGGATAAGAGTGTCAAGAGAATCACTAAGCTCCAAAAAAAGAAATGCACACAGAGACAGGAGAAACCCTGAGGGACTCTGATGAAAAGCTTTCACCCATGAAGACAAAACAAGAAAGAGGGATCCGCATGACAACCGGTGAATTTGGCAAAAAGAAAGCAAATGACAGCAAAAGGGAAACTGACAGAGAAACACCAAAGTGCATAAATAACATTAGGGAAAATAGAGTCAATTCATAAATCATTGATGCAGTTAGACATCAGATCAAAGACATTTGCTGTCATTCTCTCAAACACCCTGATATGTTCAAACACTACACTGACTTCAGTGCTGTTAGTTTGTGCTTTATGCTAGTTTCACTTGCAGTAAGTTTTATGATGGCTTAATATTAAAAACTAACTTTAATTTGGTTAATTTATTATTTATTCAAAGTATTGTTTTGTATTATTCCAGCTTGTTCGGTTCTACATCTTCACCATTTGATGTTGCTTTAATGTTTGACGCAGTTGATTCTATTAAAACAAAATCTATAATTTATAAATGTAAAACGTGTTTTAGTGTTAATTTTTATTTCCTCGCTTTTTCTTGCGCTCTGAGTTAGTGAAGCGTTTTGCTAGTTTGAATTATAGTTTTGTCCTGGTTGCTTGATTTTTGTTGTCGTTTCAATAGTTCTCTCTGTTTAACAAACACTTAACCAGGTGGAGGCCACGCTGGGGGTGTCCATCTCTCAAGTGGGCGTAGACGACTGTCCTCACACTGACTGCAGTCAGACGGGGGGATGCAGCACTGAGGTGTCCTTTAGTCAGGTTCCAGTGGTCCTCAGCGCCGGTAACATCTCGCTGGTGTCGCTGTCTACCTCTCTGACCGCTAGATGTGGCTGCAGGGGGCGAGAGGCGGTCCACCTGCCCTGCTCTGCGTATGCCTACAACCCCTGCCTAAATGGGGGTACATGTCAGGATGGACCGCTGGGATATCGGTAAAGATGCTTTTTTTGTTCAAAAATATACTCTAAACCTTTATAAGTCTTCAGAATCTTTATTTTGTTGACAACATTTTGATGTTTTTAACTCGTTTTAGCAGCTTATTTAACAATTCTGTTTGTTAATTAACTGACAGCAAGAAATACAGTAAACTCTAGCACAATCTATTTAATCCGGCCTGCCAAACTAGAAGAAAGCATTCAACAATCCTCATTATTTTCCTAGTAATTCTGGTGTCTCCCCATAGATGCTGCACTACAAATAAGTTGACTTAGATGTAGAAAGTTATTCTGCATTCATGTGGTGTCGGAAGATTTGTTGTTTTTCTGATGAGCATGTGTGTTTTGGAGTCGGACAGTCATATTTCCAATTATTTTAACCCCATTTCTCCATTTCTCTTTTTATCCTGTTTTATGGTTATATTTTTATTATTCCTAGTGCAATTGTCGCCAAAGAAGATATTGGGCTTCATGCAAATCTTTTGTACTCTCTCAGGTGTAGGTGTCCATCCATGTTTGATGGTCCCGTCTGCCAGCAAACCAAACGCAGTTTCGGTGGTCAGGGTTATGCCTGGTTCCCTCCCATCAAGCCTTGCTTCCAGAGCCACATCTCTCTGGAGTTTCTGGCTGAGTCGGCTAACGGGCTTCTGCTTTATAATGGACCCCTTGGCCTTGTTCAGTCTGGGGAGCAGGAAGACTTCATTGCTGTGGGTAAGTTTTGAAAAAAGTTAGACGTGAGTTGATTTCATGTGGGGCTCGACTGTAAGCTCAGACAAGTTTCTGATGTGCTAATGAAAGAACAAAGCTGATCATATGCTTGGTCATTAAATTAAATTATTAAGTTTTGTACTTTTTCTTGGGAAATGTCCACTGCAATTGAATGGAAATATATTTTAGGGGAAAAAAGACAAATGTTAAAATCTAAATGATGTGTCAGTAATTTAACAATAAGAGACAGAAAGCAGAGCTGTTGTCATTTTTTGAAGACCCAAAGAAAAATGTGTTCTTAACATGAATGTTTCGTTTTTCTGATGATGGAGGACATATATAGAGAAAATTAAGCTCAAAATTCATTTTCGGGGTATTTCCTTATTCAAATCATTGGGAATCAGAAGCAGAGAAGTCATGAGTAGAGCATGGATTTCTGGAAATCATGCAGACACAGCGGCCCGCGAGGCCTGGAGTTGCCTATCGCTGACTTAGAGGCTAGTTTCTAATAAACTACTGCTGCTTTGCAGAAACTATGGCCTAGAAAACAACATTTTTTTTAACATAAAACAGCACAATCATAATTAAAAGACAACTTTAAAATAGATCAAAAGATGATTAAAGTGGGACTTTAAAGATGTGCTCACATATTTTTAGTTGCTTTACTTTAAGTGTAATGAGTAAACTTCCAGATTTGACAAGAAAGATTGAATTTTATTTGATTCCCTGACGAGGAAGCTCTTCATAAACTTTAATGTCCGCTCCCAGCAGTCTTTATGTAGCAGTAATGGATTAGCCTGCCGATGGCCTTTCAGATGCTCCTCGCATAATCGGGTGGAATTAAGGTTATGTAATTATTGAACCTGGGATGTTGTCGGATAGTTGTGCTTAGTGAAAAATCAAGGATGACAGCAACATTGATGTTTCTGGAGCCTTTTTTTACTTGCATGCTCAATATCGCGGCTGTGGGATTGATCGGGTCAAAAGGACACAAACTCGTTTTAGGCAGTGGATGTGGCTGGAATTAGATGATGCAAACAGAGCATTGATGAAGAGGATTTCTGAAGTTGTTGATTGGGGTTCAGCAGCTTGCACAGCAATACAGTTGAGTGATGGTGTGGCATCCAAAAACATACGACTGCAGTTCTCTGCCTTATACTTGGTTTAATCAAAGTGTTACCGCAGAGAAATAAGGCAAAAATGTATGAAAAGCTCATTATTTATTTTCATTTTTTTATACTCTGAGATGGAAAAAGTTCCCTCAATTTCAAATTTTACACCAATCTCCTAAACTCATGGGAAATTTTCTACTACTTCTTGCAAATAACATTAAAACAACAGTTAAATGTCATTTCCACTTCCAGAGCTGAGGAACGGAGTGCCAGTTCTGAGCATAAATCATGGATCAGGAACGCTGACCCTTCAGCTCCCATCTAAGTCTGCAATCAATGACAGAAGATGGCATCGCCTCGATATCCTCAGCGACGGAAAGGTAAAGAAGGAAAGGCAAAATGGAGAGATGATGATTGACTTCCCACATGATTCAAAAGGGAATGACAGGAGGAATAAATGCTTCCCGGTTCAGTTCATGGACAGAATGACAGAGGAATTCTGTCAATATTCATTTATGTTAGAATTTAAAATGTGAATAAAAGCAGAATCAGCAGATTTCCATATTGATCTGTTATAATTAGTCATTTAGAATAATTTAAGACTTGTTTAGGGTCTAAAGAGGCGAGTGTGGCTACGTATTTCTTATTAAGGCTCAAAAATGATGAAGAAAACACTTTAAATGCGTGGTTGTGTGCTTCAAACTCCTGTCTTTGTGTGTTCAGCTTGTGCATCTGGTTCTGGATCGGTGTGGAGGTGTGGCAGTTAGCGAGTTAGATGGAACTGGGGGGGAAACTCTGAAGATGGATGAATCTGGCTGCAAGGCTGCAGGAGAGACACCTGGGAATCAGCGGTATGATAAGGAAACACGCCTGCAAGAATAATGTCACAGCGTGCATTCCAGTTAATAAATGTTATGACCTTCAGTCCGACAAATCCTAATAATCTCTTCTTTTCATTCTTTTCCAATGCCCATCACGTCCATCCTCAGGTACTTAAACGTGTTCCAGCCTCTTCAGCTGGGAGGAGTGAAGGAAATGACGCCGTATCGACGTTACAGGAGCTTCACTGGTTGCATTCGCAACCTGGTGGTTGACAGTCAGGTAATCAGTCAGAAATCATGCTATTCTTAACCCTTTCAGAGTAAATGATATCCATATATATGATCATATATTACAAAACACGATTTTTTAAATAAAATGAGCTCTTTTCCTAACCTGAAGTAAGACCGGTTAGACTCAATCTCAAAGGCACTGCTCTTCGTTCCTTGTTGGTGCCGTCCATGTCATGACGTCAGCCAAGAATCGTCCTCGGCAGCGTGTCTGCGTTTCGTCCACGAAAACAAACAACATCTGAACTTTTGCATAGATGATTGTGCAAATTGTGCATTTAAAATAAAAGCGATCTGGGTTGTTTTTTGTGAGAAATTAATATAATAATAGACTCTAAAGCTCAAAAATATTGATTTTGCATGATAGGGGCCCATTAAATGTGTACTCAACTTAATTTATGGTTGGTTCAGATAAGTTTTGAGTTAAGTCTCTTACAAATGAAGAGAATTTAACAGATTGCTGTTGCCAAACTTAACATTTCCTCTCCGTCTGCTGTTCTTGTGCTATCATGCAGTATTAATGCCTGCAGTTCTGCAGCTGTGTTCCCACATGTATGAATCCACTCCTCCTAAATCCTGAGTGGATAGCTTGAGCCGCTGTGTACCCATGCTTGGGTACAGTATGGTGGTGTGAGCTTAATGACCAAAGCTAGGAGAACTTCACAGTCCAGACTGTATTCTAAACAAAAAAAAAATCATCCTTCTGAAAGTATGCAAACTGCTGTGGATTAAAAACTCCAACAGCCTCCCAGAGACCCGTGAAACCTCCAGAGGAAGAGAACTTTAGATGATGAAAATATAGAAGACAACATGTTTGCTTCAGTTTGCTCTTTCGTTTTCTCAAAATCCCTTTACGCTTCTTGAAGTTTTTTGAGAGTGTAGGATCAGATTTCCATCCAAGGATAACTGCAGCGGCGTTAATGTTTGTTTTTCCTGTTTGATAAAACTTCAGCACTCCAGGATGTTGAACTTTTGTCAAGATTTACAAAAACAATCTGGGAAAGAGGATGTTCCTGCAGTCAGAGGTTAACTGCAATAAATACTGGTGGTAAACTCAAAATCTTACTTAAGAAAGCTCCGAATCTGGACACACTTTGACGTTTGCAATGCAATGAAGTTATGTAAAATCATGCCACCATTTTTTATTTAAATAGAGAAAAGCAGCATCATTTATATGTGAAGCTTGTGTTAAAAAATGTAATCAAGTTCTGATCTAAATGTATGTAAACAAAAAAGTTTTTAGTTTGTTTTGATCTTGGGAAATCCTAAACGTCATGACTCTGGTTTGGATTGATCAAATCCAACTTTATTTGCATAGCACTTTTTCCCACAAAAGATATTGTCACACAAATAGTGGTGAAGGATCCAGGATGCAGGAGACCAGCCTAGGTGGTGGAAACTTAAACACATTGGAGAAACAATAAGGTGGCAGAGCAGAACAGATGATCTGAAAACCAGACACTTAAATAGGGTCATTAACAGAAATGAAAACAGCTGATGATCATGAGCCTGAAACTGGTGACGTATATATTTTTTAGAAATCATTCTTCCTAAAAAAATGAAAACAGAAAAGGATTTTGATTATTTGAGGACTAGTTTTCTCCTTTAAAAGCCCACCAGCGAAACTGTTGTTTTGGTGCATATTCTTGTGGCGTTTTCCTGATAAGGACATAAATAAAGAAAATTAAGCTTAAAATGTCATTTCAAATTTTTTACTTTTACTTACAATTTTCCTTCTTGAAACGTTTGGCCGCTTTGACCAAACGTTTCAAGGAAGGAGATGAAAAGCTGACTCAACTTCAAGACAAGGCCACCTGGATGAACGAGAACCTTCCCTTTGTGTTTCTTTATTCAAATCATTTTAAATCAGGAAAAATGCTCTTTAGAAAAAAGATTGTATTTGTGACCGAAAATAAGCTGAGCGGAACGTAAGCTCCCTTCTCCGCTACAGTTAGATGCATCCACCTGTTGACGACCGGATCTGTATGCGTCTTCATTTTCCTCGTCTGAGCTGGCGTCTGGCTCTATTCCGTACGCTTGGATAGCTCCAATATTGCTCACCATTTTTGTTGCAAAAGAATAACTTTAAACTTTAAAAGCAGTTCTACTTGTCTGTGTCCCTCAGGTGTATGATCTAGAGTCTCCAGGTGAGAGTGTGGACAGCGCTGCAGGTTGCAGGCTCACAGACGGCGTGTGTGTGACGGCTGCAGGGCCCTCCTGTGGAGTTCACGCCTCCTGTCTCGCAGACTGGGGTTCCTTCAGCTGCGAGTGCCGCCCAGGATACACAGGACACAAGTGCGACAGAGGTAAGAGGATTAAAAGTGTGTGTTTTTCTGGAATTACACATGAGCGTGAAAGTGGATAAACATTTAATTTTCCGTCAGTAAATTTGGCTAATGTGTTATTGTCTTCCCTCCCTCTCAGCCGTCCAGGAGTTCTCCTTCGACTCAAACAGTTTGGTGCGTTTCCTGCTCAGAGGAGGCAGCAGCTCTCGGCGCACCAACGTCCAGCTGCTCCTCCGAACTAGAGCGTCTTCCGGCACCCTGCTCTATGTGGCGTCCAGGGAAGCCAGCGAGTACATCATCCTGGAGGTCAGTCCACCCTGATGAGAGCTTTCAGTGACCTCTAACCTCCTAAAGGACCTCTCATCGCCGTTCAAGCAGAATTGATACATCAAAGTGGAGTTTTTAAGAGTCTAGCATTTAAAACAACTCTCGTTTTATACCCAGCATTTCCACGTTACTGTTTGAAATTTTTCACTTTTTTGGCAACTGTGTTGACAGATTTACACAGAGATGTATTGAGAGCTCTACGAACAGTAATTCTTCTGCTTTCCCAGATCAGCGAGGGTCACGTCGCGGTGCGTGCCAACCTGGGAGACGGTGCACACACCCTCCGGCTCCCAAACCATCGAGTCGATCTGGGACAGTGGATCCTGGTCAGCCTCAGTCGCTATGACAACATGTTCACGCTGCGCTTGGAGCAGGGCGGAGGCTCACAGGAGTTCAGTGCCCAACTTGGAAGCCGGAATGCGATTGTTTTTTACCCTGCTGCCCTAACGGTTGGCAATGCTGCAAAAACTGAAGCCAAAGCTGACTTTCATGGTGAGATCTGGACCTCATTTGGATGTTTTTCTCACAAGTTTTTGTAAAGAAGTCTTAAAATGAGACCTAAGATGGCCTTAAAAGTCTAAGGTTGTTGAACTGAACTGTTTTCAAGCTCTTTGCATCTCTTTAGATTTCAGTATGAATACTAGATTGTGGAGCTGGTGCTTTTATACACAAGAGATTATGTCGCTTTTACAAGGAACATTTGGAAATGAAATTTTTTCCTTTGTTGCACAGGTTGTCTGCGAGATGTCCGGTTCAATGGCCAAGTCCTTCCTCTGGATGGACAGAGCCGGGATCTGATATCAGTTTTGGAGAGGCGTGGCGTCACCTCAGGATGCTCCAGTGACGCCTGCATCAGCCAACCCTGCCCCAGCCCTCTGCGCTGCGTGGACCTGTGGAGGAAACACCAGTGCAAGTAGGTGACAGACCATCACAGCACATGCAGTTCATGCTTTCAACTCCATCTCATCTCCCATGATTCCATCCTCTGCAGGTGTCCCGGTGCTCAGGTGACGGTGACAGACGACTCCGGTCAGCACCGCTGTGTGCCGTCACCCTGCGGACCGTCGTCCTGCCGTAACAGCGGCACCTGCCAGGCTCTGTCGCCAGACACTTTCCGGTGCCGGTGTCATGCTGGTTTCAGGGGTCAGCACTGCGAACTGGGCCAGGTCAAAGGTCACCGACTGGCTGCCCTCAGTCCCAGCTCCATCCTGGCTATAAGCATGTGCCTGCTTTTCTTTATCGGTGAGAGCCATACAAGATTTTATTGTCTTTTTAAAAATCAAATTAAACTAAAGGAACTACAAACATTCCTTATAACGTGTTAAAACAATTCACCAGTCATGTTTTTGAACAGGAGTTCGTTTAGATCTTTTTTTGCTTTGTAGTTTTTTTTTCTAAAGAGAAGAATTAAGCCAAAGAAGTTTGAAATAAACCAATCTAAAGCCAATCTTGCATTAAAACTCGCTGTAATCACTTGAGTTTTATTTGATTTGTCAACATGACTCAAATAAATAAAAATCACACCTCAGAGGCCAAATTAATGAGCAAATGAACCACTGCTACAAATGAACAAGACGAATGTAAGCATGTGTGCCAGTTCTCCAGGAGGTCATTCATGAGGGGTGTCATGTCTGCCTTGTCCTGCCTTTGCTGTGTTCAGTGGTGTTGGTGGCTGTGACGGTTTGGAACCAGAAAGGAAGCCGAAACAAGTTCAGGAAGCGCGGCGTTTACCACATTCCTGCTGAACACGAGAGCTGGGAGGACATCCGAGAAAACATCCTCAACTACAACGAGGAAGGAGGAGGAGAGCAGGACCAGGTACACAAACAATCAGCAGATCTTTTATTCTGTCTGTCAATTTTCATGTTAGCTTTGCACTCCAAAAACAGGCCCCTGAGACATAAGGCAAAAATTCTAATCACATAAGCAGATTTTCTTTGACAAAGAAACAAATCTGCCAATGAGGTAAGAAAATGTGTTTTACCAATGGTTCTTATTTTAAGAAAATAATTCTAGTCAGTGAGGCATGTTTTCTCCAACTAAGATTATTTAATTTAATTTTACAATTGAAAAAGTAGTTCTTTGCAAGACTGAATTTTTTACTAACTTAAGATTCAGTTTTTGCAGTGTGACAGTCTGGTTTTTGTTTTTTTGTTTTTTTCAAAAGGCAGCAGCATAAATGTTTAACAATTTAGCAAAGTGAAAATGAATTTTTATATCTCAAATCAACCTTATTTGTTCAGCACTTTTCTAACTGATGTAACTCAAAGGGATTCACATAAAAACATTTTCCAGTTTTAAAAACCAAAAGCAGGACAAAAATTGAAAAAACACATATGATTTTAAAAAAAAGTCAAAATGGCTTATGATGTCAAACTAAATCAGTAATTTGTTCATTTTTTGAACATACTCAACTGACAAAAATATAAAGTAAATGTTTAGTGTATTTTTTTAAGAAACAGTTTAACTGTTACTAAAAAAACAAACACATCCTCAAAGTTTGGCACATACTTGTTAAAATAAAAAGAAAATCATTATTTCCTTTAATTTCCAACTAATTCATCTCTGAGATAGTAAACATATTCAAATATTGTGCAATTGGGTAACAGTTTGTACCTTTTCTCTCCTCAATATTTTTTCTTCTTTTGAAATACCAATGAAACTGTAATACTCTGAAGTTCATTTTTTCTGCTACAATTCTTTATTTAAATAAAACAATTGCAATGTAATTTAAACATTTGTTTCAAAGGTCAAACTTCACATCTGGATTTGTCTTCGCCTTGTGGAAAACTTTTTTTTTTTCAAAAACCAAAGGTTTGAGGGGAGTTGTCACCAAACCATCCTGAATTCCCCTAGAAGAGTTTACTTCTCTGTCTTCATTCTGTTTAAAGGATTTCATCAATGTGTGTCAAGCAGTTACAGTCATGTGTCCTTATTCCTCCTCCCCCCTGCAGAACGGGTATGACATCACAGAGCTGAAGCGACCGCTGTGCTCCAGCTTGTCCCAGTCGTCCTCCTGCACCACAGCTCCTCTCATCAAATCCTCTCCGGGTTCCCAGGAGGAGGTTCATCCCTCCAGTTCCTCCTGCAGCTCAGGCGTCCCCTACCTCAGCATCCCCCACCATCATCAGCACCACCCTTCGCACGCCAACACTACCGGCTACGGCAGCGATTCAACTTACGCCAACTACACTGCTCACGTGGGCCGAGACGTGGAGACAAGCGACGCAGGCGGTTATCTCAGTGCCCCCTCTGGGTCACACTCCCATGTGGACTTTAAAAGCTACGTGGCACGGATTATTTGGGAGGCGGACAACGACAGCGAGGCTTTTCCGCCAGACGCCTTCCACATCTGGTGCGTAGAAGGCTCTGGGTCCTCAGCAGGAAGCCTCAGCTCTCTGGGGTCGGCAGTGTCCCACAGAAAAGTTGCTGCCGGTGACAAAGAGGAAGAGGAGGAAGATGATGAAAGAGGCTTTGTTTACGACAGGCTGTTGCGTTGGGGTCCAAAATTTCAGACCCTCAGCGAAATGTACGACCAGCCGCAGCTGGCACTCAGCTACAAAGACACGGTGGCCTACATGCAAAGGAGCCACAGCCATGACCCTCTGCCTCAACACCACTAGGGGGCAGCACAGCACCCAAATTCACACTCCAGTATTTAATGTGAGGGTGCAAGGAGGTCTGAGTTCCCACACGTCTCATTGTCTGAATTATGAATACAATTATACCTTTAAAAAAACAGTTTGATGCAGAGAAACACTAACCTCCAAAGACGAACTCTCCCTTTTATCATGTTTAGGAGTAAAAAAGGCAAATTTGAAATTATTAACGAGAGATTTGATAATGCTTCTGATCAACCCAATGTTGATGATCCAGCTAATGATCTAGCCACCTAAATGTTGGGCTGATGAATGTTTGAGTGCAGAAAAACGTTTAAAAAATTCATGGATATTTGTTGGTAAAGCTTTAAACTAGTTTGAATGGATTCTAGTTTTTGCTGTTTATAAAGCAACTATTTATTCTAACAGTCCCCTATTTTTTTTACATATATATTTAAGGCAAACTCGAACTGACCTCACACCACAAATGGCACCAAAAAAATCCTTACATTTCACTTTGATCAAACTACAATCCGTCAGTAAATGAGATCTTGTGTGAACTCAGCTGCTCTGCTCCCACACGCTGCTAAATAACAGCAGCGACTCGTCTTGTGATCTTCATGGGCCTTCATGTAGAAAACAAGATCAAAGGTTTGGATGTTAGAGGATAGAATTGCTGTGTGGAAGTGTGAAGGGAAAAAGCACAGAGAAAACTCGTTACTGTTTCAATAGCCAGCTTTACAAGTAAGAATGTCACCTCTGTGTTATTTTATTTTATTTTGTTTTTTTTGTGTTATTTCTATTTGGAAGGCTGTTCTTTGCTGTGCATTTGATCCATGCTCTTATTTTGCAAAACGAAAAAATTGACGGCCAATTTAAATTGGATTAAAAAAAAAAAAAACAATTAACAAAATACACAACATTTACTCTTTTGAGATGGATGCAATTCTCTGTGCTTTCTAAATTTTTTTTAAAAGACGATCAAAACAATGACCAAACTTAAACAGCTCCTGCGTGTTCTTGCACTATTGCATAACTGATCCGTTTTTGCAGAAAGAATGGAACTGAAATAGAGGATTAACTGTTAACTACTTCATAGGAGACAGCTGCACCTTGTAACAAACTGTATGATTTCAGATAAGAATATTTTTCTACTCCCTTTGATGAAACTTCAATTCCTCTTGCCATTGGTTGTGTGCTTTGTGTGTGCATGATCTGGACACTTCTAATACGTTGGTTTCTTAATGAACTTTCATTTTTAAGGTTAATTAGCAGGAGTTGCACATACAGCCTCCATGCTGCAGGGGGCAGTGTTGATAGCAGATATTGTTAAGTTTTTGTTATTAAAAAAGTTAAGTGGGCATTAAGACTTTTTTATTGATTTTTTTGCTTAGAAACAATTAAGAAAAGACTGTCTGGCTGTTCTTCTTTTAGTCTGAAAATAAATCTATATGACAATTTTTAGTAATAATTCTGAGATAAAAACTGATGCATTAAAGTTCAAACGTCTAAAGTGTTTTGACAGATTTTTCTTTGAAGTAACTTTAGGTTTGACAGACTTTGTGAACCTTCACTGCAGGACTCATGATTAAGTTGGACATGTATCCACTCTGTGTTTTAATTTAATTCTATGACCTGTTAAAAGTGTGATCTGTTGACTTGCAGCTGCAGACTTCAACCAATTGTTTATCTGTTGGTAGTTTCCAGCTTACCTCCCAGCTGTCTTTGTGGCACTGCCTGATGAATGTAGTTTTTATACTGAGAGAGGGTGCAAGCAAGAGTACAATCAGAATGAACATTTTTTATTTAAGACCTTTTTTTTTTCAATAAACCATTTGATAATGTGCAAATCTACAATGAAAAACACAGATCAACCTCAAAGATTTTCTCCTGAAAACCTAAAATCTAATCACAATTCCTGAAGAGGAAAAAAACCAGTCTGAAAACATCTGCACCTAAGCTGGGAATCTGCTTTTGTTTTTAGGAAATCATTTCTGTCCGGAATGTGGAACTGGTCACATTTATTTTCTATGACTTTTCCAAAATACAAAGAGCCCTAAACTGTGTTTAAAGCTATGCATCCAAATTGGAAAACACAGGCTGTGTCTTTTTTGATGTGAAGCGGACGTCGCTGGGGTTGGGGTTTACTGTAAATCCGGTGTTTTGAACCACCAATATGTGTACGAATGTGTTGTTGAATTCAAACACGTTGTGTTTTAGTATCATTCAGCGCTGAGCAGTGTTGACCTGTATTATATGATGTACATATAAACGTTTTATAGCAGCCTCTCATTGAAAATTCCTTTTGTATGTGACTTTTAATAAAGAGATTCTTTCCCCAAAAGTGAAACTTTAGTTCTTTGTCTTGACTTTTGAATAGAAGACTGTGAGTTTGCAAGATTTTACTGAACAGGAGTGTCAAGGAAATAAAACAACATTATGTTCATTTTAAATACATAAATGTAAACGCTCAATACATGAAATAGAATAATAAAATATAATTTAAAACAATACCAGCAATAAATGATAAACATAAAAAATAATATTCTACATGTGGAGGTTTTGTCACGAGGCTCATTTTCTTGACAATACTGCCACCTTGTGTTCATGTGTGGGGAGGGATTTGCTTCAGAGGTTTTATTGAAAGCTGCTTCATTTTTCAAAATCAAAAGATGAATCAAATCCTTCTGTCCTTTCCTAATCCCTTTAATTAAATACTTCAATAGAAAACTGTTAACGTTAGAATATAATACACCGAAAATCAGAAAATATTTGCACATTTGCAAATAATAAAATAAAATCTTTTAATACTGAAAAAACTTTAACTGTAGCAACGTTCAATATTATACTTTAAACATAATGTCATCAGAAATTATCTAATTATTAGAAAAGATCAGTTTGTTGTCATCGCTGTCCACATTTGATGCAACTAAGATGTAAATAAAAAGATTTCAATCAAATTCATGCATACGTCCAAAAACTGGTAAAAAAAAAAGAGTTATAATAGTAAAATCCTATCATTATTAAAATTCTGCGAGCACAACACTAAATGTATCTAAAATTAAAATAAATCACTAAAAACTGCAGTCCAAATTTGTCTTTATTTATTTGATGGAAAAAAAAGACCATTCATCCATTAGTTTTCTGGACCTGCTGAAGCCCTTTTGGGGTCAGGGAGTTGCTGGAGCCAACCCTGCTACGGTTGGGTGTAGGCAGTTTTCACCCTGAACAGATCACCAGTCTTTTGCAGTGCTGCACACTCCCACTTATATGCACACTGATAGGCAATTTAGAGACCCCAATTAACCCGCGCATTCACAAGGAGAAAACACAAACTCCACACATATAAGACCCAGCTGGGATTTGAACCACTGCACCACCGTGCAGCCCCATGAATAGAACTTTCTGGGGAAAATGACCTGAGTCCTTAAGCAGCACCCCACCCCTTCTCAGCTCTGCTGAAGAGCAAACCCTGAGTTGACATGAAGCATATTCATTGTGGGAAACAAAGGAAAGGAGGCTAACGTGCTCTGATGCAGCTGCTGCTGCATTCACGTCATTGTGGCGGCAAACGTGGGCATCAGACCGTGACAGGGGACACTTCAGGGATGTCTGTCTGCAGAGCCACATTCTTTATCAAACCCAACTTTATTAGTATTTCCTTTAAACTTCACATTTTCCTCTTAAATTGTGGTCAAATTGTTGAAGGATTTAAGTGTAAAAATGTGTTTTTGTCTTCAAACCTACAGCAGCAACACCCAACCTACATGACTATATTCCACCAATTCATCCATATGCCAACACAAAAGAAATGACAACACATCAGAAATCAATAATTTAGCTGTGACATTTGTCGCATGAATTTTTACTTTTGTTTTGGCAAAAACTGGCAGTTTGTAGGAAGTTTGCTCTCAACGTTTGACCCCTCTTGCAGATGATCTGCAGTCGTAATCCCGATCCCCAATCCAACCTTTGAAGCATTCAGGACAATCTCAGCTTTTGAACCCTATAGGGGCAGACACTCTACCACTTGTCCACAGAGCTGGTCAACTCTTTGTCTGAAATTGGCTTGAAAACTCTTCACAGATTGGAAGAAACATTTAATTGTTTACCGGTATAAGAAAAAAAAAATCACAGAATTTCCACTTTTGTCAGCCTTCACGGCTGCTGATGACATTTCCCAGAGACTGGATCTTCTGGTATTTCACTTTAGTAATAATTATGTTTCCTCTGAATAATCTGCACTTTGGACGGGTCAACTATAAATAACTTTGAATAGAAGTTAAGAACCAGTTTATGGTATCGAAGGAAAAAAATAAAGGGTAAGTAAAGCATGACAGTGACAGCATTATTTCAACTTGCTTTCTCCCACTACTTTTCAAGCAATTAATTAAACTGACATACATATGTATTAATGAATTCAATGTGTCTTGTACTACTGTATATTTATAAGTGCTAAAAGAATAGAATAAAACTCAATACATTCTAATTTCCATAAATGAATTGCAGTAAAGACATGGTCACCCTCTAATCTCTCTTCCTTTATTTAAAACATTTGAATATAAAAATGAAATTACACCTTTCTGAATTGCTCTATTTACAAAATGATACATTCTTGAGCACCAACATACAGTTCACATGGTTATTCAATCACTGCAAAAAAAAAAAAAAAAAAAAAGAAATTCGTACAGTCACAGATTTGTTCGCATTCTATCATTCGCTCGGCTCGCTTCAGATCAAACTAAGCAGTCGTTTCCCAAAAAAGGCACAAAAACAGAGCGAGTTAACGTACACTTGGAAAGACACAACTGTAATTCACAAAAGATGGTAAAGGGCAGAATCATAAATAGTTTTTGCCTTTGGCGACAATCAGATCGAGCTCCATTTCTGAAAATTGTACATATGAACATTTTCTCTTTATATGCTAAAGATTCTCAATAAATACAAGCATTTAAAATGAAACTTTGTACAATTGTCAAGTTTCCCCAGGAATGTAACAAGAAGGTGCAACCAGGTTGCAAGTTACAAAAAAAAAAAAAAAAGGATGAAAGACAATTTAGGCACTAGCATGTCACACACATTCCTAAAGGAAACAAACCTCCACACAGGAATTATTCTTTTACCTGGTGCAGCTATGAAAACCTTCTGCAGTTTGTTCAATTCTAGCCAGTCGGAACACTGAGGCAACAATTCAGAGAATTTCAGAGGGTCACATTGGCTTAAACACAGAGCACCTCTAAACTCCACAGTGGAATGTGAGACAGTGGCATAAATCACAAAAAGCAGGTATTTGTTGTTTCCTGAGAATCGATTGAAGCAACGGCTGGAAGGATCCACGCCTCAATGTTAGCAGAGCACCAGTGAAGTTCTCAGGTCTGAACAAGGAATAGAAAACTCATTTATACTTAAAAAACATGTTTGATGGCTTCACCTTTTACTCCAGAATCAGGTAAAACAGATGGTGGTAAAAACCAAAGTTAATACTCAATTAAAATAAGAACATTTCGAATAAAAATTGGTTAATCTGCCTGTAAACAGCAATTTCTGCAAAGTTTTAGAAAAACCTTTTAGCGTGTGCTCCTTCACTCACATGCAGGTTTCTGTCAAATTGAACATGTTCTGGTGACCATTTTCGGTTCCAGAAATCTGAACTTAGTGTTCACATGAAAAAACACAACACAAAAAAGAAAGGGAAAAAAAAAAAAAAAAAAGGAAAGCCTGAATTGCATCCATCCAGAAAGCTGCATTCCAAAAAACACAGCTATGGCGCTGCATTGGACAGCAGAGAGGTAGCTGGACTTGATGGTTGCTCGGTCCTCAGACACTGGTGGGTTTCTCTGTGCTCCTGGGAGGAGTCAAGAGGGTTCCTGTAGCAACAGGCGACATCTGAAAGTTGTGGCTGTCAATCTGACGATCCTGAGCTTTTCTCTGCATAGAAAAGGTTTCAGGTTGAGAAACAAGAGCAGCAAAGGCGTTCCAGATTTCCGTAGGTTTTCAAAACTCTTGCACATAAATACACACATTTCTATGATCCTTTTTGGGATCTACATACAAAACGTGCAGCCATTAGCTGGGCATTGAAAGTCAAAGCACTTGAACTTTGATCAATCAGACGTGAATGTGGTAGTGACAAATGGATGAGGTCTCTTTTCATTCACGTATATGTCAACACGTAACGTGAAACATGCAAAGTGTGAACGTAGCATTATACTTATTATTGGAGCTGGCTATTAAAATAAATGTGCGCTTTGTGGTAGAAGTACCAAATTTGGCATGAATGTAACGTAGGATTCAGTATTCAGAAAAGATTGTTAGCCGCGAGAAAATCTAAGATTTTACAATATATATATAATAGTATTCTGTGGGTACTCCTCAAGCTTAAAGAGTGCATTTTGAGCATGAATAGCCCACAGACTGGGAAATATGGTCTTTCAATATTTTTGTAGCAACTGACTGTATGGCCGCCATTTTTACAAACGGCCTCCATTTTGGATTTTTCTTCATAGCTAACATGTTTTTTCAAAAGAGGGGATCCTTAAGTACACCAATGCCAAATTTGGTGCTCGTACCTCAAAATGCACATTTTGTCTAAGACACAAACTAACAAACTCTGCTTTATGAAAATAGTGATAAAAATTGGACTCAAATCTGGGTTAGAACAAAAATTGAAGCTAAATAATACAATATTTCAACAAATTGCCGTATATTTTCCAGTAAAAAAGTTTGCTAGCTAGTATTTTATTTTTTGCTTTTAGAGAAATTTAAATATGAAACAGCCTTAATTTTAAGAGATTAACTGATGCCACCAGGTGTGTGGATACAAGTTGTTTTACTGACATAATTCCAAGAATGGAAGGCTCTCAGCACACAAGGACAGGTATCATCAGTGCTTGAAGCCTTATATTGTTATTTTAGGTTAACTTCTTAGATAAAAGGCGATAAAAAGAGTTTTTCATTTCTAAAAGGTTTCTAGTTTATTTTTTCTTTCATGCTCACCAGCAGATCCAGATAAGCCACGTGTGTCTGGATGTTGTGTTTGTCGTCTGCTTTGACTTTGGGGAAACTTTTGAGTTGGGCTTTAGGCTCAGACTGAAGCGTGTCCATGAAGGGGGTCATCCACCGATAGCAGGGGGAGACACTCTCCCATGTCAGGCCTGGTATAGACACAAAAACAATAAAATCAGTTCAACATCACTTCTTTTTTCCTAGTTGAGTACAACTTCAAAAGAGTAAAACAATGAAGATCAGGACCATTAATGTTCTTTGAAGTTGAATCAGACGCTACAGATGACGAGGCCTACCTGAGACTTTATGAACTACATCAAAAGATGAGAAGTGGCAGAATGCTGCAGCAGCAAGAACACTGTAGCTGTAGTCCAGTGAGTCGATGTCCATCATACACAAGTCTAACAACTGCAACACACAAGTCAAAAGGTCAGCTTTATGTCTTTTCACCTTCTACAAGAGCCAAGAAGCAAAGTCTTTGTAAAGCTCACCTGTGTGATCTGGATGTACTTGTCCTGACTGAACTGTGGCTCCAGAAAGTTCTCCTCGTCTTTCTGGACCTCCACCTGAGCGTACAGCTTCAACCAGGAGATGGGCGTCTCTGGAAACAAGTTCCAGTCCAATGCCTGCAGAAAAATTCACCACAATAATTCACCAAACAGAGAACAGGAGGGCTGAATGTGTGGCTTCCAAAAGGCTAGTAATACCAGTCTTTAAAACAGCAAAGATAAAGAAGATGAAAACTGCTCCACCACTGGAGTACCTTCAGTATGAGAAGCTCTGTTTGCTGGATGTCCCAAACGCTGCAGGCTCCATCTGTGACGAAGGCAAACTCAAGGATTTTGGGAGGATAGATCTCCTGAGAAGGTACAGATCAGTCATGTCACTTGGCAGTTTTATTCTTCTGCTGAACAGCTATGAGAAAGGTGTTTTATTTTGATCTGCAAGTCTACGTGTAAGACAGTCTCACCTCTATCTTTGAGGCGATGAAGAGAGTGGTGATGCCGATGAGCTGCAGGATATCTTTGCTGACGTCCTCCTGCGTCAGCATGTAGCGGTCAAAGTAGTCCTGAGCCAAGTAAGCGGTTTGCCTGTGGAGGCTGTAAACCTCACTGACCTACATGCAAAGAAGACAGGTCACTATTAAAAACTCTAAATGACCAAACTTAGAAACGCACATCTGGGACTACAATAATCACCTCCAGCAGCCAGTCCAGCAGGATTGACCTCATCTTGGGCTGCAGTTTGGGATGCCGCTGCAGGTAGCTCTTATCATGAACGTATGTCAACTCCTTGTTGATCATTTTTATCCACACATCCTCTGAATTAGCCCAGCTGAAAGGCAAAAAAAGATCCATATTTGAAACAGAAAAAAACACCTTCTACTTTGCAGCAGAGCTTTGTTCATTGTTCTTAAGTGGTTCTGATGTTTCAGCAAACAAATCAAAAGATGCATAAAAATTCAAAATAAAAATGCCCTGAAACAAAGATTTTGTTTCTCGTATGATCGCTTACCACAAAGTAAGATTTTTGAATGAGATTTTAGATAATTATACAGACATCTCAAAGACCTTTGGAGCACAAGAGTATCTGCATTGAGATAAAATTAAAACCAAATCAAGTTTAGGATTTAAAGTCAACAAGGGCTTTGAGACATGAATGAAAACTAGTTATGCAACAGGGGGCCCTTTAAGACTGAAGTGTGGGATTTAAAAACCCAATCAAGTTACCTGAGGCAAGGAATGGGGGAGTTCTTGATAAAGAGGTTCTTGAATCTGTACTGTTTAAAGCTAGATTGGTCTGTGGGCTCCAGCTCTTTGTGAGGAGTTTCAATGAGAATGCAGGGACTTGCACCATCCTCTGACCAACAAGTCTGAAATAATTAGAACAATTAATTAAGAATGTGATAAAACTGTAAATTAAAAAAAAAAAAAACGACAATAGACAAACATCAGTTTATAAGATATAATGGGATTGATTTATAACTAACATTAATATTTTATAAAACAGACAAAAAACGGCAATTTAAAATTCGTAGCGTTATTTCATGACAAGTTTTGTACAAATATTTATAGCTAAAGTCCAAACCACCTTTGAGTCAATAAGTATCGTACTAACGTACAACCCATTTATTTAATTATTCAAATAATAAAACCATAAAGTTCAAATTAAACCCAAATCTTTAAACAATTCTTCAAAGAAACTCATCCAACAGGAAAGTTTCTGTTAAATACTGACACCTTCTGTTGAAAAAGGGATATTTCACCCCCACTGGTCCTTAAAAGATCCAATTCTTACCCAACCACATTCATTAGCATGCTAAAAGCGCCCCTTGTGCATTAAAAGAACATTTTAGATATGTAAAGAGACATGATGAAGGGGTGTCACAAACCAGATAAACACACCAGGCATCCTGAGTAGTACTTTTTTTTCTCCATCAGCTACAAACAATCATTTAGAACAGCGGTGTGGACTCACTGACCTGTATTTCATAGTTCTGTTTCTTGGAGGAAGGCTGAAGCTTCTTCTTTGAAGCCTGGAAGAGATTCAAATAGATAAATTTGTTTGAGCAGTGAACTGAATCTGGGACTTCACACTGGATTATAAAGGAAAACTGAAACAAACCTCTGATTTCCTTTTCTTCAGCGGGGGTCTGATTGTTGCCTCAAGCGTGTTAGAATCTCTGGCATGAAGTGTGATGCGACCACTTAAAAAAAAAAAAAAAAGAAGTCGTGAGCTACAGCAAATGTGAAATATTATTCTCAATAAGCCTAAGCATCACAAAATTATGCATGTATTTTTGGGGGGCAAAAATAAAGTCAAGAATAGTATTTCCTGTACATCTGAAGGGTTTCACAAGTCATCCCTTAGCCTTTAGAGCAATAAATAGGTAGTTCCTCTTTGGAGCAGTCTGCTATCAAACTTCAACTAGCAAATGCTCACCTGCGTCTTGACATGGTGTTGGTTTTTCTTTAATGCTTCTCTGTAAGACAAAACAGGGGGAAAAAGTTAGATTTGGGCAAAATAAAACAACTGTTGGTGCATAATTTATTTCTGTTTCAGCCGATATTTTATTCTACAAAGTCCTGTTTAGAATTAAAAAAAAAAAAACTAGAACTTGTTGTTCTCACTTGTGTGAGATTATTTTGAATTGGGGAGCTATTGTAAATACAACACAACATTTTGCAGTTTGCTGAGAAGTAAGTACCTTCAAGGTGAGCTGGTGTTGCTTCCTTATCTACAATTTCCACAAAATATATTAAAAAATATAATTTACATGTATTTTATCCTACAAAATATTCTGATTTAGCTACACAAGGTTTGAGAACCAAGAACTCATAAGCCATTCATCATAGAGGTTCTGTTATAACCTGGTTATTATCTTTGGCTAGCTTCTGATAACAAATAGTGTTAGCTTATGAGCAAAAACGGGGCTACAATGTTGTTAATTAAAGCAATATTGTGATACAAACAAAGCCGAATGACAATATGATAACACAGCGAAACCACTAACCGTGTAGTAAAATGTAAAGGTTAATAAAAGTAATGAAAACTTAGCAAAGTTAGCCGAGTAGTTTCTGTAAGCTAGTTTGGAGACAACGGCAGCCTAAAAGGAGGGGGGCTGGTGGCTCCCCTGATTTCAAACAAAAAAAGCTCAAAAAATACCGAATTTCAACTCAATTTCTTTCCTCACGACGACGCAGAAGATGTTTTAAAACATCCCCGGCGAGGTTCATCGAACATATTCGACGGAATATGAACTTTTATCGAGTACTGAAACTCAGGGACGCGCCAATTTCCACAACGCAGAAGCGGGAGGATTTGAGTCCAGCTTACACGAAACTGCCCCAACTCTGCGAGGGAAAACGAGCCCAGACGACCGCTAACGGCTGGTCAGGCTTACTCTAACTAGTCTTAGCTTCTTGGATAATCTTTAGACAACCAATTATTAAAAAGTGAACGTTTTTTAAGCCTAGTATGAGACAAAAAGCTGAGCTAAAGCGAGACTACTGCCAGGCCGAGCTGTGTAGAGGAGCTACTGTACTTAGCAAACCGACCTGGGTTTGAGCCATCTAGGTCATAAATAACAGTAACAGCTCTAGATGAAAAGGAAAAAAAGTTATCTTATTCGGTTAAATACTTGTTTAAAGTAAAGCTGGCGAGCGGGAGAGATGCAAGTTATTTTTTACTCCCCCTGACTACAACAACCGCCTAAAAGTATGAACGACCATTTATTTCATCCCAATCTGACAACCAATAAAATACAACATTCAAAACGAGCTACGAAGAGTTTTCAGAAACGACAGGAACTACTTTCAGTGGGAAAACAATTGAGTAACGACGTCGAAACCTGCAGCCTACACTATTTGATGATTCAACGCCATTTTTAAACGAACATTCTTGGAAAAAAAAGGGTTTACGGTCAAAAGTCACCCATCAAAGGCATTATAAGCGCAAATTTGACACAAACCTGCACAATAATGTAGAAAAAGCGTGTTTCCCTGACTCGGTGGTCTTACCTCTGCCGCGAAGAATGAATGAATGCATCAGCTGTGGCGCCGGCGCCAATCCTTATATCCGCATCTGTCTGGTGCGCTCAGTGCGCATGTCCGTTCCCGGTTAAGATAAACGCGCTAAATGTTTAAATCTGAGCGGCGATTCTCACAAACGGGCCACACCAGTCGGTTTAAGCGGCTATACCCATCACAGCTTTTGTAAAACTTCGGTGTTGTGTGCAGTTTAACTGTTTAAAATATCGTGTTTAAATGGCGCCTGTATTGTTTTCTAAGGAACGCTGGGACGAAGGAACGTTTTTTGAGGCACATATTGATTTCCGTTCATTCCGGTTGGATTTTTTACGATTCGGTAGGTCCGAAGAAACGATTGGAATTACCACAGATACTAAAGACTAACGCTTGACGAAGTAATATACACTTTTTTGGGGCTACCAAACTGCTCTCCGCATGCCAGTTCCGCCTGTGGGCGTGACTTGTATGAAGTTTAGCCAATAGGAGGACGTAGAGTAGCACCCGCGTGCTTTCTAAGCAGAATGTAAACATTGTCCGCACGTGGAGCTGCTGTCATACGAAGCTGCAACTGACATGTGCTTTTCTTTTTTACTTTTTTATCACATAAACACGCAAAATTGCAATCCACAAAATCCTGCAATTAAAATAAGATTAGTTTGACAAATTTTAAACGTAAAAAAAACCCAACAACATTGTCAAGTCTGACACAAAAAGTAGTCCATCCATCCATCCTTTCTTTAAGGATGAGTTTTGATCTCTAATAATTTTATTGTTAAAGAATAATTTGAATTATCCTAATTCAATATGCAATATTACTTTGAGTAAATACTGATTTATAGTTCTTTGTAGTGATAAAATGGTACTCTAGGAAAAGTGTCATGATTTTATCAACAGTTTTGATTACTTTCTTTAGTCTATCACTTGTAACATACAATTGTATAGTCAATAAAGACAATAAGCAGTAATTTGAGTATGAAAACATTTATTAAAGTAATGAGAGATCACATGTATTAACTATTACAGTTGAAAAACAAATGACCTCATTATTATAAGCATTTTTAATGAAATCAGAACAGAGTGAATTGATCTTTTGTACAACCAAAATACAAAGAAGACCAGTTACTTTGATAAATAAAGTTTACCCAAAAATCCCTACATCTCTTTTTTTTTGTTTGTTTGTTTTTTTTTTGTTTTTTTTTTTGTTTTTTTTTTGGCAAAGTGCTGTATAATTCCAGCAAATTACACAAACAAACATGTCTAGCACTTGGTAAAATACAATAAAATAAAAATAATAATAAGAGAATGCCACAAAAGATTATTCACTCTTGAAAAAAAAATTTGGAGAAAAAAAATGTTTTTGCTACATCATTCTGTCTGGTGTCTCCAAGTCAATAAAAATCTGTATTCAGGCTGGGCGTGTGGTGGCAGCGAGGGGACTTAAGCTTCCTCCATGTGATGCATAGTTGGTTTCTGATGTCTGTCCATTAAATTTTCATCCATTAAATCCAACCTGGACGCCTTAAGAAAGAAATAGTTCAAGTTCTTCATTGATGCATTGTCATTACAACATTTTAACCTGGAAGGCACGTGATCCACAAATTTAAAGGCAACGAACAAAAAACATTAGAAATCCCTGTTAGTTTAGTGAAAGTGAGATGAGCTGAGAAAGAAACTACAGCACACATAAAACCTCTACGGCTCCTGACAGCACAAGGACCCTTGAACATCTTAAATTTTTTCAATTTGTAAAAACAAAAAACATTGCAGTAACCTAACATGGCCTGTTTTGTGATAGCAAATAGAGCTAAACATCTTAGAACTAAAAAAAAGGCATAAATATTTCAAAGGCTTACTCTATTATCGTATTATGTACAGCAAACACCTAATAAACATATTGGTGTTTCATCCCATCAAACACAACCAGAACAACCACACTGCAGTCTTTTCTCCTCAAGTAATTAAATCATTTCTAAACTCGAAACATTTTTACTTCATAGCATCCATTCCATAAGCTGAACCTTTTAACTGATATACGTGCTTGTTTACTTAGAACAATATTCAATACATGTTACAAGTAAATCAGCAAAGTTAAAGCCGTTTTCCTGCTTTAAAACCAGTCCAGAACACAGCAAACGAGAACAACTTGAACAGGAAATTGAATCAAAACAAAACAAAGAAAGATCAGCTTTAAATTGTTAAAGAAGTCTTTTTTCTTGATAAACTTCAAAGAAAACAAAAAAAGTATTGAATTTCAGAGTAAAAAAAAAGTTGAAGTAAAAGATTTTCTGACTTCCTGTTACAAATTTCAATCAAGAACAAGAAAAACCATAAAAATGTAAATATTAACTTTCATACATTAAAATTCTTACTAGATTTGTAACTGCTTACATGTTTTTTCCCAGCAATAATGCTCTTCAATAGCTTTCAGTCATTTTGAATGATTGAGTATTATTTTCCCTCTGCAGTGTGGTGACCTGACTTGGACTCCACTTTTCCCATAGTAGACATTTTTATAGGACTATCTACTATTTTAGAGCACAGTGGCCAAGATCAAATCTGAAACAACATAAAAATAGCAAAGTTATAACACACTATTAAAAAAAAAAGAAAAAAAAACATTTCTACATTTTTTTGGTTTAAACATCTGTTTAACAAAATGTAACTACTTAAGCAAAAAAGAAAAAAAAGACAATTAGTACAAACCATGTTAGGGAAAAACAAACTGAAAAAAACTCTGCTTCTTTGATGGATTCCCAACATTCAACTGTGAAGCATTTCAGAAACAAAACTAGTTTAATTTAGGAGGGAGCGCTCGGCAAGAAGAGCTGGAAATGCCCAAGCACGCAAAACAAATCATCAGCTGTCAAGTAGATCTGCATTTTCCTAACCTGTAAAGGTGATTAGTTGTGACCCTGAGAAGTGGACTGCAGATACATTTCAGAAAAGACACAATAAAACAAAAAACAATATTAATAGTCCTTTTTCATTTTGCGTTTCTTTTTCAACCATCACAAAACTAACAACTTCACAACCATGCAACAAAGTGCCCACTAACAAAAAACCAAACATACCTAGGCAATAATCTATTAATGTGTATAACTTCATACTGATATGTCATTTGTTTTTTACTTTCAAAAAATATTTTGGACTTTTTTTTGTTTTGTTTTTTTTATACATTTGACTTACATCTTTACATCTCAAAGCTACCATAAACACACGAGTTTAGTGATGTTTAACCCAGTTATTTTTATTTTTTTTTCTTCAAAATGAAGAAAACATGAAAAGTACTGAATTAAAAAGTCAGAGGCAGGTTCAGTGGCGCTACAAGAAGCATTCAGTACAAAAAGGCAGGTGTTGAGAGGACAGAATGAAATGTAGTTTAAATGAAGCGGTGATTTGAATTTCATGTTTGAATTGTAACAGTGGCTTTTATGATTTAACAGACTCTTACATTTGAAAAAAAAGCAAACATATAACAATATTATTAATTTACAAGAGGTAAAAACAAAGAATAAAAACTACAGTACACAGAACGTTTGAGCCAATTTTCTGAAACCATTTTTATGTTAGTTTTCAGCGACTACACTCAGCTCAACAGGCAAACCTGGGAATACGGTTTTGTTACTGTTTTAACTTGTAACTAGAGCTACAGTAAACGTCTTGTTAAGGCTGTTTGCTGTTCAACAAGAAGTCAAAAGCACGAGTGAGTCTTCGGACTGACTACCAGGCGAGTCTTAAAAGTATTGCACTTTGAAAGAGTTTCAAACAAGAGCTTGTGATGCTCTGATCAAACACTTGATAAGTGAATGTACTGAGTTCTCCTGAAAAAAAATTTGCAGAAGCTCAGGAAACAAAGGAATAACACTTATATGTTGGTTCATTCCTTTCCTGATCACGTAGAAATATTGTACTGTTGCTCTGTACACATTCAAGTGATTTAGGTTCTGAAGTTTTCAGGCTCGGATCAAGCTGAAACAACTCCACTGGGCCACACTGCCACGCCGTGAACCTGCCGCTGAGTAAAGTGACCTACAGCATTGATTCCACATGTGAAGTTGTCCGTGAAGAACAAGAAAAAAAAAAAAAGAGAAGAAGGATTTCTCTTTGTGATTGACACTCAGAAAAAGAGGAAATGGCTGTATGACAGAAGGAGGGGTGATGAGCGGAAGATGGCTGAGCCTTTTCACTGCCACATTATGTGGTACGGAAAATAAACCTTCCCTATTCCACTGTCCGGTCGGATTTCAGAACCAATCAGGCGGCTCATCGTTGGATTATTATGTAACTAGCTGTTTGCTGGTGTTTCTTAATGAGAAGACAAAACCTATAAAGGTTGGTGGGGGACTAGAGTTCTATTTCCATACGGTGCTGATGTTGATGGTGAATGCCTCAAAAGTTGAGATGCCTCTGGATTGGCTGGTGAAGGTGCGTGGTGCCGGTCTTTGGGGGGCGGAGAAGGTTGTGGCGCCGCAGGGCTTTGCGGGAGAGAGGCTGGGAGCGCTGGGCAGCGTTACCTGGTCGTTGCTGCAGCAGGAAGCCGGCGTTGGGGGAGAGAGTTGCAGCATAGCAGTGAGAGTGGAGGTTGGGCCGGCGTTGAGCAACTGCTACCTCCTGCCTGCAGGGGGCATAGAGCAACAGAACCACAGAAGATTAGGAAACTAACAGAAAACTCATGCTAGCTGGTCAGAGATGTTATTTCTCAGGGGCAAAACAGGAGTTTGTTGCATTTCTCATCTTCAATGAAAGTCACACTTCTAAAACTGTTCAAATATCACTGTTATCATCTAAGAAAAACTATAATTTTTTTCTATTTCAGTGTGTTTTAAAGCTTTTATCTGTTAAGAACGTTTTTTTTTTGTAAAAAAACAAAACAAAACAAAAATGTAGATCTACACAGGATTTTTACCTGTGTCGAGATCCTTCAATTGTGCATCTGACCTTTTCCTTTCCTCTGGATGTTTTCCGGTCGGAGGGATGACTGCCGGACAAAAAGTCCAGTTTTCCTTCAAGAGAGTGCTGTGGGAGCGGGTTGAGCATCAATCGGGGTGGGCTGTGGTGGGCATAGACGGACATGCTGGGGTGCTCAATCAGCAGGTTCTCCAGAGGGCTGGTCTCCAGGAGGACTGGTTGGCTGCCACGGCCGGTGAAGCAGGGCGGCGGGGTGACAAACCAGCTCTCCTCCAGGGAGCAAGCGTCGAGACGCAGGAAACCGCCCTCCTCATCATCCACATATTCATCCTCGTCTACGCCACCATCAGGGTCGGTGTCAGCCACGGAGTTTAGGGAGGTGCAAGAGGGATAGCGGATGGCAGGACTGGCCGTAGGGGAGGGGATCATCACCAGATCCTCTTCCTCCTCCTCGTCTTCATCTTCAGGACTGAGCCTGGACCCAGAAAGGTCGTCACAGTGACCAGAGCAGGCGTCAGCTATGAAGAGACAGAGAGAAAAATGCAGTAAAATATGTAAAATAGTGTAAAAATGTACAAATTAGCTTGTAAAAACATCTCAATTACGACGCTTGCGCTGTTTAAGCTTGCGGGGGTTTGCAGATGTTATTGCTCCTTTAGAACTTTAAGGATGAAAAAAACAGCAAAACAAGCCCTCAGGGACAGCTTTAAGGTCAAAAAAGGGAAGGAAGAGGAGAAAACTAACTCAAAAAAGAGGTTAGTGTGTTTTTACATTACATTGCTTCAAAATTCACCCTTCACCCCTGCATTTTGGTCCAAAAATACTCTCATTTTTGGTCAAAAAACACTTATTTAGCTGGTGATCATTTTAAAAAAAATCTTTTTTCTGATATTTTTTATCTTTGAACCTTTATCACTGGAGATGCCTCTGTAAAAACCTACCATGCTTGAAAACATAAGCTCTACAGTGGAGTAGTGGTTAGCACTCCTGCAAATGCAAATGCATTGACCTCAGCACTTCCAGCAGGCGGCCCTGCAGCTCATCTGTGCAGCAGAAGAGACTCTGACAAACATAAACATTCAGTGAATGCTGATCAGCCAGGGCCTTCTGCTTTTTTAGCACTGCACGCTCCAACCCACAGTATGTTGAGGTTTGAAAATGCAATCACACAAACACTCCTGAACATGTGTGAAGCTCCACAAGCTTCTATATCTCTCTGCAACCAGCTGATTGACATTTCCTTTTCAAGAAAGCAGGACAACCGTTGCACATTCTCATGCAATGAAATCATCTTTCAATGTGCCAACATCCTGTACTGCAAGAAATCTACCTGTTCAGTGTTTTAGAGCACAAAAGACACTGTGGAAGAATACTGTTTTCAAACAAGTTGAAACCTTCAATTATTAACCGAGAAACAGGAAGTTATGAGACTGAAACACAATCTCAAGCAATCAGACAGCAGGCTAAAAATATCCTTGTCTCGACTTGGCAAATGACTGTTAGATTTTGGTTCTGTGTGAGGAAGTGTCTGCAATATTCTCTGCAATAGTTAAATAATTTAGAACAGGACCCGCTTCTTCTCAGACTTCTCAAAAGTTATTTTTTTTAGACCCAAACTCGATGCTCTAACTCTGTTAGCATGAAAATTGTTTCCATGCATGTTAGCGAGGCGCCTGCAGATCATTTTCCTCTGTGACATGGATCCTGCTGCGTGGCATTTCACAAAGGAATCCTTGTTTGCCAACAACCTGCAGAGCGCTGACTCAGTGCCCAGCAGCTGATCTGCACGCTTTATCCTCTCATCAGCATCGGTCGCTCCTTGCTGTTCGAGTCCATCTGCAGAGGCCGCATGCACCTGTGCATCCGTGTATCAACTGCATGGAGAGTAACTACAGCAGGGGTGGGGAATAGACAAGGATTCAGACCCCATCTTGAGGTTAGCCTGGTTTACAAATGAACCAGCTGACCCTCCACATAATTCTGTTTTCTCTTCAAGGAAAGGTTCAGCTTCTGAAGGATGTTTTTATTATTTCATCTTTAACCAGTTAGTGGACTTTTTAAACTTTACTAGAAGAATTTAAAGTTCAAAAATAAGTTGAGCATTCATCCTTTCCACAAGGGACATGGTTTCATTTATTTATTGCTCATTTTATTAAATAATTTGCAAGCTTTCCTTTATACACTATCCAATCCAAAGGGAGCCAGACAGCTTGCTTACCTTCTTCTGTCTGAAATACCCACAGAGTTTTGGAATCAGAGCAGACAAGTCTAAACAGGCAGTGGATGAGTGGAGGCCCAAAGCAAAGCTGTCCCAGCTTTCTCCCTTTTGGAAGTCTACGGTGTGATCTGCTGCTGCATTCAGCGTGTGACCTGATAAAACTCTCACTGTGTCGTGTCTGTTTTGACTGGGATCTGTTTTAGGTCTCAGTCAGCTCTGGAAACTTGGCTCAACTTTTACCTGCCTTCACAAACCTCTAAAATTACACAGTATCTTTATCACTGACCTGACACTTTTGATTTATTCGTCCCTGCATGTAAAATGTCAGTTTAAAGATGTAATCCTAGCTCAAGAGGCGTTTCCAAATAAAGTCTACAGTCTATGTTCGTGTGATCTTGTCCCACCCTTTCATGATTTTGAGTCGACTCTCCAGCTTCACACACCAGCTTAAAAAATCTCTCAAACCTCCCCTTTGTGGCTTGAGTTGAATTGCTGAGAGGTTCTGTATGAGCGATTTGAATTTTTATTGATGCTGCAACTGGAATAGAAAATGATTACTCTGATATAAAATTAAATTGCAGCCCTATTTTATTTGTCATTTTATAGGAGACAAAACACAATCGCGTAGTTTGGTAGACAGCCATGCGGAATTGTGCCCAAAAGACAGATTTAGAGAGAGAGAGAGAGATGCATTGGATGCAACTCATTGTGATGGAATACATAAAGTTGTCAGAATGAACATGAAGGCATTTAATAGTTCTTTGTTTTCAAAAAACTGGCTTGGTTGCAGATTTGATAGAGATGAATATGACGTAACAGTATTTTCCACATCTGACTTTGAGCTGTAGCATAAAACACATATGTTGTAACAGTAACTTGTTTTTGTGTCATTTTTCACACTGTTGTCTGTTTTCAAATGAAGCCAAGTTATGTCGTGAACCACGTTCATTCCTTGCACAAGGTTATTACTTTAAAAAGGTAGTTTTTATTATTTATTTTTATTTTATTTATGTACCTTTATTTGATCAGATAAGTTCTATTGAGATTAAAAATCTATTTTTCAAAGGAGCCCTTTTAAATGAAAGACAAGAGGATCTTGTTTGTGTGAAGCTGTTTTTCCCTTGAGAATTCGTATGAGTGGAAAAAAAATAAAAAATAAAGTAACAAGTAGTGAATTACTTTTTCAAATGAGTAATGGGTTAAGTAATTTCATTACAATGTTGATCTAGTAACTAAGTAAAGTAATCATTTACTTTTTAGAAGTAACTTACCCAACACAATGACATAATTTCAAAAATAAACCGATATGATCCAGTGCACCTTATAGGGCAGAGAAAATGATCAATCAAATCTTTGGTTTTATTCTTTACACTTTTTTTACAATGACGGTTTGAACTTTGAGAGTTTGAACAAGATAGAAAAGTGGGAAAATGTTTATACGGTATCTGTCTGAGGAACAGTGCATAAAGTGATAGGTTTACAGCCTTGAGACATCTATAATAATTATAGATAAATAAAGATAACAACTTTGAGGATTTCATCTATTGAGGATTATTTTCAGAACGCAGCTCTCGTGATAAACAAGGGACCACTGCATATATATTTTTAGACTTACTCAGATAGTTAACCAAGATCCATTCTTCGTCTTCTTCCTCTTCTTGTTTGTCATCTCCAGGTCTGCTGCATTGGCTCAGTTCTTCCACGTCGCCCCTAAACAGAGCGCTGGCGAACACCTGGAACATCCCGGAACGTCCTGAGGCGTGAAGCCGTGAGAGGAGCGTAGCTGGAACCAACGGCGAGGAGGCGTGGCAGTCTTTTTGGTCATCAGCTGCAAACTGAACAGTGAGTAGAAGGCTCTGGAAAGGTGCTAAAGTGCATCAGTGAGGGGGTGGTCATGGATCATCTGATTTCTCGTGAAATCAGGCTGGACATCACTCAGCGTCAGGTTCAACGAGTGCAAAGGTTCAAAAAAAATCTGAGAAGAGAAAAGACACAATCAAAAACGTCAGTAGGAACATTCCCTCATTACTTTAGCCGGTGTTTGGTGCAGACAAATGTTTTCAGGCTGGAGTTGGCAATGAAGCTCAAAAGCATGCAGCAAAGTGGAAAGACAGAAATAGACTGGTCAACATTTCCAGGTCGTTCTACAGTATCATCAAGTACGGTGTAAAAGAAGTTGCCAAAACAAAAAGCAAATCATAAAAAAGAATTTAAGGTGATTTAAGAGCCAATAACCGCAATAACCAGTCAAGAGGTTATTAAGGGCCAAGAAACCCAGATAATCAGGCTGGCAAATGTATTGCCCCTTTAATATTTGACAGTTTTATTTGTAACTAACAAAATTATCTAAGTTCTAAAGCAAATCACAACCAGTAAATTAATTTCCTGTCAGACATGATGCAGAAGCTGAAGCTTCTGGGAACAAAAGGGAACAAATGCAGAGAAACGATCCTGTCTGTGTTTTATTGAGCTGCACATAAAGAGCTCTGCTGTCCTCAGAGGACGCGCAGCCGCAGACACAGCTGGCTGGCAGCCGGTGTGCTAGACTAGCTGCAGCGTTTCACATTAGAAAAGCAGACAGAATGAAAAGTGAGCAGTGTAAGTATCAGACACGCAGCTGCTGTATGAATGACAACCACTGGCACAGTGCTGGTGGCTTTCAGCCAGGTCCGTGCCCCTTCATTGCCTTTTAAGTCCTTAGTTGTTGATGAAGCTGTCAAGACCTAGAATTTTTTAGAAAAACTGTTTTTCCAAAATACAAAAAGACATAAAGGTAAAAACCTTTTTGGTTTAATTAGCCTGAAAGACCAAACAAAGGATGATGCATGATATCTCATATAAAATTGCTCTAATCACATTGGGAAAACTAAACAATTTGTTGCAAAGCAAAAATACAACATAAGGTTTGAATAAGTATCTTTCACGTCTTTTTTTTACAAAAACATGTAATTGAAAAGAAATTCAAAATTATTTAAATTCAACTATTTTAAGTTAATACAAAAACATAAGGTTTGTTTTAGACATTTACAGGTTTGTCTACTTTAGCTGTAATAACAGCTAAACGCCGCTAGGGAGCAGACATGGTCCCTGGGAAAAAAATCCATCATTTCTAGGTTAATCTTAAGTAACTGATTTGTTCGACGTTTTTATTCGCTTTTGAACATACCATCACACTTCGAGGAGCGGCAGCAATGCGTTCAAGTCCTTTATTCACACTCGGATATTTCGAATTTCGTTCACACTTTGAGCAAAGAGGAACTCAAACGAAGGAGCTTTGCTGTTACAAAGCAACCCGTTGACTCCGCCTCTGCCAACACGAGCAGCTGTGGCCAACAGCAAACCGAAAAGAGGGTTTAAACTGACTGACTGTTTCAACATCAACAACAACAGGCGGATAATCTGCTGCACCTGTTTCTCCTCCACCCTTCGCTGCTATGTCAGCTCATTTCAAGGAGAAATACTAAGGATGATTGTCCGATTCATACAGTCCTCGCAAAGCATGCAGGGTAGCCACTGGCTGGAATACATTATATATCTTTTAACTTATTCATAAACAGACTATGGGGGACATAAAATCCTGCAATCTGATGACACCTTTGCAATCTGCAGACGACGGATTAGGACTAAAAAGCGACTCGATCTCAGATCTGCAGGAGTTTGCTAAATTTACATTTAATTTACTGCCAAATTCCAATCTTAATCGCATTGTCATTTGTTTTTTTTTTTTTTTTTCTTGGAGACAGCAAACTAACATGTAATTCAATACTATCAATGTTTTCCACATAAGGGCTATGTTTTCCAAGGAGAATCTTGCGCTATTTTTGTAGACTGAATGAGCTAATAAATAATCCCTGTAGGGGTTTCACATTTACAGAGCAGTTTTTAAGGCTTAAACGCCACACAGATCCAGCAATAAAGAGGCAGCAGCCTGCAAGCGATGGACGGTTTTGATGGTTAAACAAGGGAAAGGGGAGGAGGCTGTAATTCTACACTAGCGGGTCCGAACCGCACAGCCCATCTGCTTGGTAAATTGTTATCTGCACAGCTATGTTATGAATTATTTTCCAGAACCGTCTGAATACAAGGTTTCACCAAGCTAAAAAAGCAATAACAACAACAATAATAATAATAACAACAATTAAAGTTGGCTACAGGAGAACGAGCGGCTACTTGAATAAAATCGAAAATGTAAAAGCATAATAACGTTGAAGGGTTGTCTTAGCAGCCCGATTAGCTGTCATGTACGCCGAAAAGAGCATTAACATCAAGATAAACGGCGATAAGGCCGTTAACGATCAGCGAAACAAAACAAAGAACCCACCTGCGGCAGACGGAGGAGATGTAAACGGCTTCAGATCGGGATTAAAGTCCTTAAAACGGAGGTAAAAATTCGTTACTTTTCGAAAAATAGAAAAACTGGCGGTTTCTTCTCGGAAGAAATAAAATATAAAAATCGTTAGTTTACGGACTGTACATCGGGAGTCACAGTGAAGTTTTTTTTTTCCCAGCAGTCCGTTTCCTTCTTAGTCCCCCGACTGCGCCTTCCTTTGTTGTTGTTGTGGACCTCTAACAGCTGATTGCAGTGACGTCACCAAGGTCAGCCTATCATAGGGGACGGGCTAAGAGTCACTCGTCCAATCAGAATCGTCGGTAAGGGCTGTCACTAACCCACGTGAACGCCCTCCCCTTCTCTGGAAAAAAAGGGAGGGGGGCATGACTGGGCAAAGATCTCAGATGAACGGGTCTGAAATGTAAGCTACCCAAAAACAGACAAATGTTACATAAACAGACCCGCATCCGGCCACAGCTGCTGGATTTCCTGTTTTTTTAAGTATCCACCCACCCTATAAGTTTCATCCTTTTAGTGGAATGGCCTCTGTTGGCTTTGCATAATTTAATAACTTCAGAAAAACCATAAAGTGCTATGACTAACTCAAATAATGTCTTCTAGAAGTGTTTTCTGCACTGAGAATGCAGCAAACACTTTAAAAACATGTTTTTGTTAAAGACCTACTCTGATGAAAATTGTGTTTTCAACATGTTCTTGTAGCATCATGATGGAGGATATAGACTGCATACAATAAAACTACATTTCTGAGTATTTCTATATTCAAAGCGGGATGAAATGGGAGCAGATGAAAAATGGCGTTTGAAAAAGCTCTTTTTTTTGACACAGCATCTGAAATGCGCGGGCCAAAGTCCCACTGCTCCGCTCCATTCTGATAAATCCCTTTGCAGACAAATAGATTCATGTACGTCCTCGTTTTCCTCGTTCGAGCTGGCATCTGGCTCCTAACATTACTAGTCGTTTTTGTTGCACCAGTAATGTTAGCTTGGGATTGCAAGGGGGTGCAAGCTTTTGGTGGAGAGTGTAAACAAAGAGATGATGGGATATCAGTGAAGGCTTACTTCCACAGCCACAACTCAGTTGAATTTCTGATCAACTCTTTTAAAAGACCTCTTTGTAAAACGTTGCACACTTAAAATTAATTTTATTAAGTATGCTTGGGTATAAAACAAGTATACCATAGACCATGTACGTGTAGTGTAGGAAGTTTACTAACCACTTTAGGATATATTGGAATAATTAAAGTTTACTTTTTAAGGATAATATATAAAAAGTAAACTTCAAGTATACTGCTTCACTTTTGACTAATTATACTTTTGAAAAGGTTAACTTTTGCTTTCAATGTCCCCTTGTCCAAGAAAAAAACGGCAGTGATGGATTATATATTACATATGGATTATATCAATACTATTGGCCATTAAAGGTGTCCATAAGCTTCTGTTTAAAAAAAGTTTCCATTTTAAAATCTGCTGCTCATGTGATTTGCGACTTTCCGATTCTGTATAATACAGTTCCCAAAAGGCCGTCCTAAACAGGAAAATCCTACAAGGAGCTTCATATTTTTCCACAGGCTCTTAGAACAAACCATAACAACCAAACAGACGTCTGTGCATCATTGGTTTTCCAAAGTTCAGAGTCATAAAAGTATGACTGTTCTTTAGTTTTGATATCATCAATACTTTTCTTCTATTTAAACGTTTTCAGATTTTTATATTATCTATAACATACTACATTTTTATTTCTCTTCACCACATTTTTTTTTTTTTCCTTTAATGTGATTTCTTTATTTTTGCTTTGTGGCTTGTTTTTCGTACCCATCTGCATACCTATTTGCTCTGCGAGTCTCACACATGCGATTGGGAGGGCAGGAGCAGTCTGTCTTTTTGATTAGCAGCTTGAAAACATCCATGTGGGAAAATCTCACATAAAAGCAGATCAGGGGGAAAAACATTGGTTTCTAGATTTTTCCAATTTCAAATAACAAGGACACACCTGTCCAACCGTGACACAGTCACACTGATAACATGTCCTCTGCTGCTCCCTTTTAGGAGTGTTTTCTTTCTTGGAGCAACTATACTACTCACTGGTGCCCTCAATTTGATGTAGACAATGCTGAGCAGGATGACGGACTATAAAAATGGAAAAACAAATGTTAAATAAACATTTTTCACAATAGTTTCAGGATTCGCACTTTTAAAATCACTTAATTTTCTAGATAAACTATTATTGCATGTAAAAAATAAGCGTATCAGTTATCTGATTTGAATTTAACTCAACTGTTTTATTTAAAGGAGCTTTATTTAAGGTCTATTTCATTGCAATTTTCATTTTCATTAGGATCAAGTTAGCCTCATTTTTAGACCTGTTTGTTGCCTTTTTGCCTTAAAAAGAAGTTTTGTGGCTTGTGTTGTTCCTGTTTGGCGATGTTAAGTTGTTGCAGAAGACTTTGTACTGCTCCTGCTGAAAACCACAGACGTAAAAGAGGTGAAGAAAATTGTGTGTTGTTAGTTTCATGAAAGCTGTTTATATCGATTCTTTAGAGTTAGCTATTTTACATTAAGGATTTAGGTAGTTTAGTGTTGTAAAAATGTTTGCCCCCGTGATCTTTATTTAAAAGGTTTCTAACCAGATTTAATTATTTGATAGGTAAAAAAACAACATACTCAATGTTCAGTACGAAACATCCACACGTCTGTGAGTAATGCTGTTTTTTGGACATCGTGGAGACTCAACTTCCTTATAGGGACAATAAAATCAGTCTCAAAGTAAATGATTACATTTTAGTCATGGTCGAAGGTTATTATACAGTAACAGTAACCTTCCAGTGAAATAAAGTCAACACGAGGGAACAAACCCAGGACTTTTTGTTTTTGCTAGTGGGTAAAAGTGTTTGCATGAAGATAATGAGCCATCCCCGTTATACACTTGTGTATCACAACAATACAGCCTTCCTCCTGCTGCTGATTTATGTAATCGGGCTAATGTTTACAGGCCGTATTGCACAATTCTGTTCTATGTGTGTGTTGAAGGGTCAATAACCTTGTGTTTTTGTTATCCATGAGCAACCAAGTTAATTTTTTTTGTTTATATGAAAATTCTATGAAAAGTATTGACTCGATGTTGTAGTTTACATTTCAGTAAAGATTGACGAGCTTTCTTACTACTTTAAATGCTTTTATTCCATGTATTTATTTTTAGGTAAAAGTGGCATAATCACTATGACAACATAAGTACCACAGACCAAATTAAACTGAACAACAATATGTGTTTTTTTTTTCCTTGTTAAATTTTAAATTAATTAGTTCTAATTTGGAGTTTGCCATCTGCCTGCTGTCAATATCTCATCCAGCTGCTGGATGAGGCCAAAGACACCAGTTCTTAGTATAAGTTCATTGTGGGCCAAGCTGTGTGTAGCACTGACCCCTCACACTTAACAGCTTTAAAGAAATAAAGAAGATTAAATAACAATCCTATTATTCTCCTGCATCCACACACCATAAATGGAGGAATTAAGATAAAACATGTCTTTTTTTGACTATTTTAGCCACATTTTCTCATAAATGTAGTTTTAAAGTAATAATTCATGATAGAGGTCTTTTGACTGCTCTGGCATATAATCCAGTCAGGTTATGAAAAAGTATTAAACTCTCTATTATTGAGTTTTTATCCAGAGGACAAACGTGACAAAAATAAGAAAAAAAAAATCGAAACAGCTTTTCTTTCTTTTTTAAATTTTTTTTTTTAACTTTTATAAAAATCTGAAGTAAAAGCATTTATGACAACACAACTGGAGCACAACAAATTGGTGTGCAGACGAGGTCACCTATTATTACAGATTGACCTACATTTAAAGGTGCATAAATTCGGCTGAGTTGCACGTTCTTCTTGATTCAACCTTTTACACTGAAATTCAGGGGGCTGCAAAGATGGTAACAATTGAAGACTTAAAAATATTTTGTATTATAATTTTCTTTTTGCAAACATTTATGAGAAATTGTTATTTTTCCTATTTTCCTCCACTTATATTTCACCTGTTTTGTAAACACCCCAAAAATCCACGATAAAAGGAACATAATTAAGCTTACCACAACTTTAGCATTGAAGGCAATCTGTTTTTGTTTCTGTTGCATCATCACTCATAGTCTATTAAAAGCCATCAGATAACAGGTTTATTGAAGGATAAAAGGGTCATCTCTCCCATTATGACTAACGCAGCAGCAAATAAAACATCCAGTTTTATATTTGGCTGACTGTCCAGCTTCTGTGAGCCAAGAGACAGAGATTTTTTAAACAGTGTTTCAATTTTTTTTCTGTCATACCTGATGGAAAATGTTCCCTTGACTCAGTTATCATATCGCTGAGATAATGCTGAGCACTTACCCTGAAAATAGAAGCAGGTTACAGGGTATCATGCTTAAAGATACAACTTAAACCTGCTTCCTCCTGACCCAGTATGTCCACTCCATCCTGTCTGGCCTGCAGACACAATCGGTAAAACATGCAATAAAACCAAGACTTCTGTGATCCAGCTTTTACAAGCCTTTTCTATTTTAATTTATATCAATGTTTTTTAGACATTTTTATACTGGAATATTGTATTAGATATGTCACTTTTTGTAAATTTCTAGCAAATTCTGAATTTTTAACATTTTCAGGATGTGTTCTTGTTTTTGTTAAGTGTTTTTCCTCAACATGTATTGTTGCTGAATTGAAACCTGTTTAGTTCAATTGATTTACTATTTCAGGCTCTGTTCTGCGTAAATGAGGAGGATTCAACAGTTTGATTTCAGGCAGTGTTTGGGGTGTGGTGTCATTTGAGCTTCAGAGAACGTCTGTGGAATACAAGTTCACAAACACAAACATGTAAACGCCCCCAGAAGAAAAATGCAGCTTTGTTGGAGGGTCTCATGGCAGAAACACACTATGCACAAAGCTGACTATGTGGGGAAGCAGAAAAGTTAACTCAATTATGCCTTTTTAAGAAATATATAAAAGGAAAAACAAAGAAGACACAGATTGCTTTACTGCTGTAAAGTTACATCAGCTGGACTGAAAGAGGCGGGACGATTCACTCAGAAGGGGGTTGGCTCCATTTTCGTGTCACTCTGATTTATGTCTTTTAAATGGATTTAAAATATAAAAACTAAACTTATAATCTAAAAAAATAAGAAGAAAAACTTTAAATCAAAATAACAATGCAACAAAACAAGTAAATTTAAGCTCAATAGTTTTTCCTCAGAAAAAAACAAGTTTTTATAAAGTCAAGTAAAAGCAGAGCAACCACAATGCACATAAGAATAGACTGAACAAAATGACACACATCTACACTATTATTAGAGCCAAAGCCTAGGACTTCCTAGGATTCTAGAATTGAGAGATTTTATAAACAGTAGAATGAAAAGGACAAACCGAATCTCATTCAGCTTGATTGCAAAAAAAAAAAAAACACTTTTGAATCTTTACACAAAAAGTTTACCAGAACACAAATCAATCTGGAAAAAGTAGAAATTTGCCTCACACAAGCTCATTATTTGAAGGGAAATTTTAGGATTTACTTTTTGGATCAGTGTAAGACAAGCTGGAGTTTAGAGTTTATTTAAAAGAAGGGACGCTGCACAAATAACATTAATCCCATGGAAAATATGTCTTTTGTGCCAGATTAAAGCTATTTTGATTTAGTAAAAGAAAAAAAAAACAGCAGATTAACAGAAACATGAGAGCAACAGATGAAGAAAAAGCACAGCAAAGCTGAGCACAACAGCATGTTTTCTTATTTTCATCACACTTTCAAATCACAACCATTCAAACATATATTAAAAAAAAAAAACACCACCACACCTATTACTAACAACAAGCTCTTAATTTAGTAATGTGTGCAAACTTGCTTACTAAATAACCAGCCCTTTGATAATCATGATAATGTATAGGGATTTGTACATAGGATCATATGTTTCTGTGGTGAGAAGTGAGACCCGGAATATAAACACACGTACCACGATTACAAATGTTTTACACATTTCCAGGAAAGAGACAAATCGGAATTGTTTTATTGACACAAGTCAAAAATATGACTGTGGGATAGCACCTGATTTATATTAGTTTGAGAAAATAGACATTTTTAGTGTAGTGACACAAATACACCTGTATTAAAAAACAAATCTTATTTTTGTCACCACCCACTCAAGTGATGTGTTTATAAACTCAAATTAGAAATAAAAAACTGAAGAGGAGCTCCAGACTAAAGTATCTGCACAAACATTTGGTTAAGAATATCTTTATTTAAGTATTTAAAAGGTGCAAAATTCTGTGTTGTATGGAAACAATGGCCTCACATTTATTAAGACAGTCTCTGCCAGTCATTTAAACAATAAACAGTCCATATGTCTTACAATTCATCTGAAAATGGTATCACTTAATGCAAAAGGAGCAACGTAACTTATTACATTCATTATATTAGTCCGAGTCTTCTTATAAAGGATTAAGACCTGGCAACTAGAATTACAAACTGCAGCTTAGGCTGAAATTTAACGCCAATTTGGCAACCTATACAAAGTCAGACCATTGAAAGAAAAAAAAAAGACATTTTAGTTTAACAATCTCTTTAGGTGCGGCCAGTTGACCAAATGTGAATCTTTCTCATCTTATCAAGTTTTTTTAGATCAATAAAAAAAGAGAAAAAAAGCATAAATTAAATATTTAATTACTAAAAATCAAATATAAATAATTGATGTACTTCATAATGAGTTAAAGGTTGCCTCACTTCTGATAGGTCCAGTTCCTTAACTATCAATTATAGAAAATTGTAACAGTTTGCATTTCAATTTTATGGTTATGTACCGTTTCAGCATTGGGCTAAGAAGCTATTAAAGAAAAACCCAATTCTATGTCCTTGTGGCCACATGGCAGCAAGTCAGGAAGTCTGTGCTATAAACAATTGGCCTCTTTGCTGGGAAACACTTGGCTTTACTAAAAGACAATTAATATATATGTTTTTATTTATAAATGTTTGATTCCATTTTAAATATCAAAGCATTTGGTTTGGTCTATGAGTACAATGTCAGTGAAAATCCTGATAGAAACCCAACAAAAAGCTGTAAGAACTTTTAATCATAGAAAACTTTGAGCTAAGGTGTTTCATTTTCTATATATTCAATTTATCATCAATATAAATCTTCAAATTAAAAAGGTCTCAAATTAAAGTTATTGAGACTTTCACAAAACTTGATACTGCATTTAAATATGACAAGAAAAAGCCCTCAGAGTTTTCAATAACTCCATTTAAACATGTCTTTGTACCTGATGAGCTTTTAAATGACTTGTTATAAATAAAGTATTTTAAAGAAAACATGTTTCATGGTGATCCAACCAAAGTGAATGCATGAAAAGTCTGCTGGTTTTGGGTTCACATGATTTAAAAAGTTTAAAATATTTGTCTGAAAAGGACTGAGGATGTTGCTCCTCAGGTAAAGTTTGACAGTTTTCTGTTCATGAACAGAAGAAAAAGACAACAATCATGGGTGAATATTAAAGCAGCTGCCCGGTGTAAAAAAATGCATTAAAACAACAACACTGTCATTTCTCTGCAGCAGAGACGCGTGAAGAGTTCCCGAGAAGAGAGGACAAAGCATCACAGATGACCAGTGTGTCTCTTAGTGCAAAAGCCATGTTCTCACTTGTTATCTGGATTTCTAGGACTTCTAAGAATGTGGTGAACACCAGATTTCCTCCTGGGAGTCAGAATCTTCCAACTCCAAAGCAGAACTCCCAGATTTCCTACTACTTCTTGTTCGGGCTGCTCCGTTAATGTCTGCGAGTGGTACATAAGCGTAATCCCGGCGTTCAGGAAAGTGAGCCGAGGCAGATCCAGGACATGCCCGCACAAGGTGAGCCACCAAGCTGGCTGACAAAAGAAAAGCCAGCAGGATGGTAATCATAAGCCATGTTCTCCTGTAGAGAAAGTTATCATTTAATTGTTAAACATTTTTTAAGGATGTTTTTTGAAAGTCAGTAGTTAATTTTTCTAATGGTCATCGTTTAATCTTAAGTTCTCCTCATCCTCAATTCCTGGAGCTTTAATCTACATTAACAGGATTAAGTCAATCAAAACAAACTTTTAATGTAGATGTTAGCTTCATAACTGGTGCGATGGTCCATTTTAATAGTTAATATTGACCTAGCTCAGCAGGTCACCCTTTAGGGGTTTTCTGTATAAATGAAACTATTCTCTTGCAAGAAAATTAATCTAGAAAAAGTATTTAAATATAGTCAATTTACTGAAAGTCTTAAAAAAAAAAAAAAAACATGTATTTTTTTAATGTAGTTTTCTCGGAAAATTTGTGCCTGCAAAAAATACTTCAACACATCAATCAAATCATAATAGATAATAACCTGTACTAAAGTCTGAATGTGTGAGAGGACCACACACTCCGTACATGACTTTAAAGATCCACTCCAATTAAAAATTATGCTTTTGATGCTTTCTTGTGGCATTTTTCTCACGATGGAAGACATATAGGGGGGTCCCCTGTCTGTTCAATGAAATAACACAAACTCATTATAAAATAAATGTTTCTCAATTTTTGCCTGAAAAGCTGAATCTTAAGAAAAAGGACTGAGAACAAATCTGCCATAAAAACAGAGTGGGTTCCACATTAATCTATTGATGAGGGGTATTTGATTTTTTTATGATGCTCCAGTGCTGCACATCTTAAACTATGTTTGGGTTTTCTTACATTACCTTTGTAATTAAGCAAGCTTAACATCGATTTAATAGCAAAAATAAAAAAGAGAAGAAAGCAACTAAATGATGTGGCTAACGAAAAAAAAAGTTAAATGAAAAATCCTTTAAAAAGAATTTTGCAAGCACATTGAGCTATGTTTAACCATCATAACTTATCAAAGAATTAACATAGAAACAACTCAACCCTAAATGTGACCCCTCTCTGTTTTGAAGGACATTGATTTTCTTCCAGGAAAGCCATAAAGCACAGACAGTAAAGATAAATGGTCAGAGACGAAAGACTTTTGACACTTACTCTGTCAAATAATGCTGCTCCCCATGAGCTTCTTCCTCATGTCTCCAGGATGTAAACATCTGTGTGGCTAGACAATGGCCAGCTATAGAGAAAGATAAAAAAATAAAAACATTTTCAATTCACATGAATTTTTGTCTATTTGTTTACACTGAAATACCAAAATCACAACAGTTAAACGTTTCTGTTTTTTTCATAGTTTATTGGCAATACTTTAGAGAAAACAAATATTTTAAACTATTCTGTTCTGCTTTCCATGTTTTTAGAAGAATTTACTTCCCCAAAATACATCAGTATATTTCTAGATGTTTTTGATGTGTGTGATCTTTAACAGCATCTCAACCTTTTCTCTCCAGTTCTCTGGAATAAGCCCTTGTGTTTCTGGTTTTGCTTTGTCTCCTTGGCAATAGTCAAGCTTTCCCTTAGCTGGGAGCTGTGACTCAATGACAATGAGCACTGACTGACAAAAGGCACACAAACAAAATATGATTCCATTATCAGTTTACTTTTCTTTTTCCTCCAACAATGACCCAAATCCTAATTATGAACATGAAGAAATTACTCACTGCAGTTTAAGTGAGATTCTGAATAATAATATTATGTTTTATCTACTGCTATGTTGGTAATGTGCAGGTGAGTAACATTTCCAGTTCTTCCACTTGACATTGCTCTGCTCTGTTTGGACATACAGTAAAGAACACAGACGGCCTTTATTTGACTCTATGCAAATGACTCAGAGTCTGTTTCACAGAAGCCCAGGCACTAAATACAAAACACTTCAGCTGATAAGAGCATGAAAACAGACATTAGCTAAAACAAATTAATATTTTATGGAGTCATTTGAAAAATGTAGCATACCTCTGTGTATGGTGTGGTTGGCCTCTCCTTGTAAGGTGGCGTTACAGGTTCCGGTTTGAGGGTCACATGGACACAGGTCGTCACAGTTGCACTCCTGAGCGCAGGACAGACCGAAGAAACCCAGAGGACACACTGACGGAAGCAAAGAAAGAACTATTGACTGAAAACTGATTAGTAGTCCAAAAATAGTACTCAAGTTTTCCTTCTATTTTAGATTATTCCTGGTAAAACTTACATTTATTAAGCCAAACAATGACTTAGGTTAGACACTTTTAGATAAAAGGGACATTTTGCCTTTTTTGGTTTGTGTTCCATAAAAGACCCACTCCAACAAAAATGGTGCTTTTGGTGGTTTTAACATTTAGTATTCTCACAAGTATTTCTTTATTCAAATCATGATGGATCAGGAGCAGATAAAAACCTGGGGTTTATAAAAAAAACAGGTTTGTGAAAAAGCAACTGAAATGGGTGGGACAAAGTCTCCCAGCTCCGCTACAATTCTGCACTAGCTCAGACAAGGAAAATGAAGACGTTAAGTGATCTATTTGTCTGGATGCATCAGAATGGAGCAGATCAGGGTCTGATCAACTCCTGCTGCTCCGAAGAAAATACGTCTTACAAAACTTATAGTTTCTAGTTATAGTATTTTTATAGTTATAGTTAATTTTTTAAATTTTGGCTATAAACTGCATAATCATAATTAAAAGACCACTGGATATGATTTTACAATAGATGTATAGTAAGAGTGTGACTTTAAGCATTAGCCTCAAATACCTTGGTCACATGTATCACCATGGAAACCAGGAAGGCAGGCACAGCGCCCGTGAACGGGATCACAGGAACCACCATTAACACAGGAGCAGGTGTGACTGCAGCTGTCACCGTAGAAACCAGGGAGGCACTCTTCAGAGTAAAAACAAAGCCAAAAAAAACAAATGAATGAAATGAAGGTATCTGCTTCATTTTCCTCATCACAAATTGACTATGAGGAAGCATTGAAAACACCCGAAACTAGAAACACCTGTTATGCAAACTCACCTCACATATCTAAGGAACTTCTTTATTTACAACTTTTAAGTTACTTTTTCAGCAAAGAAATAGAAAAAACTGTTACATGGTACAATAACAGGTGCGGGCTTTGGATAAAATTTCACACGAAATCCCAGGTCTGGATTCATGCTAATTGAAATAATTCTGGCAGATTAACTGTTCAAGGCATAATAGTTCATAATAGTAACCCTTTTGATTGCAGTTATCTGTTGTCAAACATGGTCTTTCAATAGGAAGCAGAGGACTGCTCTCAACTGAAGGTGGATTTAGGGAAAGCGAGGAGTTCAAATCATGCAACTGCTAAACAAAGTCTAATTACCACCTGACAACTGTGCATGTGGGTTATTGTGAGACATTCTTTTTAAATATAACCGGTTATTTGAATACATTAAATAAAATTAGAGTTTTTTTTTTTTTAAATATATTGAATCATAATCTTGTTTTTATCTTTACTTTAAGGAAAACACTTCTTCCACAGGAGCCTCTCATCATCAGTCTTGTTGACATTGTTTCTCATGATTTTTAACAAGCTATCTGAAGGCTGCTGAGTCAGGGATGTAGTATTCTGCATATTTTTGTTAAAACATTTTTCAAATATCCAAATCTTTCTAGACTTTCCATTGCTAGAAAACCACCTTTTTTACTTTTCCTGGATAGAAGAGCTGCATTAACAGCATATCAAAGATAATCTGTAAAACCTTTTTACTTAATATATTTGAAGCACAAAGCAGCAAACTAGCCAAACAAGCACAGTACATGCACGTCTGTAAAGATGAGTCTCTTTTTTACCGAGGCTGCAGTTTTCTCCTCTCCATCCAGCATCACAGACACAGCCATCTGCAACACAGAGAATGTTGATGGAATCATGAGAATCTTTACAGCATTATAGAATTTCCAGTGGTCTTTTAATTATCATGTAACATATATCTTCTACCTGAGAGTTGTGGGTGGAACCGTTGGTGTGGAATAACCTAACAAGCTTGTGGCCCATCCAGCGTGTTTTCTACATCACAAATAAGATCTTTTCAAACTGCATTCTTTGCACCTGCTCCATTCACAACAATTTAAATGAAGAAATACTAATTTTAAAGACCAACTCCAATAAAAAAAATAGTGTTTTTGGTGTTTTGAACATGCTTGTAGCATTTTTTTCTCATGATTGTGAGATATATAGTTATTAGAAACTACAATCTCTAGGCCACAAGCTCCCGGTTCTGCTCCATTCCAGTACAGCTGGATAGCTCCAATATTGCTTGCCACTGTTGTTGCACCTCTAATTTTAGCTTGTGGTCATGAGGTCTAGCGGTAGAGAGTGTAAACAATGAGAGATAGGAAGGTTTATTCCGCGTCAACGGTCCCGCCCACAATTCAGAGGTGAATTTCTGATGAACTACTGTCGCTCTGGAGAAACTAGGTCCTAGAAAATGACAGGATTTTTTTTATTTTCCCTAAAAAAAACATCAGAATCACAATTAAAAGATTACTGGGAATTGTTTTACAATGGATCAAAACATGATTGATAAATTTTCTTAATATATGTGCAAAAATTCACAAGAACACGATAAAAACACATTTTCCAATGAAGTGGATCTTTAAGCCACGGGAAACTTTACAGCACTTTATGTAAAAAATGTAGAAATAATAAAAGAGAAAATTTTAAAGATGACATTCAAACAAAAAAATGTTTGGAAGAGGAATTTTAAGTTGCTTCATATCTTTTTCTTTAGCATTTTGGCCATTTTTAACATTTTACTATCATTTTAACATGAATGAATCTGTCCTTTTTTATCCATAACAAGCTCTGCTTCTACACTTACTGGCAGTGCAGACTCCATGGGATCCACATTCAGATGGCTGACACAGCAGAGAGTCACAGGCTTCCCCCTGCCAGCCCCTCTGACACCGACAGAGTCCATCCACACATTCCCCGTGCCCGCTGCAGTTGTCTGGCTTGCATGATTTCTGATGGACACACAAGATAGTTGACACAGTCCGGCTACAGCGCCAACTGTTGTCTGATGTGCTGGAGACGAGAAAGCCAGACAGACAAAGATGAGGGGAAAAAAAAAAAACAAAGCCGCAAACTGAAGATAAATGATGCTAGTGAAACAACAAGGCTGAGATTAACGGGCATCCAAATGTGAATGGTCACACTTTTATCAGCTCACCAATGATCAGAGGGGTAGCTGGCCAAAGAGCCATTAACCACATAGGTGGAAGACCCGCCTCCATCTAAATTTATGGCATTGATAACACCTTGTTTCTTCAGAAATGCTGCCAACTCCCACAGATTCATGCTGGAAGGACAGAAATAAACTGTGAAAAGCTGAAGAGAAAAAAAACTTCTGACACTGACCTAGGAAATGACACAGAGGAGCCCAAAAACTAAAATAAAATGTAAAAAAAATCCCCACAAATACATCAATGAAAAAATGTCAGGAACATGTCACAAAATATTTCATTTAATATGGTCTGGAAAAAAAGATAAGGTGACATTTTTTAGCTTCTCTCATAACGAGATTACAGTCAAATTAGAGAGTCCGTTTTAAAGAAAGTAATAAATGGAGAAATGTGATCTAATATTTAAGACAAAAGCACACTTACATTAAGTATTTAAGTGTAAAAGCCAAAATATCTCAAGATGCAATCATTACTTTCTAAATTTAAAGCAGTTTTGTTCCAGCTGGCTTTTACATGTTTAATTGAAGAACTGCCAGCCTTGATATTGATTAAAAATGAACATGTTCAGACAAATGTGCTGTGCTTTTCATAGCTACATCATTAACAACAACAAATTCATCTTGAGTTACTCTGGGGCTGCAGGGTCACTTCTCTGAGAGGAGGGCAGATCAATACAACAGACTCATGGAAGGATCTGAAGTGACATGAGGCTCAAAATAAGGCTTTTTAAAGATAAACTGGTAAATGAGGTTTATTGTGGTTTTCCTTGACAGTCAAACTGATTTTCTTATGCTTCTTAAATGTGATGTGATCAGCTTAAGTAACAATTATTTTTGCATATTTTTTCAATAACTATTTTCTTATTTACATACATTTTAAGCCAACCAGAAGTTTAAATTAAATTCATGACATATTCATAATTATTAAATTAAACAATTGAAAATAAGTCCTAGGAGAATAGCTTTTAAAACAGTATGCTTGCACATTTATCTAATAAAATTGTTTTCTATATCAGTGCACCGTGAATTAGAGCAGAGTAATGCTATTTGTACCATTTCAAAAATATTAAAAACCACCAGATTTTAAGCTAGCAGTTGGCATAAAACCTAAATGTTTGAATTTTTGATTGCAAAGAATTTATCTGACAGCAAAATACAAAAGAAGAAAATGGAGAACAGGAAAAGAACACCAGATGAGAAAATGTTTCTTCATATCATTAAAGTAACATTTATTATCAGTAGAAATAATTATTATCACTTAACATTTGAACAATGTTGTAATAATGAATGTTTACATTATAAATAAAACAAAACTACAAATGTGGTCACTACCACAGGCTCTTTTGTAAAACACACAAGTATGAGTAAATTTTACATTTTTAAATCTCTGCTTTCATTGCTTCATTCTGAAGGAAAACCAAATCAGACCCTCTTTTATACAGCCTAAACTTCCATTTAATCGACATAGTTTGCTATGACATTTTTCCATCTCCAAACTATTTTCCTTACCCCCTATTTCTTGTTTGTCCATCAATCTGAAACAGGATTACTTTTCCGTCTGCATCATGACCGACTGCAGTCCGGGCCGACACCACATTCACAAATTCCTTTAGATTCCCTTAGGAAAACAAAATTAAAAAGAAGTCTTCTTTTATTATCGAGACCTCTGGTTTAGCGGTCGCATTAATAACATAATTCAAACTACACATACAAACTCTTTATAAATATAAAATCCACATATGCTTGGAATAAAAACCAATGAATCCCTATCAGACTAACATTTTGTCCACACATGTCAAATGAAGCTATAAACTGATATTTAACAAATAATTCAAACTCAATTATTGATGGGAAATCTGAATTTGAATTATTTTGCTCCAGATCTTATCCAATCATTCCTCCTTGTGTTTATTTTCAGGATTAAATGAATAAACCCCAGTCTGGCTTCTTAAAAATGAATAAAAGTTAAAAGTTTGAAATGAACTGATCCAAAAAGATCCAGCTCCCTAAAAAGAGCCATAAATCCCATCTCTAGTTCTAATGTATTGAAAATGTAAACGACTCGATTTGAATTAAATTATTTTTACACGTTTCCCCATTATTAATAATAAAGTCTAATAAGAAAGAAAGCTTTTTTTTTGTAAAAGTGCAATCCTTACAATGTACTAATTTATATATATATATATAGATAGATAGATATATATATATATATAGATAGATAGATGGATAGATAGCCTGGTTAAATATTATTAATTAAATAGACAAAAAAAATGCAAACAGCCCAAGAATGAGATCAACAATCAGTGAATAGAAAATACATTCCAGGCACCTGTTTGACCACATTTCACGTACAAGTTTTGCTTTTGGGTGTGCTCTATAAAATCAATTGAAGCTTTAAACCCTGCTGTGAACTGGGCCACATACTTTCACTTCTGCCCCTGCTGATCAAACATGACACCACCGTGTTTTGGTGGTGAGATGAGGTTACATGAGGTCAGGGGCGAGTCTGTGTGCCACTTTAAGACTGGAGGTCAGCAATACAGATACTTTTACTTTTATTAATATAATTTTGGATGGCTCCTTTGTAAACCCTGTTTGTAAAATGAAAAACTGTAAAAACATTTTGGGAAACTTACAATATTAAGTTTACTTTAGTTTGTTTCACTATATTACATTTCATTTGAAGGCCCCAATTCTTTTGTAGTCCTTGCTTATTCCTGATAAATTATGAAAGATCCACTCAATTTGTTTTTGATGTTGTACAACTGGATATGTTCGATGTTGCTCGCTATTTTTGTTGCATCAGTAATGTTAGGTTGGGCGTGTGAAGGGCTGTAAGCTAGTGGGAGAGCATGTAAACAACAAGCTCAGTTATAGGTGACGGGAAAAGAGGGTTTATTTGCTCCACCAACAACTCAGGGGTGAATTTCTAATGAACTACTGCGACCCTACAGAAACTGTCCCAGGAAACAACACGTTTTTTGATTTTTGCAAAAAACGGCATAATCATTAAAAAAAAAAAAACAAAAAAAAAAACACTGGGACCACTTTTACAAAAGATGATCGAAGTGGGATTTAAGGCCAAAATCCAAGCCTACAACTGCAAGAAGACAGGTTTCTCCTTAAAATCTAAAATAATCCACCAATTTCACTTAGAAAAGATTTCTTTTGGATTAAATTTAGTTTTTTTTTTTTTTTTTTTTTTAAACAAGCGTCACCACGTACCCGTTTCTTGGCTTTTTTCACATTCTGCCTCCAGACTCTGGTTGATGTAAATTTCTCCATTCCTCAACAACCATATAACGCCACTGACCAGCTGAACAAATGGGTTGGACTGATCCAAAACATCTTCCTGTGACAGATACCTGAAAGTACAAAGCAAATCCCAAAATCTTGAGGAAACGAACCTACGGTGTAATAGTAGACACTAAAGTATGAATTTCATTGCTGTGAGAACCTTGGTTTCCTGTTGCATGTGACAAACACTTAAAATCTTGAATTGAATTTTAAAGCGGAGAATGGCTTGTGCAGACTACGATGTGGCATTTTAAAGATCTGGCTATAATTTCTGTTTTGAGTTAGGCATTTGTTTGCATGAATAAAAGCACCAGGACGCTGTTCCAAAACCGAAAAAAACATTGTATTTGTTTTTATGGTTTTACGCAAACCAAGGCAGGGATTTTTGAGGTTTCTTATCTCATTTATCAAAAAATAAATATATGTTTATACCAGGTTTACTGACGAATCACAACTGCAGAGTAAACTGTGCTATATTCAATAATATTTAGCAGTATCCTTGAGTAGAAATGGGAGTACACCAACCCAACCAGACAACATTACTGTTGTTTCACAACGAGTTTGATATTTGTACAACGCAAACAGTAGTTTTATGTTTGCTAAGGTTGGTTTATTCACAATAAACAACTTGGTGGCAGTGAGTCACGCAGACATGAACTTGTCACCTGAAGACTGTTTTTGAGTTTTTGTTTAAACTGGACCAGGGGTTACACTGTCATTTACATGTCCATACAAACGGGAAGCCACACGGCTACAATTGTGGTTAGCTTCACACAATCTCAGAGGTCAGTGACAAACATGAAATGAGGTGGTATTTTAGAAATGTGAGGTCAGATGAAGAAAACAGGGAAGGTTAACTCCCGCTGGCTCAGTTTTAGGAAAACAATCATTTATATTTGGGTAAAAAGCAGTCTCTGCAGCACTGTGGTCATTTCCCACAAATTTACAGTGTCTTCTTAGGCACCATCTGTTACAAAGACATGCATCTAAATAAATCTCATTTAGGTCATTTTGTTTTTTGGTCTTTTCATCTTAAAGGCATTTCACAAAAACTTAACTTCAAGTGGTATGAACATCCTAGATGTTTTATTTTGCAGCATTTACAAAATGCACAGATCCACTCTTGAGGTATCCATTAAAGACTCACTCCAATGAAAATCATGTTTTTGGTGTTTTTAACATGTTCTTGTAGGATTTTTCTATTGATAGAGGACATAAAAAAAATAATTCAAGGTTAAAACTGCGTTTCTGGGTAATTGTATTGTAATAATGTCTTAAAAAAAATGATGCAGGATTTTTGAGTTTGGCTAAAAACGGCATAAAATACCATTGGGAATGATTTTCCTTTAGAAAATATATAGTTGGAGTGGGACTTTAAATAAAAGGTAAAACCTGCAGTTCATAGGGTTTCGTTTACTGAAGAAACATGCCCTTTGTGGGAAATTAGCTCAGAGGTTTACATGCACCAGAGTAAACAAGTTTCCACATCTCCACTATCTCATCTATTGATCCTCTTGCCTTTGCAAAGTGGAGAGCTGAGTATCAGCAGCTTCTGGGCAAACCAGGTTTCCAATAATCCTCTACTCTGGATCAAGATACCAAGTATTTAGATTTGTTTTATTTAACCTTTATTTTACCAGGAGGATTGGTTGAGAACAGTTTATCATTTACAATGATGACCTGGATTTTGTTGACCCAGTTACAGCCCCTTGCAACCCGACGCTAACATTAGCGAAGCAACAAAGATGGTGACCAATATTGGAGCTATCCAGCCGTACAGTTTAGAGCCAGATGCCAGCTCAGACGAGGAAGATTAAGACCTTAATGGATCTATTTGTCTGGATGCATCAGAGTAGAGTGGAGTGGAGGAGAGCAGGGAGACTTTGGGCCGCCCATTTAACTCATTTTGTCACAACAGAGCTTTTTCAAAGGGCATTTTTTTAATTTGCTCCTGATCCATTTCGATTTGAATAAAGAAATACTCAGAAAAGCCATTTTAATCTTAAATTCTTTTATATATGTCCTCTATCAAGATAAAAATGCTACAAGAAGCTATTAAAACACCATTTTAATTGGAGTGGTTCTTTAAGAAAGTAGCTGATGTGTTTTCATCACGGGATCGAGTGACTTGACATGCATCGAGAACAGGTTGGATGTGGTGGAGGGAATCCAGTAGTTTTCCAAAATAAAACTTTCAGAATCAGCTCATAAATGAAAAACAAAAATTGTAGATCATGTTTTTTTTTTCTCTGTGGCCCAAAACCAACTGCCCTAAAGACTGATCCTCGATCTGGGGCTTGGGGACATCCGGTTTCAGCTTTTAAGAAAACACGGATCCTAAGGCAGACTATTATCCAACTCCCTCCTTCTGAACAGCTTCTTCTTTGAAGGTTCTTGCACTATATTGCATCTAAAACATCACATTGAATAGACTCAAAAGGCAAATCTAATGCAGTGTGACACTATTATCCAAAATAGTTCAGTCATTCCATGTCCATTGTTTGATTTTTTTTTTTTAATGATTACAGTTTTTCCAGATGAACTTCTTACCCAAAAATCAAGCTGCCGTCTGCCCTAATCCCAAACTGGGCGTTTTGCACTCCCCCGCTGTCCTGCACAAGCTTTCCATTGCTCACCACGTTGCCCACACACTCCCCTGAGCCGGTGTGGAAGAAGCCACCATTTTGGGCATACAAACACCCAGCAGCCTTGGCCGTCTCCTCCACAGAGACCCTGTGGTTCTTTTTGCAGCCATCTGGCCCTCCAGGTTCCAGTACGGATAGTGTCCTCAGTGGATCATGGACCACGGTCAAGTGACCTGGAAACAAAGGAACAAAACAAAAGAACACACTCACACGGTCTATCTAAAGGGACGGATTTAATGCTTTATGGTTTCTTTAATTGCAATAAATACAATTTTTATTTGAAAGGATTAGCCCCAATTCTGGAAGATGCATCTGGACACGAATTTTATACATACAACAAATGAAGATTAACTCCAACTAAAACCCAAAAATGAGATCAGTCTCTGCTCTAAGAACAAGGAACAGTTCCCTTAACCTGTGATAAGTTACCGTAAACCCATCCAGAAGAAGCATCCGTCACAAACACATTAGATTCAGCAACAGGCTGCCCGGCTTTGTTACTGGAAGGCCAGCTCTCATGCGTGATGTTTCCATAAACGATGGGCTGGCAATCTCTGACGTGACGGTGGGAGTGGGTGGGTCCATGTCCGTTAGCATAAGGTAGGAGGAGGTCATCATCCAGAGAAGAGCTACAATTAAACATATGGATTATATTGTAGAAAAGAGCAACACAGAGGTCAAAAGCAAAGTCTTAAATAGTTATTAAAAACATTCAAATTACTAAAGTCTAAAACGTAAAAAAATGATTCTGATATGGGTAAGGATAAAAACCTAAGATTTTTTAATTATGTTTATTTAATTCTTATTAAATAGTTATGTTTTTTAATCCTACTTTTACCGCAAATGATACTTCTGGTGCATTACTGACTTATTGCTTAGGTGCCTTCATGCTCACATGAACCTAGAGTTACATTCCATCCATAATTTACAGAGTTTACTATGACGTTAGAGTTGAAGCTAACAGCTTCAACCTTTTATGATGATCTTTCTACAACGCTCAGGAGTGTTTTTGGAAATGTTTGCCCTTTATGTCAGGAACACATTTGTTATATCAGACACTGATGCTGGACAGGAAGTCTCTCAAAAGGTGTTATTTCAAGTTAAAGTTGAAGATTGTGCAGATCAAACAAGTTCTTGCACACAAAATCTGCTCTCATGTCTTTATAGGGCCTTTTTTTAGTAAACAATATTCATGAATATGATCATATATTACCTTTGGAACACTAAAGAACAAATAATTTATTAAATATGGGTTATTTTTGTGGATTTTTCTGTATGTAGACATGTAGCCATACAATGTGGTACAATGTTCTAATAATGTTTGTATTATTTTCATGTGGAAAAGCAATAGTGGGCTGAACTTTATTAAATTAAAATGTGCATGGATTTGACATTAATTCTTGTTTACTTGTTTGTTTGTGCACATTTATTTACACTCGATTACCTTGCAAGATATACAAGGAATCTGGAAAAGCTCACCTGCACTGTTCAGTACCAGGTATTTTGCTTACTAAATGTGTATACTTGTATAGAATTTTTCTACATTCCTTGAAGGCCCAAAGCGCATTACAGTCAGTCTCATTCACATACATTCACACACTCCACTGCTTAACACTGGTGCCAACCTATAACCACCAGAGGCAGTGTGGGGTACAGTGTCTTGCCCAAGGACGCTTTGACACATGGGTGTGCAAGGCAGGAATCGAACCTATGTTCTTCTTATCAGAGGATGAATGCTTTACCTCTGCACCACGGCCACAGAAATCTATGCATTAAATGGTTGATCACACAAAAGCTTCTCATTTATTGTAATGTCACCCGTGGTGTTAAAACCTTTACACATTTTCTCACTGTTATACAAGGACATCGTCATAAATTCATATAATTGACAAAAGTTAAACCAAAACAAAATAATTAACCCTTTTTTCAGAATTACTAGTATATTTAGCCAGAGAGCCAAAGCAGAGTGGTTAAAGAGTCACATGTGGGTCTGGAGCCTCAAAGTGCAGACCCCAGCTCTATCTATCCTTACCATGGAAGTATATGTGACCTACTACTTCAAGGCGGATTTGTTGTTTGCAATTTCTTTCACTTTGGCAAAAGTGACAGTCTGCATGTCTAGGACAATGATTTTAGACACATTTGACCACTGAAGTGATTTGAACATCAACTTCTGGCACAAGAGTACATTTAAAAGTGGTATTAGTAGCACCACCGTGTGGTCAAAACGGTGAACTACCACAAAAAGTAAACGGGAACTATCAGCTTCCTTAAAAAAATAAAAGCAAATGTGACGTCGCGTCGTGTGACTATAACCTATGCACGTGTTGGCAGCAACTTTTGTAATTACATTTCGAAATGTAAATAATCCATACACATACTGATATAATTTATGTAACCACATAGGTTCAACTGTACCATTTCAATGATTAAATTGAAAGTTTTATCGCATTTGGAGATCAATGAGTCACAATGGAGAACGATTAACAGTTCAAGGTTTAAACCTGGGTCGCTGTTACTCAACAGCTGGCGGATAAAGAAAGATTCGGTTCCTTTACTTTAGAAATGAAAATGGTAAATTATATACAAACTTGAGAAACGGCATCACGTGTCCATAGTAATTTGAAAATAATGCTACGTATAAGTTTCTCTAAACAAGCTAACATTAGCATTTAGCAAAACAGGAAAAGGCGAAAAGAAAACTTACCGAGAGTTTTTCGCCACGGACACCCGAAGGCAAAGCACCAGCAACAACACAACACAATCCCATTTCACCGTTTCTGCTGCCATATGCGGAGCAGAACGACCATGTCAAACTCTCCACACCCCCAACTAACCACCAAATGCATGATCTTCGAAAAACCCGCAAACCTTACTTCCGGTTGTACTAAAAAATAAAGGTTGCACCAATCAGAAAAAGAAGAAAGAAGACCATGAAATCGGTTGATTTGATTCAATGCACGAATGTGGGAACATATATTTATACTATAGTAGAATTTTGAAACGCAAAATAAACCATAGCAACCGAAGTTCCCTTAAGCTATTACACAGTTGCACTTCAAATTGTCTTGTATACAAATTAAGATATACTTTAATGCATATGCATTTCATTATATAAGGTTGATTAGAATCTATAAATTGTAATACATTTAAATAATGTTATTCTTTCATATTTTTTCTCTAAATTTCGCAACGAACTCTGTATTTCCGGGAAGTTACGAAAGAAAGATCACACCAACCACACGAATTACATTTCTGCAGTAAACATGCTTTCTATTTTATTTGAAATTTACCCAACATACAATTAATTTTAATACATAAAACTTGTAAACCAATTAAAGATATTTTGCAGGGGGAAAAAAAACATCAAAGTGTAATTTTAAGTTTCTTGTATCAAAGGGTCAGGGGGAATGTTTAAATGTGACACACCAGCGAGGCGTTGCGTTCAAAAGTCTTTCAAATGTCGGACAAAATAGTAAACGGTGTAGTTTTCCTTACTTAGTTCCATAAAACAAACTATAATATAACAATTATTGATTTCAGTTTTCAGAGAAATACATGAAAATCTCTACGGGACACAAAAAAACTTAAACCTATAATGATTACTCTTAAGCAGACGGATCTAAACGTTAAAGTCCAAGGGTCATCAAATGCAACACCAGCAGAAGGCGAACATGGCAGCCAGTGTTAAAGCTAAACATAGATTATTAAACATCAATATATCACAGATGTACAGTCTTTGTAGAAAAATAGAACCGACATTTTTTTGTATCCAACGAGTAACCGAAATCCAAAACGTGAGAGCATTAACTAGTCGGACCGTAAGCTCTGATCCCAGTGAAAAGTACTGTCTGGATCTGGTGAGGTGGGTTTGACGTGCAGCGCGCACTTATTTGAAGACACACAGCACACTGTAATCTAACATAAATTATCGAACTAAATTTAAAATATAGTGCAGGCAGAGGCATTATTTTAAGCTTTCATTTCTACTTCTACTACATTTGCACAGAATACAAAGAACTAAGTACAGACATATACCAAATACATAAATAATACAGATATTCAATGAGAAGTTCATCACAATAAATAATACAAATTTAAATGAACAAGATGCTTGTGAATTACACTTTACAACGTAGAGATGAAATATGTTTAGGTATATTTTGTAACACTTTAAAGAAATGTAGTTTTTCCTACATTAAAAAAGTTATTTCAAAGTTTCACTGCCCTAAATCGTATCAAGAAATTTAAGAAGATGAAAAGCTGAAGAGCTGCGAGTTGAGTGTAACTGAATTAACTGTATGCGTTGTGAGATGCACAGGAATATTCCTTTCACCAAAAAGGTATTTCATAATAAAAGTAATGCGGCAGATAAAGTGTGCCACTATAATCTGGTTGCAAATTTAACAAAGCAAACATTTTATGAAGACAAAACAGATATAGTCAACTCAATACAAAAATAAAACTTTATTGTTCCTACATCGGTGATATTGATGTGTTAGTGGAACTCAACAATAAATAGCAGTTGAAATAAACGTTCAATGTCTTTATTCAAAACCTTTTGAAAAAAGTTGGCACCTGGCTAGTTTAATGCCTAAAAAATGTTTGTACAACTTTTAGTAAAAACATTTAAAAATATTTTTGTGTAGTTTTTTTCTAGGGTTTCACAATTTCCCTAAACCCCAAATCACAACTGTTTTTTAAGTTTCCTAAAATATGTTTTTTTTTTATGCGTTTCCTTGTGTAAGTTTATTTTAAGTCCTCTTTGCTGTTGCATCTTCTTCAGGTCCAGAGATTATGAAGGCTTCCTGTGCTCGCTTCTCCTCCCAAAGGAGGTGTGGCGCTCCTGTCTGACCCTAAAGGCCTTCAATGTTGAGCTGGCTCAGGCAGGTCTTCTTTCAATCTGACTGGTGGTGTCATTTTATTTTACTGCTGGCGTCTGTGATATCCGCCATGAACATGGGTCAAGTGAACACACAATGTTTGAAAAGTCTGCCAGACAGGCGGTCCAAAGCCCTTTCTAAATGTGTCCATCTAAAATTAGACTCGTCTTTATTCTTGCACAAGGTGAAGGACTCCGTTTCGCAGAAGACCATCGGTTTGATGCGAATGCAGTTTTGGAAGACAGCTTTAGACGACATTTATCGCGATGAGCCTCCAAACCAACCAGTCGGCACTGAACTGTGGAAGGTAAATAATAGCAGTCAGAATTCCTGGATTTCTCTACACTTTTGGATATTTTCTGAAGATTTCAACCACGAGTTGTTTGATATTTATGCAGTTTTTTTTTTTTTTTTTTTAGAAAAATAAAGCACAGTTTTCCGTCAAGATTGATCTGTGATATTTGGATGTTTTGCAGGCAGTGAAGAGACACAACCTGACAAAACGATGGCTGCTGAGGATCGTCACAGAGAGAGTAAGATCATCTCATTCAGACCTCGGAAATTCACAGTTTTGCAGCTCACATTTATGAAGAGCAATCCATAATGAATGTCAGGATTTAAGTACACTATGCCCTGTTCCTTTTATTGGTTTTTGAAGCCATTTGTCAGTGGCACAGATAAATAAAATATTTCATTCTTGTTTCTGTTCAATAGCTCAGATATTTTAAAATTAAATCTTTTACCCATTAATTTTTCCATCATAATCATTGAATTTTGGTATTTACACAAGGCATAACTGAATTTTAAGGAATTAAAATGAAAAAAAAAATCCTGCAGCTTTTTGTTATAATTTTTAAATAGCTCAAATTTAAACCCATTTGTCTGGTTCTGAACCCAAACGTTTTTTTTTTTTTTCCAGGAAAAGGATCTGGATGACAAAGCTTACAGGAGCCTTCAGGAGCTGGAGACTTATGCAGAGAAGACACAGTCGTCCTTAATATACCTGCTGCTGGAGTGCTTAGGTAAAGACAGAACCTTTTTAACTGAAGCGTAAAATAGAAGAATTTATAGTTGCAATAAAAAAGGTAAAACAAAATGATGAATACTTATATAATCGTTTAAAATAAAGGCAGTTTTCACATTTGACTGAATTGTTCCTGTCATTGTCAAAAGGCCAATAATTTTTTCAGACTAGTTTCTGACTCTGTTCTGTCCTAGAAGCTCATCAGAGACGTTCATTCTGCTCATTTTTTCCTCATTAGGAAAAAAAGAAGAATGTAGAATAATTTACAAACGGAGACATTTTTGATCATTAAAACCCTAAACTGTTTAAAAAATTACATCAACCTGCAACATTGTTCCTTTTGATTTTGAAATAGGTAGAAGTAAAGGAAATGATCTTGTTTCCATTTCCTGTTGCAGGTGTTAGGAATGTTCATGCAGACCATGCAGCGAGTCACATCGGTAAAGCTCAAGGGATTGTCACGTGTTTGAGAGCAATCCCCTACCACAGCAGCCGACGGAAAGTCTACCTACCTATGGACATATGTATGCTGGTGAGCCAGAATTTCACATTAACTTTTGAACAATTTTACATGTAAGAATGTCTAGTTTTGCACATGAAACTTAAAACGTTTCAAGCTTAGTTGATCATGAGCTGACAAAACTTTGCAATTTAATATCTAAAGCTGAGCTTAAGAAATCCTGATTTTTAAAAAGCATAGTCTAAGTTGGGGTTAAATTTCAAAGGCTTTTATTTTGTAAATTGTTTCTTACACTTTTTCCCATTTTGACTGAAGAATGAGACAAGCCTCTGCTGCTAGTCGTTGTCTGCACGAAAGAAAATATTAATGAAAATGATTTTGCAGGCAAAAATCTTTTTTCCAGTTTAAGATATTTTAAAAACTACATTTCGTCATTTTTCCATAACATTCATTTTTTAAACATATATTTTATATCACTTTTCAAATGTGAAATATAAAAATACTTCAAAGGAAATCCGTAATCGTATTTAAGTGCAACAGGTTGTGTCCTTCTATTTATATTGCTTTGTTGTAACATTCGTACCACTTTTAAACACTGGCAAATAAGCAAAACGAAATGAAAAAAATCCAGAAAAATAATGACTGATTTTATTATTATGAATCTTTCCAGATATAGTTCCGTTTTTTTTTTTTTTTAAATTTCAGACACTGAATGCAAACTTGCAAAAATTTGCAGCAAATGTTTGTTCAACAGACAAATGTTAAATTATTAGGTTTTCTGTATTGACCAATAAATCAGCTTATTGATACAAAAATTCATTATATCACACATTTGTTTATTAGAACAAGAAAGTGTTTATTTTTAATAGGTTATTTTAAATCCCATTTGAGCATCTGGAAATGTCTGTCATGTCTTTGAAAGAAGTTATGAAATTCCTAGTTATTATAAACTAGCAACTTAGTGGAAAATAATCAATTTTAGGTCTTAAAAGAATAATGATAAAAACATTCTTCAGTATCTTTTGAATCTTCTCTATCATCATTATTATATATACTATATATAAATTTATATTTTCTTTGGTTTGAGTGGAGCAAAGATTCTGTGTTCACCTGCTCTTCACATCATGACCACAAGAGGGTGCTAGAGGGCCACTGAAAGACGAGCCTCTACCCGTTCATCTTATTTTGTGAAGATCGTTCAAATTAAAATTCCGACAAATGAACGGATTTCCTTTGCAGATTAACTCAAGTTATTTATGTAGGAATCTGAAACAGAACAGATCAGGCATGATGAGGAATCCAATAACAAAACACAAACAAGCTCGAGGGTGGAATATATATAAGAAAAGGCAAGAATAAAGCTTTACCTGGCATGATTCTTTCAGCTTTTTTAAATTCCAGTCATGTTAACCAGTTTTTTCTTCAAACATCACTATGCTCTCATTCAAACATTTCATCTTCCACCCGAATTGGCAAGTGCTGACACTTTATCCATCCTCCCAGTCATTTGTGAGCTGTGGGATTATGTAACTGCTGCCTTTGGGAACGTCAGTGTGTTTTCCTGCTGTGATTGTGTTTTCTGATGCTGCCATACGTGTACTGTGTATTGCGCCAACCTTTCAGAAAAAGACAAAGCAGTAAAAAAAATAAAATATATGTCTAAAAATTCTCACATTTAAAAACTTCCTCATGGTTAAAGATTTGTGTTTCTTTCTCAGCAATCAGTAAGAATCCAATTAATGGAGTTGTCAAAATATTTTTTTTTTTACTTTTTTTTTTGTTTTTTTGTTTGTGACCTCAGCAGATGGGGCTTTATTTTGGCATGGTGGGTTGTGAGTCACTCTTTCAGGAATGCACACGAATGCTTGCTTCTAAACTCATGCACTTGTTGCATCTAAACATAAGTCGTTAACTTACCAAAACTGCTCCCTTTTATTCTCAATTCAAATGTAAATAAAGGCAGACTCTCCCAAAGCTTTCCATCATATTTTCACCTGCGTTGTTGCAGCAGAAAAATATAGTAATATAATAAGCTCTTTGCTTTAAAGCACATAAATGGATCGATCACTAATAGATCTTTTACTCGTTTAGGATTCCCGATTTTCTTAATGTTCTGCTCCTGAATGGTTGCGACAAATTTGGATTTCACTAATTGGAATTTTGTTTTTATACTTAAAGGTTTATGAAAATAGATAATTGAACTCAGATGATCAGAACTAGCCTAACTTGCCTTAAGCTCTGAGAAACTGGGATTAAGTTTATCTCGTTACTGCTGCTCTTCAGTGCTGTGCATTCAAATGTTCGCTCAAATACTCAACTAAAAACTGCATTCAAATTTGATAATGCTGCAAACATGTAAAGAAATTAGCTTTTTTTCCTGTTTCTGATTCGTGATGCAGTAAATGTGGCAGCTTGAGCCTTTCTGTGTTTAAAATGCGAACGTATCAGCTCCACATGCAAATCTCGCACAAGGCTTGTTGGCGTTTTTTTTCTTTAGAACCAAAGATGTAATGGAGCTTAAAGCTCAGTTTCTCCTATAAAAGAGGATGTTAGAGATCACAGGTTTTGACATGCTCCTTATCTTTTTGAACCTTTGGTGTTGAATTAAAATTTAAAACAAAAGAAATCTGATAAGAGTCTGAGAAGAGACTCAAGGAAAGTTAAAAAACTGAACAAGAACATTTGACTTCCATAAACCTTTGAAACATTTAGTTGCAGAAAAAGAAGAAAAATATGCTCAATATAAGTTTGGTTTTGCCGTTTTTTGCTTTGATTTGATATAATATATGTATATATATATATATATATATATATATATATATATATATATATATATATATATATATATATATATATATATATATATATATACGTATATATATATAATTGTTCAATCATCTTTATCTTAAGATATGTTCAAAATAATTTGTGAAATGCAAGATATGCTTTTAATTATATTTTAAATTTTTTATTTAAAATATATTTGTTTAAAGATCTATAACAATCAAATTCTTTCTAAGACATATTTAATTATAGGCATGAATGCTTTTTTCTCTATTCTTTATTTTCTTTATTCACAGTCTACCAGCCTAGTTTGAAAATATATCCTATTTTTGTTCAAATAACCTTGAACATATTAATATATATATATATATATATATATATATATATATATATATATATATATATATATATATATATATATATATATATATATATATATATATATATATATATATATCAAATCAAAGCAAAAAACGGCAAAACCATATATATATATTAGCAGACCGATGTAAAAAACTGTTTTAGTCTGCACAGATCTTTATTCGTTTCAAATTCTAGCTGGACTTTTCAAAGAAAAAAAAAATTTTCACTGAATAATCAACCGAGTGAAGTTTGGAAGGTAAAGTCGATCCGTTTTTTTCTTTTTTTTTTTAAACACCATGATGTTTATGGACAGATGGACGTGTTCTTGTTGAGTTTAGCTCATTTCTCCTCAAGTTTTCTCTCTGAAAGTTACATTTTTGATGCTGTTTGGAGTAGAGGGACTGTGAGGGTCAGTGCTAAACCCTCAGCTTCCACCTCTTCAGGTGAACCTACAGATAACGTTTGTTTGCAATACACAAGACTAGAAAGGATTGATTTGCCTCCAGGCTTGGATTTATTTTTCCCTTTTTTTGTTGATTGTTGCCTTAAACGAAAAAGCAAACTTGTGCTGTGAATATTTCCAGTTTAAGATATAATTCAGTTTCATTTTCAAACTTTAATTGCTAAAATTTCAAATCAAAAGCTTATAAATGATTCTCTGCAATATAATAAGGGGTTCTTCTTAGAGACGGGTTTTCTTGGTGCTACTGAAATTGTTTTGACCCCAATTGTTACTGTTGTTCTTTTTTGTATCAAACTATAGAAATGTTCTTCTTTTAATTATTTTCGGGAAAAAAATTGTATGCGCTCTTTCTTCTAAGAAATACGTCTTTGAGTGTGAATCAGCAACAGAACAAAAGCAAAAACATCAGAGAAGCTTATATTAGGAGCTGTTATTACTTTTTGTTGCAAACTTTTTTTTTAAAGAACAGAAGAAACTTTTTTTTCTGAGGTCATAGGTCATTTTAATTTTCTTCAAGAAGGTTTGATAAATACAAAGTGGTTAAAACTATAGTTTCTCTTACTAACAAACATCAGACCAACACAGACCTCTGTTGTTTTTGATTATTAATTTGAAAGAATTTGTTCATTTTTTCTTTTTTTTTTGTTAGTGTACTTCTGACTGCTAATTTACAAAGCTTTACCTTTCAGACAGAAACCTCTAAAAAGTCAAAAAAACAGAGAAGTTCATTGTTGATTTAAAGGTTCTTTAGCTGTAAAATGAGCCCAAATCATCATCATATCACCTCCATGCTCAACAGCAGTCTTGAGGAGTTTCTCATTTTTTTCCTTCAATTTTATTTATATAGCCTAATATTACAATACAATTATCTCAATGGGCTTCTGGGGTATTTGTGCAGAAGAACATAAAGTCAGTCATAACATATAATCTAAAGCAGCTTGCTAAACTAAACTAAACAGATTAATCTAAGCAAGTAATCCCTTTAGGGCTTTATCTGCTGTTGATTACCTGGATCAGGTGTGTTTAGCCAATAAGGAGCTTCAATATTAGGTTGGTTGGAAAACATGTAAAATCGTTAAATTGTGAAAACCCTGCACATATATATTAAATTAGCCACAATATTAATACATATATTTCATTCAGCTTTAAAACCTGCTCATTATATCCTTAACAGCGTTTTAAAATATTTTCATTTTTTAATCATGCTGAATATTACTTTCATTATATGGCTTTTTTTAGAAGCTCGGATTTCAAAATCCATATTTTTCAAAGTATCTTTTTTATTTCACAAATTTAATTTAATTTTTTAAGTGTCTGAAGAGCCCCTGCGACAGACTGGCGACCAGTCCAGGGGTGTCCCCTGCCTTCGCCCATGAGTAGCGGGGTTAGGCTCCGGCAAGGATAAAGCGGTTCAGAAAATGAATGAAGGAATGAATGAATGAAGTGTCTAAAGAGGAATGTTTTAAGCCTAACTTTGAATGTAGAAACTGTCTGCCTCCCTTGGGTTTTTTAGTTGTAATGATTCAATTTTTAGCTAAAAATGTAAAAATCTGAATCGTTTTCTTGGACATAATTTCTGCAGAGCGACAGGAGTTCATTCGAGTTTTGCCTCTGAGTTGTGTAGGTGCAGAGTGAGGCCAAGCCGCTTCAGAGCAGGGAGCTTTTGGCCTCGCCCAGCGTATTTTCTCCCTCGCAGATAATCTCTTTTTCAAGCAGCATTTTCTCCTCTACTCCAGATGCACAAACATTTTAATAAAGAAATACTAATTTAAGTTCAATTTTCTTAACATATGTCCTCCATTATCAGAAAAACGCAGAAGGAGATATTTAAAAACACAAAAAACCCACAATTTTCACCTCATGTTGAGGTGACAAAAAAAAATAATAAAAAAAGTGGTGGGAGAAAATCATAAATTTTGCTTTATTTGATTTAATGAGCCTGCTTAACAAATGGGCAGAGCAGGTGACTGTAAAGAAAACAGTAGTGACTAAATGCTGCCAAAATAGCAAAACTAAAAGCTGAATGGCTGCTTATCAAACCTTTTACTACAGTGGCCCTGAAGTGCAAACCTTATCAAAAAATCAGTCGACACGAAACGATTTTAAAGATCACAAAGACAAAAAAAAAGAAAACAAAGTCAAATATTAGAAAAACAAAGGTCCCAAAAGGGATTAGATGATGACGTTTGTCTGTCATTTCCCCTGAGAGTTATTTGTAAGAAGGCGATCCAGGATCTCATCATCAAATCAGGGACGTCCCATAGTACCTTCCTGTTTCTCATCGCGTTTTGTTTGTCATTTCATTTTGTTTTCTGGAAATTATTTTTGTTTTTCTTTTTGGTTTCTGGAATTTTGTTTTATTTTCTAAAATGTAATGGTTGTTTTGTTGATCTTTAAAACGTTTTTGCGTCAGGTCGTTTATTGATGTGATTTGCACTTCAGGGCCACCGTAGATCTGGGATATCTGCATTGGATTTCATGTTCATTAATATGCAATATTCCTTTTAAAAAAACAAATGTTCTAAAATGGAAAACTGAATAAATTATTGTGAAGTTTTTGCTGCAAAGTTTAATTAAAAAAATGAGTACAAAAGTTGTTTTTGAAGAGGACCAAAGCAGACTTTAGACTTTACAGCTGAATCATCAAAAACTTTCTGTAGAAGATGAAAAATTTTAACCCTCATGTGAACTGAAGTTGAGCTGCAAAGATAGTTCTCCAGGTTAATGTTATGCAGAACTACCTTATATGTGTGCATGTTTTTTTTCTTTTGTGCGTTTCTCCAGCACGGAGCTTCGCAGGAAGACTTCATCCGCGGCAGCCGGGAGCAGAAGGTGCGAGATGTTGTGTACGACATCGCCAGTCAGGCTCATGCACATCTGCAACATGTACGTATTGCAATTACAAAAGGAAGAATGTGTGTATTTAAAAAAGCAGTGCTTTCAGATACTTGAACACAGGATTGGGAAGCTGCAGGCTCTCTTTAGTGAGCTGCTTTAATATAGAATTCTCTGGTTTCCACACACTGGCTGTGAGGATGTTACATATCCTTTATAACATGTTCGCTTGATGCTTTTGTCTAAAGCAAGTAGGCGGTTCAAAGACAAGCCTTTGAGGACATTAGTCGCAACCCTGCTTTTACACACAGCATCTGACACGAGGGCCACTGGGTAGCAGATGTACAAAGAAACAAGAAGTGCATAATGAACCACCTGTGCCCTCTTTTGAAGACATTCGGTGAGGACCTGCCAAAGAGGCTTTTTTTGTAAATGCTGATTCCCAGCAGAACTGCTAGCAGCAAAATGCACAGAAATGGTCCAAAATCATCAAGAGATTCTTTTTTCATTCCTCCAAATCCATGTATATATATATATATATATATATATATATATATATATATGTATGTGTTTCTTCATTAAAACTTTTACATCCCTGATAGGCCTGAAGTGAATCTTTTTATATTATTTCATTTGAGGAAAGAAATTGTGATCAGTTTTTCATATTCATGATTCATTATATTTTGTAATCGTTCATGACAAAAAATCCACATTTAAATACTGCCAGATACTTGCAGTTAGAAATATATGTACAGATAAACCGGTGGTATGATGTGTGTAGAGGTACCCTTTTACAGTAATAGTTTAAAAAAGTACATTTTTTTAAGCAATCCCAGTCAACCTTAACATTTCCTACTACAACTAGTCTTCCTTTTGCTTTAAAGTCCCACTTTAAAGCATTCCCATTGATTTTTTAAATTATAATTATGCGGTTTATAGTCAAAAAAAAAAAAAGTTGTTTTCTAGAACACAATTCCTGCAGAGCGACAGGAGTTTACCTCCGAGTTGGCGGATAGTAAGCCCGCCCCCATGTCCCATCATCCATCTGTTTACACTCTCTCCCACTAGCTTTGCACTTTACAACCCCAACCCTACATAACCGGTGCAGCAAAAATGGCAATTAATATTAAAAATATTAACAGAGAGCTTGTGGCCCTACAGATTGCAGCACCTATGTCACATCTACGCGCTTCTTCCAACGGCATTTTTTCCTCTGCTTTTGATTTACAGTGGTTTGAATAGCGACCTACTTCTTTAAGTCCTCCATCGTAGGACACAATGACACAAGAGCATGTTAAAAACACCAAAACACAGTTTTCACTGGAGTGACTATTTAGAGGGATTTTAAAGAGTTGAGGTTTAGTTTTTAGAGACATATTTTATATCTTTTCATTGTCCTATCGATATCTTAAAAATCATTTAAATATTTTGCAGATTGATTTTTTTAAAGAGAAGTGAATCAAATAAACACAAATTTCCATGTGTAAGCTGGTTGATGGTTAGTCAAATTAAAAACAATTCTCATCAGATTGCATTAAATACAAAGAATGTTTGAGAAAATGTTTTAAAATCATCTTTATTAAAAATTAAAATAGAAACAAAGTACATTTACCATTGTGATGTAATACTGTCATTCAGTCAGTATAAATCTGTTATTTAGGTGGAACTCAGTTTAAAATGTAATGAAATAAATAACAAATGATTTTCTCTTAATTCAGAAACAGAATCTCCCTGCAGTGACTTTTTCACAGGTGAAGGCTGTGTCTAGGATTATGCTACGCTAGTGAAGTTGCCATCTGCAGCAGTTTTGGTTAACAGCACTCTTGAACACCTCTTAAACCACTTCATTGTTAGAACTAAAAGGTTTTTCTGCTTTTGAAATAGAAATGAGCGTCTATGATGGTTGAAGCTTTGACTTGCTGTAATTTGCTGTTTGCATTTACAATGTTGCCAGTAAATGAAAAGGCTTTGGCAATGTCTTAACTTTTATCACCGAATTGCTAATGTAACTCCTAAGAGTTTACAGATAATTGGTTTGGGGACATGTCATTCTCCATTTGTACAGCCTAATTGATTTTTGTACTTGAGGGGGCTTTTTAATTAAACAGCTGCTCCAACATTAATAAGTGTTTACATTTCTTTTTTTTTTTTTTTACTTTTTATTAGGGTTAAGAGTCATCCTAAAAGCTAAAACTGTGTGTTTATACACACACTGCACAAATATTGATGGAGTATAATGATGTTAATTTACAATACAAACATTAAACATATGAAATGTTTGAGTTGTGTGCTGAAGGCTGCTTAAAGTCCCAGAAAATGAAGGAAACTAGGGGTTAAAAACAGCAATTCAATGACTCTTTCTATGGAGTTTCAACTGAAAAAAGAACAAACTAAATTATGTCAAAAGCAGGTTAAAAAGGTTAACCAGGTTCAGCAAGTAAGAAAAAAAAAATTTGCATGTTTGCATGTTTGCATGCTGTACGGGGCACGTAGGTGGCCACAAGCTCCCGGCTCCATTCCATTCTGATGTATCAGGTTGTAGACGACTAGATCCGTGTACATCTTCGTCTGATCTGGCATCTGGATCAAAATTGAAAGGCTGGAAAGCGCCAATATTGCTCGCCACTTTGGTTGAGGTTGGGGTTGTAAGGGGCTGCAAGCTAACTAGAGAGAGTATAAACAAATGGATGATGGGAAATGAGGGAAGGCTTACTTCACACCAACAGTCCCGCCCACAGCTCAGAGACAAATTTCTAATGAATTACTGCTGCTCCACAGAAACTTTTTTTTTATTTTCGTATTTAAAAGACCACGGGGTCTTTTAAACTGGAAGTGAGACTTTAAGGTGTCCATACGAGTGTCAAGACACACCTGCGCTTCCTTATGCTCCCACCGCTGCTGTTTCCAACCCTCCATGTGGTCGAACCACCGAAAACACCTGTACAGTTCATCCTCCTGAAGGCTTTAATTCAACATTCTCACTTTAGGTTTTACTTTCTGTGTATGTATCGGGTAAAATACGATCCACCACCTTGTATTTAATAATTAAATTGCTCTTTAGAGTTAGAGGTGGCCATATACATGGATTGTACAGGTTTTCCACCTGTTATCACTCAGTGCTTTTATGGTGCTTCACATTTAAACATTCACTCGCTAAATCGAACCCATCAGAGGACTCCAAGTTTGGCCTCTGATGGGTTCAGGTTTGGTGCCCTTAAGTGACACTTGAACATGCAATGAGGGTCATGCAAAGTGTGATGTTAGCACACTTTTTCGCCATTTTTTTAATAGACATTAGTTTCAGCCTTTTGTAGTTTAAACACTAAAATGCTCTCTAATAATTACTATGTCATCTGTCCAGGGGGAAATGAAATGCTGGGTAAATGCCTCCACCATTTGCAAATACAGGAAAAAGGTGATATTAACCCCTTAGTACCCACAGGGTCAATTTTGACTACTGTTCTTATTTCTGTTTTTTATTTTTCTGTATTTTTTTTTTGGCTGCTGTTAATTGCAGGCTCCCAGAATGAACAACACAAGAAAATAATGTCAAATTAACTTTGAAAGCAGAAGAAAATTATTCCTGGGTTCTTCAGGGTTAAAAAACATTTCCAGTACCTGGACACCATTAGAATAAATGACACAATAGCAGGGATATCAGTCAGCACAAGAACAGGCTGTGAGTACCGGTAGATCAGTAGATGCTGGGATCAACAAAAACCAGCTGAACCTGAGGAGCAAGCTGTGCAGAGATGCTCCTCAGCGCAAAGCACAGAAAGCTGAAAAGATCGCTGTTGCTCCAGGTTTTATTTAATACCCGCCTTACCCAGAAAGCCATCATCTGTATTGTGAGTGACTGCAGCCATCCATCACACAGCCTCTTCAGCCTGCTGCCTTTTGGAGAAGGTGCTGCCGCCTAAGTGCCCACTCCAGCGGACTCACAAACAGCTTCATCCACCAGGCTGTCAGGAGACTGAAATTGCTCCTCCACGGTTTTAATCCCAAATATTTTTAACCTTATAATTGCTGTGAAAAGCCTCATTTTGAGTTATTTTCATTTCAATTTGTGAGATTGTGGTGCAGTAAAAGATCAAAAGAAAACTATAAAGTGGCTTTAAGAAGTTTTTTTTTAATTATAACAGACTTCCAACTGTACTTTTACATTTTGATTTTATTGTTTCCTTTAACCTGCTTGGTTATTTTGGTCATTTTGAATACTGAGATGAAGCAGAAAAGAAAGAGAATAGAAAGAGGAATTGAAACACGAGGATGTGAAACATTGAGAGAACTGAGCTAATTAGAATTTGTTTCTTTGAAACTAATTTTTGCGTTATATTCTGGACTATGACAACATGACGCGCCGCTTTTAAATACTCCGCTTTTTGTGAAAAGACAAAAACTAGAAAAAAACAATTTTAAATAAAAAAAGCAGGAGTGAAGTTCTAATAATTTACTCAATATTTATTTTTTCATTAATGACCATGGTATGAGCAGGGTAATGTTCTTCCAGGTGTGCATTTCAGACATAAACGGACGTCACGGAACCAAGAGATTAACAGGATTATTTAAAAAAAAGAGCGTGTTAAAATGTCTGTAATTACTTAATCGCGATTAATGCGATAGCTTGACAGTCCTTAAAACAATATTGAAACATGGCTTGAAATCACATTATAGCACAATGAGTTATATCTTTATTGACCTAATTTATAAAGTGGCAGATTGAAACAAAACAAAGGTAACTGGGTTTTCCGAAATAAAGGCAGGCAAACACTTTACCATGATAAGAAATAATAAAGAAACTGACAAAATACAAAACAGAAATTGGTCAAAAAAGCTACAAACAGACAAGACACTTTTGAAGCATCTCTTGCTGAAAAATAACCATTGTTTTGATAAATCATAACCTTTCATAGTACACAACAACTAAGATGGCAGAGTTGAAAACCTTGAAGCAAGAGTTGAAAATACTAAACACATTTTAACCATTTTTTTTTTTTAAAGAAAAAACACTACAAAAAAACTGGTTTATTTAAAACAATACTTGCTGCTTTTAAAAGAAGCTCAGCAGAGTTGAGACTGATGTTACGATCACAAATACAACTGCCACCACGCACTGAGGAGGGACGGCACAATCTTCAAGATTTCATGGCGCCCCTAATTTTTCTTTTTTTAAAAAAAAAAAAAAAAACTTTCAGAAAAAAATCATCCAGTCGCCATAAATTTAAACTTTTTCTTAAAACCTCTGCAACCACCTACCAAATTTGCTGAAACCTTGCATTTAGGTTGCAGTGTGGTGGCATTTTGGGATACTTTTAAACGGCAGTGAATCTCCAGAAGTTGATATTTTTTGGGAGATTTTTCTTGTTTTTATTTTCAATGTAAACAGTCTACCATTATGTTGCCTAATTACATAAGGGAACCATGTGAGCATTTTCTTTTAAAATATACCAATACTAAAGAAACGGCCATTCTATGTGGGGTAAAGATTCTATTCAAAGTTGCTTGTTAAAACCACTCTATGGGGGAATATTTCTTTCTCTACTTTTAATTCCTGTTTGTTGTCCTTTCTCTTGAAGGCACGGTCTTTTAGCCACAATGTTCCAGCGGCTGCCTTCCCAGCCTTCCTTCATACAGTAAGTCATCTGAAGACATTGTCTCACTTTTTTCTATGTATCTTGTAACTCTTACACGATCAGCAGCTTGGATGGGGAGATTCTGGGCTTACATCTGCATGGAAGTGAAAGACTTTTATGAAAAGAATTCTGTTTTACTTTGCTCTGAAAGCATTTTGACATTTTTTTCTGTTTTAAACACTAAATCTAGTTCTGAAAGGATATTAAATTCCATTTTTTAAAATTGGTCTTTTATTGATATAATATTCTAGGACTTTTTTATGTAAGATACTTAGAGAAGCTTCAGAATAAATGTCACAAAATTAATAGTTGTGTAAAATCCTTGAAAAGGTGATTTAAATGGAGAATAACACTAAAGATGATTGCTCATTTTATATTTTTGACCTTGGTTCTGACTAATTCATGTTCTAAATTATTTCCTACAAAGATAATTCAAGTAAGAAGATAATATTTCAACGTGGATTATGCATTTGTAAAATGAAGGTCACAGGTTTTTTTTCTGAATCATTTTCCCTGATTGAAGTTTTATTTATTTGCAGTAAAGTGTGTTTTCATTCAGTTTGTCTCAGGTGAACCCACAACAATTCTCCAGTATCACATTTTGCTCTCTCAGGTTGGGGATTACACCAAAAACCCTTCCATGTAATCTATGGGTCACTTCTGTGGGCAAAGATCATTCAGTTAAATAGTCTGGCCCCAACAGTATTGCCTGGGCTGAATTGGATTACTGCACTTATAATTAATACCTCGTTTTGTTTATTTCTTTTTATGCCATAACTTTAGGATAACCTCAGTTGTGAACTTGCAAGTCATCAATAAACTGTATTAACTAAACTTAATTTGTGTAGACATTGAAGAAGCAATTACACAATGAAGAAAAAAATTTCCCTAAAACGTTAAAAACTGTATTTTATAAGGTTGGAAGAAAACATTGCCACAGTAGCCGATTCTTACGGGATGTAAACAGAGTGGGAATGAAGTAACCGATGAGCCGCAGACAAAAATAAAGCAACCATGAGACACAAAAACTCATTTGGTTGGATAAATGCAGGTTCATTAAAACAACTTTTACAGTAATACATACAGCTTTTTACACCATTTTCTTGACAATATGTTAAATACTTATCAACGTACCTTCATCGCTTTTATCATGAAATGCATACACAGCACTCCATTACTTGTTACATTCTCAACAATTTTCATGTTAACACAAAGCATTTGCTTTACCCCCAGGTGAAATCTGAGGTAAGATTCACTTGGGTTTACATTTCACATGAATGCTGTGGAAGTGTTGCACACAGAGGAATTTTAGATTCTCGTTTTTGTTCCCAGTCCATCATATTTTTATTACATTTCCCAGACATTCTGGTCCAGGGAAACTAAACCAAATACGGTTTGAGATGGGTTTAATACTCCTGCAACTCCCTGTAGCTACAGTGTGAGAAAGAAATGATTGTTTTACAGCAAGAAATCCCTCAGACGTCCTCAAATAAACGTCCGTTCACAAGTTACAGTCTGGTGAGGTACTTTCAAAAGCTCCACACTGCTGGATCTGTTAGATATCTTATTCATACATGATAATATAGTTAAAAACAAAAATCCTTTTCAGGCATAAACTGTTTTGAATAAAAAGTTATTTTAATACAATACACTTTTAGGTTGTTATAAATATTTGTTTACCAGGTAAAGAAAATATATTTTTTACAATCAGGAGGTGCTTTCTGCTGCCAAATAAAACTGATTTTTGGGGTCCATAACCATACCACTGCTCTGACCTGCTGAAACTCCCCTTTAAATCAGAGGAGCGCCATAGTCCTCCTGCTGGCTGTGCCGAGCGAGAAGCACTCCGCTCTCCTGAATGTGAAATTAGGATTTTCACGCTGCAGTGGCCCTTGGCCCTGGCTTTTTGTGATCATGTGTGGGCATTAGTGTGTGTTTTTGTCAAAGGCTGGCCCACATAAGACAGCAGATACTTTCTCGCCCTCTCTTTCTTGCTGTGCTGAAAATCTAAATGGTACAGAACAGAAAGAAAAGGAGCCTGGAGGACGTGAAGCGCAGGGACTCATCTCTGTGTTGCTTTTATTTTAACGCACAAAAGACGCTTGTTTACACCTCACTGAGTGCTCAGACTGTTAAACAGACGTGTGTGACTTTCAAATTTGATCTGTGTATTTTATTGAGATTTAAATTTAAAAAAAGCAATTTTTTTTTATGTTAGCAATCACATTTCTGGAACATTCCTGTTATAAAAGTTCCTCATATTCCCATGGGCAGAAAAAAAGCCCTAAATGACACCCAAATTTGTCTTCCCTCCAATTATTTCTGCATGAAACAAGAGTAATAATCAGAGGACCCTGTGGACAACACAGGGATTTCAGTTCCTATATGGTGTTCCAGCTGAGTAAAAATGGATGGAAATATCAAACAATGTGGATGGAATGGATGTTGCCTTTTAACATACAGACCAGATCTTTATATCTTGTGATTTTTTGACTAATATCTTAAACATGTGACCCTAATTTCTAATATCAACGAGAGTCCATACTATAATTACTGACTATTCTTAAAATGCGCAGCTAAATAGTTCATCATCTAAATGTCAGAATCGTTTTTATTGTCATTAGAATAGGAATTAGAGCAGCTTAAGAGATGGGAGGTACAAGGAAACTGAAAGATGTCACTGTGCAAAACAAAAGGTAATTACTGTGCAAAGATACAATATATACATAAAAAAATATGAGTACCGGGAAAAAATATAGAATATGAATAAAAATAACATCCAATTCCAGACAAGGTCTTATTTCTATGCACAGAAATATATGGACAATGACACATTTATTACCCTAATACATGAGGAAAACCCTTTAGGGGTTTGAAGTTTGAACAATGGAACCTCTATGACTTCCAGATTGAAGAGAAAAAGCAAACTGAACACAGTCAGGTGTAGTTCATTAAATTACCACTGGGGGTGCTGCAAAAAGTGAGTCCCTATTCCCTCCTTTGTAAAATTGTCCAATTTAATTAAAAATACATTCTCAGATTGGTTAAAACTGTTTTTGTTTCTTTGTGGATAGATTTTGTATTTATAATAACTCTACTGGTGGAACATTTTCATAAGCCAACTTTTGTAGTTTAGTGAATTTCATTTATAAAGCAGCAATTCACAGCTATGATCATGTCAGTGAACAAAACAAAATTAATTAGAGCAACAACGACAGTTTAATTTTTACAAACCAATTATTCTGTTTAGGATTAATAAAGACCATTTTGGTCGAGATTATTTGAACAAAATCAAATAATGTTAACCAAGTGGTATTAAATATATGTGACAGATTTCAAGCAATATTTTTTTTATTTAAATACTAAGCAAAGCATTTGGGCAACGGAGGAAAAATAAAGTCCCTTTATTTTATATTTCATTGAGTAACAAACTGGAATGTGAACTTTAAATAGATAAGATGTGTAGCTCTTGTACAACCATAGTTCTAAAACAAGATTGTCTCACTCTTCTAACATGACTTACCAAAGTGCTTAAAACTGACTTCTGTATGGCTCATCCAAACCAGTGAGTTACTTGATGACACATTTTTTGACAATCTTAATTTATAATCTAAATTTCTGAGGTAAACTACCCCATTATTTCAGATTTTTGTGGTCTATCACCATCATTTCTACTGGAGTTACACACCCACAGCTACAGCGAAGAACTCATTCTCTTTCAAATTTCCATCTTTAAAATGGCTTCATGTGTCATATATGAACATGAAAAGTCTGTTGATAACCTGGTAAATATGCCTGTGAAAAGCTGCAGCATCAGACATCTCCTCATAAAATGACTAACCCTCCACACCTTCTGTTCCCGACACAAACCTGGAAGAACCACATCATTGCAGTTCTTCAGAACACAACAGGAGACAGATGTCAGAATCAGTTCCTGTGTTTAAACATGGATTTACACGAATATTTGTAATCGGTTTGGGGTCAAAAACCTTTTTGATGTATGTTTCTAAACTTTTCATTTATGATACTTGTGGTGGTTGATGATTATTTTCTACCAGTTTTTATGGTTTTACTAGACCTGAAATTTGCACATATTTGGTGACATGGGTCTTTGATTGGCAGGTGGGTGGACCCAGCACAGCTGGTGTTTTTGAGACGATGATGCGGATGAAATAAACTTTGGTCGACGTGGCCGTACCACTTTAGGCTTCACTAGAATCTGACATGTGGCATCAGAGATGATCTGTCTTAGTTAAATTTGAGGCAGCACCTACTGTCTGGTTTCATCAGTAATAATGCCGCACCACCGAACAGCTTGCAGATATTGTAATGGAAATGTACACACGTGGACAAAATTGTTGGTACCCCTCAGTTAAAGAAGGAAAAACCCACAATTCTCACTGAAATCACTTGAAACTTACAAAAGTAACAATAAATAAAAAATTATTGAAAATTAAATAATCAAAATCAGCCATCACTTTTGAATTGCTGATTAACATAATTATTTAAAAAAACAAACTAATGAAACAGGCCTGGACAAAAATGAAGGTACCTCTATAAAAGATTGAAAACTATTTGACCAGACTGACATGATTAACTCAGGTGTGTCCTTTAATTGACATCACAGGTGTTACCAAACTCATAATCAGTCAGTCTGCCTATTTAAAGGGAGACAAGTAGTCACTCTGCTGTTTGGTGAAAAGGTGTGTACCACACTGAACATGGACAACAGAAAGCCAAGGAGAGAATTGTCCCAGGACATCCGAAAACAAATGATAGATAAACATCTTAAAGGAAAAGGCTATAAGACCATCTCTAAACAGCTTGAACTTCCTGTGACAACAGTAGCTCATATTATTCAGAAGTTCAAGACCCACGGGACAGTGGCCAACCTCTCTGGACGTGGCCGCAAGAGGAAAATTGATGACAAATTGAAGAGACGGATCGTTGGAATTGTATCCAAAGAGCCCAGAACAACCTCCAAAGAAATTAAAGGTGAACTCCAAGGCCAAGGTACATCAGTGTCAGATCGCACCATTCGTCGTTGTTTGAGCCAAAGTGGACTTCAAGGAGACGACCAAGGAGGACACCACTGCTGAAAAACAATCCTAAAAAAGCCAGACTGGAATTTGCAAAAATGCATGTTGACAAGCCCCAAAGCTTCTGGGAGAATGTCCTTTGGACAGATGAGACCAAACTGGAGCTTTTTGGTAAGGCACATCAACTCTATGTTCATAGACTCAAAAACCAAGCATACGAAGAAAAGAACACTGTCCCTACGGTGAAACATGGAGGAGGCTCAGTCATGTTTTGGGGCTGCTTTGCTGCATCTGGCACAGGGTGTCTTGAATGTGTGCAAGGTACAATGAAATCTGTAGACTATCAAGGCATTCTGGAGAGAAATGTGCTGCCTTGTGTCAGAAAGCTTGGTCTCAGTCGCAGGTCATGGGTCTTCCAACAGTACAACGATCCAAAACACACAGCCAAAAACCCCCAAGAATGGCTGAGAGAAAAGCGTTGGACTATTCTAAAGTGGCCTTCCATGAGCCCAGATCTGAATCCCATTGAACATCTGTGGAAGGAGCTGAAACATGCCATTTGGAGAAGACACCCATCAAACCTGAGACAACTAGAGCAGTTTGCTCATGAGGAGTGGGCCAAAATACCTGTTGACAGCTGCAGAACGCTCATTGACAAATACAGAAATCGCTTCATTGCAGTGATTGCCTCAAAAGGTTGTGCAACAAAATATTAAGTTATGGGTACCATCATTTTTGTCCAGGCCTGTTTCATTAGTTTGTTTTTTAAATAATTATGTTAATCAGCAATTCAAAAGTGATGGCTGATTTTGATTATTTAATTTTCAATAATTTTTTATTTATTGTTACTTTTGTAAGTTTCAAGTGATTTCAGTGAGAATTGTGGGTTTTTCTTTCTTTAACTGAGGGGTACCAACAATTTTGTCCACGTGTGTATCAAGCATCTTTTTCATTTTCTTGCCTTAAATGTACTCGTCATTCATCCTGTCCTGTTTCTCTAAAGGATTTCTGACCCATCCTGCCCATAAAATCTTTTTTTTTTAGCTTTTTCTAGTGTATTTACAGGGCATTCCTAAGAGGAGAAATCCTGACAGTGTGATTGAAAGATTTAATAGGGAAAAAGGAGCATTTAATAGTCTTTGGTGGTTGGACTCTTGGGCTAGAGACATCTTACATGTTTGGGAGGACCTCAGACCATGTGAAGAGACCCCAGAGCCTCTAGACGCTGATGGTGATTAAGGCCAGAACACGCCAAAGCGAAGAGCCAGGAGGACAACATGGGGATAAACACACTTCTATGAATTTGGTTGTCATTGGCTGTGAAGAAAGTGGTAAGGACTAAGTAATGAGGGACGTGTGGTAAAAAAGAAAAAATCATCTTTTGATCAATTGTAAAAGGGGTCTTCAGTATTAAATTATGATGAATTTATGATTTAGGCAAAATCAATATCTGAGTTATCCAGTTGCACAGTTTTGAGCCAGATTCCAGCTTGGATGAGGAAAAGAAAGATGTACATGGATCTGTCTACTACTGGATGCATCAGAATGGAGCAGAGCAAGGAGCTTGTTACAAGCTTTTTCAATCAGAATTTCCTGATTCACAGCCATTGGAATAAAGAAACACTAAGAAATGCCATTTTGAGCTTAGTTTTCTTTATACATGTCCTCCATCATCAAAAGAAATTGCCATGAAAACCTGTTATCCAGGGTTTATATTCTCATTCACTTCTCTGTTTTTCTCTTTCATTTATGTCATTTCTATATTTGTGCATAAACTCTAAAAGGAAATGTGTGTGTGTCGTCTCTCAACTTCAAAGACTTGCATGGCTTTTGGTTCAGTTTAAAGTTGTGACTGAAGGGCCTTTTTAAATTCCTCTACAAAGTTGGAGAAATTTACATTTTCAACTTGCACAGCATGCAGAAAACCTGGTCCTGACTGTTTCAGAAACATAAGAAACTCCTATTTCAAGTTCTCTTTTTTATATTTAAACATTACTGTGAAATAGAGATCTCCAGAACCTGACAGAAGTTGTTTCCTGTGCTCCAGGTGGTGTTAGAAGACTATCTTCAGCGAGTGAGGAAGACCGATTTTGACGTTTTTCACAAGAGTCTGCAGAACAGGAATCCTCTTCTCCCCATCCAGCTGTACTTCCACTCCTGGAGGAACGCTTACTGACTTCAGCTGAGCACTTTGCTAGTCATCACAGTTTCTATTCAGCCACTATTTGCTGCAGAGCTGAAAGTCCAGAGACTTCACTACTCCTGTTTCTGTCTAGAAGTGGCCCTTTAGGCAGGACTCTCATGAACATGGACACTGCCATTAAAGTCAGCCTTTCCAGCGAAATCCCACAAGATGTGCTACTCATACAAGTTTTTGTTATTAGATTATTTCTTGTTGGAGCTGAGAACACGGTTTGTCTATTTATCCAAAAAAATATTGTATTAAGAAACGCACAGATAAATGTAAAACTTGTCCTCTGCAGGCTTAAAGGATTATCCTAAAATATTTTGAAGTCGTCTGTTTTTCAGTAATCACCTTAGCTTTCATTAAGAAGAGGCTTTATATATATATATATATATATATATATATATATATATATATATATATATATATAAATAATTTGTTTTCCAATGCTCTATAGAAAATCAGCTGAACAATGACATAAGCCAAAAAAGGCATTCTGCTTTCCTTTAAAGTCAACTGTCACTGCATTTACCTCCATTCCAGGGAGATTCAGGGGTTTGTAATGCAAAAAAAACAGACTTTAAAACGCTTACTAACAAACAAAAGCACACTTTGAGTCTCTAAAGACTAGGGGAAGCTTAAGTGAACAAGTTATAAAGCAATGAATACTAATTAAAAAAGCAAACTTTCAAAGCTGCATAAGATAAGCCAGATGTTCTGAGGTGCTCTCCAGTTAGTTACGAAGAACTTCAACGAATGGTTATTAATGTGTTTTTTTTTAAGTTTGACTGATCAGAAATCTCTTCATATATCGCTGCAGAAACGCAGTTTAACACCAGATTCTCTTGTCTGCAGCTTTGCCAGGAATCTGTGCTATCAACCCTTCCAATGATCCCCTTCAAATCTGTTCTCAGGCAAAAAGAGTCCACTTTTTAGTTCAGGGCATTCAAGTCTAAACTGGATCACATTTTCTCAAGGTTGAGTTTTTTGGTGGTTATTTCTGTTCTGTGGCATTTATGTTGTCAAAAACACGTATGTCTCGTACATCTTTTTTTGGGTAAATGTTAGAATGAGACTTCCAAATTCTTAAAGACCACTCAGATAATATTTTGATCTATTTTCAAAGCGTTTACAGTGGTCTGGTAACTATGATTATGCAGTTTTGAGCCTAAATAAAACAAAAACGTTATTTTCTAGCTCTTAGTGGTTGTAGAGTGGCAGTACTTCATCAGAAATTCACCTCTGAGTTGTGGGCAGGTCTGTTGGTGCGGAGAAACCAACATTTTTTTGACAGAAAAGTTAGTAAAAGAAATGCTTGGGTGTTTTTTAATGTTTGCCAAACACTAAAGTTTTCAAAAGTTTCTTTTAATCCAAGATGTGAAATTGGAGGATTTTTGTTTGTTTTGAATGACTGTTCAGCAGCCGTTAACCATGAGCAAATCCCCTCATTAGCAAATGAAAAAGCCGAATTGAAAAGTAGATTGATTCTAACATGTCAGAACGTGAAATACATTTCTCTGCCTAAAAGTGGTTCTTAAAATATGCAGTAAGTTTGATTTTAATATTTAGCTTTTTTGCCTCATGAATTCCAATTTTAAATCTTTTTTCAGTGCCACATTTAAGTTTTATACATGTGAAATAAATGTAATCAATACTTTTACTACTTGCAAAAAATTAAAATAAAAAAGGACCCATGTTGTAATCAACTATTATATTTCATAATACAGAATCGCGGTGAGGGATGCTTGATACCAACATATCACACCCCTCTGGGAAAAGCTGCTACACAGCTATAAAAGTTACCATGGTAACCTAAGCAATTCAGTTGTCCATAACGTCCCAGAGTTTGGCGGTACATTCTGCTCCTAATCGGATCTAAACCTCCTGAAGCTTTTTTAATAAGAGAAAAAGTCAAACTTTTTTACTGCATCTGACTCACAGCTTCTCCTTCGACGCCGCTCGTTGTGACTGTGTCAAATTTTCTAATTACAGTGTTTTGACTGTCACAATCTTTTTGTTTTGTTTGCTTGTCGTCACTCTGAGCTAAGGATGCTGCAGAGGAGAAAAAGAGATTATTTTGCTCCCAAACTGGGGGAGCTCATGCAGTCGCTCAGAAAGAGGAAGTGATAAGCAATAATCAGAAAAGAATCTGGAGATAATGAGTCAGAAGATGCGAGTGCTGGAAGCATCAAATGAGAAACATTTTATCCCCAAACATGCTCGACATGACGATCGAACTCACAGAAGTTTCCTTCTGTTCAAATTCACCCATTTGGGTCTGTATGTTTCAGTGGATGAGTCAGCGCATCCAACTTAGAGGGGGAAGAAAGGATGTTCTGTAACTTTTATCAAGCTTAACATTGCTGTGGGTGGAGAAGAAAGCTGGTCTGTGACAGTAAGCTTCACCCCAAGGCTTCAGATTCGGGAAAAAACTGCAGCTGTTTACTCTGCAACCTGAACTGAAAACAAACACCTATAGTATCTGCAGGATAATAAAAAAAAGGAACTTACTAAGAACTAAATCCATTCGATGAATGGAGAACAAGGTTCTAAAATGCATCCAAACCAAGGCTGTGACCTAAAGCTTCACAAAGGCAAAGAACTCCCTTTACTCGCATCAGGTCTTCTCATCAGTGAACCCAGCAAATGTAGCGAATGTAATATCCTTTACAACTGTTAGCCCATTATTCCAGCCTGTTGCTGCCGATGCTACACTACTGATAAAAGGAAAGAGAAGGCAAGAAATATCCTCTTTATGGGAGTAAAAAACAATCTTACAAACATGGAAGACCATAACATGAACATATTCTGTTACTGTGGCAACACACAACCCATTCAGTCACATCCATGAACGCTTCCCTTTTCTGTGATGCACTGAATGCAAAAGTAAAGCTAATTCTAAGTTGTTTAGTTCAAGCAGAATAAGCTGCAATTTGATCACCTTTATGTCAGACTGATTACAGACAAAAGTGTTTGGTCAGTCATAAAACCATCCTGATTTAAGGGTGTTATGTAAACATAGATATATACATGTAGATCCTGTTGTCAATCCATCTTCCACTCACCTGGGACCGGGTCACGGGAGCAGCAGCAAAATGCCCAGACTTCCTTCTCTCCAGCCACTTCCTTCCAGCTCCTCTGAGGGACCCCGAAGCGTTCCCAGGCCAGGAGCTCAGCATTGTGATTCCCCCTCTTATTTTATGATAATAACCAAAAAAACATAAACGGTCTCTGACCTGGCTCCTTTGGGTTTTTTTCTAACATTATGGCCCAATTTTCTTTTTAGGTTTTGCTTTTTGCCTAAATAAAACAAAATGTTTGTTATGTTTTGTTTTCAATCATTGAAAAAGTGTCTTTTCACTTTTTTTTCATCTTTTTCATCTATTTTAAAAGCATTCCCAGTGGCCTTTTAACTACGAATATGCCGTTTTTAGCCAAAATCTATAAACGTGTTGTTTTCAAGGACATAATTTCTGCAGAGCGGCAGCAGATCGAGTTGTGGGCAGGACTGTTGGCGTAGAAGTAACCCCATTGCTATCCAGCGGTACAGTTTTAATGACAGTTGCAGATGTCAGCTCAGACAAGGAAAACATACATGGATCTAGTCTTCTAGACAAGTGGATTCATCAGAATGAAGCTGAGCAGGGAGCGTGTTGCCTGTAGCTAACATCACAGCTGCAAGCTTTTTTCATCTGCATTTTTTCTATGCTACTGATCCTCACTGACTTGAATAAAGAAATACTAATTTTAAGCTTAATTTTTTTATTTTATGCTCTCTATTGTCAGTAAAATACTACAAGAACATGTTAAAAACATACAAAAGCATATCTTGAGAACTGTAAGCAAGGCTGAATGAGAAAAAGGACAGGTCATCCTTAAACCATTTACAAATACTGTCAAGTAATTTTTTAAAAACAGGTTTTAGGAGTTATATTTCAAAAAGACAAAAACAATTAAGGTGAACGCTTTGGTGGCTACTCTTCTTTTAACACATGTTTCGTTCATCTCTCCAACCATGAAAATAAAAGAACCCTGAGCTAAAAACAAAACAAAGGTTGACAATGTGATCTTATCAACGGACTTTCCAAAAACACATCCAGTCTGCTTTGACTTAATTAGAAAAACAAGCTGTGAAATGGGCTGATGATGCTTGCAGCAATCACATATGGGGACTGCATCAGTAGTCTTATTTTAGAGATACTTCATTTCAGGGTTTTAATATTTACATTTTACAATCCTCTATGAAAGTCCAATAACAGATGCTTTCAAAATAACTTTCACCAGCAAATATTAAGGTTGTGCTTACAGGATTTTATCTTTACGCCAAACATTTATTTTTAAAACAGCAGTTTCCTAAGAGATGGACTACATTCATGAAAAATAATAAATGTAATTAAAGTTTTATATATATATATATATATATATATATATTATTTTGACAGTTCTGTTATTGAAAATGATCACGAGAACTAAGGTTTACTTAACAAAAATTGCTGGTAATAAGAAAAAAAAGAAGAACTGAACAAAAGCCAAAACATTTCAATTGTTTCACATAGAATATATTTCTCTGTTTTCCATTCAAAAGATTTTGGTTTTCTGTTTGCTTGTAATTTTGAATCGAAATAAAGAGATTTTTAATGCTCCCTCTTCCAGCTTCAGGTGTTTTAAAAAGAAAGAACAGAATACAAATGATATTTTAATTTTAAGTTTGACCTATCTGACCTGAATGTACTTCTTTTCAAACAATGTTTTTCCCACAAATTGGATTCACATTTTCTTGAAAAAAAATAAAAATAAAGAATGAGCCCTTAAAAGGATTTTGGGTTTAAAAAATATCATTTGCTCTGATTAAAAAACATTTCTTACGACATTCTGTTTTTTTTTTTCTTCTAACATTAAGCAGGACTTCAAGCTGCTCACTTTTCAAAACATTGACTCAACACTTTCTAAAATCTGAGATATCATTAACAACATGCGTTTCAGAGGAAAAAGAAAAGTCAGGTCAGAATCTGGATTGAGGAGCAACAAAACTGGAGGAGATTTAGAGGCAACTGAAAACCCTGGTTTAAAATCTAAACACCTTCAGAAAAACATTAGTGTAGAACTGTGGTACACAGGCTGAAAGAAGAAAAACCTCTGAAGAAATGTGCAGCAAATTTATCTAATTGTGTGTTCTGAACAGAGGCAGGACAAAAAAAAAATGAAGTTGGCATGGAAAACCACTGAGCCTAAAACCATTGAGCGAGTCACTGGTCCAAACTCTAAACATGGAGTCAGAGAGGTCAGCATCCCAGAATCATGAAAACATCAATTTTGCATAAGCTCAGGGATGAAAAGTCAAAGATGGTAGCTGTCAATCTAAAAAAAATGGGCAAACCTGTATGGGGCACAAAAGAAGCGTGCACTTATCATGTGAACAGCACTCACCAGCTTATTGTGCAAAATGCTATTTTGGAGAATACAAGAAATCTGTACGATACACCTGCACCTCACCTACTTACTAGGTGTTGTGCAACTGTTCGCTACGATCTTTCACCCGCAGCTTGCCCGTAGTAGATTTTCATTCTTTGAGTTGTACTCTACGGTCATAGATAGACCAAGCGGTCTTGAATAACTGTTTAAAAATTAAACTAGGTGAGATACTTAAATGTGTGACCACATTGATGAATCTAACCGTAAAAATAGAGTTTCTTGGAGAAAATTGAAAGTGATTGTGAATGATTTAAAAAGGAAAATACTACTCTTATGTAACTGCCACAGTTTGCATCATATTTACATGTTTTCATGAATTCACTTCCCATCTGCTTTGTTTGTGTCACAGAAGTTATTCATTGTGATGTTATCTAGTCAGAGCGTTACAAAAACAACACTGGCTATTTTGCAGACAAATTTTCATGAAGATTGTTTTAAAGACACAACATATTGGGTTTTTTTCTGCTTGAATAGAGTCTGACAAAATGTCCCAATACCTCAGAAATATTTTTTTGTCTATACGTGACAGGTCCGACATAAAAAATATAACTGTTGCTGCGTTTGCAAAGAAAAACAAAACATGCTTCTTCTTAGGAAAGATGGGGTTTGTTAAATATGCAAGACTAAAGTATGTGACTTGTGGGAGGAGCCCTTTGACTAAATGTTCTCACCTTTTTGTAACCACAACGGGGTTCAATGCAGTTTTTGTCACAACTTGGCAGGTGCTTGGTTTTGGTTTAATTAAGCCTTACTCCGTCTGCCTGGAGCTGTCACCGTCGGCACAGACCTGTAATTACCAGCTGCAACCCAGGGAGCCGCTCTGTTTACATCCGCAGACACAGCAGCTTTATACCAAGAAGAAAAGTGAAAACATTAATTAGGCTATCTCTGTCCGCTCCAATGTAATTAGAGTCACTAAAAGAGACATTTAGTCACCTTCATTTCTTCAAAGTCACTAAACTATTGCTCTGCTTCAAAGCATTTTTTTTTTAAATGTTGGAAGCAAATAGAATTTCACAACTTAAAATTTTCACAAGTTTTCAAAACTGCTTCGCAGGGTGACTTTTTAGTGGTTTTGTATGTTCCGTGCTGGTTTTCTGCTCAACTTAATTTAATCTGAAAAAGTTTGTGGCAAGAGGGAAAAAAGAAGAAAAAAAGAAATATTCATGGACAGCTGCACCTGAGATCCTTATTGCAGAAGCTTCGCAGAAAACAACATCTGTCAGGCAGTGAAGAACTATGAGATGTCAAAGGAAATATCGCTGAGCTTATTTAAATCATCTGAGCTTTTAACACATCCAGATTCACTGTATTTTTTAAGAGTGTGCATTAAAGTCATTTAATTACAACACTACCTACACGACAGACCCCGTCTCTTGTGGGGGCGACAGCAGGTTCCTGTAAGTTAATAGAAACAAACATCATATAATGATTTTATGATGTTTGCTTGGATGCAGAAGTTATCCCCTGAACAAGAAGAAATCAGCAAACTAAATAAAACGACATAAATCAAAGCATTTTTTATGCTTATTTCAGGAAAAACGAGGGCAGCAGTGACAAAAATTCTTTCTTGTACGCATTTATAATGATGAAAAAAAAAGGATAGAGCCATAGTATTCTGTCTAATGAAAGCTGGTTTATGATGTAAATATAGAATTGATTGATCAAAAAAAATGTCCCAGAAGAGAGATGTCTCAGGAGAAAGAAAGATGGAAAAGCTTGACGCTCTCTGCATCTGAATTATAGATATTCAGATCAGTCCAGAGCAGACGGGGAGTGGGCTGCACTGATGATCCAGACCAGATATATTGTGGGTTGCAGTTGAGACTGTGAGCAGAAATGGCGTGGGCAATCAGGTGACAAAACCACTGCAGGAGTTGTCATTGTTGTGTCGGTTTTTTTTAGGCTTGATAGTTTGTAAAGAATCCATTATACATCTAAACGTAAACATCAGAAACTGAATGGAACAACCTCAAGAGCGATTCTGATCTAAATTGTTTTGGGTGTTTTTTAACACCTTCTGTTGGCATTTTTCTGATGATGGCAGACATATATTAAGAAAACAGTAACTATGACTATTTACGTGACCAACGTGAATCAGTTGATTCCGGCACAGAGACAAGCAGCTTGTCATATTGGCTTTGGCTTTGCAACAAATTACAAACAAACAGAGTGTTAGAACAACGGAAAGCTGCTTTTCTCTCCTTGAAAATCAGCTGAACTTTAATTGTGAGCAGTAGAAGGGTTATGGTAGTTGAAGGAATGTCAAAAATGGAGCTAAAGCTAAGAGTTAAAGAGTTAAAAAATAACAATGTCACAATTTTTGAAGAAAAACTGCCACAATCCAACTTTTCCAGATTAACTCATAAGAGTATTTGGTGCATTTTTTTTATGAGAAAAAGCTCAAAATTTTACATTTTTATATTTTTTTTCAAAATTGTACAAACTAAGGCAACAAGAAGAAAGTAGATAAGAAGTTAAGCCTGTAAAACCAAACACATTTTTATGCATTTTTTAAATTTTTTATTTTAAAATTTTTTCATTTTTATGTCTGATAACCTGGAAAAGGCATTTGACGTGTTCTTGTACATGCACATTTAACCCACGGTGTTCACACTGAACAAATAGGGAGGGGCTTCTTCTTCTTGTTTCTCAACTGTTTATGAGCACATGTTCGCCACCTACAGTCAGAGGAGGTTTAGTGCAAAGTGTTGAAGCTTTGCGAATTATGGGGAATCTTACTCCAAGCTTTTCTTTTCACAGCTCTGTTCCGATATGTGAAAGACTTGATGTCATTTAACTGGCTGGGCACAAGCTGCAATTATTAATTTCTCCTCCATAATCAATTTTCAAATGGTTGGCACTTCCATGAATTAAAAGGGACGTCATCCATACGTCATTACCAAATCCGAGGCCTCAACTGGTTAAAGCCCAAAAACAGCCATGAAACCTTACATAGTATGCGTGAACATGAGAGTTTGGAACATGGAAGCCCAAAAGATGCATCTACCCACATTTCCATAGACTTCTCATTTGAAGTGGCAGCATTAATGGATGTTGAAGAGGGTGGTGTGAATGTAACTTAAGACTTTCTCATTAAAACTGTAGAGCTGGGTGTTAAACATGGCAGGAGGTTTGTCTTTATGGGATTTTATCTTTTCTAACATGACAACATCAACAATAGTTTTTTTTAGGACAAACACACATTAGTTTAGCTTTAAAAAAACAGACTCGGTTGACAGATCTCCAACTTTACTTTTCTTTATTTAAACAAAATACAAATTATTCCCCAGAAGTGTCAGTGTGGTCAACATCATTGACATTAACAATTTCTAAATATCAGACCCAGTAAAAAGATCTCTGATTGTATTATGTTATGACTTTAATTTTAGCAGTGAACCTGAAGTCACAAATAAAAGCGTTTCATCCGTCAGTTCCAACGAATGTTCTGAAACAAAATTAGCTCTCATTTATCTGAGACACTTACCCCCTTTAGGAAATCTTTGACTCAGCTGTCAAAGGTTTCTTTTTTTGACTAATTAGGAGTGATGACAGATTGATTCATCTCTGCACACGCCAAGGCCTCAGAAAAAAGAAACGGGCCATTCTGAAAACAACAAAAGCGACTGGATAATTAATTTTAAAAACCAGGCCGCTTGCAAAGTTGATTGATTGCAAATGATCTTCCTGCAGTGAAACCCAACAAAGCGGGCTCGGAAGCAGGTCAAAGATTAAGAGATAAATGATCTGTCGCATACAGGGGAGAAAGCTCTTGTAATTTGAACTTCCTGATACTTCAAATGAACTCAGAAAAAATGTCCAAATCATTTATCAAAGCTAAAACAGTGACAAAAGTGAATTATAATTAGTGACTGCAGCTTCAAACACTCATGTACGGTTGCTCAAGGATTTTTTGAAAATAAGGGTGAGAGGTAACATAATACAGTACAAGATGAGTGGATATTCAGAAAACTGTCCCTAGATTTTGATTCAGGTTTAGTCTCATAAACTAGGATGAGGATTCTTTCTGGCTTTAAGATGCAATTCAATAATAACACATTCTGACATTTGAAAAATAACAGGATACGTTTAGTGCAAAATTAACAAAAGGACCTGGATGCAGACATCAGCGTTCAGAATCTGAAGTATCCCCATGTTGCTCAAAAACGTCATTTTAACTGGCAACCCTAACAGTTACCGTTTTTGCCATTTACTATAATAGAAATCTTTCTACAATTCTGAATACTTTAGGGTGGTGGTTAGGGTTAAGTTGTGGTTAGGAATTGAGTAAGTTGTATAATTTCCGCTTCCAGCCAATGAGGTCAGGCGCCATCTTGTCTGCAGCCAGGTCCCTCTCCAAATAAACTCATTGGTGGAGTAGTTTATGCCATTGGAAAGTCCCTCCCCCCTTTTTCTCTCCTTTACATAGCATAGGGACATTTGGGAGACAAAATAACTTCCGTCATAATTTCAGCCTTTTGTCAGAGCTTCAGGACTTCTTGGGTAAGAAAGCACAGCATGGCAGAACAAGTTGCAAAAGACTATAACTCTTCAACAGAGCAAAAATAACACACTGTCTGTGAAGTAGTGTAACTCTTAAATCGTTTATGCAATAAATGGAATTCCAAAAGGGTTCTGATGGTTCTGATGCTGAACAAAACCAGCTTTGTGCCAATTTGCAATCTTTGTCGATTTCAGATCCTTCCCTCCATCACGAGAAACTTTGACTCAAAATGTTATTTGACTAATTAGCACTCTTATTTATAATGTAAAGCGTAGCTTATTTACACAAGCCACTTTTCTCTGCATCAGAATCAGCTGGTTTAGGTTGATTGCATAAACACTTCACCACTGCAAAGTGTTGCACATTAGCGCAAAATTGTTTTTTCTCAGTTTCAGAATCTGTTGGAATTTGTTAATTGCGTAAACGGTTAAGTCAAGGAATGCCTTCCCTGGGGCTGAAGCTCTGGTGTTAAAGGGTTAATCCACTGCAGGTCACGGGGCTCCTGAGCTTATCCCAGCCACTGTCGGGTGAAGGCGGGATACACCTTGGACAGGTCACCACCCTGTCACAGGGCCACATGACCACACACATCCACCTTCATACTTAGGGACAATTTGGAGCAACCTAAAAATCTATGAAGCATGTTTTAAGAGTGTGGAAGAAAATCAGAGTGCCCTGAAAAAACTCACGCATTCACGGGGAGAACAAGCTCCACACAGAAAGAATACAGCCAGGGTTTCAAACCAGTGCCTTCTCGCTGTGAGGTGAGAGCAAGAGGACCTGGCGGCATCAACGTCAAGAAACCGGAAGTCCTTGACCAGAACTGGAAGAGCTCCAAAAGCTCAAACAATTTTTAAAAAACTGTAACTGGCGATAATAGAAGTTGTTCTACAATTCTGAAGGCTTTTGGGTTATGGTTATGGTTAGGGTTGTGGCTAGGGTATAATTTGCACTTTTGGTCAATGATGTCAGCCACCGTCTTGTCTGCAGCCAAGTCCCTCTCTGTGAAAGTGCTAATCATCACACCACCATTCAGCACTAGATTATAACATCACTTAAAAGCACCAAAAAACACATTGCTAGAAAAATTTAGTGATTCAACTGTAAAAGGTAGAATAAAAAGATCCACTTTTGGTAGGGTACACGGTTCAAGAATTAAAGATTAAAGAAGGAATGTCTTCTTATTTCAGCAAGATGACACCAAATTAGATTTTTCTATCAATCCTAAAACCTTCTTTCTATATTTCATGCAAAAAGAAGTTGTATTGTTGTGAAATTGAACTCTTGTTATGCATAGAAACAGACAAACTAGAGACAGAAGAACACAAAGAGGCATGATGTAGTTGCAGTGTACTCAATGACGCTCCTCTCCTCCTTGTATGCATTTCTGCTGTTTGCAGAGGTTCATGCCATCACCTCAAACAGCCAATGTGCAACACCTGACATACAAATCCATCATTTCCCTGCATCCCACTGATGAGTCACCGCCTTCAGGGTCCAGCTTCACCTCTTTGCACAGCAGCGGTGTTGTTGTTGATGGTATGCATTAGTGAGCATTAAAGCCACATTGCTCAATAATAACCGACATTGTGCACAAAAAAGCTAGTGTTGGAGTGGAATAAAAGCTCTTTTCATGTTGGTATGGTGTCAGTGGAAGATAAATACATTTTGAGATCAGGTTGCCTGTGTTTGCTATGGACTACTCTCTCTAAATCTGATCAATGGCTTTCTTTAGATAGCTGTCCATTAGGGAATCTGGAACAGTTTACATTCTCATTCATGTTTTGTGTACATTTATTTTATATAGCCTACTTCAAATGATCACGGAGAAGTTTAGGAGATAAATGGTGTTTACAAGGCCGTGTCTGTTATGCTGTAGATTTACATCAAAAAAAGAAATGCAATCTGTCTAAAAAAAAAAAAAAAAAATCTGGTGTTGTAATATTCCCAAAGGCCATTCTTCAGGACTATGGTAGTGCAAATGACCTGGTCGTACAAATGAACCAGCTGCTGAGAGATGGGACTCAACCTGAATGGTTAATGGAAGGGCAAACGATCCTGATTCAGCAGGATCCCTCTCAGGGTGCAACCCATCCCACTACCGGCCAATAACCTGTCTCTCCACAAGGAAGCTCATGTCGGGCACCAGTGCAACCAAAATACATCGGCACATGAATCAATTCATGAGCAACATGCAGAAGGGCATTGAAGAAGGGCAAAAAAGAACGAATTTATTTACCAGAGAAATGTGGACAAATGTGTTAACTCTAACTCACAGTTTTCTAAAGTTGTAATCTTTCTAGCAGATTTCCATGGTGTCACTGTGTAAATTAAACCACTGAGCTCTTTTTTGTGTGTTGATTTATTCCAGTTTGGAACTACATTTTAAAAAACTTGCCCTCTCTCGCTTTGAATTCTGCAAGGCAGCACTTTTCTGAGCAGTGAAGAGCGTAAAAATGAGAAATCTCAGAGTCAGAGTGCAGCTGCCAGAATTGCTGGTTTGATTATGTACCACTGGAGCTGGGATACACAACAGGAGTGTGTGGCTGACTATCACTGCAAAGTTTCTGGTCCTGTGACAGGGAAATAAGTCTTTAGAAATTTTCTGCCATAGAGTTTTTGCCAAACATCCCCTTTTGACTTATAAAATTTTACTCAGAAGGCCTTGTAGTTTGTTTAGGTGCAGTTTCATTGATCATTTCATCAGTTTCTGTGAACTTCTAGTTTGCAACAATTTTATGTATTCATTAGGAAATAAATATTTGCTTTAGGTTTTTTTTCCCCTTTGCCGAGAATAATCAGCGTTTTCAAACATTTGAATAACAGATCATATCTCACAGGATCACTGCAGGTGTCTTAGATCCATATCAAATCTTTCGTTTAATTGATACAATTTTGACATCGTGCTAAAAACTCAACTCCTTTAGCGGGAGGATATTTACCAATCACTGTCCATTGCAATTATAAGGATACTGTGACACATAAAAAAACTGGGGAAACGTCCAGATAACACTGAGCATTGTTTTTTTTTCTTTTTGTTTACTGAGAAATAACAGATAATAATAGCAAAAAAGGTTCTTGATTTTCAAGGGTTCTATTTCAAGCATCTATGCTATGATCCTGCTATGATCAAGGCTGCAGAATGCTGTAAAATGACATTGACATTGATTGACATTGTTTTGTTGATTATTTGCTTATGAACTCATAGTTTACTCTAAAAAATGTTAATCGTCTAGGACTTTTTTTGATTTTGTTATTTTCTACTTTACAATTTGCTCTATTCATTTATCTTAAAACATTTTTGGTGGCAATGCTTGATATCCACGTTGATATGCAATTGTCTATTGTCAGCTCAGTTTCTTGTGCTCTTATCCTATCCACTACATCCACAGTCCCTCTGTTTGAGGCGCCATCGTGTTTATCCTGTACCTTCTTCACAGCTTCAGCATAGCTAACATCAGTCCTGATCTTTTGAATCTCCACTGCTTTTCTCCTGCTTTCACTGCCCTCGTAGGTAGCCTCATGTTGACCGCCACAACAACATTTCTCCGTCGCAGTTTCTTCAGTCTTCTATTTTGTGCTCTCCACAACGTTTTGGGCATCTCTGATTACATCTACACAGAGCTGCAATGTGCCCATACCCTTGACACATAACATGTCAGTAGAGGTGGTGCATGAGCCCTAACCCCAAAACTCAGGAATTCTATCTTTATTGACTCGGGCAGCTCATTCCCCTCAAATTCTACAAGTACTGAGAGACTCTCCACTCACTGTTCTCAAACTGTTCACTACTCCCCCTTGGATAATCTTTCTAAGCTTTTCCAGGTCTTCATTCACCGGTATTCCATAAATGTCTCCGTCTGTGTCCTTCTTGACTGTCCTTTTTATTCTTCTTGTAGTTTAATGGCGTCAAGGTACAATTCTGCCACCTACTGTGTGAGTCAAAGTGGGGGACTGCCTAACTAATCTCTTTCTCCATATCTTCTTTACACATGCTCTGATTTTCTTATCACAGCAGCTGCTATGCGTTCAGTTAATTAGTCCTCAGAGCATTTAATTCCATGTTTCCTCTCAGTCAAGTTCACAGTTTTGCTCCTTTGGTTCCCTGTATATGAGCTTTGTTGCAGTTGATGTGCTTTTCTTTTGGCAAGGGTGCTTATTTACTTGATTAGTCATTTATTTTTCAGTCTGTCTCTGCTCTACTGTATTTAGGTCTAGAAATGGATGAAATCCTAAAAATTAATGAAAAAAAGAACAGTGGATGAATTTGACAATGAGAAAATGCCACATGCTTCCCATTGGTTTTACATTGGAAAATGGTCTCAAACTTGTGTATTCAGACTTTTAAGCCAAAGTTATTTTTCTTTTGGTTTTATTAAAGAAGTTTTTTTAAGCCCAGCAGCCATTACAGGAAATCTCCTGTTTGTTAAGCTTGAGCAACTGTAGCTTGAAGGCCAAGAAAACTGCAGAGTTAAAGGTCTAACCAGAGGTTCCGCCTCAGAGGAAACTCATAAATATCTACCTCAGAAAAATTCATTCATTCATTCATCATCATTCATTCATTTTCTAAACCGCTTTATCCCTTTCGGGGTCACGGGGCTGCCGGAGCCTAACCCGGCTACTCATGGGCAAAGGCAGGGGACACCCCTGGACAGGTTGCCAGTCTGTCGCAGGGGCCACATTCACACACTCACCCACACTCACATCCACACCTAGGGAGAATTTTAGAGTGACCAATTAACCTATGAAGCATGTTTTTGGATGGTGGGAGGAAGCCGGAGTCCCCGGAGAAAACCCACGCATGCACGGGGAGAACATGCAAACTCCACACAGAAAGGCCCCCATTGTTGACACTATTTCAAGTCCCCCAGCCAGGAGTTGAACCAGGAACCTTCTTGCTGTGAGGCAAGAGCGCTAACCACTGTGCCACCGTGCTGCCTCCTCAGAAAAAAAAGAAACCAAAGTAGATTAAGCTCAGATTGGGCAACCTCTCAGACTGTATATTAAAATGAAGGAATCATGTTATTCAGCAGGGAAAAAACTCGAACTTTGCTTCTTCCAGTAGTGAGCTGGACATTTCTAATGCACCTGTGGAAAAAGAGGAGATGTGCTTGTATTAGAACATAATTTTGTTGGCATATGTTTGCAAAGAGACAGCTGGTTGCTTGAAAGTTTCTGCAATTTAAGAACAGATGTAGAAGTTTGCTGGATTTAATGATTCATTTGTGCTGTTGCCACTTTGCTGTTGTGCAGCATCACTTTGAAAGGTTTTATCACCTTGCAGAATTTGACAGTCCTAATGAAGATAACTATGTGCCATCAACACGTAATGAATCTTTTGTTTTATTTTCAGTTAATTAAAACAAACCTGCAATTAGCAACTATGACGAAACGAAAACTAAAGAGGACTTTAATGAATAGGGTTTTTGTTGTGAAATTGACAGCTGGATAGGAAAGAAGTCCACCTTAAATAAATCATTTTTTTTCATCTTGTCACTTCGACAGCTTGACTCATTTATGTCCATTTATTTACTTGCTGCTTGCAAAACCTGCAGAGATGGCTTCAAGTCATGATTCATCGCACACCTGCAGCTCTACTTTTTGATCTAACAGACCCCCCCCCCAGCACTAACAAATAAAATCAACCACAATGAAAGGTCTTAAATTGCATATTTTATGGAAACTCAGTTGGGGAATCTACATTATTTTTGTGAAGACCCAGCAAACCTGAACGAAAACAGCAAATCTGTTTAAACTCACAGTAACAGTAAAATTTTGGGATCGGTTACTTTTCTTAGAGCAGGTCTCTGTCTAATTTAATGGTCACTTTAAAACTTAGAATCCTTGAGTCATAATATTCAACATTTCCGAACGAATTCAGTCTTTTTAGGAGTTTCTGGAGTGAGTCACCCACAGATTAATCTGTGAGTGATCCCATTGAGACCAGCATAATACACTCTGACTGGCTTGAAGAAGGTAAAAAGTTGTCTCAATCATTAGTTTTAACAGGGTTTGCATTTGCAAAAATTACTTGTTCTGAACCTTTTAGGTGCATGATGAAGAAAAAAGAAACTCTAGAGATGCAACGATGACCTCTGTTTAATAATGAGGCTATATTGCTGATGACGTTTTCTCAGCTGCATTTCATGCAGCATTTTGCGGGGTCACTGAGACCTGTTCCCTCAACTTTATAATGACTGGAGAGTGAAGGAAGGGTATTTTACGGCATCATCACAACACTACGCGATACGCTTAACACAGTCATGTTAATCGTACGTGCTATTTTCACTTATGAATGAGCCACAAGAAAAATGCAAGGAACATCCGTGCTGTCCTTAAAATGCAGGCACTTCTCTCTATGACCCTCTACAGATCTGAAAAACCCCGAAACAAAGTCAATGTACAGACAAGATCAGAGGTTCTGCTGCACAATTTGGGCATTGGGCACAGTGGGTCCAGGCGCAGCGGGATTTGGGAGTTGTGGCAGTTGTGGTTAAAAAAATCTCCACATTGGTGAAGACAATAACCACTCAGGGACTTAGCTTTGAGCTCATGACGTGTTCAATAAAGCGATCAGTGGATTGAGTCGAAAACCTACACAGGACAATCTGAAGGTTCTCCTGAACGTTGATATTTTTATCTTTTGTTTTAATATGATAGATCTGCTTTATTAATGCCAAGGGAAATTGGTGGTCAGAAACACATACAAAGAAACACTGCCCAGTGGTGGGCAGTAACCACGCAATTCTGGCGGCGCTAATCACCCTGAAAGACAAATAAGGGAGTAAAGCATATGTCAAAAATCAAGCATCTTCAATCGGTTTCTTATTTTATTAAGTCTTCAATCTGTACTGAGATTTTAATCCTAAAAATGAACATCATTGTTACTATTGTTACAAATATAGATTAATAAAATTATCAGCTGCTGTGGAAAAACTTAAAGTATTGAGTTTGAACTAATTTCAATGGGCAACAAACATTTGTCTTAAATCCATTAAATTGCAAACAAGTCATGTTTTCCATGACCACAAAAGCTAAATAGTTTTTTTCTCACACATTAGAAACTGCTTGACCTCATTTTTTTTTTCCTATGCTCCATTTCAGCTCAGGATTACTGAATAAATCAACTGCGGTGTTGATGTGTTAAACGCCACATAATGGCTGATCAATATTCATAGAGCTGCTTTCTCTGAAAGTGCACCTGTCCCTTCAACCCTCTGCATGCTCAAGGTACAATTATATCTGAGGGGATTTAAGACTAGGAAGCAAAGAGGAAGGAGGACGATCAAACTGTAGAATAAAACGGTTTAAAAATGTAAAAGTTGGACTAGTTTAGATGTTGAAATAATATTTTGATCTACTTTCAAAGTGACTTAATGGTCTTTTAATTATGATTATCCTTTTTTATAAATAACTTTTAAAAACCTGTCGTTTTCTAGGATATAGTTTCTGCAGAGCGGCAGGAGTTTCCTCTGAAAAGTTGTGGGCGGGACCAGAGTAAGCCTGTGTCTGCAAAATCCAATCTTTTCATGACACTGATGAAAGACTAAAGAATAAATATATTTTATAAATTATGCATTCAGCGCAGTTTACTATCCACTTACTTACCTTAGTAATAAACAAATATTGAAAGTAATTTGTACTCTTCAATAGCTAAATATTTCTGTTTGAAATAAAATTGTCACAGCAAAAGGAAAAAGGGAGATAAAAATGTCAACTTTGGGCTTATCTGCTGTCGTTCTGCCTTCATGAAAGAACTTTGGATCTCCTCCCGGAGAGCACTGACTCGTGCTTTCATGCACATGTGTGCAGAACACGATAAGGATCAGCAGCAGTTTCACTGCTTTATCTCTGTTGCTTGAAAACAGTAAGCAGCACATTTGTGAATATACTGAAGTGATTTTGGATCAGATCACACAATTTTTCCTGAAGTCATGGAGCTTGTTATACATGTTATGGTGGAACTGTATGATGTAACCTGATAATTTATGATAACAAATTCATCTTTTCTGTTTTCTTGATATTCAAAATTATACATTTGGTGTCATAGGAATTCAAAATCTTCCAGTCTTTAAAATGCATCAAACTGGAGTCTGTCAATGTCACTGGAGAATTAACTGATATAATTACAGCACAGCCTTCTGCACTCATCAGTGTCTCAGGTTCAGGCGGAGCTCCATTAACACCAACCTGCTTGGTTAAAAATAAATGGCACTTTTTAATAATGAATGGTTGATCAAGCTTAAAATCATGAAGTAAAGGGATATAGAATGTTAAAAGCTGAGCTAAAAGGAAAAACATGTGCAGCCATATGAGGGACAGAAGCTAAGTGGCTGTTAGGAGGACCCAAATGGAGGTGGGCCTGGTGATAGAAAGTTAATTATTAAATGAACTGGAGGAGATGCCCAAAAAGCTAACATTATGACATGACAGGTGGCCATGTAAAGTGTCATGGTAGAAAATTAATGGAGTGTGTAATGAGGAAGGAATCAAAATATGACTCAAACAAAAACGTGGCGATGAGGCTGAACAGTAGATTAAGCATAAAGCAACAAATATAACAAACTAAACACAAGTGAAACAAAATTGAAGTAGGTAAACAGAAGTTTTTACAACTGTTTGTACAAAGAGTTGTGGTGGAGAAAAAAAAGCATCACCTGCATGGTATTGTTTCTGTTTTAAAATAGAGTGATGGGAAAAAGTCATTTTTTTCTAAAGTCTAAAGTCAAAGTTATTGCAGAGCCTCCGCTCTTGATTAAGCATGTTAGTCTGCGTCACCAATCCATTGGGATAATAAGTCTACTTTATTTTTATTAGTTAAGTTAAAATATACAGTGTGCATATGTGTATGTATTTTATATACAAATATAAGGTGTAAAACACTGGGGTGACTTCTTTATTTGAATAGTATATTTATTTATATCAATGTTGGAATTTTGCAGGTAGATATATATATATATATATATATATATTTATATATATATTTGTCAAGCATGAGGTGTGGCTGTGGCAAGAAAATTCTTTTGAATTTGTTGTAAAATCTTCACTTAAATGCAGAACAAACATCATTTTTTGACACCATCTGCTGCATGACTGGTGAAATCACTGGACTACAGCGGTAAGTGAAACTGTGAAACTGAAGCGGCATGCTGTTACCATTCCTGTTGGCCCATGAGAATGATTTGCTGCTTTTATTCAAAATCATCAGAAATGAACACAGCAATTGGCGCCGTTCCTCCACAGCCTTCATCTATCAGAGCAATGATCCAGACACGCTTTCAGGGCGCAGTCCAACCAGGCGATTTTAAAACCTCCTTTTGTGTGGAGACACAGGAGCACAAGACCTGTTCATCATCCTGCCAAATTCCAGTTTTATTACATTCCTTTATTTTCTTTTTACAGCTCAGTCTTTTTATGCTCTTTCTGAACTGAGCTGAGATTCAGAGTCAGACGTACTGAAGAGTATTGCTTAGAAAAGTGTTAAAGTGATTGGTAAATGGGGTATCCTGATAGTGTTTCTCTATCTTGGTTTCCTGAAAGGGCAACATTTGACATGCATGGGTAGGCAGAAAGAAAACTGAACCTGTGACTTGCTGATCAACGGTCCTGATCAGATGACAATCATTCCACCTCTGCCTTTTTTATGTTTACTTGCTTGCAGCTCACAGTTGTGGTTAAGTGACCTAATGTAATCTAAGAAATTAAAGTTCACCTATAGTGAGATTCAGGCAGTTTTACAGAGCTAAGGGGTCCTGAAGTGAGATGTTTCTGTGTGCGAGCGCTAGGGAGTTCACGTAGAGGGAAGCAAAACAGCAAGAGGAATGACAAAAGACTGATTTAAAGAAATTTCAAAACTCATGCTGAATTATCGTCATGCAAGAAGAGCGAGCAACAGAATTTACACTGCTAAAATTCAAAAAAGAGAATATTCCCGTTTTGGTAAATTGCTTAAGCATTCTTAAAGAAAACCAGTGCATTTACATTTTTAGAGATGCTGAATTTCAGGTTTTCCTCACCTGTAAGCTATAAAATGGGTTTCACATTTTGAATTTATTGATAAAAAGTTTTGAATTTTGAGATGTACATTTACAAAGAGCACTTATGTATGGAAGCATTTCTGTTTAAGAGCATGTTTATTAAGGATTCTGTGGTTTAGTTAGTTTGGGTTTTGTTACTTTTGTTCATGTTCTGAGTTGCCCTTGTTAGTCACACCAGTTTCAGGTTAATCATCCACAGCTGTCCTCATTTAGTTAATCAACCTCAGTGTATTAGAGTGTCTGGTTTTCAGTTCATCTGCTTTGTCTTGTCCCTCCAATGTTTCGCCAAGGTTTTTGTTTAAAATGCTTTAAGTTTCTGTCACAAGCCTGGTCTCCTGTAGTTTGGGTCTTCCACCACCACTCCCTGACGTGTATTCACAAATTAGGTTTGTTGGAGACCCACTACAGTAGAAATTATGTTTGTAGTGTCTCAGACATGCACTTTTGTACGAGACTGAACTGGCCTCATACTTGTGTCATTTTCATTTGCTAAAAAAAAAATCAGGAGCAGATGAAAAAATGCCATTTTGGGCCTTCTCTGTGCTGATAGTTCTGTCCACAAACTGCCGCTCTGCAGAAATTATGTTTTTGAACACAGGTTGTTTGATTTTTGCTGTGTAATGTATGGCATAATCATAACTAAAAGACCACTGGGAACATTTTTAAAATAGATCAAAAGATAACTGAAGTGGAAAAAAAATATTTCAGTACTCTCAAGGTACTTACTGGTATGTAAAGTATGAATGTACAATAGTACATACTTCCCACAAAGTTCAGTGTGTATTCACCACATAGAATCCAACTATTTGGGATTCCGCAATAGAGAAATATCCAGCAAAATATAGACTTTTTTTTCCCCCCTATTTACGATCTTCTCAAATGAGAGGCTTCTCCCACACTTTGAGAGGATTACAGCTGTGTGAGTCATGAGATCATCTTCAAGTGCTGTTGGGAAGACAGAGATCACGCAGACGACACAGTTTAGAAGATAAATGTCAGGATTTCATGTATTTGTTAATGCTGATGACACACTAAAGATACTTAAAGATAAGTTGGCTGTGACGTTTATGAGGCTCTTAAAGTAATCTGGGTGAGGTGGGCTCAGCATAACAGAAAAAGCTATTCTGCTTTTGATTTCAGAGGCTCATGTGTGTCAGAATGATTGACTAGACTGATTGGATGCCTGATTAGATTATTAAATGAGTTTCCATTTACTTTGACTAAAGCCCTCCAGAGGGGCAGCAGGCTGTTGGTGAATATATTTGCTGTCATCTTAAATTAATTATCACTGCAGTAAAAAACATCCAGGTGTTATAATAAATGTTTGAATTATGGTTAATTGTTTTGTGACTTGTATTCCTTTACTTAAAAAATTATAATGACAACATTTTGATAAACTGAGGTTATGTATTTTGGGTTTTTTTTTTTTATTCCTTTTCGAAGCAATTTACCAGAACTCAAATAACACAATTTTCTCAGCTTTTTTTTTTTGAACGACCTTTTTTTTTAATTCGGAAAACACAAAGACTTTTTTTCTGGTTTTCTCTTTTAGTCTGCACATAATTTAATTTTTTTCCTAATTTGCTTGATTTCCTGTTTTATTTTGACAGGGTTCAGTTTTATGCCAATTGAGTCTGGCTTGACTACCTGTCAAATCCTCTCCAGTTCTTCTAAATTGTCGTGCTGGTCACCTCAAAACATGTAATCTAGCTTTATTTTTGGTTTTCTACATCCTTGTTCGTGTTTCACTTGAGCTGCTCTTTGGCTTAATTTTGTTTCTTTGATTTAGTTTTTGTTTAAACTAGTCCGATTTTGTTAAGGTAAAGTTTCTTTGTTTTATAAGCTGCAGAAACAACAGATAAACCTACCTTAAAAACAAAGAAACAAGTGTTTTACGTTTGTGGCCTTAAACCTTTGAATATTTAATGACGTCTCTCCCTGAAAGGGAAAATAAATTCAGTTGCTGAAAAGCACTCAAACATCTTGGCTTTGTTTATTGCCAGTTGTAGTAGCCTGCGGCTGACAGGTTGTGCTGCAGGCGGAGAAGAGGACGAGTTTCAAAAGTCCAGAAGGGTAGAGCCTCGTGTCCAAGCAAGAGTGACCCCTTAAGCAGTTAGGGATGTCACCAGAGTCCAGACTAAAGTTGTTATTCTGAGACAACTTTGTTTCATTAGTTTTTTGGAGCTCATCTGATAAAGAACAAAAACATGAACACAATACACCTGCAGGCTTTTATTTTTTCATAATAAAACGCATTTAAACTTCACTCTGTTCTTCTCTTAAGATCAAAAGTATTTTATTTTGAAGGGAGACATCATTATTATCTGCATTTAAGAAGGCCTCTGTTATGGGGCCACACAGAGATGTTTTTGAATCATGTAATTGAAGGTTTTGCCAATGCAGTTTCTTTTTTCCATTCACTCCTGTCATATTTTTAAATATCAGGCAAAATTCTGCAATTATTTGTTTTTGTGCAATTACTATTCACTCTCATCTTTGTGTCCCCTGAGAAAAGAAACTGTTAACCTTTGCATCTTAGCCATGACAAATCTGGTGTCAGGATTCTGCTGCAGCTTCACCCTCACTTGCTCCTCACCTGTCCTCGAGTGCTTATGTGCACTGCGCTCCTTTCACGCTCTTCCTGAGAGTTGTCATCATCTGCAACCTTTCACCCTGGTGACCACAATTGTTTCCCTGAAGTCCTGCATGAGCCGTTGCCTTGCCTGCACCTCTGCCTGGATTTTTGTCTTTGTTTTTCTGACTTGGACTACTGAACTTGTTTGGACTGTTAAAGAGTGAGCGTCCATCTGTTCGTCATTTATTTTATGTTTTCATTTTTTCGCACCAAATTCCATGTCCAATTTTAACATTTTGTCTTCCTTTTTCTTTCTTTGGCAAAAATTTAAAATGACAGAATATTTACAACAAACTATCTTTTACTTTATTTTGTTTATTTCTCTATCAGATTATCACATGTAAAACCTATTAAGTCTCCTGTGGCAGAGCCAAGCTGCTTATTTTTTTTATTTTATGCTGCTAATGACTTGATTTTTCAACATCTCGTATCTACAGTTGCAGACAATCATGTGCTTCATTAGTGCACAACCAGATTCTGCTGACTGCAAACAGGGTCAGAAAGTGTGAGGAACATGCGGGGAACACTATGCTACACGTGTTTAAGGAACCGCAGGTTATAATCTTCCTTCTTAAATAAATTTTTTTTTTCTCATACGAGGTTTCTGGTTACAGGATCAGGAAACCCTGTTTCCAGAGGTAGATTCACGTCACGAGGACACGTTTTCCAAAAGACCATGAATGAGATGCCAAAAATTCAAACATCCACTTGAACAGCATCCATGTGATCAGACAAAGCTTGCAATCAGTGTTGATGTGCTGCTTGTACTGGGATCCAGTGTTGGACTGGTAAACCAGAACGAGAAGGATGTGTCAAACTCTGTGGGTGTGTTAGTTTTTTCACATACTAACTAAGGTTTCATCTTGTTAAGTAAACAGAAATGTAAAATTAATGCAAATCACAAATTCAGCTTTGCTCCTCAATGATCAAGTGCTTGTCATTTACAAACAAAAACCAATTAAAAAGGGGAAAACGCATCTTGGTATTGCTTAAAATTATTTGCAAAAACCATTTTTACAACTTTTTGTGTGCAGATTTAAACAAACAGCTTTAATTAACGCATGGAAGTGTTTCCGTTTATTGTATTTGCACATTTTCAACATATGACGACTGTTAAAATTGGGAAAATTAAAGAAATCATAACTGAGTTCACCTACTGTTTGTTGCTTTACTCATGTTTTTGCTGTTTTATACTGTTTGCTGAAAGGCAGCAAAACAAATAAACAATTGTTCAGAGAAAATGGACAGAGGTGGGATTTCCATAAATTCACACATGTCCATCAGGCTTTAGTCTTATACAGTTTAATACATTTTTTAAGTCTATATCATTTATAAAAAAGTAAATCAACAATTTGAAATGTTTAAATTAAATGTTTAAGCTTTTCCCTGGTTTCTGGGCAGCAAATCCCACCTTTTGTTGTGAATTACTGAGCCTTGCCCAACAACAAACAGCCCCAGATAAAGTTGATCACAGGCCTGAGCTGTCAGTGAGACTCAGTCACTAGTTGTGAGGTCCGTCCCTTTTTTGGGGGGTTTAAAGCTGCACAGTGAACATCACTTAACACCTATCAGGGTTTTGTTTTTTATTGAAAGATGTTTCAAACTTCAATTGATCCATACATGTGTTTACGTGTCTTTGGAAGCTGATTGTATCCGACACAACATCTAAGTGGAGAATGAAACTCCCAGACCTCTGCATGAATTTAGCTGAGCTCTTGATGAGCTCCTCCCTGTATTTTTCATGTTTTAGAATTTTATGTATTTCTGTGAAAAGAAGAACCTGCAGGATGTTGGCACTTATGCAAAAGTAGAGTCAGCTTGTGTTTGGAGAGATACTGTTTATAATCCACGATTGTGAAACTAACTAAGCACGGGTGTATCAAAATATTTATTTTGAAGTCAAAGCTAAGAAAACCAGGAAGTCCATGCATACAGCTGATTGCTGTGACTTTCAACATGATTGATGAAAGCGTCTGCTCGCCAAAAAAACCGTTGCGCTCCTGATCATGTTCAGATTTCGAAAAGCAAGGCTGACTGAAGGCTCAAAAATCATTAAGCCTCATTTCAAGTTGTATTAGTTGCTGACCTTTTACTTGGATTAAGCGGAAATTTGACTTTTGGAGAAATAAAAGCAGGAATCTCTCAATCATTGAGTCCATTTTACATAATAATCAATGTCTCCGTCATTGGATCAATTAAAGTTCTAGCTATTATAAAGATAATCTGATCGTTTGGATTTTGGTTGTACAAGTAAAGCTTCGGGGCAGGTACGCTGTGTTGCTGATAGTTAACTCAACAATAAGTCCTCACTCTGAGCCAATAACTAGAGTGCTCCCTTTCTTTACAGCCAATCACAACCAAATTCCTGCCTTTAAATTTATAGAAGTTTGTTTGTTTGTTCACATTTCAGACGTTTCACCGACTCACCTTCGCCCTGTTCTTCTCCTGGCTTTTTGACCAGCGCGTTCTGGTCTTCACCACCATCAGCGTCTCCTCCTCAGCCTCTGGGGTCTCCTCACATAGTTAGAAGTCATAACAAACATATAAAATGTCTCCGGCCCAAAGCCCAACCACCTAAGACTACTGAATGTTTGTGCTCACATTCCTGTTTCTCTATTAACTCTTTCAATCAAACTCTCACGATCTCTCCCTATTTTTTGTTTACGTTACCTCTGGTAAATGGCTTTTACTTGTATAAAGCTTTTCTACCTTCTTAGAAGGCCCAGAGCTCTGTACAGTCACAGTCCTATTCACACATTCACACACCGATGGCAGCTTTGTTGCCGAACACTGGCGCCAATGAGGAGCAATGTGGGGTTCCGTGTTTTGTCATATGGACGTGCAGAATGGGAACCGAACCTACGACCTTACACTCAGAGCTGGACCGCTACACCTCTGCACCATGGGCATCTTTGACTTTGAGTTGTAACTCTTTTTTTTTTTTTTTTTTTTTTTTTTAGTTTTCATCCTTTAAAATCCAGCTAACTGACTTGTTTCTTTTCCAGAGCTGGTCCCAGTTGTAAGGTCTAATTTTATTTATTTAAATGTATTCAGCAGAGTAACAAGGGTTTTCTTCTGCAGTCAAAAATGTTTCATCCTTTAAGAAAATTTGTGAGGAATTCTTGAAACTGTTGTGAATGCATTTCCATTTTATTGCATTTGTAACAAACACTTGTTTCAGCTTCCACAGGCGTGCATGTTCTGCGTGCACACTTATCCAGAAGTTTGTTTTAATCTTGAAACGTTCTTTATCTTGAATTCAGCATCAGAATGCCCCTCAGTCCGCTAAAGTGAGAAATTTGTGACCACTGGAGGTGGAGACCCTGACTTCTCATAAATACTCGATTTAGTATTTCTCAGTTCCAGGTCTTCCTGCGCCCTGCATATTTTTCACGCTCCTCGGCTCCAATCTCCTCTGCTGAATCCACCTGATTCAGCTTATCACCTTTTCACAGAGCTCTGCGGAGGCCCGATAATGGCACCGTCATTTTAATCAGATGTGCCGGAGGGCAGAAACTTCCAAAAACAAGACACCAATTCTTAGACTTGATATCTTTGCACAAACTACTGTTCTAATTCCATCTGCTTTTAAAAAACAAAGTTGCCATCAGTTATTTTTGTAAGTCAGCAAATAATTTCTGGTCAAATGTGACACAATTTCTGAGGGACACCATTATTAAAATTATTATTATTTACTTGACTCTTTTTGTATCATCTTTGTCCAAAAATAGCTGAAATTCTTCTAAGCGAACTTGTAACTGTACACTTGTCCACAGTTTGATTGGAAATACGCACTGCATACATAGGCCTACTTTCAAAATACTGTTAGATTTGTATCCTTCTGTGCAGGATGTGAAATGAGAGCATTAATTTGTTGAATTTACAAGAAACAATTTTAAGAATAAGTTTGAACTTTCTTCCCTGAGCTGTTCCAGTTCTTTGGCAAAAGTAAGGCCTGGCAATTCCATTAATGAAGAATAACATTAGGGTGGTGCAGAAGATGGAGTCGGGTGGAGGAGTTGCTGAAGAAACTCCTAAAAGAAAAAGAAATGGCCTTTAGCTTGGTTTGGTTTCAGCTATGTTTTTGTGGGTTGTGTCATGCTCTGTTTTCAGGTTTCCCACTTTTCCCCTGTCACAGTCACAACAGGCATTAAATGCTATTGCATCTGGACTAAAAGTCTGTGTTTTTTTGAAAATGAGTCAATCCCTCCCAGGTTAATTGGAGTGTCAGGCTTTCAGTTTGTGTTCAGGTCTTCTTCCACTCATGATTTAAGGTATAGTTTTCAGCCACTAAGACTGCTCTTGTTCTGGTCTGGTTCCACATTCCATGACAAGATTAGCAACAAAAGTAGCAGTTCTTTAAACATGTCAGCTACAAATTGAGATTCAGGTAAAAACTGATTCTTTTTTTGTACCATCTGATAAATTAAACTTATTTTGATATTTATTCTGTTGAGGAAGCAAAACAAGTTTAAAATATTGCAGTTGTGTTATCACGAAGTAAGAGTAGCTATACTGTGTAATAGTTCTCTGTTAATGTAAAAATACTCCTTGATATTAATCAAATCTCTGGGGTGTGAATAATTTCAGCAAGCACTGTCTAATCTAATGAGTAAAAAAGATTTAAATCTAAAGAGCTAAAAACATTTTAAATCAACCGAATAAAGAAAAAAAAAACTATTTTTTGTTGTTTTTTGTGACAAAAACAGACCTTTTATTAGGGTTAATAGAAATGTTAAAAGTTTTACAAACAAAAAGACTAAAATAGAATGTTGCCAGTTTAGGAATATTGTTTTTTTTTAATTATAACTCTCCCTAGTAAGAGTAAAAAATATTCTCTGTAAAACTTGAAGGTATCTTACCATTCACTTCTAGCTTTGATTTAAGTTTAGCCTGGCTTTTGTATCAGTTCTTCCATGTTGGTAAGGATGTGACTTTTCACTTGTTGCTAAAGTTCCCCTGTTTTTCTTTCACAGTTTTCCTCAGCTGCTGCTTTCGTTTTGCTTTCCGACTTGTCTGTTTGAGTTGCCTCGCTTTGGTGTTCAAACCTGCAGCTACATGAGCAGGATTACTCCTGATCATTTCAGCATGTTTATCTTACTGTATTTTCAGAGCAGCAGAAGACAAAGATTTTTGTTTTGAGAGAAATGTAAAGTAAAAAATGAAACTGTAAAACATGGCGCAATTCCTCTTTTTTTGTTGCCTTTTTTTAATAGACCGACTCACAGAAGGTGAGCAGGTTCAAATTCCTGCTGGCCTAAACTCTGCTTTTTAGAAAGTTCATGCACGCCCTTATAAGTTGATGAAAACCTAAAACCTCTGACCTTTGCTCTTAATTATTTTTCTCTTTTGTTTTGTTTGTTTCCAAAATCAATATCAACAAAAAGTGTTCAGAATCTGGGCTGCACTGTAGTGCAGCGGTTAGGGTTCTTGCCTCAGTGAGAAGACCCTGGTTTGATTCCCAGGAGTACCCTTTCTGTAAGGAGTTTGCATGTTCTCCTCGTGTGTGTGTGTGTGTGTGGGTTTTCTCCAGGTGCGCCTCCCACACTCCAAATCTATGCATCATATCTAAATATGCAGCTCTAAATTGACCCTAGCTGTGAATGTGTGTGGTTGTGTTGTCCTGCATTAGTTTGGCAACCCTTGCAGGGTGACACCCGCTTTCACCCAACTGTGGCTGGGATAGGCTCCAGCAACACCAAGACTCTAAAAGGAATTAAGATGAAATGATTTAAAAGATAGATGGATGTTAGGAATAGTCCCTTTCCAAGCAGAAGGAAAGATGAGCAAAAACAATTTGCCGACTGAAAAGAGAAAAAGAAGGAAGGAACACAACATCCTTTTTAAATATAAATTATATTTAAATTTAATCATTTTTTCAAAAGCACCTTCAATGGCCTTCTGACAGAACTACTGAGATCCAGCTTGTAGGTTAGATGAGATGCAGCGGTGCCACACGCTACCTTTGAAAGTCGTGTTAAATTGTCAGCTCTGAACCAAACGCATCACTGCTTGTTAAACGGCTGTCACCTCCACTCGTTTTTTTTCTGTTTTCAATTTCTCCCATCTTTGATAGGAGGATGAAAAAGTAGCAATAACATGCAGACATCATTGCTATTCTGATTTTTCACATTCACTTTACCTGTTTTTTTATCTCAATGTTTGGTAAATAAAAAAACATACATATCAGTTATTCCAAAGGATAAACATCAGAAAAGCACCTCTCCCTCTTTTTTCCAGTTTCTACATTACGATCTCCATTTCTGCACCTTAGAAAAAAAAAAACCCAAACATATTTGTTTTTTAATCAACTGTACTCTTTAACAACTATTCCACAAATCCGACAGGCTGCAGATACTTCACAAAACAAGACAAAATGCTCACTGTGGAAAAAAAACCCCAAAAACTCCTATCCAAAGCATGTGTTTACAGAAACCTGTGCTTCTTTTTGTTGTGAAAAGGCAACATCACAACAGCGTGACATGGAGATAAATTACAGAACATCTCTGAACAGCATTTACTAGAAGATGGACAAAACAACTGTGGTGTAAACCTCATTGTTGAAGCTCAGCTTGTCATTGTTCTTCAGTCTTTTGTGTTTTTGTTGTGGTGGTGCTTTGATTGTGACCAGGCATGAAAAGTTTGTGTGCACGGAGTCTGAACTTCTGGTCTCTCACGCTATAAATGATAACATTCCAGCAGCTGTTTGTAGCCAAAATCCAAAAGGCGAAAAAGGAAAAATTGCACCATTCGTTCCCCAAGACGTTCCCGACGACAAAGACGGCGATGGGGGTGAAGGATGCTGTGAAGGCCACAGTGAGAGTGCCGATGGTTTTGGCTGCTTTAATGTCTGAGAACGTGGGGTTGCTGGTGCTTTGGCATTCCGTCTCCGCCAGGGTTTTTCTGCGTTTTGAGTGTTGCCTGATGCTGGACAGAGAGATGATGTTGATGACAACGGTGCTACCGAGAAGGGTAAAGTCAAATGCGGGAAAGAGCAGGAGGATGTTCCAGGCCTGGGTGGGAAACTCGCCGATGGTGCCTAAAGCGTAGTTACACATCCGGCTGCAGGGGTTGTACTCCAACGCAATCTCCCTGCTGAAAACCATGGGAGACACTGCCAAGAAGAAACTCCCCAGCCAAGACAGCACTATGAGTATCGTTGTCCTTTTTCGAGTGATGACGGAGTCTTTGTGCAGCGGCCTCAGCACGGCGATGCTCCGCTCAATCGTGAGCAGGAAGATGGTCGTGATGGAGACAAAAGTGCACCCGGCAAAAATAGGTCCGATGATGTTGCACGGGTGGAAGCTCACGGACTGGGAATTGTACAAAGTCCACTCCGGTCCGGACTCGGTCACCATGAGATGAATCTCTGCGTAGACGGACAGCGGCACCACGAATATTCCCACCGCCAGATCTGCCACAGCCAGGGATGCCTTCAGGTAGCCCTGCGGCGTGTGGAAGACTTTAGTCCCCAGCACCACAGCCAAAGTCACCAAATTCCCAAACAAGGTGGAAAATATGAGCAGCAGCATGAAAACCACCATGAGGATCTTATTGGCCAGGGTGCAGCAGCACACAGTGCAGTGCGCTGGTTCAGTCCTGTCCAGCATGCTGAGGGTGTTTGTCTCAATCATTGGTTGAGGAGATTCTGACCACTCACATTGTAACCTTAAACACAAGCAGAAAAACATGTCAGATATGAAAGAACAAGAAACAAAGAGCGGAATTTAAAAAAGGAATTTTGAAAATAAACGGAAAACCAATTTGCTCTGTGTTCCTTAGGTCATTTTCATCTTTTGATTGGCAGGCTCATCTATCAAAAAGATGCATCATTTTCTGACTCTTTAGTTTAGGCTTCAATTGTTGAAGGAGAAGCTCACGCTGCTTCATGCTTTCTACACTGCTTTGCCATATTTAAAGACCTGTCTCTTCTAAGTATCATCATGGACTTTGTTTAAGTGTGGATATTACGTTAAACAATAAAGCAACCTTCCCTCAACCAACCTTTATTGACACTCATGTTGGTGCAAAAGCAAAAGCTTCATGTCTAGCTCTGACGGCAAGGTAGCCAACACTTACTAATCTACATTTGACCATGGAAAAGTGTTAAAGTTCCTACCTGCTGCACAGTGGGGGATGCACTTGCAAAACTGATCAAAAAAGGTATATTTGTTTAACTGCAGTTGGGTCTTTATGACACATTTAAAGCTAAAAAATTAATTTCTGTGTAATACTTTAGCAATATTTTGGATTTTATGTATTTTTCTTTATAAAATGAGCAAGAAAAAAATATTTTTACCCTTTCAAAATAACAGAAAAGTTATTGTTGTTTTCTGTTATTTGAAAGGGTAAATTAAAGAAAAAAAGCCTCATTTTTTAATATTAAAAGAATGTCTCATCTGTAAACTGATGTCTTTAGGAGATTTTTACAATCTTTTATTGGAGTCTTTACGCTCAATATTATAATATTGTACCAGGGGTGCCCAAACTTTCAATCCCCACTGTATGCCTTTTTTTATATAAAGGAGCAACAAAAAAGGTTCTTAGTCACAAAACGCATTCAAAAACATTTGTTTCACTCACGTTTGATCTGTTTACAACAAATTAAAAGCTACAAAATACCTATTTTTAAATTTTAGCGATGTGGATGTCTTGTTATGGCTTTTTTCTTCATAAAGACAAAGTAATTAATAAAAATAAAGAACAAGTAAAACATTTAAAACATTTAAATCTGAACAAAGTAACAGCAAACAAATATATAAATACATCAAACTGAAATCGGTAAAATTGAAATACTACATAAAAGCTATACGTTTTCTATCAGTTGAAGTGTTTACAATGTGAGATGATGTTTTGAACTATGATGTGTTCTGGCTGTTTAGTGAAAAAAAACAATCAATGTTAAAATACTTTTTTTTGTCATTTTTACAGAAGAAACAAACCAACCTCTTGCAAGAGAGCATCTTAGGTGATTTTAGTCATAAGTGTTTTTATAGGGGGGTATATGGGTGACACCCTGCTGTCTGTGCTGTCAAACTAATCAAGATCCCACATCCGGCCTTTAATTGGACCTCTAATTGCTTCATCTTTCTGCTAAAGGGTAGCAACAGACTTCCATTATTCTGTTGTTACCGTGATTCCATAAATTGTGGCATTTTTATCAAGCTTTGTCATTACTCTGTTCTTTCCGCACATTTATCACTAACTACCTGACCCTGCCCTCTGAACCTCACATCCTCCCACTCACCTCTTTCTCAAATGTCTTTCACCCTTCAGGTTAACAGCCATTTTTTCGCTATTTGCCATAGTGTCACCGGGGACACAGCTGAAATCGCACACAGCATATTAACAAGTGCAGCTTAACTCCTCCAGGGTACCCGTGGTCCTGTCTTTGCACCCTGCTGTCAAATTTTTGAAATAAAAAAACCCCAAAACATCGGAATTTATCTATTGGCTTTTCATTCTTTTTCTTATTCCAGGTGATTTTTTTTTTGGTGGTAAAAACATCTAAATGGTGTTAACTCTAACAATGAACACATTTGGAGAAGAGAAAAAAGATGATGGATCAGAAAACAAAATGCAGAACTGAAAAAAAAAAAAAAAAAAAAAAAAACAGTAGTGATTATGAGAATGCAAGAGTTACATAACGTAAAGCCGTGGCTTCATGATTACTCTGGCTTAAAAATATTTAGTCTTTTAAAATACCTCAGATTGCATCCAGATTAGAGAAGTTTTATTGTGAGAGGAAAGTTTTGCCCCTTGAGGATGGATGGATGGAGGAATGGATGGATCCCCCTAATTCCAGCTCTAGGAGTAGTGACGTCATAATCTCGCAGGACAATAACAGCAAAAGCTATAGTAGTAGTAAACAAAACAAAACCCAGCTGATGCTTTTAATCCTCTCACGCAGCTTCCATCCAGATCACGTTTTTTGTCTAAAGAGTTAAATATATATTGAAAAATGTGTCTGGTCTTGTAAAACATTCTGCTAAAAACTCATTTTTGGTTTTTTCACTAACAATGATCCACTGGCGTGAAAAGTGGAGCGTGGCCACGCGCGCGCATCACTGCTAGATTTTAAAAACGCATAATCCAATCGTGACTGTGCAGCATTTAATGCAATAAAACTGCTGCACTTGCTCAGAAAATAAAAAAAGAAGACTCGGCTGTAGGCGACCTTGTCATTACTTATTCCGTCTATTGAGTTTAAGCTGTCATATCCTGAAGCTCGTTTTCCTTCACTGTACATCCATCCAAAGCGCGCAGCCATGCAGAACACTCAGCGCATCCAGCCAATAAAAGCTTTAATTCAAAAAGAAATCTGCACAAAAAACCTTTAGGAGTCCTACAAAATCCCTAAACGTGTTTAATCACAGATTCAACGGTTTTAAAAATATGTTTTTTTTTAAGTTGTTATTCCAACTCTACTCACTTTTAATCCGGAATCCAAGATGCCACAAGAGGCCAGCAGCATGGAAAGTTGCATGTTGCCCACAGGAAATCCACGCGCCAAACTTCCGCGTGAGCTTTTTTTAAATCCTCCAGAGAACCAGATGCACGTGAAGCTTTTGGAGCAGAACTCCAGGAAAAGGATGGACGCGATGCGCCAGGCGCTGCGCTCTGATCCGCACCGCGCTGCAGACGCTGTTAAGTGTCTCCTCCGCTGGTGTCTCCATTGGCTGAACATGCTGATGATGACAAGAGGGAGCCCACCGCCCACCCCTGCCGCGCGCTGCACGCACATTCAGTTCACAACGCGAGGCTGCGCTGCAGGACGCGCCAAAGGTGGGCGGGTTTTCCATTGACGCGTTGGCCTACAGGTGATTTTTCATCATTAACCCAGAAGCTTCACATCAAACCGAGAGCTTAACGTTCAATGATTTTTCATTTACGACCAGGACTCTAACAGACTCTCCAGTGCTGGCTGTTTTAAATGGAAATGAGACCTGCTCGATGACTTCCAAAAAGCTCAGACAGGCTCAAAGAAAGTTTCTGAAGGCGGGATTATTCTGATGCTTTTTACTCCAAAATGGCGTAAATAGTAATATTTTAGACCAAATCAAGTGATGGAAAATATTTTTTAAGTCTTTTTTTTATATTTACAAAATTCATTTAAAACATTAATTCACAAATTGATAAGAAAGTAAAACATTTAAAGAAATTGATGCTTTTCCTGGCAATATAATGGCTCTTAAGCACAAACTGACATAACTTGAATCCATTAGGTATAACAATTGTCAAATAGTTGAATGAATCCTTGAAAGGAACACCCCTATTATTTTTTTATTTATTATATATTTTTTGTATAGTTGCTATAAACCAGTCCAACTTAACGTTTTTAATATTTTTTCCAATGCCAAAAAGACATTTTTATCGGTGCAGGTATTAAACTTAAAAGACCCAAACAAATGAATTGTCATTCAAAAAATGCCTTACTGAGTTATTCTGTTCACCTTTGAGGTGAATCTGCACAATAAGACGTTTTTCTGCACAGAAGTTACGACACTGGGAACTCTTGAAGACCAGTTTCTTTGTATTTTTAGTTAACAAGGATTCCATCAAAATAACAGGTCTTTTATGGAGATAAATCAGACTGCTTTTTACGCATCAAAATGACCAATGAAATAAGTTGGCATCAGGTTAGCAACAATAAATAACAAATCTGCAAAGGCAAAGTTTTCCAGCATTTGACTAGAAGGGGTTATTAAAGACTTAAAGAGTGATTTTTATGTATTTTTCTTCAGCAGAAATAGTGAAAATTCATCCTCCAGGGTAAGGAGGAATAACCATCTGGCTCTTTACTTTGCAATACTTTCAAAATCCCAGCATCTGTGATGGAATGGGGGTGCATTAAGGAACAGGGCATGGCTAACTTGCACATCTGTGAGAGACATGAAATGTGACCTATGAAGCATGTAAAATATATCCTCACAGATCCATAGGATAACCTGGGGAAGTCCAGGAACACAACTTAAAAAGTCTAAACTCAAATTATTTGCGTCCACTTCATTGTTTTCTTTTTTTTTCTAATTTAAGTATCTTCCTCTTCCCTGAATTGATTGAATGTTTACTTGGATTTTTGTTAGACTGAGTCATCTCTTTGGGAACTGAAACCAACACATCATAATTAAACCTGGTTGATGGGTGGAGTCCGCAGGGCCCCCGAGCACCAGACGTTAGCTTTATTCTTGTGCCTTGTTAATTAATTTGCTCTGTGAAAACCCCATTATACACAGATGGCAGCAGGGCCTCCTTTGACATAGAATGCAAAAACAATCCAATGGATCTATCAATAGATCTTCATTGGGGTTCATGCGATTTTTTTTTCTTATTGACCTAAAATAATCCCAACAGCTTCACACTTCTGCTCACTAAAGAGGTTACTTAAAAAACAGTTAAATGAAATTCATAAACCGGTTGCATAGTCATAGAATAGTTACTCAATCTACAAAAAAAAAAAAAATTAATTAAGATAATGATAAATCTGAGTTGAAAAAAAGGATTTTCCTGATAAGTTGGAGCATCTTTATCATTTGTAGCTAGAATTTTACACAAAACCTAAAAATTAAACTCCCAAAATGATCAGTGTCACTGCTCTTGTCTCAAATTGTTCGCAGTTTAGTTTCTATGAGTCAGAAAGGACCCTGCAATGGACTAGAGAACTGTACAGGGTGAAGCCCACCTTCAACCATCAGTGGTTGCATCAGCTCCAGTATCGCAATGACCCCAAAATGGGAATAAGTGGGTGCAGATGATGGAACGATGGAGGGAAGTTTGTCAACCAGGGAAAGACTGGAGACAAAATAGAAATTTTGACATGTGGTGTAAGTGAACATCTAAAGAGTATCATGGTGTGTGAGACACAATGAGAAGGAAAATGAGAACAAGGTCTCACTTCCCTTTTATGTCTAATCAATATTTTGCAAGATTGCTTTTGCTCTGCTTTTCATCAAAAGTTCAGCTACTTGCTAACTACCATCAGCAAAGCAGAGCATCGCTGAGTGTGATAAACAGTTATGTTTCAATTGTCAGTGCTAGAGGTGTTCAGGTCAGATTATTACAAATTACTACTTTTTGCATCTATTTACACAGATTTATTAAACATTTAACAACACAACACTACATTATGTTCCGATTTTATATTTATAAAACAAGAATCCATTGGTACACTGCAGAAAGAGGTGGCCTAAAAATAAGTAAAGAACACCAATCTTAAGAAAAAACATTTTCCATGACAAAAGATCCCTTTTAGCGTTCCACACAAGTGTTCAAAAAGAGAAAAAAAAACAGTAAAAAGGCTAAAATACTTTTTGCTAGTTCTAAGCCAATGGTTTGTGTTTGCTAGTTTGTATGTACCTAATTGTAGTTCATTTTGATTCATGTCACAAAAAGCTAGTATAAGTGGAGATGACTCATTTTCGAATAAAATATGAACAAAAGGAGAATACCATTTTAGTACAAGTCGGCCCATCTTAAATCTTCATAAAATCTATGACCAACTTTTATTCTTAGAACATAAATCTACATTTTTGTTTCCAAAAGTAATGACGATAAATGCCAGTTTAATTTGTCAACACTTATTGAACTTTAAAAAAACATCCTTAAAATAGAACTAAAACTCACAGTAAAATTCGAATTATTTTTGAGTCTAAAATCAAGTCAAAAGGATTTTGACTCTTTTTGCTATTAATGTTTGTATTTCTAAATCCTAGCTTTAATGGAACAAAAAAAATCTTCTAAACATGTGGAGTGAAGAGAATCAATGCAGTTACAATATCTTGAATTTCTAAAACCTTTGCAGGAGTATCGTGCAAAGATATGAAATTGTTTGCAGTGTACAAGCATAAAAGAAAAAAAAATATTGACCCCTTTGTTTTAAAATTGTTTGTAAAATATAGATGATTTGACAAAGTGGATTCTAGTCCATCAGATGACATCATCTTTGGGCTTCACTTTCCTTTTTCTCCTGACGCTTCTAAACAGCTTTTAATGATTTTGCCTTTGTGACATCTGCACAGAAGCAGGCAGCACCTGTGTGCTGCAGGGCTAACATCTATCTGCATCTATCAGACTCCAGAGGACAACAGAACAAAAGCATAATCTGGTGTTTCTCTGGGTCTGGTTGGTAATCCTTAATCTAGTGGTCACAGCGGCAGGCTTCTGCTCGATGCTCCTGATCACATCCATGAGGGTTTGCTTTAGGAGCTTCTCATGAAGACTGCCAGCTGCTTCATTTTTAATGCACTGATTTGGATTAAGCTCAAGAGCTAAACTGTTTGGAAAGTGGTGATATTTTCTCTTTAGTTACTGTAGACCAACATTTTAAGACTTGCTTTGGAGGAGTTTTACCGACCAGTTGCTCATATACTCTGATAATTAGAATATTATTGATGCCACAGATTGATTGCTTTTTTTTTATGTCAGAAGAACATTTTGGACCTGATTTGAACAGCTCTGTCTCCTCACATTTAAAAGAACTGTGAAAAAAAGTCCTTCAAGGATTTTTTAAAGATGATCCTGATCTTATTTTGCATCGTGTGCTTGTGATATCTGTGATTCTTCAAATAGAAGAAGAAGCTGACATGATTTTTAAGCCAAATGAAATGGGTTGAGCTCAAAGGATTATAGATACAAATCTGAGAACCTGTAGCTGAGAGATCATACAGCTGAAGATGCAGTAAACCTAAGCATTTTCTTAATGTGTGATGTGATATTGTTCTGCTAAGTAGGCTACACATCATTCATGTGAGTTGCGTTTAAAAATGCTCAGAACGCCACCTATAAATCACTATCGAATCCCAGTCCCTGATTGGTCAAATTTTAACTGGTTTAATTTTCAAAGTGCATTCAAATGCTGTGCCTCTTGTATTAGAGCCTGAACTTAAAAACTTGCATAGTGATGCGTCACCGCCAGAGTTTCGAACACGGAAGCCCAAAATATGCACGGTTACAAAGACTTTTCATTGGAAGTGGTCACTTGATTGTGCGTTGCAGAGACCGCTGTGAATGTAGCATAAGATGCAATCCAGAACCCCAAGTGATGGTTCTGAGTTCACTTTGTGTTTTGTAATTTAGTCTGGATTTTTGCATTGCAAATACAAATTCTGATTCAAATTCAACTTTATTTTTTATTGCACTTTCCTGATAAAAGCATTTCAAAGAGCTTTACATCGTAAAATAAATATTAAAAGACAGTTTTAAACTTTGAGGACAAAAAACCCCATAAATTGTAGACATTTTCTTGTTCAGTTGACCTCCAACTCTTTACTTTTGGGTAGAAAATGTGTTGATGTTGTCATGGCAACATTACATGAATAAATTGGTGCTGAAGTCAGTATATTTCCAAGAAACCAAACACTGACCCTAAGTAAAGGAAGCGCTATTTTTTTAAAAGAACTATTAATGACTTGTCTTGCAACCTTGTAAGAATAAAGACATATTATCTGTAAAAAGAGAAAAGTCTGAGGAGTTAAAAGGAATTACTGTTCATTGAACACTTCTTAGATTGAAAACAGTCATTATTCTTTAATAATTAGATTCTTTTCATTTCAAACAGACAACTGAACACTTGCACACCACTGTATTTTGTTTATAAGAGAAAGCTACAAGTCAGCACAACGCACAATGAAACGAAAAAGCCTAAAAACATCTTCTGATTTAAATTTAAAGCGTATTTCTTTCATTCGTCTATAAAATCTACAAAATTCAGAGCTCATCGCTTTCAAACGCTTTATCAGGAGAATGAGCATTCAGAGTGAGGTAAATTGTCTTCTTTAAAGAGATGAAAATAAATGATCCTTCACAAAGTTCATTTCACACGTAGACTTTTGATGACTCACCGTATCAGCTTTAAACCAAGACAAACAAATCTACGCAGAATCCCAGCTGAACCTTGTCAAAACGCACATCCCTGTTTAGCAGCGAAATCACATCACTCTTCAGCACAGGTTGCAACGTTTAGTATGCCATCTAAACATGGAACCTCACTCCGGTGTGCAAAGTTCCTACTTGAAGAACGCCAAGAAACAGAAGAAAACAAACTACTGACGAAAACTCCAGCAGCAGAATACTCCTGTAATGCACCTCTCCCACCCCTTGCCTTGCAGTTAGTAGAGTCATTACAAGATTAACTCTTTAACACCGGAGCTGTTGGTGGCAACACCTTAATCAATAAAACACGCTCTTTGACAGACATCTACGATCTTATATGAATCAGCTGATTCTGATGCGGAGAATAACAGCTTTGCACTGATATTTAACACTTTACAAAGGTTAAAAGTGTTGAATAATAGCACAGCACCACTGTTCTCTGTGACAGAAACAGCTAATTTAGCCTGATTGCGTAAACACTTCACTACAGCTGCATATCAGCGCCGCTTCAGAGTCAACTGGAATTAATTTAATTGTATCAACGGTGGAAGAGTTACGGTAGTCAAAGTAATGTCAACACTGAAGCTAAAGCTCAAGAGTGAAAGACTTCAGAGTAAACATCAAATGTTTGCATTCACCAACAGCTCTCCTCTACAACACCTTCTCATTTGTTATCTTTGCCTTTCATTTCCATTTGAAGGTTATGTTCTGATGACATTGGAGGCTAAAGCTAATAGCTTTATTCGACTATCGTTCTATTTTTCATCCATCCATCGATCCGGCCATACAGGTTTGAGCCAGATGCAGCTTTGACAAGGAAAAGGTACACGGATCAAGCAGGAAGCTTGTGAACCACCCAGTGTATTTTCAATGCTACAAATATGCTCTTATTTCAAAAAGCATTTTTGTCTGCTCCTGATTCACATGATTTGAATAAAGAAATATTCAGAGATGGAATCTTAGGCTTAATTTTCTTTATCTATCCTCTCCTTTGTCAGAAAAAATTAAGAACATGTCAAAACACCAAGATCCAACATCAGACTGGATCTTTAATAACAAAAACCAGCCTGAAAAGAATCATTGCATGCAGGAATACACTTTAAAATTAAAAGGAGCTGGATAATTCTTGGTCTTTTGCTTTCTATGTTCTACAAGCTCCACAGTGAAGTCTGTGTCCTGTGGGAAACCATTACTAGTCAGAATACAGAAAGTTTGGGAGATATCTCTTAAAATTCTGTTCTGAGTATGCTGTCCACAGAGTGTTCAGAGGTCAAAGAGGCTTCTAAATAATGTCTGTAGAGACTTTTAACATTTTCAACAGAGCTTTGTTTCTGTGCAGAGAGGGAGTGACATCAGTAAATGACAGAGAAGGTCATTTCATTTTTGATAAAAGCAGAGGAGGGAGTGGAGAAAATGTCCATGTTGGTTCCAAACTGTTTCACAGGCTCCCCCTGTATGATAGTGCTGACTAACTCAGACTTTTGTCTCTGTCCAGGGGAGAAGGTTGCAATTATGCCCCTAGTTTAGTTAATGTTCAGTTCATTTTATGATCCTCACACCTCTTCATCATCAGCCATAGCTGAGCTGTGGTGTAGCGTGTGGCTGTGGAGAAAGGGATCAAACTGGTGTCCTCTGCAGATTTAGGATACAATCACAAATTCAACTTCTACTGCGCAATGGGGAGGCATCAGCAGAATCTTTAAGATTTCATGCAATTCTTTACACATCGTTCAATCAGAGCTGCTGCCGGCCGGCAACTCCCGCTGCCACAGCCCTGTTTGATATCGTCCGGTCGCTGTAAACTTTAAATTTCCTTAACAAAAAAGAAAATGTGTCTGCTTCCTCCAGATTATAAATGCCGCCGTATGGCCACCTGCCAAATTTGGTGAAAAACTTGCATAAAGGTCGCTACAAGGCGGCATTTTTGGATACTGTATGCGACCACAGTCTTAACAATGTGGCTGTCATGTTGAGTAGACTAACTGTCATCAGTGTAACATCCTTGGGTGGAACCAGTGGAAGTAACGAGGATGAATTATCCACCAGAACTCTCTGTGACCTGTTGGTTTAAAAGGTCAGTCATCCAGAGAAAAAGCTGGTGATTCAAATGAAAAAGGGATGTCAGCCTCAGCGCTAAAATTTGCATCTGCATTGTTTGGAAAGCTTCTAAATAGTCCTCTGTCAGTGGTTTTGAGGACTTTCAGGCACTTGTGTTTAGGATCAGTAATTTTCTACACCTCTCCTGGCTCAGTCACCTTGTTAATCCCAACGAATGCTTCAGCATTGGCCCCAAATGGTTTACTTGTGCGCTGAATTGATGGGCCTCATGAGGGTTTGTCTTCGGTGGCCCCTAATGTTTTGCTCATGTGGGCACCAAGTGGGATTTGCCTGTAATTTATGTAGAGCCAGTTGGGCAAAATATATCATACCAAAAGAACGTCCAACTCTACCTAATAACTTTATTACTCAGATGAAGTCCATTATGCCCAAAATGTGGGTTTGACTGCTGCCGATGACCCTTCACCCCGCCCTGCCCCGAAAACCTTTTCCTAATGGAATAAATAACATGAACAAAGTCTCATAATCAAGTTATTACATTTGACTTGTGTAGCTGAAACTTCTTTGGACAGATCAAATGCAAACAGTTTGCACAAAGATTTATATATATATTCTGGGTCAGTGTTAAGATTTTTTTTTATTATTTTAGTAATCTTTTTTATCCTTTTTAAAAGTTGTCCTTAATAAACTTGAAGAGTTTTTGTTATATTTAACTCTAAATACAGAAAAATGCATTCAGTGTCAACCCATATCCTCTTTTTCTAATATGACAAAATTCCAAAGTACCAAATGTTTTAGATCCTCCAATGACCACTGGAGGCAGCCCACAAAGAAAAGCACATTCCCACTGACAACAATTTTACAAAGTCAGAAACAAAACAAATGGGACCTGTGGACAACCCCTGGGGGCCACCAATTCATCCCACAGGCAAACCATATGGGGCCCATCTTGAAATGTTTGATGGGAATGTTGCCTTTTTTATTCTCTCCATAGTCTTCATGTCTATAACAGTGAGAACAGCAGGTCACTGAGGGTTTTGGCTGCACTATTTTGTTATATTTATGAATCACTGGACCACTGGATGAATCACTTTTGTGTGAGGGACTGTGCTGCTTTTGTAAACCCCCCCAACGGCACCTTATTTCAAGGTTTGCCCCCACAGATATTGTCCTTTTGAGAGCTCTCATCATCTTCTCTTTACTAATGAGATAACTGGACTTCGTGAGTCAGAGCGCAAATGACTGATTATATACTAGGCATGAATGGGTGGATCATGTAACCAGGATGGGTTTGTTTTAGAGACAGAACTAGCCACTCAGCCATCGCACATCACATTTGGGATATTCTTCCGTAACCACGAGCCCCTGAGAATGCATGGGGCCTACACGTCACGCACACCGTGAAACCTAAATATTTCCTGTAAAACCTTCCTATTGGGTTTGGTGTCACAGACTCAAATCTGATTACTATTGCAACTGTCTACCTGTTCGGCAGCCTGCTTTGTAAACGTTGCAGGTCTCGGGCAGGTTTCATAAAACCTGACAACGCAAGTACAAGAGCTGATTCTAGAACCTGAAGCAACTGAGACTTGTGATGCTAGATTGACCTGACTGACGTGTTAAGCAGACTAAACAGTCGTTCACTGTACTTAGAGAAAAATTAAAGTCTTTGAATTCCGATCTGTTGCAGATGTTTTTTTATCTCCATCCACAAGCAGTGTTTCCAATGACTTTGAAATTGCACAAATAGTATTTGTGATAAATAATTTTGAAGTTTGAAAAAACTCGTATTTATCATGAAAAAATGTTTGCGCTTGGAGGAAGTGGTCTTTCAGGCGTATCGAAATTGACATATTTCGCACAACTGCAATGAAAAAATTTTTTTTCGAATTAATGAGTCACGCGAACTTCTTCTTGGTAGATCTGGCTGCCTTGAGCACTGGATGACGGGCGCCTCAGCATACCCACAGCACACACAGCTCATCAATATTTGAGAACTGTGCATATGATTGTATGCATCTCAGTAAAAAAAGTACAACTTTTGATCTGCTACTGACTGAAGTTTTCTGTTCTCTTCATTTAGCTAAACACAAAACGTTTTGTTTTATAGGTTTTTCTTTTGAGGAACAAAGAAAAGAAGCTTGGAACTGATTAAGACAAACATGCAAAACATTTCTGTTGTCAGCTGAACTGAGAGCTTAGACTTTTACTTTAAAAACTATTTGGTAAATGTCATCATTCTCATTAATATTCCGGTCCCGTCAAACATGAGCTGAAACCTGAATGAGACACTGTGCATAGTCTTTGTTTAACCATTTTAGCAGAAAAGGCATGTTCAGGCTAAGACATGGAGCATTCTGGTTTTATTCTGAATACCTGAACTTATTGCAGATTATATTATGAGTTTGAATGCTAGTTTTTTTCATTTTTTAACTTTTTGTTTCCAGGCTTGAAAGTTATTTGTGGCAAACAACGCATGAGCTTAACGATGGCTGACAGCAGGGTGTTAAGAATACAATCTTCAACACACTGATATATGAGCTTTTTAAGGCTATGGCCTTTATTTTTATATGGTAATGGAGTCAGCTTTCAAGTGTTTATTGTCTCTTAACTCATTTATTAACTAATTAACTAGTTTAAAGATAAATGTTATTATCTTTTGTTTAAAGTGGGTACAAGGTCTTATTTTAATTGTGTTTAGGTGAAAGGTTAGCACCACGATTGTCACTTTATTCTTTCTCTGGATGGTTTGCTTCCTAAGAACAACATGCATGTTTAACAAATGTTACACTCCTGCATTGTAGATTTTTAACACTCCCATGTTCCAGATTTAAATACCTTTATTCCTGAATTATTTGGTGGATTTCCTCTCTGAACATAGGTTTGTGCAGAAGACGCTGTGTAAGTGTGGGATGCATAAGGGTTGGATAAGGAAAAAGCATTGAAGCTTCAGATAAATCTTTCATGCAAACATCTGCATGGGTCATCAGTGAAATGTGACAGAGAAAGTAATAGTTATCTCTAAAGAATACCTAATGAGAAATTTAATGAGCCATCTGTCTCTATTGCAGCTAAAAATGGAGAAAATTATGGAAATAATATAACTCTTGTCATGACTTGTCAATCAAAGCCTTCAGCTGACAATGTTTGCATTTTTTAAAAAAGTAAAGAATTATGTATTTATTTATTTTTTAAAGTATCTTGGTGTTTATAGAGAAAGGGAAGCGCTCTCATTTTGGATCGCATCTCAAGCAAACCAGAAGCTATAAATATTGCAGCTTTCTGTTGACTCCTGTGTTAAGAGCATTGACTGTATAGGACAACTGGACCGAGTCACCCCCACCCCCCGTGCTCCAAATAGGAAGTACCCACTGGTCCAAGAAAGCCAAAATCCTTATTCTATTCTGTTGAGACATAAAAAGCTCATACTCAGTTATTGTACTTTCCAGAATAACTATTCTTACTCTGATACATCATTTAACATGCTTTTGATAATCCTATTATTCTATTACTATTTTTGCTTTTACTGCAAAAATATAATGGTATTTTTTCTGTAAAAGCAAGTTGTTCAAGTTATAAACTGGCCAATCAAATGCCTTAATAAATTATGTGGTCTTACGTCGAACGTTTGAAGTGTTTGACAGACTCTCCCGAGCCCAATTGTTAGGGGCGTGGTCTTCTAACCTGCTTACCCCTGATTGGAGAGAGTGGTTGTTAAAGAAACGTTGACTCAGACCGACTTGGACCAATCACTCCTTACTAACAACGTCTGGTTTCAACGTGGTGACTAAATTGATCCCATTTTGTTGGAACTGGAGGTAAGGCATTCTTTTTAATGTGTGACATCACACTTGCTCTGTCCAGTTCTCTTATAACGTCAAAGGTTGAGAGTCTGACTAAACACTCAAAGTAAAGTTGTATGGAGTTTATTGTGTACTTACTGTAAACTGTGCGTGTGCCTTTTTTTTCTTTAAGTTTCTGCAAATTTGTTCTTTCTAGAGGCCTTTTTTGTTGTTTGGCTGGGAGATGAAATGAGTGAACTCCAGAAAACTCCTTTGTATCACTCAATTTTCCATCATCAGAGTGTTCTTGAGTACACGCTTGAGTAAAGTGTGGTTAGCATGCTAAACCCTCTTCAGGTTTCATTTTCACCGTTGAGAACTCTAAAGCTAGAATTTTGTGTTCCAGCGTGTATATGTTTATGGTCAAAGATAAATTGATCTTACAGTGGCTGGATTTTGTGAACAAAATGTTTTCTTTTGCCTTGGATATAGTGCTTATTTTTTAAACTGTGCACTTTGTTCTTAATAAAGATGCACAAAATAGCTCCCAATATTTGGAGCTGTTTGACCTTTTTTTTTTTTTAGATCTAATCATCATTACTATATTGTGCGACATTCTACTTCCTGAAACAACTAAATCCATAAAAAATGGTTCACAGCGGTTTATATGCCGTTGCCAAATATCACACACGTGGTGCACTTTGTGTTTTATATATAGTATAATGTTAAAAAAATTGTATATCTGACCCTTACGGTTTTGCACCTCTGAATAAAATACGTATCTATATTTAAAAAAAAAAAAAAAGAAAAAATCAAATTAACCATTTTACTGTATTGCCCCTTCATTTATGTTTCGACAGAGCCTAGGCTCTTTTTATATTCTCTGATAACTTCTTTTAACGCCTTGACACCAGAATTTGTTTCCAGCTGTTGAAAAATCAAATGTTTTTACTTTCAATGAGATGCTAAATTAATCTAAGTGATTTGATGCATATTTGCATCAGTAGACTTAAGGGGTTATTATGTGTCCTAATTTAGACCAGATTTGTTTAGATGTTTTGTCATACTCTATGTAAAAAAATTGAGATAATTTTTTGATAACATTTTTGAAAAAAGTTATTGGAGTAATGTATAGAAAATGATGTTGTGTCTTCATTTATTTATTTTATTTTATTTGACCAGGAAAGTCCGATTGAGATGTCTCCTTTTTTCAGGGAGTTCTGGCCAATTGGCAAATTGCTACACAAACCAAGACATTTTATACAATTAAAAATCAGTAAAAAATAATAATAATAATGAGTTAATTGCTTAAAAGGGAACTACGACGTTGAGCACAGTCTGTGGTCTTAATAGAATGTCTTCAACTACAAAAGAAGCTGATAACTGATCTTTGTTTTTCTTCAAGTTAATGGCTAAATGCTTCCCTCAAACCAAAAAAACTTGATCCACTTCTGCCCTCAAGCCATGTTTTCTATTCCTTTAATTTGTGGTGTGCCAAACATTGAAGCTGATGTAGGCTTTAATCATTTCCAAACAAGAAAAGCCTCGAGCCAATAAATTCTACAATCCAGCTGGCTCATCAAACACAGATGGAGAAGGCCTTCCTGCATCAGCTTGTTAGACATTTGAATTAAAACTAGAGTGGGCACCCTGAAACAACAGCACCCTTATTAACTTGGATGCTGAGCTTAGATGTTTGTTTATTTGTATCCGAATAAAAAGCTTGTTTCACTGGTGTTCAAAGATTTCCAGGTCATCATCTTTGTAACTGCTGCATACAAAAAATTGTATTTAAATACACGAGAAATGCCGTGCATCATCAACAGCATCTATTCAAACAAAACTTTCACTGTAACATACAGACTTGCATCAAATTTGCATCAAAGAAAAGACCTGTTGAATTTATATAAAAATCTGTATATGTGATCAAAAAAAGGATACATTGATAATTTATCCAAGTCGCTGCGCGGACTAAACTGAACTCTGAAATACTGAAATGTTCCTGTTTGTCTGCATGATGAACTGTGGACCAGTAGTGGAAATAATTTACTTCTGACAGATGGACATGAATGGTGAATTATTTTTATGACACAGAGCACGACTTTCATCATAATGGATTTCAGTGGGAGCCTTCCTTCATGCTCCACTGAGTTATTTTCATTTGTTTTGTTGTTGGGTCAAAACTTCAGAAGGTAAACTGGAAAAGGAAAAATGTGCACATGAACGGTTTGAGAGGGCTGATTTCAAAGTAAGCCGTGACGTGTTACCATTTGTAATCAGTTGAGTTATTTTTAATTAATTTAAGATATTTTAAAAAGTCAGAATAGGTCTGAAAATTCAAGGACAAATTTCCGCCTTGCGCAAAAGAAGAGCAAATTAGGTTTAATGTTAAAGACACACTCTGATGAAAATTGTGTTTTTTTACACAGTTTTGTGGCATTTTCCTGTTGGAGGACATATATTAAGAAAAGTAAGCTTAAAATTGCATTTTTGAGTATGTCTTTATTCAAATGGATGTGAATCAGGAGCAAAAGATAAAATGCTGTTTGAAAAAGAACGTATTTACTTTGTAAAAACCAAAAAAAAGCCCTGATGGAAAACCTGATGTGAGACTTTATTGGATTTATGAAAAAAAATCCAATATTTTGAATATTTTCAATAGAAACCTACTTTTGACAGATTCTTAGAAAGCATAGGCATTGAAAGACAAACAACTCTACATGTGTTTTGAGTTTTAAATTGGGGAATAAGCAGAGACATTTTGAGAATGCTGTACTTGGGGAGATGCGGAAACTCAGTTGTTCTTTGGAGTGACTCCCAACACCTGGCAATTCACAAAGATGTGGTTTGTAAAACCTCCAGCAGCTCAGAGGGATTTATGAGTGTGAAAGCAAACTGAGTTCAGATGCTTTTGTCCCGCATGAACCAAGTAGGCGACAGCATTTTTGTTAATATTAGAAAAAAGTACTGAACAGAAATGTAGTGCCGTCCCACATTTCAATAATATATTCACTGTGAGAAGCATTACAAATTAAATATGAACAAACTTGAATAAACATGATTGTAATTTCAGGAGACAGTCTTTCAAAACAGAAATGCTGGTGCCTTCAAGGTGGCTCTGGGCTGCCTCTGGAGGCGGTGAAGGGTCGCTCTCCGGGCGTTCCTGCTCTCCGCCAGCTGTCCCTTAAACAGATTCTGTGCAGGGAGTGAACTGGTGTTCCAGCTTCCCTTCAACATTCAGTAACATCGTGGTACATTCTGAGCAGACACTCACCTGGACAAACCTGCCTGCTCACCCCTGCACAAACACAGATGTGTGTAAGAGGGAAAACATGCCCGATGTGCACAATATTAATGTGTTTAGGTTGATTTCAGCTGCTATGTGTAGTGTGAATAGTGGCCTTAGTATGACTGGACATTCCTGGATATAAATGACAAAATTCATTTAGCAGAAATGTGAGACTCACTCTCAAACACGCGCAGATACGTAAATAGGTAAATAAACACATAGGTGTGTCATAAAACGCGTCAGAGACGGCCGGCCGGCAGATGGTGATTGTATGTTACAGCTGAGAGCATGATGCTGGTGCTTTACAAGAGTATTTCATATGAACAAATCATAAATGCACAGAATCTGCCAGATAACAGGTGGTTTAACAGAAAAGCACAAAAACAGGAAGTGGAGACAAAATAAAAGTTTGCTTCTACAGGAAGCAGGGCGTTCACCTTTTCCTCGTTCCTTCTGCAAAGTTGCTTTTATTTTGTTTTCATGTTGTCACAGAAGGATCAGATGACTTGGACATCATGAAAAAATTGGGTTTAATTTCATAGGCAGAGAGTTGAAAAATGAGTAGATGGACTGACTTCACTCACAAAATAATGGATCTTTTCTTATTAACAAAAAGTTTCAGGGATTCCTCGCAGCTCCACACAGTAGTAGACTTTTTTGGTGTTATTTTTGGTGTGATCTTCCCACTACATAATACCCCCACTTCAGCTATAAAAAGATAACAATACCCATTTCTACAACAAACATGCTAAAAAATGGATTTAACAATGAGTCTGATTAAAATCGCATATTACTATTATTTTCAGCCTTGTTTTTTGAGAGGGTTGTTTCTCAGTCATAGTTGTAAACAATAAAACAATGACATGGGTTTCTTTTTCTTTTTTTCCACAGTACTCAAGGATGCAATCAGGTTTAGTTAGAAGCAGCAATTTTCTTACATTTCTACTTAATGCTGAACCAGAACGTTTTTTTTCCCAATTAGAACGATGAATGCTTTAAAAAATCACAATGGTCCAAATTAAACCTCCAGCTAGAGATGTGACTCATTCCCAACCCAAAGGAGGCAGTTCTGTCTGTTTCTGATTGGGAACCTTGGGAGCCATGGACTAGGATGGGGACGATTTTCATCCCGGCTCCCACAAGAGCTGGAGGTTATGACTTTAGCAAAGTAAAATAATTATGTTATCCAGAAAAAACACAGAGATAGGATTCTGAAGCTCCCAAATCCAAAGGCAACCTGAGAAAAATGTATCCATGAAAAAAAATAGAAGTTTGTCACAGAAGTTGTGGCAAAGGGCCACCAATAATAATTGTTAACACAAAGGTATTCTAGGGGTCTTTAGGGGAAAAAAGCACAAGGATTTCAATAAAAAAGAGCCCTGAGTTTGTTTAATTTCTTTCTTCATCTTAAGGATAGCAAAAAAATAAAAAAGAAATAAAAACTCAGGCAAATCTGCTAACATGAAATCTTTCACAAACAATATAGAATAATAGAATATGACTTATCTGTCCAGTCATGCTTGAAATTAATGGAATTCTGTGCAACAAATGTGACTGAAGTTGGGAAGAAAGGCTGAGGGAAAAATTACTTTTATGGCTTTGTTGGTTTTTCCATTTAATTCTGCACCTCATCATTTTATGCAATCACAGTTTTGCTTTCTGGAAAGCGTCTTCGGTCAGGACTAGTGTGAATTTGCAGATGTTTGAGGCACAACGTTGTAAGAAAGGTGGAACATCGGCGTATGTTTATCACTGAGACTTGGGGTGTTATGTTTTTCCTTTTTTTATTTGTCATGAAAATCGTGCTTTTGTTGTTTTCAACATGTTCTTATGGCATGATGGAGGACATATATAAAGAAAATTAATTTTAGAACTGCCTTTCTAAGTATTTTTTTATTTAAATATATATATATATATATATATATATATATATATATATATATATATATATATATATACATATATATATAAATGACATATCATGAATTAAAAAAGTTTCAAGATGGTGTTTTCAGATATTTTTAAAAATGTTTTTTTACAGAGCTCATGTTCTTCTTGTCAAACTATGACTCAAATCAGCCAAATGCAGCTTCTTTGTCAGGCTCCTATATCCAAAGTGTTCGCTATAGGACATCAAAACAGACTTTTTAGTAACACATAGCATTTCCAACCAAAGCATACATTTTTATACTGGTTATTCAGTAAACATTTATAGAAATTCATTCAACCCAATCCTGGCTTCACAAGCTTGGTAGGACAGCTAGATATTGTTTTGTGTGAGGCTCATAAGTGTCCAGAAATTATGTGTGATTTTGAAAATTGCCTGTGATGGATTACATCTCTTTATTGTTAAAGGGCCAATTTGATTCTGTGTTTGTGCTGTTGGTTTGAATTTGAAAAGAAGAAGATAAAACGGAACTGGTAATGCAGATCCAACCACATACTGTAAGTCACTCATTGTCTCCTAAAGAATACAATGATTCTCTATAAAGTTTTTAAGCAGAAATGGCACAGAAATAAACCACAGTTTGGTTCTGTAAAGAAAAAAAATCTGCATTCAGGGACATATAAACTTGTGATTTAACGATAAGTAGAATTCCAAATTAATTTTATCAAACCAACTGAGATTAATTTGGGTGTTTTTTTCTACTCTTTTGTAGTAAAGTTTTATCTCTTTAGCACTTGTGTTTTCAATACTTCAGTAGAAAGCAATGAAAGTTAAAATCTTGGAATATCAGACACCGGATGGAGGCTCCTACTGGCAAGGCTGACTGGGATTTGGAGCGATGCTGTCTGGATGCCTGGCAATAGAAGTGAGGCCCGGGGGGTAAAGGCAGAGACACTGAACAAAGTGTGAGCCGGTTATTAGTTTGTTCAGCAGAGAAGTATGTGTCACAAAAGACCGAGGATGGCATGTTGACTGTTTTGTTTCTGCCCAGTGTTGTTCTACCTATTTCTGTGTGTATTTTTGGCATAAATATTGTTTAGTGCACACATTCTAAGAAATGATCAAATCAATAACTCAACTCTGCAGCTTTTAGCCATTTTCTTGGCTCACAAGCAATCAGGACTGTGATGATGCGGCCATCTTCAGACTGCAGAGGCTCCTGCTGCTTTAAAGGTGTAGGTGTCATGTGGTGCAAACTTATTTAGTATCAATCCAAAAATGTCAAGTTACCAGCCCAAACTAACACACACACTCCAAGAATAAAATACTTCTTTTTTAAAGTTTTTTTTTTACAATGAGAGACAGTTTAGTGTCTTGAAACTTCCACTGGACTCAGCTTTTATTGTGAAATGCTAATATTCTCATTCATTTCCCACTTTTATGCAGATCCTTATATTTCTATACTGCATATATGTGTGTGTGTGTGTATACATATATGTTAACGCGTTCATGCATGCGATTAATTGAAAAAATGTAATGCATTGTTAAATATTAATGATGATTGACTATACTCTGTGAAGCAACCGTTTCACGCCGGTTCACGCTGTGCGTCATATTCTGAGTGCACACTTAGAGCACAATTCCGCTTCTGACACGATCACTTACAAAAGTGATAAATAATTCATCGATTTTTAGTACTTTCTTTTTGTTATTTTTTAGGTTTAGATTGCTTTTTCACAAAAGGCGGACTATTTGATATGTAATGTGACCCGTTGTTACGGTAACACAATACATCTCTGGCCCGGCAGACCTCGACTGCAGCGGCAAGAGAACTGTGCTCTCACCGTTCTTCTTCACCCTCTACACTTCAGACTTCACATATAACCACCAGCTGTCATCTCCAGAAGTACTCAGATGACTCAACCTTTGTGGGCTGTGTCTGAAGGAGATGATGTGGAGTACCGGTCAATCATAAGGAACTTTGAGAGCTGGTGTGAGAGCCATTACCTCTGCTTAAACACCAGCAAGACCGCAGAGATGGTGATTGACTTTCAAAGGCGATGAACGGTGAAACGTACAGGTGAAAATCCAAAGTGCATTGACATGGTAACTGAATAAGCTGATCAGGAGGGCCAGCTCTGTCCGCGGCTGCTCGCTGGACTCTGTGGAGGAGGTGGATGAGAGGAGAATGTTCTCTGAGAAGCTCAGATCCATCATGGACAACGGCTCTCACCCACTGCAGCCGACTGTGAGGGGACTGAGAAGTTCCTTCAGCGACAGACTCAGACATCCACAGTGTGAGGTCATTCATTCCCACCGCCATCAGGCTGAACAACTCCTCTGTATTACCAGGTCAAAGTACTGATTGATTAGTGAGAAAATCGTTCCTTATTACCTGCTATTTTCTTCAGGAAGGTCATCCTTTGCACCATTCAACTTCAAATATATTACATTTACGAAGGCTTGATTTCTGGAAAAATCATCTGATAATTTATGTCATGTCAAAAAATGTTGCAGTCTCCTCTTGTTTAAACATAAAGTGAATTGTTTTCTTGAACTTTAATACTGTATTTGTCTAAAAGAAACCAGTCTGGTTGGATTATAAGGATGAAAAGAAATAATTCTGGTTACAAAACTCAAATGATTATAAAGAGGCTTTCTGCAACCAGATCTTGACACATCAGAGTTTTTGAACGAAATAAAAAACAAACAAACATGGTTTTAATTTTGTATTTCGCCTCTCCTTTCAATTTTTCCTTCATTCATTTTCATTTTTAAGAAAAGTCCCAAATACCAAAGATGATTTCCTGCAGAAAGAAACTTGAAGAGCTGTTAAATTGCCATCCTCTCTAAAGGAATAAAACACACTGAATTACAGGAGATTTTGAAGTCAACAACAGGTTGACCACAAACAGATGTGTTGCATCATACTTTATTTACCATGACACTTGAAAAAAGCACAGAGTTACTTGAGTGTATTTTCACACTCGTGTGTCATTTTCCCAGAAAAGAAAGGTTCCTGAAAAAGCTGTCATTTTCTTCAGTCATGCTCCAAGCTCCAGCTGGGGGGTTAGAGTCCTGCAACTAAAGAAAGCTTTCCTTTTCAATGAAAATGAAAAAAAAAAATGAATGAAACACTTTAGAATATACTTTCCTGAATTCTACTCAAAAAGGTCCTTTTAATGTACTGTGATTAAAACCTTCACAACGTTCTTGAGGTCCTGTTTTTTCCTGGTTCAAGCCTCTTTCATAATTGCCTGAGGAATTATTTTGTAAAATGGAAAACACAATTGAAGTCACTTGACTTATGACTGCCAATCAAGTGTTGGCTATGACCATGAAAAGTATTGGGAAAAAATCCTGACTGGAATACGGTAGGGGGACTTTTCAAGCGGCTGCCTGCAGAAAGCCAAATTCACAAACTCTGCTTTTATTTTTGCTTGCAAAAAAATTAGAATTTAGACAGTCGGAGAGTAGTTTGTGTCAGCATTTTATGGGCGTCCTACGTGCGCTTACATGTCAGCTGTACGGCACATGAATGCAACATTTGCCCGTGGTCAGTAGGAGCCGCACAGCACACACAGACCTGCTTCTGCAGCCTGAGAAGAATGTAATTACAAAGTTGATCCAGTAACTAGGTAAAGTAATCAATTACTTTTTAGAAGTAACTTACACAACACTGGCTGTAAACTGATGTGAAAGTTAGGTGGGCTAAATGAAAAGCTTACAATTTAATAAAAAATGTTCGTGAGAATGCATAGTTAATTGAGGTTGTGGTTTATTTATATCCTAAATGATCTCCACACAGTATCCTTCAGGATCAGCTGGCAGGGAATCGTGAATCAGATGCCGAACGCAGCAGGACACGCCTTCAGTCTAATCATCATGCACAACTGAAGTTCCCTGTAAAAAAACAAAACAAAAATCAATTCTGACCTTTTGTTGCACTGCATTTCCACATGAGGGTTAGGATTATTAATGAAGGAGAGCACAAAAACCTTGGACTATCTCAGCTGATGTAAAGGAAAATTCTTGCTATTGGAGATAGAACTCTGTGGATCTTTGCCTGGATGGAATATGCCAGACACCAAGCAGGGAATTCTGCTGTGAAACAGGAACATAACCCAACCTGACATTCGCGGTGCAACAAAAATGGCGAGCAATACTGGAGCTATCTAGCTGTACAGTTTTGAGCCAGATGCCAGCTCAGACAAGAAAAACGAAGACGTACATGGATCTATTCGTCTACAAGCGGATGCATCAGAATGGAATGAAGCCGGGAGCTTGTGGTCTGCCGATTGTAGCTTTTACATAGCAACTACAAGCCTTTTCAAACTACATTCTTTCATCTGCTCCAGATTCACAACCATTTTAATCAAGAAACACTCAGAAGTGCAATTCTAATCTTAAGTTTATTTATATTTATGTCCTCCATCATGAGAAAAAGGCAACAGGAGCATATAAAAACACAATTTTTATTGAAGTGGGTCTTTAAATTGTTTACTCAAATGATATTGTTCAACAAAAACTCAAAAGCAATGTCTAATTTTTTTTCAATCAATTGTTATATTTGTAATTTTGTTTTTTAGTGACCATTGTCAGTTTCCTTGGGTAAAAAGAGCAGTATTCCCATTTTTTAACATCCACTTCAACTACTTTCTGTTTCATGTATAATCTTAGCACTTTGTGGATAAAGGCATGTTTTTTTTTTATTTTTTAGCAAAACTTAAAACTATAAAACGCTCTTTAAAGTATTTAAAGTATAGTGCCTCTATTTTCTACTTTGGATCAATTTATAGACTGAAAAACGGACAACTCACAAAGCTCCAGCTGAGAAGGCACACAGTTTGAGAAAAATAACTGACTTCAAGTGTTTATTTATCTGACTGTCCTTCAGTTCAAGAAAGTTGCCACACTCTAAAGGATTCTGAAAAATACAAGCAATCAACCTCTTTGTGGAACAAAGTCTGAGACCTTTTACCTTACACTCACTGTCTGTCTGAGTGTGACTTCCTCCTGAAAGGAACAGGAAGCTGCAGATTTCCATTCTTGTCACTTTGTTTTTGCTTTCGTCTACGTCTTTAGGGATCACATTTCCCTAAATGAGTTTCCTGCAAACACAAAAAGGCCATCTTTCTTAGAGAAGTTAGTAATTAAGTGTTCTGCCTGAAACCACAAAGCTCAAGATAAAGTGTGAAACCTCACAGAGAAGCTCTAAAATTAACAGGACATGAGATGCTCTGCCACTTTATAAACAGAAACAGCATTATAGCAGCACAGCCTCAGGGATGTCTATCAGTCTGTTGCTGGGTTTGAACGCCACCTGCTTTCAGACAGAAATATAATGGATTGGTTGCCCAGATACATTTATAGTGTTCGGACGGTCAAAAACTATGGAATCAAGCAGCACTTATGTTGCCAGATCTGAAAATTGTTTTTTTTTATTGATAACTGCTCCTGAATTTCAGCAATTTTATATTAAAACTAAATAAATTCAAAATAACCATGTTAAGCAAAGCTTTAGCTCAAGAAATTGGCATTTCCATTTGAGTTCTACTTTTCCATTTGGTTTTTATTGGGAAATCACTAAGAAATCACATGAAACTAACAAGGATTTTAAAATGCATCATAATTTGCAGCATAAAAAAGATTTTTGATAGGAGGGCCAAAAATGCATTTTTCTCATACATCCTTTCTATTTTCCTGAAAAATCTGACACCAGGAATCAATCAATGTCGCACTTCTTTTAGGTTTTGCTTTATTTTGACCTTAAACAAATCCACTTTTGGTAAAACATATTTATTTTTCCTCCTCAAACTCATCCCTCAGTTAACTCTTCTATCTGATTTTTATTTCTGGCTCATCAATGGAAATTCTTTTTTTGTTGCTTCTCCTTTTTTTTTCTTCTCAAACACAGTCTGTTTGCAAGTACTTTCTTAATCCCACTCTTGGTGAATTTCTGACCTTTAACGCCTCCTCCATTCTGACTGTATACTGATGACTTCATTGATTTTCCTTCCTTTTCTTTGCATTTACTTTCATCTATTGACTGAATGCAGTAAACTTGTTTGCAACGAACAAAATCATTCAGGAGAAAGCCTGAAATTCGCACGCCCACGCAGACCAACACTCATTCAGTCTCATAAAAGCCTCTGTTCAGCTGATTTCTGAAGAATTTAAATCTTGAACACTTTCATAACTAGATTGCAAGATTGAATTATACCAAAACTAAATCACCAACACCTCTTATCCGTGTGCCACAGCAGACCACTTGACAAGCGCTTTTATTCCGTGTGCCATTTAGTGTGCCAGTTTTAACTGTTAAAATGAGCACATTTTGTCATATTTGTATTTTGGCAAACACTTCATCTCCTTCTGTTCTCACCTTTATCTTTCTCACTGCTGTCCTCTGCACTTATGAATCTTGTCTTAACATTTAACAAAGGTTTGTGAAACTTTGAAATAATGCACCCCTCTGTTTTATTATATATTATCATTATTATGTATGTTTATGTCGATTTAGACTCAGACGTTTTCTGTGTGATTTTTAGCCTACTAATGGGTTTTGACCTGTTGACAAAAATCTTTACATAAAAAACATAAATGCTAAATATTTGACTGTAAAAAAGAACTGGACAGAGCAAGTCTGACATCATCCATACCTACTTGCAGCTCCTACGACATGAAAGTAATTTAATCGCCATTTTTTGCGAAACAGCCGTCGCTGTACTGGAACCAGACATCGTCATCAAGCAGTGATTGCTCAAAGTCAGTTTGAGTTTCTAAGGCAACCACTGTCTATAATCAGGAGTGAGCATTTTAGAAGACCACACCCCAAACACTAAAAACGGGTTCGGGAGATTCTATCAAATAAACGCTTCAACGATTCAACACAAGGCCACCCCCTTTTATTGAGGCATCTGATTGGCCGGTTTAAAACTTGAATAGGTTGCGCTACAAGCAAGACATATCATGAAAAAAAAAATATGATTACCAAGAACAAGTTAAAAAAGGTATCAGAGCAATGACTGAGTAATAGCTGTTTATTTCTAGATAAAGTCAATGAGATTTTGGCTTTTTTTTTTACAGCAGTTACTTCCTGTTTGGAAAGCGAGGGGGGAGGACTCAGTCAGTCCAGTTCTCTTATAAAAGACATACAATGTTTTACAAAAAAATGAATATTTAAACAAATAAACAGCTAAACTAGATCTACTCAAGTTTTCTGTCTTCTATCTGTAACTAAAAATATTTACGAGATATCATTTTATGAAATGCAATATTTTACACACAGAGGATTCTTAAAGTTGCAACAAGGACAAAAGATTTAAGCAAAAATGTGCGTCTTTAGTAAACAACAGATTTGTGCACTTTTTTGCTCAAAATGATGTTTCGCTTCGACAGGTGTATAAGCTGATCAAACATGTTTTAAAGGCCTTTCATTGTCCCTCTCCATCAGCTTTAAAAAGGCAACAAAAAAATAGCTTTGCAGTTTTTTCAGACACCTTATGGGAAAAATGCAGCTAACTGTAAATCATCTTTCGGAAAAAAAGGTTTATGCGTCACTCCTTTTCAGTTTTGTTCAATTCTTTGTGACCAGATCATTCACCGTTAAGGTCAAACTTCACAACTCAAATGTTTCTCTTGAGAACCGCAGCTTCACATTGCAGTAAAATGAGAAGGATGAAGCCTTGAAAACACAGAAAATTATCCAAGTTCACAAATATACATACAAATATACAATATATATCACAGAACTCTGCAGTTGACCGACTGCGAGGAGGAAAAAAATTGCAGCTTTGAAATATTATTCTGAGGAAAAGTTATTTCTAACTTTTGTCCTTTTGAGTATTTTATTTTCATGTAAATTGTTTTCTTCTAAATGTTTTACAAATTTGACTTGACTCTTTTTGTTTTAAGTTAAAGTTTCTTTAATAAAGGAGACCAAGATAACATACTGAATCAGATAAAAGCATTTATTTAGTAATAAAACATGAGATTAAATTCAGTATCTGCATTTTCTGCTGTTTCTAGACTTCAAAAAGATCTACACTGAGAGGAAGAGCTGAAGATGGGAAATGGGAAGAAAATTATAGAGTACAAAGAGATGGATATCATTTCTAGTGAGGGAGGATGACACAGCCCATCTTCAGGCAGTAGCACCCATTCCCGAGCAGCACGCCACTTCTGAACGCTGAATTAATTCACTTTGACGAAGATATGTTTGCTTGTTTAGACAGATAAGCCCTCCCTCCCTTCCTTCCTCCCATTGCTTTACACTGCGACTCCCCCTCCCTTAAAGGCTTACTCTCAGGACACCCTTGACCTCTCTGGTTCACTCCTGGGAGGGCTGAAGGAGCTCTGCTTGGGGCTGACACTGTGAATTTCAGGGGACAGATGGCAGGATCTGCAGGCACCACAGGTCCTGAGTCACGTTAGGATGTGCAATGAGGTCATCTTTGTTTGGACGCATGTGTTGTACAGATGTGAGTTGTGCATCAGCTGCTGCTATAGGATCATTATTTCAGAGACAGCTGGGCTCAGCAGCTGTATCCACGTTCCACTGTTATGTAACACTCTTATAGAAAGGAGTGGTTTATATACACTCCTTACGTTTTAGCTCTCATTGGACATGAGATGAAACATCTGAAACATTTCCCACATGCATAAAATAAAAATTTCTCTTAAATAGTGTTCACAAGTTTGCCTAAATCTGTGAATGCGATCATTTCTCCTTCGCTGAGCTAATTCATTCTACCTCACAGGTGTGCCATATCAAGATGCTCTTTGATGGTTCACACTGGACGCGGAAGCGCCGTGTAGCGGAGTGAGTGCGGTCTCCGTTTTCACTTTTCACTTACCGTTATCACACCAGATGCATAGTTTTCCGCAACAGTTGACAGGCACTTTTGCAAGAGCTTTTTTTTTTTGCCATCAATAAGTAAGTAAGTAAGTTAATATCCTATCCTATCCTATCCTATCCTATCCTAGCCTATGCTATCCTATCCTATCCTATGCTATCCTATCCTATCCTATCCTATCCTAGCCTATGCTATCCTATCCTATCCTATGCTATCCTATCCTATCCTATCCTATCCTATGCTATCCTATCCTATGCTATCCTATCCTATCCTATCCTATCCTATCTTATCCTATCCCATGCTATCCTATCCTAATATCCTTGCTGCCAACTGCTCTCTGCCTCCCTCTTGTTGATTGTATTTTTATGTTCAAACCCCACTCCCCCTCCACTCCATATTCTGCCCACTACGTTGATCTGTGTGTGTGTGTGTGTGTATGCGTGGGTGTGTGTGTGTGCGTGTGCATGCGTGTGTATGCGTGTGTGCGTGTGTGTGTGTGTGTGTTTGGGTGTGTGTGTGTGTGTGTGTGCGTGTACGCGTCTGTGTGCACCTGTTTATTTTAGCTGCTGGTCTGTTTAGATCAGGTACATACAAAAACATACAAAAATATGATCACATTACATTCAAGAGCGTGTGTCATTGAGGCGACATCTCTAGTCCTAAAGGGTTAACCAACATTTTTAATAGTTTTAATACATGGGCTCTTTTTAATTTGCCTTTTTTTAAACAACACAATTCATTCATGTGAACTAAACTGACTAAAGCTGAGTGTTGGTTATTTTTTACATATTTTTTAGTCTCAATTTCCCACCAAATCACCACCTTTACAAAATACTGCATTTCTCACATAATATTATGTTCTGGGTCTACATGTTTTGCAAAGAAAGTAATTGAATGGTAATACAGAAGCCATATAATAAATTGCAATTCTGAAACAGTAATACTATGATGCAAGGGATTATTTTTAAATAATAAATAAGCTGTTATGTATTACAGTATGGAGATAACAGTAGTGGATAAATTGTGGTAAATGTTTTAATAGTTAAATCACAAAAGGTAACATTTAATGCAGTAAAACTGAGTTTTGTTATATTTGTTTGAGTTTTGCTTGGTTACCTTCCATATAAAATAAAGTTATATATTTTTGTTCATTACCTCCTAAAAAAAACATTTAATCTTCTGCAAATGGTGTCTTATAGAGGATTACCTGTTGTCAACCGTACATGGGAATCAGGGAAAAAAGAAATTTTCCAGAGCACAAAAGAAAATTCCACTCCTGCACACAACCACATAGGAAATCACCTGATTACGTGCAAAGACTTTTTTCTTGTCATATGGTTTTTAGAATCCAAAGAATAGCACAAAAATAAGGACATGTTTATAGTAATAATGGGGTTTTGACACTCCTTTTCTTAGGAATTACAGATGTCCCCAACGTTGGTTTTTTTCTGTTTTTTGTAATAAGTAGGGGTCAAAATTCAGGCCGCAGAGACAATAGTCCTGCTGGTTACTATTAGCAGAACACCTGCTTTAGGTAATCAGTCTGTCTCAAGCAGACAAGAAAATCATTTAAAATAAGAATATTTTTGCTTAGACTTTTTAATATAGCTACGCATTTAGTGCACAAACACCTGTACCTTTTGTTGTCTCTAGGGACACACATTGTCTAAAAGGTTAAACTTCGAACAAAACATCAAAACAACAACAGCAAAAAAAAAAAACACAATGCGCTAAAAGACAACTCAGCACAAAAGAAGGAAATGAGGTGCCACAACAAAAAGTGTTTCATTTCTCTATAGAAAGTCTAACTGACATTAATTCTTTGGTCGCAACAAACACAACTTTAAATACAGAAGAAACAGGAAGAATGCCTATACACAGAAATGCAACATCACACTGTGCACATAAAAAAAAACCTGTTAGAAACGGAAGCTGGAGAGAACCCAAGTGCACAAGGGTGGAGGTCATCTGCCCCTGCTACTTTGTTTATAATTAAACTTAAAACATGCCAAAAATATCAAGGCTGTGGTGTACAGCTGTGTCAATCAAGCAGAAAACCAAGCCAAATCCCAGAACAAATGAGTGAAGCCCAACCGTTTTGAATGAGGTGTATGTACGACCCAAATTCAGGAAACCACAGTCAATCTTTGTAGAAAAATGTAATAATTTTGCAACAAATTAAGTTGTAAAATCTAAAAAAAAAAGAAGAAAAGAAACCCCCAAAATTTACTAAATTAAAAAATGTAAACCATAAAGATCTAAAACTGAATGACAGAATGGACACAGTGAGGGCTCCTGAAAGCAGCAAAAGCAACTGTGAAAGTTAGAAATGCAAACCCGGTGCGCTAATGACTGAGAGAGGAACAGAACCTTAACAACTGAACAAGATTACCTCAATCAAATGTAGGTCAACATGACTGCATCGGGCTAGAGAACAGAAAGAAAACTAAAAACATTCTCATTGTCACCCAAAAGGAGGAACAGCAAACAGCATTTAAAATAAAAAACCTGCAACCTGAAGCTTTGGGAGAACTCAGACACAAACTGATGGATACCAACTGAAAACTAAGCAATGCAAAAACAGAATTAGTTGGATAGAAATAAGAACTAAAGTTCTTCTCACAGTAGAATTAAAGTTAAAGTCCCATCAGTAGTCACAAACCTACGTAGCTGAATTGGTTTTCCACTTGTAACCCAGACTCTGGAACTATCTTGGTGGTTTGACCCCCTGAATTCCAACCTCTTAATGTTGCGTGTCAATGGCTCCCATTTTCAGTCTTTGGTAAACCTCTACTGGGGATTTAAACGTATGATCTTCCAGTCTCAGGGCAGACACTTTTCCACTGAGTCCACTGAGCTGATTCACTGAGCTTGACATGCATTGGACAATGGTATTAGGGTTAGGGTTACAAAGTAACGAATTACTGTAATTTAATCACTTTTGTCAGTAACTGAGTAACATAGCAAATTACAGTCCAAATTTCTGTATTTAATTACAGTTACTGGACTATAGAAACCCTCGTTATTTCGTTTCCTAGTTTTGTAGGCTCTGATATTTTCTCTCAGTTAAATGAAACGAAACAGAGATTAACCAGAAAATGGAGTAACTGGAGCATACATGCACGCATGTCCATGCAGAATTGGGGATCAGTCTAAGTACAAACATGCCCTCATTGCTGCAGTCACAGGGATTTCCAAACTGGCAGAATTGTGCAGAACTGTGAACAAAAGACAGATGTAGAGAGACCAGTGCAACTCACTGTAATAAAATACATGATGTCAGCTGAATGAACATGGAGGCATTTAATAATTCTTTGTGTTTTCAAAAAACTGGCTTAGTTTCAGATTTGATGGATATGAAAGATATCATATGAATATAGATGTAACAGTATTTTTCACATCTGACTTTGAACATGTTGTACACATTTGTTGTACGTTATTTTTGTGTCATTTTTCGCACTCTAGTCTGCATTTAAATGAAGCCAGTTGATGTTTTGAACCATGTTTATACCTTTCACAAGGTTATTGCTTTAAAAATTTATATATATTTTTTTCATTTATTTACCTTTATTTAGCCACATACGTCCTTTTGACATTTTTTATTCTCTTGAATTTTTTTTACCTTGAGAATTTTTATTTGGGTGGAAAAAAAGGAAAGTAGTTTAGTTTATTACTTAAGACTAAGGCTATAAAAAAAGAAATGTTGAATGAAACAGATAAACTTTATATTTGCTCTCTATAGCTGTTGACGAAGTGTGCAGATATTCAAGACTATTCAGATCAATTTGAACATTTTCTTCAGATGTTTCACTAATAACTACAGATGTGTTTTTGACTTTTTGCTTTTGATGCAAAGACTTAAGATAACAAGAGTTCAACAGCTTTAATTGGAAATGGGGAGCAGCATGTCAGCTTGTAGAAAACGTTTGTCAGAACGGATTGTTCTAAGCTTCATAAAATTATTACAAACACATTCATTTGACTCATTGAAAGAAAATCCTGACAGTTTTTGATTGGACTTGTTTAGATAATCTCCTTTTAATTAACGCTCACTCACAGCCTGTATAATGGAGATGCACAGGGAGAGTTACCCAAAGAGCAGCTTTCATGATGACATGTTCCATAAAATAATGGCATTGTTGGTGAACGGTTTTTCTTTTGAAGCGGATCCATTCTGTATAATTTGGCCACAGCAGGAATAAACACCAGCAGATGCCAGTCTGCCTCCATCAGCAACACCCATTGGCCTCCACCTGTTATTCAAACAAAATGACAGGTGCACTGATGAATTACAGCCCTGCAGAACCTGAGTCACCTCTGACCGTTCATCTGACAGAACAAATGATACTAAAGCAGAGAAAAAGAAGAGAAAAAGAACGTTTGATGAATCTGTGACAGGGACACAAAGATTAGCTTAAAGGATCCAGTGCACTCTTACAAAAAGGATTTCAATCTAAAGGGTTCCAAATGAATGATCAATATAAAACTAGTGGACAATTACGACAAATCTATTAGATAAGGTCCTGCATTGTGGATTTTCTTTCCACTAGTTTTGTTGAGAAGCCTCACTGGACACCTCCTTTTATTAAAAATCCAGGCCAAACAGAGAATCCAAAAGTAATAATAAAAGACAGACATTAGAATACAAAATGAAGGTTAAACATTGAAACCTAATTAATTTTGTTACTTTTAAAAAGTTGAGATATTTCAGGAAAACAACAACCAAAAGGAATAAATTGATAACCAAGCTTGTAAATTGTTTTTAGGCAAAAAAACTTTTTTTTCTCCTTTTCATGGGAGGCAGTGCTAAGTACAACATGTGATGCTCAGAGTCAGTGGAACAGACTGAGTGTCAGGGTAATGACAGTATTTGCTTTGAGTAATGATGGAGGAAGTGAGCAGCTTTATCCAGACACCCCCCTGCCAGGATCTGATACCTCAGGTGTAAAGCTCCTCAGTACGGGTCCTGCAAAAATCATTTGTTCAGACATGATATCAAAGTCACAGTACGTCAAGCATGCTCTCACAGCATACACAGAGAAATATCAGAGTAAGATGACAGCTTATTGGTTTAACAAAAATGAAAGTAGTCAGTTTTCAGTACTCTGTGCACATCAGCTTTCAGTAAAATGTGCTTTAAGAAGAAAAGTTGTCTTTACCAAGTAAGTTTAGGAAAACTTTTGGACCCTCTTTGACATCCAACTTGTCAGCTTTGGTAGTAATGTTTGCAGGCCAAAAAATGAACTGACACGCTGACTGGTCAGCTGACTTTTTCTGTCAAGAGAAAACCTTCCTAAAAACTTCCTAATTGAAGCACATTCAAAAGCAAAAGTAACTGGGTCAGTTCACCTGTTAGAGAATTCCCATAAAAGCAAGGCAGTTGCCACTAACTCCTTATTGCAACAGATCAAATGGATCAATTTTGCTACATAAATATATAAAAAGTCAATTGTTTTATCTTTTTTTTAATTTAATTTTTTCTTTTTTTTTATTAAAGACAGTTGAGAATTCAGGTGCTAACATTTTATTTTAGTAAGTAAAGTTTATTTATAGAGCACCATTCACAGAAAGCAGTCACAAAGTGCTTAACAAAAGAAAAATAAACTCAAAAATATAGAATAAATAAATAAATAACTACAGCACAGTTAAAAATAGATACAAACGTTCAAATATATTTGAAAATGAACATTGACACTTTTGAACAAAATCTTTCCATCCCTCCATCCAAACCCGCTGAATTCCTTTCGGGTTGACAGCTTGATGTCGGCTTGATCTCAAAATTGGGTCGATATTTGATCCAATTAGTGGATAACGTTATTTTAACTTTTGTTGTCATACCATTGTTTTAGTGTGGGGAACACAAGAACAGTAGAAATTCAATCTCACATGAAAAAAACAAGAAGAAGAATGCTGGGTAATACAGTTGACGTTCATTTGAGATCAATTCGATGACATGTTAAACCTCAAACTGACATCAATTTAATATCAAATCGACTTCTATGCTTCGTCTGTTTCTGAAGGATTTAATTAATTTAATTAATTTAGACTTTATTAAATCTCAGCATGTGGTTTAAAATTATATGTTATGTTTTCTTTTCAATTCACATTTAATAAATGGTTTATTGGCATATATATACTCAAAAAATCATTTGTTGGGTGAACGTAATACAATTTGAAAAGTATTTCCATCTAAATCAAATGTGTAAATATAGCAATAAACATTTGTGTCGGGAGATCGGAATGCATTTATGTTGGTGCAACAGAATTTATTAATGTTGCTGCAACATGATGATTGCAGCAGATGACCCGACCCTGCTGCTAGTGTCAGGAAATGGAGAAGGACCCAAGACGCCGACAAACATTTTTGATCATCAGAAATAACCTTATAATATTACCACCATCAACAAATTTTGCCAGACACCTAAATAAAAGTTCTCTCCAGCAAATAACCCCCACTGCTTTTTGCTCCTGTTGACTCTGAAAACCTTCAAATTGCTCATTTACTCATCTTTCAAAAGTGACCCTTCACAGGAAAGCTGTTTGCAATGCAGTGCTCACAGGTAAAAATAGGAATTTGCTGAAGTCCTTCAGAAGTTTTCACAGGTTTGTTTATTTTTCTGTCTGCGTTAATGACATTCAGCTGTCCGAATGTGTTGTACTCCACAGCTCCACGTTTGATCAAATGCTTTTCATTCCCCTGACAGCATTTTAAAACTTGAAAGTCTATTTGACAAATTTAAATTAACAAACTGTCAAAACTTTGCAAATATTCAGTTAAGACAAGACAGCGGTGCCGTCTGGCTGCTTTTTGGTCCATTACTTTCAGAACGTATTTGTCCAACGACTTGATTTGTGCAATTGCTTCTTGGTCGGCCCGGTCCCAGGCTGCCATGCAATTCAATAAATTAGAAAAAAAATCCTGGCACGCATGAATACGTGGACTGCTTTCAGAAGTACCATCTTATTAAAAAAACATATTTTAAGTTTGCTTTTGAAAGTTTCTGTCAAGCTTTGTCAAACTTTTGACAAGACTCCCACGCAGCACCACGGAAATGAAAAACGTCAACCTCTTCTACCTCCATCCTCACAATCTGTATTTAAAAATATATTGACTTTCATCCACTGACAGTTCAAAACAATTAACTCAAATAAAAAAACATTTCAAAATAATGGATGAAATTGTACTGTAATTTATTCTAATACCGTTGCTGAATTAAAGTTAACTTTACTATAGAAAACAATGAATAAAAAATTATTTACATTAGAAAATTGAATAACTGGATGTCAGCTAATCCAAAGATGAAGAAACCTTTCGGATTAGCTGAAGGGAAAGCAGGTCACCAGGTGGTGGAAAATGTGACACTAAATAAAGAACAGGATTGTTAGACTAAAGTGGAGTTATTCAGCTTTAACGCTCAGCTCAATGTTAGTCTAAAACTAAATCCAATTATGGAGCAGGGCACACTGACTCTGCCCTCTATCAAGCAGAGGAACACAGAGGTGAGGCTTGTTTTGCAGCCAGACGACTTGGACACCTTGCAGTCCCTGATCTGTGTCTTTAAATATGAGGGACAGATGTGAGCAAATCCGTTTTGGCAACATCAAAAAGGAACCTGAGCAGTGAAGAATGAAATGCCTTCATAATTATAATGAAATCAAAGAGAAAACAAAAATATTTCTGCAACTGGGTTTTGTAGGCTACATTTTACATTGCTGATTTTTTTCTTTTTTTAAAATAAAAAATTGCCAAGGTTTCTTTTTTTCTCAAAACCCATCTGTGACCATTAATGTTATTGTGCCCTAGAGAGTTGTAGAGTGAGAAAACCGCAGAAAACGTGGCTTTATCACTTTGAAAAACTCAAATCTTAACCTGAATGAATTAACATATTATTCTAGAATGATAATATTTTAAACCCCTGACATGTCATCAAATAAATGTGTCCTCATTGGAGTCATTCTTAATTATTTTTAGTGGAACTTCACTGAAAATGTTGCTGTTTAAGCCATAGTTTGGGCCCAAAACTAAGCGTTTTGTCAGTTTATTTTCCCAGCATATCCAATGTAAGTCCATTATTTCTGCTCTAAATGAAACAAAAATGCAACACAAGTCCTAAGTTATAATATTATTAAAATTAATCAAATGTAAATCTGTTTTTAACAACAGATGACACAAAATGTAGATCTCAAGGAGATCACAGATGATAAAGACCCTCTCTGATCATCATTTAAACAATTTAAAAGCATTCCCAGTGGTCTTTTAATTATTATTGTGCTGTTTTTAGCCAAAATAAAAAACACAGTTTCTGCAGAGCGGTTTACTTCTGAGATGTGAGGACTGTTGGCTCAGAGTAAACCTGTCCCCACTTCCCATCATCCATCTGTTTACACACTCTCCTGCTAGCTTATAGCCTCTCACGCCCCCCACCTGACATTAACGGTGCAACAAGAATGGCGAGCAATATTGGAGCTACCCAGCCATACAGTTTTGAGCCAGATGCCAGCTGAGACGAGGAAAACCAAGCCGTACATGGATCTATTTGTCTGCAAGTGGATGTATCACAATGGAAAGTAGCAGTTTGTGGCTTGTCAATTGTAGTTTTTGGTTCACAGCGACAAACATTTTCCAACAGCTTTTTTTCGTCTGCTCCAGATTCATAACAATTTGAATAAAGAAATACTCAGAATTGCAATTTTAAGCTTAATTACGAAAAAAAAATGTCCTCCATCATCAGAAAATTGCTACAAGAACATGTTAAAAGAGTAATTCTATAAAGTAAATACATGAAAATTTGCTACCATCCCACTCCATATAACATTAGCATTTGTTTATATGGTGTCTTATCAAAAGAGTTCATGGTCTACCGGCATGAGTGTGCAATGCAACCGGCCACGTATCAAGGGGGTGTTAGTCAGAGCAGGGCCACTGACCCTTCCACTCTTTCTGCCAACCGGGGCCACACAGAAGCAGACAAGACAAACAATTATGTACACTCGGTAAATTTAGAATCTCCAGCCAAGCAAACGTGCAATTATGGTGACTGGAGGAAGCCAAGAACCGAATAGCAAAAATACTTGGAAGGAGAATATGCCTAAGATGTGGTAACCTTCTTTGTGCGGTCACAGTGTTTTTGAGAAGTGATTAGTGTTTCTATAAACACTGAGATAAGCCGCTCTCTTGTGGTGACTCAGTCCAGCCTTATAGGCTTCAGAGATCCAGGTGAATAATCACTGTGACTCACTGCTGGGATTAAGGAGGCGTATATGTGATCAATGATCCCCTTAACCTCAGCAGGTTACCTCGCTCAGGTCCGACACAAATACTCCTCACAGGCTAAAGCTGTTTCCTCAAATCAGCAATAAAGACCCCCCTTTTATCTTGTCAGTTAAATCAATTCATTTCTTAAATTCTACTGCCTAACTTGCAATTTTTCTGTTTGGAGACCACAATGTGGTTTTAGTAAAGCAGCTGCTTTATTTTGAGCACCTTTTGCATCAAACTTTGTCAAACAATTCTATTCAGGAGAGTTTTTGGCAGACGTTTCTTTTCTTTTAGTTATCTCTTACTTGTGTTTTACTTACACACGTGGACAAAATTGTTGGTACCCCTCAGTTAAAGAAGGAAAAACCCACAATTCTCACTGAAATCACTTCAAACTTACAAAAGTAACAATAAATAAAAAATTATTGAAAATTAAATAATCAAAATCAATTGAATTGCTGATTAACATAATTATTAAAAAAAAAAAAAAAAAACTAATGAAACAGGCCTGGACAAAAATGAAGGTACCTCTGTAAAAGATTGAAAACGATTTGACCAGACTGACATGATGAACTCAGGTGTGTCCTTTAATTGACATCACAGGTGTTACCAAACTCATAATCAGTCAGTCTGCCTATTTAAAGGGAGACAAGTAGTCACTCTGCTGTTTGGTGAAAAGGTGTGTACCACACTGAACATGGACAACAGAAAGCAAAGGAGAGAATTGTCCCAGGACAGCCGAAAACAAATTACAGATAAACATCTTAAAGGTAAAGGCTATAAGACCATCTCTAAACAGCTTGAACTTCCTGTGACAACAGTGGCTCATATTATTCAGAAGTTCAAGACCGACGGGACAGTAGCCAACCTTCTCTGTCTTGAATGTGTGCAAGGTACAATGAAATCTGTAGACTATCAAGGCATTCTGGAGAGAAATGTGCTGCCTTGTGTCAGAAAGCTTGGTCTCAGTCGCAGGTCATGGGTCTTCCAACAGGACAACGATCCAAAACACACAGCCAAAAACACCCAAGAATGGCTGAGAGAAAAGCGTTGGACTATTCTAAAGTGGCCTTCCATGAGCCCAGATCTGAATCCCATTGAACATCTGTGGAAGGAGCTGAAACATGCCATTTGGAGAAGACACCCATCAAACCTGAGACAACTGGAGCAGTTTGCTCATGAGGAGTGGGCCAAAATACCTGTTGACAGCTGCAGAACGCTCATTGACAAATACAGAAATCGCTTCATTGCAGTGATTGCCTCAAAAGGTTGTGCAACAAAATATTAAGTTATGGGTACCATTATTTTTGTCCAGGCCTGTTTCATTAGTTTGTTTTTTTTTTTTTTTAAATTATGTTAATCAGCAATTCAAAAGTGATGGCTGATTTTGATTATTTAATTTTCAATATTTTTTTATTTATTGTTACTTTTGTAAGTTTCAAGTGATTTCAGTGAGAATTGTGGGTTTTTCCTTCTTTAACTGAGGGGTACCAACAATTTTGTCAACGTGTGTATATTAGAGCATGTTGTGTTGTGTTTATTGTTCTTACCAACATGAGACCTGTATTAGTTCTTTGGTTTAACTTGTTTTAACCTTGTGAAGCACTTTGTGAGTTGCTCTCAGTAAAAAATGCAAAATGAATAAAAATTGTTTTATTTCCCTACTTACAAATTAGGATCTTTTCTTGATAGGGAACTCTCATCAGAGGCACCAAAAACATAATCTTATGGAGTTCCAGCAGTTTTAAGCTCCAGTCTGCTTAATGCATGCACATTGTATGAATTGGCTTAAAAAAGGAGCACCTCACAAACTTATTAAAAAATAAGTAAAATGCAAAACCTCACAATAGTATTTTATTGTATTGTGACAAAAGTGTTCTATTTGCCTCTTGATGCCTGCAAATATTCATCAAACTACTTATGCTCCAAACTTACCTTAATTTAGCATCTACTTGAAATCAAAAAAATATGTTAATTTAATTTTTCATAGTTGGAAATAAATTCAGGTGTCGGGGGGGTTACCTCAACTGCATTCAGAAGAAGACAGAGACTAAATTAGACTAAAATAAACTATATTTTTCATTGAAAAAAATAAATAACTTTTTGGGAAACAGTATAGTGGAGTGATATTCCTAGAGACCAATTACTAGAATCATCTTCAATAATTGATTTAGCATTTGTATTATTTTAACATAATTATTTTTCTTATGATTTTTGATTTATTTTTAAATGTATTGTTTTTTTATTCAGTCAAAGTCAGTGTCCTTGTTGCAGATGAACCAAGTTACAGATGTGTTAACACTGTGAAAGAAAAAGTCCATATTCTGTCCATTGTCAAGGTTGGAATTCCTTCTTCTGTCTGATTGACAGCCATCCTCCTGGTTTGAACAGATAGTATGAACAGATATCTGCAGATAGTGTTTGTCAAGGTTTGAAAATGACTTTTTTTTTCTATAAGACTGTAAGAACTTTTAAGTAAAAGCTATGATTGAGAGCATTTCTTTTGAAAAGGACCTAAACACATTTTTTACTTTGATTCATAATCTGCTGCTTCATTTTCATTTTTATCCCTGAAATCCTGAAACTGAGATTTTTTTTTTAGGCAATTTATTGATTTGTAACAAAACCAACTTGTGAGATTGAAAGTGTTAAAAAGCAGTTCAAATCTGTAAATTGTGATTTAAAAAACATTTTTGAGAAAGAAGTGATGTGATAAACTACTCACTGACCGTGAGTTTCTTCATGGTCATGGATTATTATTACACTTTGTGGAAAAGCAAGCTAAGGTTGGATAAGAGTCATTTTTAGCCTGTTGGGGTAAATCAAATTTCACTAAAATGAACAAATAGATCCGTTGATTACACCAAAAAAGACGTTCTTTGAATATCACACACTGGTGTTTTTTTTTTTTTTATTGTAAAAAACAGGAACATTAGGAGGGATTGATGAAAATACATTATTTGTAGCACACTGATTGGCTGCCACACAGTTTAAGCCCTCACTTCAGACTGCTTACAACAGTGAGATTATCAGTAGGATCAAAGCAAAACCAAATGACTACTTTAGTTTCTTTAAACACAAATTTTAGATTGTGGGGCTTTTGAACTGACATTTCTTAGTTTGAAATAAAGGAAGCTATTTTTCTGGATTTGAAGAGATAATATTCTAGCAATAATTGTTGTTCTTTCCATCATCATTGTATCTATGTATTGAATGACTACAGCTGAAATTATCAGTCACGTAAATGATCCATGAGGCAAAACTGTCTGGTTGAATATGCACATTTATTTTGATGAGGAATAATTACAAGATTGCTTATCTATCATTAAATTAAAAGTTGCATTTATGTTTATCTTTTAGCTTTTTTGCATAAAAAAATCCCCAAACGTGACAAATTGTTTTTTTTTTTTTTTTTTAATTAAAGTGTTATGTTTATGAATTATTTCACAAAACTTCAAATGTTTCTTTAGAAAACTTCAGGAAACTGATAGTTAAGTTAATAATACTTTTCTTAAAAATTAAATTACATAAAAATAACTTGCTTAAGGGAAGAAATACTGATTTATGACCGAATGTTCTCATTTATTATCCTGTGTAAAGAGAAGTTCAAGAGCGATTGCGTCAGATGTTGGTGAAAGCTTTGAAATTTCTCTTCATACTTGCACAGGGTGGCAGCGCCTTATTACCTGAAAAGGCCTGAAAAAGCATGTCCTATCCCATTTCCAGCCTCAACCATTACTCCTCCCTCAGTTTGGCCACTGGCCCAGCTCGTGATGCCTTTATGGCACATTAGAAAACTTCCTCTCTAAAAGCTTGTAGAAAATGTTTTTTGAATGTATTAGTATGGAGAGGAGTCACAGCTGTGATGATACCTTTCTGTGTGTGAGTTCTGTTTTTTTTTTTTTTTTTTTTTGTTTGATTGGGTTTTTTTTTAATCATTTGGTCAGAAATTGATAATGGAAAGTTAAAGCCTTAGAGAAAAACTTGAAGGATTTTTGTGTCAGCGGCATATTTAAAGAAAATAATGTGAATAAATACACTATTAGGAAAGAATAAAAGTTAACAAATAATTGAACTCGCTTGTTTTGGATAAAAGTCCCCATGGTGGCTGATACAGAATATGGGAACTGGTAACGGAAGGGCTTTATCCGTGTTTCGCTGTAAAAGTAACTCAAAAACAGAAGCGTTTTATTTTTAAGTTAAATGTTAGAAGAAGTTTCCAGATTGAACATAAAAGGGGAAAAAAAGAAGCATCTTTTTTTGGATTGTTGCTGTATATTTGTTTGCTGTCTGGATGGTCTTAGGTTATTTTTGTGAATATTTGTGATAACTGTTCTGTTACATAAATTATCATTACAATTCAAAAAAATGTGTTTTGTTGACATTGAAGACAAATCCCTTGTAACTTTTGCATTTCAAAGAAGACTTCCACAATCCACCAGTAAATCTGAGAACTAACCAACTATTTTATGGGTATTTGATTTAATAACCAGTAAAAAGTAATCAAAGTATAGTGGTGTTTTTAATACTAAATATGAATCATTTCAGTTGAGCGTTTGTGAGAGTTTTTGTTGTTGTTGTCGCTTGCTGACTTTGAATGTGTCACTTGTGTGCTCCATTAATCCACCTCTCAGGATTTGGTGTGGAGGTCCGTGAAGGCAGCGCGGTGCTGCCATGTTGTTGTCTAATCCTCGGCCGGGGCAGTTTCCAGCTGCTGTTGCTCCCTGTGAACGCAGCGGCCACCTTCTCTGACGAAGACATCGCTGTTTGGGCCAGTAACTGGATTACAAACGAGCTAAGAATCACTGAAAATTCGACTGCATAACAACAGCTGCTATCAGGTATGCAGTTCTTCTAGTTTAAAAGTAGTTCGTGTTTTGTTTTTGCTTCTTTTTTTTGGCGACAGGCTAAAGCCTGGCTCGTGCTACTTTACTCCTTCTTAAGCTAGGAGGTTGTTGACTCTAAAAACTCCTATTTCGTTTTATTTCGGGTACCTTTATCAAGCGATTTAACAGATCTAATTTCGATTAGGCCTAGTGAGAAGAATGAAACTATCTTATGAACCAGAACTAACTTTTGATTAATGTTTAGAAGCTAACTTCATAGCTAGGTGGCTAACTGTCAATTGACACCAGTTTTCCAACTTGGATTATACATTTGAATCAAGAAGTCTCGATAACTTTGCAATAACTTTCTTTTAGGTGTTTTAAAGTAAATAATTGTGTTTTGTTGAGTCACGAAAAGCTTGATAAACTCCACATTATCTGAGTTTTCCTTCTTTTTGCGGCATTAATTGGAGGAGTGAAGAGAAATGACTAGTTTCCTGAGCAGTTACAGGTTTGGGAAAGACTGGATTACTCCACCCTTCTGAAGCCTGTTCACATGTGAATCTGGGGGCAGTTAGAGGTCCAGACTTGTTCTCGTGCTCTGCTGGAAGTGACTATTCGATTTATGCTGCTAGTTGAACTTTCTGTAATGAAATAGGGAAGTTTGACATGTCTTGCATGTGGCAAAGTGCACTGCAGAAGGGTTTGACTGCTGAGAACATCTCTTTATTCATACTTCTTCAGCCTTGAATGCTTGAAGCTGTTGATATGTAATCTTCTTGGCAGGTATTAGGCTTTCCAAGTATTTCCAGCAACATGCAGTTTTTTTTTTTTTTTTTATAGTTTGAGACTAAAATTCCTAAACCTCCACAAGTTAGTACATGCACTGACCAGGGTTGATTCTTTTAAACAAGTTTTGATTTCTTTACACGCTGAGTATGACACTTAACATAGATTTAAATAGGAAGATAAAAGCATTTTAGATGGTACATTATTTGCAAAGCACATGTTTAATTTCTGCTCGCAAATTTTGCAAATGCCATGACTAAAAATATGTCAGGAATTAAATATATTCAATAAGAACTATTGTTGCTCTATATTTAAGTAGCCTAAAAGGTTTTTACAATTAATAATTATCTGCTGATAAAATAAAGTCATTAAATCAGCTGTTGTCACTTCCCTTTTTGTAAATAACAGGTCCATTCTCCTTTTTGTAATCTTTTTTCTTTTTATAAGCTGAAATGATTGCACTTTCAAGACCAACATTTATTTCTGAATAAGTAAAGAGAATAAAAAGAAAACGTGACGTAAGAGGTTATATGTTCATTATCTCCTTTGTCAATTCTAAACGCACCCAGACACTTCTGTCAGAATTAATTGGCTTGCCGTGCGTGTTGTCAGATATGATTTTGATTCAGAAAATAGATTAAAATCACTTGGGTTTTAAGATTGAACACCTAGTTTACAGGAAAACATGCAGGAAATGGTTTGTGAGATACAATCTTGTTATTTAATGTGCCAAGTGCATCTAAGCTTATTTTAGCTTTAACGTTTGATGCTGTATTTTTATTTTTTTAAAATACTTTTTTTGTCTTGATGTTTCTGGCAATTGTGGTGAAAAAAAATCCAGATAGCTGTGGCTTTTCTGTACTCGGATTGCATGCATATTATGAAGCTTAGTGTTAAACTTTTTTTCAATTAACTGGATTTTGTATTTTGAGTAGGCTACATTTTACGTTTCTGTTTTTTTCTCTTTTTTTAAATAAGAAATTGCCAAAGATTTCTTTTTTTCTCAAAACATATCTGTGACCTTTCAAAGTTTTAAACAGTTTTTAAATTCAGAATGTTTTTAAACAGCTTAATTTGGTATATTTTTGTTACAACTTAATCAACTAGTTGTTTTAGAAAAATATCTAAAACACTCAAAAAAGGCTCAATATAACATTTTAAAAATAAACCTCACAAGAATTGAATGTACCCATAAAAATTCAAATTATTTATTTGTTATTTTGTTTGCTTTCAGGAATGTTTCCTACTGGAAAAGATAAAAAGAACAAGTTTGGCTTGGAGAAAGATACAAACTTTTTAACTGAATGGCAAATAAAAATGAGAAACTAGTTTGGTGTTATTTACATCTTAAATGGTTTGACAATGGCTCGATTGCATTTAAAACCAGCTTTAGGAGCCTGACAAGTCTGTGGTGTATTTGAACTTTTTGTTCTGCTCTAGCTGAGAAAAGGAGGTTGGCGTATAGAATTACCGCCAGCTTTGTCAGGCGAAGGAACTTCCAATTAATCAGTCACGGAAAAGAACATCTTATGTCACATATTCAGCCCTGGACTATCAACGTTAGTTAAATTTACTACAGGTTCTTGTGTTACTAGATATACACTATATTACTGATGCTTTTGATTTAAAATTAAACAATTAAGTCACCTAGTGTGTCAGCTGAGCCCCCCTTTTTTGTGTCAAAGTCCGACTTAAAACTAGTTTTACTGGAGCTGACCAGTATGAAATCTACCTGTCAGACCAGCAGACTGCCTGTCACACTGCTCCCCTCTATTCTGGAAGCACAGGATGTCTTTAGATTCCTTTGTAATCCAGTGTACTGTCCATCACATAATCCAGCATGTCTCGCTTTATAAATAGATGCGGATTACATAAATAAGGTTGTTACTTCCTTTGTGACACATCAAGCAGGTAAAGAAATATTTTGCCTGTTAAATAATTTTCTTTTCATTTCAGTAGTGATTTTTCTTCCCCAAATTTATCATTTTTAGCAAGTTGGATAAATACAGATATTGCATTTGTTTTTTTTTTTTCTCCAAAGGATCAGATTATGGTAATTTATGATTGTTGAGACAAGTTGATGACTGAAATGGTAACGATGACAAACTAGAATGACAGCTTTTCTTTCAGGAAGTTCTAAAGCAAATAATTTTCAACTGTACATAGCTAGTTGTTTTGTTTCATTTAGTTGTACTAGTTATCTTTCATTTAATAAATTTTAAGATTTAATAAAAATACTTGTGATCAGTGCTGCACAATGAAAACTAAACTTGTAATTGTTTGGTCTACATTTTTTGTTTTTTGTATAATCCGTTTTTCTCTGTATTATTATAAATGCTAAATTTTAATTGGAGAAAAAGTAAATGATCATTCTTAATCTTTAAGTAACAGCTGTTACACAAAACTTGGGCGTTTGAGGTAACCTCGACCAATATAGGTTTGTTTGTCTTCCACGAGAAACAAGTAAATAGAAATCCCCTGGAAGAATTAAAATTTAACATCATCATAATTTTGGCTTGTTTTGTATTGGTGGCCAAGTTACAATTAAAAAAAAAAATGTTATTGGTTTGGCTTTTGACCTAATGGGTTGTTTTACTGGGCAAAGTCCATGTGACATATACTATGTCATCTGGCAAACACTGAGCTCTTAAAGATACACATGCAGCCAATAGATATAAGGAAGCTGTAACAGTGACAAAGGAAAAATGGCTAAAAAAAAAAGGTTTGTCCTGATGTGGTTGTGAATGCTTTTAGTTCTTGAGGTGTTTTGTCAACATGTAGTGTAGAATGACTCAGGAGAACTAAATGCATTTAAGATTCCCAGAATAACTGGTCTGTTTTGTATACTCCTGCTCTTCAACAACTTCTGTTACGACACCAAGTCAAGTCAAGCTTAAAATTGCAATCCACTGATTCATTGACAGAATGGATCTTTACTTCAGTTAGAAAATGCAAGCACAGCCAATTTTGCAAAACATTTTCTTTCATTATTCTTTTCTTTCTTCTTTTTTTAATGAAGACATGTCGTGGAAGGGAATTAAATGAACCATTAGATGTCTTCCATTGCTGCTCTTCGTTTGGCCTTCCACATTTTTCCTTTGTCAGCCTCATTGGCAAGACGCCCTTATGGACGTCAGTCTTCTTACATTTCTGAAAAAGCTATTAGGCTCCTGACTGGTGAATTTTTGGAAAAAGAGGCCAGACATTTCAAGCCGTGAACTAAATACTACAATTAAATTAGTCATCAGAGACGTGGCTTGCAACACAACTCTACAGTGGCAGTTTTGGGGCAACTTCCCCTTTGTTTTGAACCACTGTCTTTTATGCTCCGTTCTTAAAAAAAAAAAAAAAAAGAGGGAAAAAAATAATTTCTTTTTAATATCCACAACATTTCCATATATCTACCCAAAGAGAAGTCTTTCTGTTGTGCCATTGTTGTTGTTTATGTGAAATCAGATAAAATGTTCCTTTGCCTTTTAAGCTTTTATGAAAAATGGAACAGAGCTGAGGGTGTTTTTTTTCTTTATTGCTTCTCAGACCCACTCCCCAGTTGGCTTGGATATTTGTTCTTCACATGTGAGCCTTATTTTAAACTTGTTTACCAAATCAGTTCAGTCGTGAGATCCAGCCTTTTTCATATTACGCAGGTTGTGAAAAATAAAGATTTTTGTCAAAACAACAATTTAAGATAGTAAACTGTGGTTTCAGCTCGATTTCTGTGTGTGGTTGGATGCTCCAAGTTTGAAGTCACAACATCAGTGACCAAAATCACATTTTTGACTCACCAGCCAAGTTGGCCGTTTATTTAAAAAAAAAAAAAAAAGAACTACTGGCCAAAAATATTTTTTACTAGACAAAATATTACATTATTTTACAAAGAAAAACCATGTGTTATTTTTAAAAATATTATGTTGGGGCAGATTTAGTAGAGAAATGGGGCAGATTAACAGAAAATGTTCTGTTTTCTTAATTCTGAACATCACAGTGGATGCTAATAAATGGAAGATAACTTCAGCCGTATCCGGCCTTTTGCCCATCCCTGTTTATTACTTATGATTTTAATTTAAAACGTCCAGTAATTAATATACAAATACAATTATTTGATGTTGTTTAAGGTGCATGTGAAAGTCATTGACTATTCATGTAAAATTTCAGTTCTTGTGAATATGCAGAGTATTAGCAGTACCATACATGACTCAAACCTCCACGAACTGAGTACCAACACTATCACCTTTTGTAAAAAAAAAAAAAAAAAAAAAGTTGCACATCAGTTTACATAAACAAAGATCGTTGACTAATTTACTAATTGAATGAAGAATCTGTGACTAATCGACTAGTAAAATAATCGTTAATGACAGCCCTAGTGTGCACTGAACCCAGGTGACAACTCTAACCATGTAGAGTTCTGCCTGAAAACAATGTCCCTATAGTTGTATAAAAGGCTATTTCATTTATCAATAGTCTGTCATATGGCAAGGACGTTACACTTTGACAGAGAAAATACTTGAGGTGACCTCAACAAAAAAAACAACCTGTTCTTATATCTGTCAAGAAGTCTGCAAATGTATTAAGCTGGATGTGGCAGAACTGAGAAATCTGTTCTAGGGAACAAACTGGCCTCCATCTGCAAACTCATTCTGTTGGACTGAACGCGTTAGCTTTTTCTGTGGGAGGAGGACAATAACCCACAAATAGCAGAAAGAAATGAAACGTTGGATTTAGGGTAAAAATGTTCTGTTCTTCTGTGGCAAGTTAATTTTGTCAGAATGCATATGAAAAGTTTGGTCAGTACAAGTACTGTTGAATAAGAATCTAACTTTGACTGTAATAGCAAAGGAAAATTAAAAAACAGGTGTTAAAACATGAGCCATTATTATACTAGAAGATACATGTTGATGGTAGAATTAAAAATGGGGCCTTAAACGTCAGATGAATATTTGCATGTTGTGATGCTTTCAGAAAGGCACTTCCATATTGAAATATCTTCCAATGCAGATAAGTGCAAAAATATTTATAGAGTATAGCAAAAAATCATCCTCATCTAACTAGAGCTTGGTGTGCACATGCATACATTTAGTTTGCACTCTTCATTTGTTTATTCCAGTCTTCAGAGAATTGCTGTACAACCGCTCTGTGGGGGCACATCCTGGACAATCCATCAGTTCTTCGCATGGCTAAAAAAAAAAAAGCATAACATTTTTTTATTTCCAAACATATGAGTTATCACTAATTTCTTTATTAGCGATATTATTTGATCGTTGCTTTGAAAAAAGCTTTAATATTATATTTTTCAACCCTTAAATACAAAAAAACTGACAATTCCTTTTTGATGTTGATGTCTAAAGTATCATTTATTCATTTGTTCATCTTCTTAGCCCGCTGTATCCCTTTTGGGGGGTCACAGGGCTGCCGTAGCCTGTCTGGTTTCTGTTGGGTGAAGGCAGAATGCATACTGGACAGGTCACCATTCTGTCGCAGGGCCACACAATCACTCCCACACACAGTCACACACCCCAGGACACTTTAGAGTAACCAGTTAACCTATGAGGCATGTTTTTGGACAGTGGGTGGAAACAGGAGTGCACTGAGAAACATGGGGAGAACATTAAAACTCTACACAGAAAGGTCCCAGCCAGGATTTGGAGCAGGGCCTTGTTGCTGTGAGGCAACAGCACTAACCACGGTGCCACAGTTAAGTCGTCTAAAGCATCATTTAATCTGAATGAAACTTATTTTTACTTTTGATTAGATTTTGTTTTATCAATATAATACAGTTCAATTCAACTGGGAAATGTTTGTTTAAAGTTTTGTAATAAATGCCTTTCTCTGTGATTAATAAGTCTATTACTCATAAAATATGAAATTTTAATTGTCTGTTTGCTGAAAGCAAACAGAGTATGTTGTTGTAAAACTTTATTATATTTTATTATTATTCTTTTTCTTCTTATTCTTCTTATTTATTATTATTATCTTTTTTCCGTCAATTTTTTGAATGGCTTCTAGTTCTACAATTTGTACAATAATACAATGATTTCAACTGTAGTTTGTAAAGCTCAATTGGGAGCACTGTGCTATTACTTTTGGTACACATCTGTACTATGGTTTAATTATTATGAATATTTTTATGAATTATTTTTCCCATAGGAAATGAATTGAAAAATTTTTGAAGGCTTATAGCTCAAAAACTACTGAACATAATAGTATAAGGTTTTCTGAGATATAAGTTCATTGGTTGCTGTACATAATGTTATAATTGTAGCTCTATTGCGCCACCAGGTGGTCAGTGGTGGTACAAAACGCGTTTTGGCCTAGGCCTCGCATACCGTTTGACGAAAATTTTTTTTTTTTCCCCCAGGGATTCTTTGGATGCTAGAGAAACTTTTTGCCTCTAGGACCGCCCACTTCCGCCTAACTAGATTTTTCGCTATTTACGATTTTTTATAAAACACATTTTTGGCTCCCTATTCAACATACATTTGTCAAAGTTGACAAAACTCTGTACTTACCCTATTTGGAGTACCCCGAATCCAATGGTGCTACTCATTTTGCACACTGATGTACCGTTTTTGTACAATAAGCGATGCAAATTAGTAGGGTGTGGTCGTAAACTTTACAATGCTTCAAGTCCTTTATAGAAAATCCAATCCTCACCAAAATTGTTGAGTAGGATCCTTTCAGTGTGCTTAGTTGATACATAAAGTCTTTTTTAGTGATTGTCCAATAGGTGGCGCTGCAGAAGCTAACACAGCGTTTAGTGCAATATCTCCAAAGCTGCATTAGATAAAATGCTGAGATTTTGTACTTTGGATGTCATTAGGGTCCTGTGAGACATATAAAAAGCTGAGCCCTCTTACGCCACCTAGTGGTGACTTAGAGGGGAATTTCATATTCAGGTTAAGACCTTTAATCTCCTAAACCAATGCAGATATCAACATGCAACCACTTGTAGTTTGTAGAGGTCCTTGGTGAGATCATTGGTTTACAATTTCGTAGTATTCAGTGCTATGATTGATTTTATATAAATTTTTAAAAACCAATGTTTTGCCATAGGAAATGAATGGAACCCACTTTTGAGGACCCAAATCTTGAAAAGTACAATGCCCAATGCTATGAAACTTTGTGAGCAGACACTTCAGAGAAATGTAATCATGTTATAAGACGTCTGGCTCTATTGCGCCACCTGGTGGTAAGTTGGAGAAAAAAAGTGTTTGGGCCTTAATCTCCCAAAACATAAGCCACTGGAAAATGATGTTGTTCCCCAATGATTCACTGGATTCTAAGATAATACTGACTATGTATCAGCCATCTATACCTCATAAGATTTTGTCGCAATTTACGATTTTTTCCAAAACACTTTTTTGAGCCTTTATGGCACATAGTTTTTACAATCTTTGCATAACTCTGAATCTTTCGTATTTGGACTACAGCGAGTCCAATGGTAACACCCATTGAGCTGAATTCCATATGGTTTTTGCACAACACGTATTTAAAACATAGACAAGAGTAGTTGTCAAGTTTGCACCCCTGCAGCTTCTTAACAAATTTACATAACCTTACCAAATTGTACGGAGTGCTTCCTCAGTTGAAGATAAGAAAGTGCAAGAGCATTCATAATGATACTCCTATAGGTGGCGCTACAACATATTTCAATGTGTTTCCACTCATATCATCAAAAGTCTTTGACCAAACACCATGAAACTTTACGTGCTGGTCGTACGGAAGCTCTTTAACACTTCCAGCTTTGACATGTTTCATAACGATATTTGCTTTCAGCAAACAGACGCAATTTCTTATAGGAATTGCAATTCTAGTTAATATTATTATAGCATTATAATATAAAAAAAAACATGACTTTTTTTTTTTTAACTTATAGTTCGAAAAATCCCATATTTATAAAATTTATAAAATCTACCATTGTTATGAAGTGTATTAGTTTGGTCTATATATATATATATATATATATATATATATATTGGGAGTATGTATCCTCACATTGCTCCTTCGGGTAAAATGGGTGTCGTTGTTTCTGTGGGAGCTGTTCACGGCCCACAGAATACTTTCTTTCTTCACTCCCGTGCTGTGTCATCGTCACTAGCTCCCTTTAGCTACTGACTCATTCTTTCCATTCTTCTAAGCTCCGTAATGGACTCTGGTTGTAAATTTACCTGCAGGTTGTGAAAGTGATGTGCCAATCTCACATTCTTTGATTTTTACGTCCTCTACTTCCCTGATTGTAGGTACGTTTTAATCTGCTGTAATAAAAAAAAAAAAACATTTGTAAAACCATATTTTCTTATTTACTAACAGTGTATGGACTGTAATACTTGACACTTTTTACTGTAGTATAAATGAACTGCATGTCATCAGTGATGACAGGGATTTTCCAACTAAACGCGTTGTTTTTTACATTAGCTTTGCTATATTTGGTGAGGAAAACTTGTTGCATTTACTACTTTAAGTTCGACATTTCCAGGTAATCAGAATGTACAGACTCTGTTTCCAGCATGATCACACTCATCAACTATGTTTACATCCAATACATCTTTCAGATATGACAATATTATGAAAAATATGCTGCAACAACAAAAATAGAATGAATAGAATAGAATGAAGTTTCTAAAACTATTCAAAACAATATATCTGCTAATCTGTCCATTTAACTTTTCATCAGGCAAACAAAGTTTTCCATAAAAAAAAAAAAAAAAGAAAAAAAAAATCAGGTTAGGAAATTGATTACCATGAAAGGTGTGGCACAAAAGTGTTTCACCGTATTTTTAAGGCCTTATCCCATGCTTTTCTTATGCCTTTCAGAGTAAACTATATCCCTATAAATGGTCATGTTTTAACTTTGGCACAGAAAAGAACAAATTATTTATGAAGTATTAGTTATTTTTGTGAACCTTTCTCCTAACCTGAAGTAAGACGACCTAATCTCTGGGGCAACATCTGACGGTCCTTGTGGGGGCCGCCTATTTTGTGACATCTTTGTGACGCATGTCTGAACTGCACCTCACTGTGCTGTTTAAAATCACCTATTCTGCAACGTTTTCCTTATTTGTTTAATCGCGGATTGACCTTCTGAGATGGTTGTGAAGTGGTTCTGCATGAAGTGGTAAAGACAGAATGACTGACACTGTAGGGGCTCATGAAGCTTAGACAATGTTTGGTTTCAAAATGTTTAAATATTCTGGGTACTTTTTGGTCAGATTTGCTGGTTATTTTTCATGTTGTTTAGATTTATAAAAAGAAAAAAAAGTTTGAACAAGTTTTATTTATTTAGCTTTTAAATTTATTCTAATATGGACACGCTCTTGTCTTGAGAAACAAAGCTACAAAAAACTTGACACGATGTTGACAGAAATGCATCAAACCCCAAAAAACTGCATTCTAGATTCTACAAGCCTATATTTTATTTCAGTTTATGAAACAAAAGAATTGGAACAAGCCAGCATAAGTATATCTGTTTTAGAGGCGTTGTCATAGTGACATAACATTACTGCACCAAATAAATTAGTGAAGAGGCATTTGAGCAAAGACTTCTACAACCTTGTCCTTTAGAGAAGTTGTAGAAAACGGTTATCACGTTTGACATAGACTAAATACATCATGCATTCTCAATGATCTGATGGTAGTAGCAGTGCAGAAAGTCATTATATGAACTTCTGAAAACATGCACCCATTGACCGTACTGAGCTTTTTCATTTAATTCAAGCAATTAGAAAATATTTGCAAGGCATGAAAGAGGTAAAAGAATATCAGCATTTTCTCACTGTTAATTTATTGACTTTAATTATTAGCATGTGTTTATTCATTAGTGCATAAATCATACTACTATAAATGTAAAATAACTTCATACACATTGTTGTTATTGGTGTATTTATTACAGGTATGTATATGGCAGTGATTGTCTGGTCTACAGCCGAGATTTTTTCAATCCCTCCGTTTGTTTCATATAAATATTTAAGAGGTTAATTACTGGAACTGCGTTGGTTTCCAGTGCACTTCATTTGCAAACCAAATTTTAATTTATAAATATCTGAAAAACCTTGGTGTGCAAAATAACAAGTAGGCCCTTCACGTTACCTCTTAAAAGTACTGAATGGTAATACTTGAAAAGTCACTGTGGTGCCCTGAGTTTTGTTTGCACTGGCTGACAGTTTCACCGTTTTAACAACTGGATGTCAAGTCAACCTTCACCTCTCTGGAATGTTTTAATTCTTTTCTTCTATAAAGTGAATGAAAATGATAAGATGATAAAATCTTGATGGAACCATTTGCTGGATTTTTACATATTGGCCTATGTTTTACCTGTTTTTTGCATTTGTCAATTTCAAAAAATGGTTTTGTTTACATATGGTGACACAGTGGTTAGCACTCTTGCCTCACAGCAAGAAGGCCCCCAGTTCCAAGTCCTGGCTGGGGGACCTGAAACAGCATCACCCCTGGGGACCTTTCTGTGTGGAGTTTGCATGTTCTCTCCTGCATGTGTCTGAGGAGTCCGGCTTCCTCCCACTGTCCAAAAACCGTGCTTCATTGGTCACTCTGAATTGTCCCTAGGTGTGAGTGTGAATGGGTGTGTGATTGTGGCCCTGAGACAGATTGGTGACCTGTCCAGGGAGTCCTCTGCCTTCGCCCACAAGTGGCCGGGTTAGGCTTCGGTACCCTGGTGACCCCGAAAGGGACAAAGCGGATTAGAAAATCAATGAATGAAAAGTATGCATAATCAAAAATTTTAGTCTTAGTTTAAAATTGGTCTTTTAGGGTAAATTCCTGTAAAAAAGATTACACAGTTGCTAATTGTTTGCTTTGATTTTTTTTTTTTCTTCTTGTAAGGTGTCATTTTTGACACTTGTCCCTGCAGAGCAAAAAAATACCTGTCTGTTTAATCCAAAAAGGGTTGTAGCTGATGCTTCTCCCTGACTGTCCTCACCAGGTTGGGAAACTCCAGCCTTTATTTATACAATGCTTTTTTGGGGATTTTCATAACCTTTATACCCTCATATCTCTGTTGATAGGGAGGGGTTTTAGCAGCACTGGGCCACCATCCCTTACCCTCAGGGCTGATATGTCAGCAGCTACATTTATCTGTCAGGCAGCCTACAGCCACACTTCAAGTTATTAGTGTTCACATCACAGGAGAGCTGGCCCTCCTTTTGCTGGCTTGTCTGGTTAATTACCACAGCTATAAAATCTTTACTTTTATTATTTATTACCAAGAACATTTAGAATAAAAAGGTAGCAGGGCAACTGAGTAGTAACTGTTTATCAATTTAAGTTAATGGAGTTATGGCTTCTTGGAGCCAACCGGAATACTTCCTGTTTGGAACTTCAAGGTCATTCAATCCACTTGTCACATACAGTCAATGCAACAAACACTTGGTTGTGAACTTAACTAGTTGAATACTGGCCTTTTGGGATTTTTCTTTACTGCGTTTAGCTAAACCAATTAAAATCGAGTCATTTCCAGACTCGCCGTCATTGATTTCACATCTTCTGATGCGATGCGGAGCTTCAATAAATTGGGGCAGCTGTAGCCTAGGAGCTAAGAAGGCAGCTCGTGGCTGGAAGGTTGCTGGTTTGATTGAACTGCCACAATGTTGGAAGAGAATTCTCCTCCACCACCATCCAGAGCGCCCAACCAACCCCCATCTGCTCCCGAGGCGCCTCAGCTCAGAGCTGCCCACTGCTGAAACCTGTCACAGAAATAGAACATGAGAGCATGAATTTCCCCGAAGTGGTAAATAAAGTATTATTTCAAAAAATAATGATCATCGCGTTTGTCAGTGATTATGTTGACAATGTAAACTCAATGAGTTAGTGTGTCACTGAAAACCCATGAGAATCCAAACGGATCTCTAAAAAGCAGGACTCTAGCCTCAAAAACAGAACAATTCAGACATTTTTTTCTTATTTTCCAAAAGAATCCCGTGGCTCTCCTGTGTCGGGTTAAAGTCAGAACAATCTCTGAAGCTCTTGCTGTTTTTGTATCTGCTGTCAAACAAAAATACTCAAAACTTTGCTTAAAGTCCCAAATTATATTTCTTTTCTATTGTAAAATTGTTTCCCAGTGGTCTTTTAATAATGATTATTCCGTTTTTAGACAAACTCAAAAAGCCTTTGTTCTTTTTAAAGACATTTTCTGCAGATCTGCAAGAGCTCATCAGAAATTCACTTGACATATCACTGGACAAAGCTGGTCTGAAAATGCCTCACCTTCGGCTCCAGTGAAATGAAGCGAAATCAGTCGCCATTTTTCTGCGATACAGGTGCTGCCATTTGGAGTCAGTCGGCACTGATTTGTCTGAGTCACATTTCTTGGTCAACTAATCTCACCAATCATGAGTAAGCTTGTTGGAAGACCACACCCCTTCATCTGAAAACAGCTTGGGAGATTCTATCAAGTGTATGAAGTGGAGGCCAGCAGGCACCACATGCTTTTACTGAGGCATCTGATTGGTCAGTTTATGACAAATAGCTTGAAATTTGGAAACAATACAATAAAATAAATTAGAACTAGCATGAAAATTAAGAAAAAGATATCAGAGCAAGAATGGTTATTCTGATGAATAGAATGAGTGAGTAATAACTGTCTATTTCTCAATAGAAGTCTAAAGGATTTTTGGCTTCTTGGAGCCAGCAGGTACTTCCTATTTGGAACGCGAGGGGGTGGGGTCAGTATGTCCATCGATGTATATTGTCTATGCTAGCAACGAGCACCTCACAAGCCCAAGCTAACATTAGCTTTGCAAAGAACTGGCGAGAAATATTCAAAGCTATAAACTGCAAGTTTAGGATTTATAGTTGAAACAGAGAAGGAAAACTTTGGCCTGTCCATGCCAGTGACTGCAAACATCTGGTTTTCATCTACTCCTAATACAACACGATTTGAATAAATGCTCAGAAACGCAGTTTTAATCTTAAAGTATTTTAAATATGTTCGACATTTTGAGAAAATGCTACTAGAACATGTTAAAAACACGACTTTCGTTGGAGTTGGTCTTTTAAAGAAAGATTTTTTAAATTTTTTAGCAGTTCTATGACTGCTTATTGTTTTTATTTTATCCATTATTGAGGTGCAAAAAACCAGAAATGTGTGGGGAAAAAAATAAATTATTGTGTACAATGTGAAATAAATTGTACCATAAACTGATATTTTCTATCAAACAGAAAAAGACTCTTGTCCACCTTATATTTTAGAGGGAAATAGAAATGTCTTTTAGTGCTAAAGCTCTTCTCTGTGCTCACGAGCTGCACTCATACTGAGTCAGTCTGCTCTTTGTTGAATGAAAGAAGCACTTCGGATTCCTTTTGATCCATTTGAAAAGTTTTACAATAAATCTTACTGCTGACCTGCTGTTTATCTCGACACTTCAAAGGAACAGACTTTGGTTGGAGCTGCCATTTGGGGTTGTGTGTAATAGATAAAGTATAGAAATAAGAAGGGTGGAAGTAAAGTGTGCTTTTCTAATGCATATGTGCACTTTGGTTTGATGTTAATTCCATACTAAACTCCTTTCCGAGTGGCGTTCGCTATCACTGCTCTGCACTTACCCTTTGGGCCTGCCAGACAGAAGCAGCGCCCTTTCATCTTTATCATCAATAACCTTTGACCTCGCCTGTTGTACAGTATGAAAGGCAGAGAAAGACGCCAAGAGCCCCGCTGCGCTGCCATCTGGGTCTCAGCAGCAAAGAAAATGCGTGTTGAGCCTTTGGTCTCTGTCTTCTTTTCAAATTGCTGTGAAAGCTTTAAAAGGATTTAAGAAGAGAACACAGACGCTCCATGTACATGACTTTCTGCAGAGAATAAAAACAAAGAAGAAATTAGATTTTATTTTTTTGTAAAAAAAAAAAAAGTTAACACTATATTTTCTACATCAATAAACATGGCCTTCTGTCTTCGTTTGTTACTTTTTTTTATACAAAGAACTAGCTAATAAATTCTACAAGCGGTTTTCCAAATCTGACAATTCATACTTGACACTTAGAAAGTGGGAATGTTTTAAAGTGGCTCAAAAGATGATAGGAGTGGGACTATAAAGTGTCAAATACATGTTTTTTGTTGTTGTTTGTTTTGTTTTTTTCTACAATGATGGTTGCTGCCTTAATACATTTTTTAAGAGTTTATCTCTCAGCAGTTTACAATTGTTGCTGAAGGTTTCGTTTTCAAATTTATCTTAAGAAACAAAATGGTTTTATTCAAATAAATGATCTTGTCAGTTATTGAGGTGAGCTACGTTTACCAGAACCAGCAATCTGATTCTGTTAGTCACAGAGAGACAATGGGAATGCGAGCAAGAATAATGACAGTGTGTGTTAGTAAATCAAAAGCTGAGGCTTTTAAACATGAAAATATACAAAAATAGAATTCACTGATCTGTTTATTTGAATTTGAGTTTGTTTTTGTCTTTGTTTTCTTGCAGGTGAGGAGAAGATGGTGGACCGGCTTGCAAACAGCGAGGCCAACTCCAAGCGGATAGGAATGGTGGAGAGCTGCTTTGGAACTGCAGGCCAGCCCCTCGCCATACCGGGCCGCGTCCTTATCGGAGAGGGCGTCCTCACCAAACTCTGCCGCAAGAAGCCCAAGGCGCGTCAGTTTTTCCTCTTCAACGACATCCTGGTCTACGGCAACATTGTCATCCAAAAGAAGAAGTACAACAAGCAGCACATCATCCCTCTGGAGAGCGTCACCATTGACACGGTGCCAGATGAGGGGGACCTGCGCAACGGCTGGCTCATCAAGACACCTACCAAGTCGTTTGCAGTCTACGCCGCCACCGCCACAGAGAAGTGCGAGTGGATGAACCATATTGGGAAGTGTGTGAAGGACCTGCTGCAGAAGAGCGGCAAGTCTCCCACGGGCGAGCACGCCGCCGTGTGGGTGCCCGACTCTGAGGCGTCCGTATGCATGCGCTGCGAGAAGGTGAAGTTCACGCCCGTCATCCGCCGCCACCACTGCAGGAAGTGTGGCTACGTGGTGTGCGGGCCCTGCTCGGAGAAGAAGTACCTCATTCCCAGCCAATCGTCCAAACCCGTTCGCGTCTGTGAATCCTGCTACACCCAGCTGACGACAGGAAACCTCGCGCCGCGCTCAGACTCCAACAACTGGCCGGAGTCGAGGTTCAACAACAACCACTTGTCAGATGATGAGGACGAAGACGACAGCAGTGACTGAGAACTGCCAGATCCGCTGCTTGCTCTGCTTTTTCATCTTTATGCGTTTAGGCGAAAAAAAACTCTTGACGTTCTCGTTCTTCTCTTCCCTCCCTAATGGAGTCATGATCATCATGTAAAGGTTTTAACAACAGCTGAGTGATTCATTTGTTTCCCTTTGAGGTTGTTTTTTCCCTATATTCCCAGCTGGATTTAAAATTTCCTGAGAACAAGCGAATGTGGAATTAACTGGAAAACCACCAAAACTGAACATCAATTCCACTTTTTGCTCTTCTAATGACATTGCATTTAGTCACTACAGAAACCAGAGGTGTTGATGAGATTCCCCTCTGCACAGTCCTTTTCACTTATGCATTTTTGTGCTTCTCAATGTTTTCTGTCCATCAACTAACAGAAATCTGTCTGCAGGGAAAAGAAAATCATTGAGGTCTTCCCTTGATTGTCCTTCAGAAACCAGCCAGGGCTTTACTGTAACAGATTCATGCATTTTTGCTCTATTTTTGTACATTTATATTCTGTAAAATGACAAAAAATCCCTTTATTACACTTTATGCAGCAATATTCTTGTCGGCATTGTTGCTTTTGACGACTAAAGCTCAGTGCTTGACGCTCGTTCACAGCAGCCGACCCAAAACCCTAACTGGAGCCATGGCCTTTACTGTCACGCATTGCCTTGTAGAAAACTGCACTCTACTGATGGGAAAAGGTAATGAGTAAATGAAAGCAGGCGCCAAAAAAACAGGGACTTCATGATAGGTTAACTCGGAATCTTATTACCCAGGATGGGGCTGTTTTTGAGTGTGTGCGTCAGCACGAAATAGAGGAGCAGGGAGTGTGACCACCCGCTGAGGTGACAAAGGGAAAGTTAAGTTTGTTTGGGGAAACACTTTTAAAAACACTTAAACCAGCTCTTCATCTGTAATAGAGTAGATTTAGTTGCTAATTTTTTTTTAATTGAAAATTTAAGGATTTTGTTTTTTTTTGGTACACTTTTTCAAAATAATAGCGCAGAAGTGTTGGTCATACAGGAATGGGTGCTTTGTGAGGACAGTTCAGCCGAAAACCGGACATTACATTTAGCTTTCTACCGAACATAACTCCAGCTTTGTTAGAAAGTCAACATTTGTAAGTTTGAACAAGACCACACAATTACTCTGAAATTCAAACATGGCATTGTGCAAATACTCCTCAGGTAACCTAACGGATTACATAACAAGCCTGAGGAGTGTTTGTGGCGTTTCATGTGTCTTCCTGGATTTAGCATTACCTCAGAGGTCTTTGTTTTGGAAACACAAGAAGGTGGAAAAAAGGGGAAAGTATAAAAAAGGGAAACGTGTCCTTCACTTACTTAAAGTTTTTGGGTTTTCTCTGCTGTGAATTTATGTAAATTTGGTCAAAAATGTCAACTGATTCTGTTATTTTATACAAAATAAGGAAAAATCATAAATGTCATTGTAGAAGGACACCTAAATGAATTATTATAAGAAAAAACTGATCAAAAAGTGTCTGGTTTGTGTGCAGTTGTGTGATTTTTGTGCGATTCCTCCTGCAGCTGAAGCACTTTATGAGTTGAAAGTGAGGAAGTTGTCTTCCTGCTGGTGAGCGATCCCGGAACTCTGCCGCCCGTCCCTTCCTTTACTCCCATAAAAAGCAGCATTCTCTGATCACACCGCCTCAGCAACGTCATGTGATCAGTCGCCAAACCAGGAACTGAAAAAAAGAGCTGCTCAAAGGAATCGGGGCAGTGGAGCTGACTCACTCACACAGATGTTCGACGGTTCAGCCGTAGCTTCTGGACGGTTTCATTTCTCAATCTTTCAGTTTGCTGTAGAACTGTAGCTGATTAAAATAACCCAGAATCCATGAGATTACATTAAAACTGTAAAAAAAAATCAAGATTTGGAGAAAAAAAATCTTTGTGTCACAGTATTTACTCTTCATTTTACTTCTTTTAATAATCATTTAAAGTTGTTTTCTTCACACCCCAACGGGTGTGTAGGTTAATTGTAGGGCGCAGTTTTCTGTTCCAAAGTCATTCTCTTACATGTTGAGGTTCTGCACTAACGTCCTGTACTGAAGGATTAACCTGCTCATTCAGTGTTTCCACACCTAACCTGCAAACGCATTAATCCTTCCAAAATTTACCAACACACTTTACTTTTTTTGTTTTTGTTGTCAAACTTTATCCTGAAACTATCAAGTTTTTGTGATGGGTTTTGAAATCACCTAAAACACGTAACATCCACCACAAAGATGAGCTTTTATTCGTAATGATTGTCCTTGTGTAGATACATTTCATGATCCCTCAAAGTCTATTATAATCAGACGTACTCGGGAAGGAGGCCGTCACATCCAGGCATGCTCACAATCACGCTTCCAAAATGATGCGGCTTGTTCAGCTGCAAACCCCAACGTCATACTTTCATTCAGTAAAAATCTTTTTCTTCTGTTAACATCTTTTTTTCATTTTAGCGTATTTTAAAATGGCACAACAGGAGTCTGTCTGTATGAGCTTTTCTACATTTGTGTGTAAGCGTAGATGTTTTTATTTTTTGGCATAAAACAAAATAAAACTGCAGTCTAAAAGTAGGGAAAAAAGGGATTTATTTGGTTTTTTTCATTTAAGTATTTAAACATGATACGTTGTGAGAAACTAGCCTAACAGTCACTAACAAGCTGTCCTTCATGCTGGCTGTGGCTGAGTTTCTCAGCTGTGGCTTCCCTGTCAAACCCAGAAGCAGTCACCTCGCGCTTGCCGTCACACGGACTCTGCTCCAGGTTTCTGCCTTTTATGGAGAGATCTACCGGAGCTTGGCTTGTTTGAAACTCTCCTCATTTATAATCTGTAAGATTATCGTACATTATTGCTTTTGTTTTAGCTGGACAGTTGTAAAATGATGCTGTCTGAGATACGTTTCAGCCCTTTTTCACTGCTTCTTTCAGATTATGGGGACTTTTTTTTTTTTATTTGTCTGAGTTGCAGAATAAATGAGGGAGGGGCCACACACCAGCCGCAGTGACTGAGGTTAAAGTTTACGCTGAGAGAGAGGTCAGCAGGAGACATTTACATGTTTCAGATCCGCTTTTGCTGCTTCAGATCAAATGAAGCAAACTCGATTATACGCTGCAGCAGAGAGAAGTCAGACTTCACATGTTTACTGGCACAAACAGGAACTGGCACAAATGATCTGACTGCATTTCATAGTCACATCCGTATTCTCAGAGTGAAAAGATACCCCCCAGATGTTGGCTGGTGTGTTTTCCTGTGCCTTCCCACGATTAAAAACACAACTCTGAACATTCCTGTTTTGATTGAATATGATCCTTTTTAAAGGCAAAGCCTTTATTGTGTTGGGGTTTTTTATGTTTAAAGTAAACTGATTATACATATAATTATTATGATTATTTGTGGAGGGTTTATTTGAAGTATCTGGGTGGTCAAATGAGGACAGAAAAGGTCACATTAATAAACTTTTTTTTAATTTTCTTTGGTGCACGCTGTTTCTTTTGTTGACTTTAAATTTTTGTTATGTTTGGTAAACAGTTATTATTATTTTTTGCTGTTTTTTCAGTCTTATTTAGATGCAGGGTGGCAGATTTGTTAGAAACATTAAGATCCTGCTCAATTTCTCACAGAAAAGCATTTTTTGCGTTTTTTAAAAACTTTGGAGTCGGTCTGTGTCAGCAGATCAACAGAACAGATCAACAGAACAGATCAAATGAATGCTTTGGAAAGTCCTCCGCTTCTGTTTGATGGAAATGTGGTAATGAAGCATGAAAGAACATTTAAACACACAAGATACATTTGATAACAATATAGCTGCTGAGTCTGACTCATTAGCGTTTCTTTAACGCTAATTTCCTGTTAGTGCTTTTGGAAAAGGTTAAGAGGAAATCGTGCTGCAAATTTACCAGTGGCAGCAAATCATTTGCATTGAGTTTCCTGATCATTTAACTGTCATTATGCCTCTCAGGCAGCATTAAGTTACACTTTAAATGCATTCATTTTTTATATTTAAAAAAAAAACGTTTTATTTGACATTCAAGCTTCTGCATTTTGGTATTTCAAATATGAAAAAAAATTCCACTTTTGTTTAAATCAAATTGTCTTGACTTCTTCTCGAAGCTCGTACAGAAATCACAGTAGCAACATTTATTTTATTGTTTTTCTAATATTTAGTTTTGAAAATATAAAAAAAAATAAACCTGATTTCATTTTTTACAAATATTCTTCTTAAGTTTCATGAGGAGGAAAAACCATCCACAAAAAATAACATTTTAATAAAACCTTTGATCAGATTAAGTGTACAGATTATCATTCCTTGTTTTTCTTCAAAGAATAGAAAAATGCTTTCAAACTTGGACGTCTGTCAGCATGCAAAAAACAAAAAAGTATTTTGACCAACTTTCTCTAATCATGGAAGATCCAATATGGCCACCAAAACAGGAGCAATCGTCAACAAATGTGCACATCATGGAAAAACGGCATTTTTTATATAGTATGTAAAGATATTTACAGTGCATTAAAGGAGAATAAAAGAACAAAAAACCTAATGAAAGTATTAGAAAGAGAAAAAAGATCAAAACAAGATAGCAGGATTTGAAAATAATTACACCAAGTTCTTCAAGAAAAATGTAGTCTACTTAGGTGCTCTAAAAGTATACTAAGTCTAAACTAAAAGTTGAGGCAGTAGGGGAAGCGGACTTTGTACATGGGCTATTCTACTGAATTGGTTCAAATTCAGAGTTGAAACTTGACAAACATGCTGTTTTGTAAAAACTTACTTTTTATTTCGTGAAAAACACCTGAGGCAAATATTTTCACCCAACCTTAATTTTTTTTTCAAAATATGTCTTTATTGCACCACTATGTCTTCACAAACATAGTTTTGGCTAGAATAAAGAGCAATAGTTTTGGTTTAATTTTTTTTATTTTCATTTCCTAAAGTGCAGGGTACTTTTCCAAATGTATTCTATAAGTTTCAAAGTTAAATTAATTAAAATGTATTATTTTTTAGATTCAATAGGGAAAAATCTAACACAATTTTCCTAATTTAAACTTCAGTTTTTGATACATTTATTACTGTTTACATGTTGCTTAAATAAAAAAAAAAAGGGGAAAGCACCTGAGGTACCAAAGAACCAGTGTTGTGGGAGAATTGTGAAAATGTTATTATGGAAAGTTAAAAATGGGATGAACCATAAAACAGAAAAAGAAGAAAGAGAAATGCGCCAAGTATGACTGTTTGTAAAAAGCTGCTATGCTTGAGTCCATAAATACAGGCCTGTGTAAACTAATGTACATTAGGAAACTGCAGTGCTTTTCTATTGCAATTACTTATCAAATCTACTTGGATTACACAACTAACAACAACAAAGTTGCTAATTATTATCCACTTTTGACTAAAATGAAAATCTTTCACTATTATTTAGTATTTGGTTGTGCTGATTAAGATAGTTCTGGACTTTTGCATCGGACAGTTAAAATGTGATAAATTGCACAAAACAATTTAGTTTGAATTTGCATTTGTTTTTGGCAATACATCTGTATTTTAATCCAGTTTAGGGAGACTTCTGAAGTATACTGGAGCTCTATTTGCCTCTGTGGCTGGACTAGATGATCTTTTAAGAAACATGTTGCAAGATTCTCAAAAGAGAAGAATTATTTGTGTTAGATTAATTATTTTCCATCTCCATTCCCCATGAAAGCCAACACAAAACACAAAAGTTTGCAAAGTTTCTGATAGTTAATTGATTTAATTCAGATGCAGCTTGTCAGCAGCAGATCATATGAGGTGACATCTAACTTTGTTTCCCAAAGGAAACTTGTTTGAGTTGACGCCATGCGGAGAGAACGGCACCCACGATGCCATTCGAGTTGGAACTGCCGCTGAAAGTCGGCCTCTACAAACAGATTAGTTTTGAGTCTTAATTTGAGGAGGAGAAGACAGATGATGTTTCTGATTTCAGAGGAAGAGTTGAGGCGCAGAGCGGCTGAAGCCTCCGTTCCCCCTGGTGCTGAGGCAGATGGACGGCACTGAGTGAGGGGGAGAATTTAAGGCAATATTGAGGAGCTCAGAGAGATAATAAAAGAAGTTTGTGAAAGGCCTCAAATGTCTTCAAGAGGATTTTAAACTGAAGAACTAAGCTCCTGTAGAATAAAGGGAAGAAGATTCAAAAGAAATTTGAACAATATTAGAAAGATACTAATAACTGGGGAAATATGGAGCATATTTAATTGTGATTTCATTTTAAATGTCCAACAAAAAAAAAGAAACTCATAAATGCAGGATAGATTTATGTTCAAAATCCTCAAAATGTGGTTTGAACAGAATTTGTCAAAAATGCATTAAAGGATGCAGACCTTTACACAAATGTCTGCTGCAGAATTTACCTCAATTCTGCTGTTATTTCCTGCTGAGGCCTAAATATGATTAATGCTCTGCAAACATGTTTCTCAGCTGAAGTGAAGCGCAGAAAACCCACCAGAATTTGGTTGCAGACCATCCTATAGTCTAAATCAGGCTTTTTTAAATTTATGACGGGTCATACTCTTGCTAAACAACTTCCATGATATGTAGTTAAAGGTTTTCTAAAATTTGTAACATAAAATGTATGTCCGTGTTTGATGGGAGTTCAAACAGAAGAACTGCACTGTAGCCCAAGTTCATGCTGGTGATTTACAGAGCCACTAAAACTTTAAGGTTTGAACTCCAAATCCTGTTTGCATCTGATGTGGTCAAACACATTTTAAGAGCTGGATGAAGACATCCTCATGTGTCCCACTGCTTCATTTTATTACACTGATTCCAACCATTCTGCAGTGTTAGTAAGCTCTCTCTCTCTGAAGACGGCATCGCCTGCGTCAGATGGGCTGATGATAGATGGGCAGAGATGATTGCATTTCTTTCCGAGTTTAGGTCGTCACACATTTCTTTAAAGTTCAAATGATTGCATCTTCACTTTGAGTGACAGCCAACAGAAGTGGGCTGCAGCCCTTAGTGATCCAATAATGGAGGACAATTGTAGTAATCACGTTGGTTCAAAGGAATACTAAAGCTGCATTACCGATGACTAGAGCAGAAACCATGATAAGAAGTCAAAAATCACAGATTGTAAAATAATCTTTGGACACGCTGAACAAGCTTATATTATCGATAACTTTCAATTTCTATTAGATCACAATCAGTACCTTTTTTTGTTGTTGTTTTAAAGAACGACTCAGATAATACGGATGTTTTTAACAAGTTTCTGTAGCATAAAAGAAAATTAAGTTTAAAATTGCACTTTCAAGGATTTCTTTATAAAAATCATTGTGATTCAGGAGTTGAAAAATGTTGTTTAAAAAAGCTTGTAGGTGTGATATGGAAGCTACTATAGCAAGCCTCGAGCTCCCCGTTCTGCTCCACTCTGACGCTCCAATGTTGCTCACCATTTTTGCTGCACCGGTAATGTTAGATTGAGGTCGTGAGGGGCTGTAAGCCAGCGGCAGAGTGTATACAAATGGATGATGGGGGAAGTGGGAGGGCTTACTCCATGCCATATGTCCTGCTGACAACTCAGAGTCGAACTTCGGTCCGAACTAGGTCCAGAGGCATCTGCAGAATCTTCATGATTTCGTGTCACCGCCCATTTTAAAAAAAAAAATCGTCAGCGTGGTAATGCATGTAGACGATGGCAGTAAGGCGGCCGCCGGGCGTGCAGAATGACCTACTTTTTATATACCTCTGGCTACTAAGTGACACTTGAAAATGGACGGCTTTCGTCTGGAGACATTCACGCATCGTCCAATCAGGGCTGCTGTCTGCCGGTGATCCAGCCACGACCTGTAGCTGCCCTTCTGCCCGTCACTGGACTGCCACCCTGTGACCTTCAAATGTGTGCAGACGCCCACTGACAAGAAAAATCATCTGGTCATCATAAAATTTTTTATCTTTTCTTAAAACTTCCATGTCCACCACAATTTTTTTTACTGTTTCAGAAACCATAGAAAATAAAGCTGAACGCATTTTCTCCAGCAGCATTAATAACCAATGTATTCATTTAAATGCTGCTTCATTTCACAGTTCAGTTATGTCTCCAATATTGGAAGCAGCTGTGAGGGAATCAATTAAAAGCTTAGGAAATGCTCCAGTACGAGCTTGGGATGAACTCGACACAATTCCTTAATCCTGAGTGAATGACTGCAGTCAAGACTTCAGCTTCACAAGCTTTAGAGGCATCAGGAAATGACCTTTTTGAAGATAGTGACAGTATTCCAAATTAAAAAGCAGAGCTGCTGCTTTAATATAAAAAAATCTCATAGTTTCATGCAAACATTTTTTTCTATCAATACATCCCATATGATGTAATGCATCATTTTTTAATGTATAAATGTATTTGTTTTTGGCCCATCCATTGAATGCTAAAGCGTTAAGGTTATCTGCATTACCCAAACCAGAAAATTAAACAACTTCATTAACATTTCATTCATGACTATATAGATTTAGGTTAAAATAGTTGATTAAAGATGTAATCAGTGGTAAAGTGGAATAACTTCCTGCATTTACCCAGTAAATGTCAGTTTCATTACATTAACAGATTGTTTTTGTCAGATCAACACCTGCTCATCACTGCTAATGTTGTGGCTTTCAATAATAAATGCCAAATGTGTGAATCTGTGAATGAATTCTATCACTATTTTAAAAAAACATATTTAAAGGGATGTTTTTTGGAATGATTCACACCAAGTTCATCCTTCAAAAGAAACTATTAAGCTTGGAGGGTACAAAGTACAATGACAGGACCCAAATGTTTTAGCACGTGGGAAAAATGTTCCTTCTAAAAATAAGTCATAAATGTGGAACACTTTTTGTTATCACATTGTTTTAGATTTAAAAAAATCTGCCAGTACTTCCCGATCCTGCGTTTTTCAAGACAAAAAGACAATATGAGCTGTTAACACTTATATTTGGGTATTTTGCTCTGGTAAATGGAAATATGTCGTAATATGATCAGCCTGCCTGAGGGGCGAGGTCCTAAAAAGGTGGTGTCCTTGGTGTGAGCAGTTCTAAACCCGCTTCCTACCTCCGGACGGGTAGGCTACAGGTCCTGGATGGAGGGAAGGTCAGAACCTCTCTGCAGCCGTGGTAGTTCTCTGCTGTTTGGTTTCAGATCATGATGGACGCGGTCAGAAGAGACTGGATTATTGCAGCCTAGAAGATCAGCAGCTCTTTAGGCAGGTTGAACTTTTTCAGCTGGACGCAGGAAGTCCGGTACATAAATTTGTGTTTCTCAAATTAGATTTATATCTTTAAGTATGTACAGTATAAAACGCATGTTTATGCTTTATCCTTCCAAAATATTTTATTCAAACACTACACCGTTAACCATAATCATCTAAAACAAGACTAAAATTACACATTTAAAGTTTACATTTATCCTAAAAAACATAAGTAAATAATGAGTCAAGTAAAACTTTTCAGTTTTCACTAATCAAGCAAGTCTGTTTCTTAAAAACAAGACCAGTCACGGTTCACAAATAAAAGCTTTATTTAAATTAAAGGAAACTTGTTTCATTTGAGATAATCATTTAAATAAGATTTCTTTAAGGCAAGATGACTAAACGAGATCCTCAAGATTTATTGTCTTAAAACAAGTCGTGATCTCACTAAAAACATATTTAGTTTTCTCTTGTATCAAGTGTAATAAGATTTTTAAACTAGAAACTAGACAAAAATACTTGGTGAGATGTTGTATTTTTGTATTTAAAGTACCTGTTATGTCAGTACAATGTTTGTTTAATAAACTGGTGGAACTTGTGTGTTAAAGAACTGCAAGTAGTTAGGGGTTAGGGTTTAGTGGTAGGGTTATTTTTAGTGGCACTCCAGTGCACGAGAACCTTGAACTAATTACCTCTCACTCAAATTACACATCCTCAGACATAGCTGTAAAAACAGATTCATTTCATTTGCTGGCAACTGTGATTCATAGCAGTGTTTCTCTAACCCTGACCCTCACCAGTCCCTGTTTCAGGGAACATTCACGAAATGCAGGACAGGCGCTCTGGGGATCAGGACTGGGGTTTAGAGGCAGCTAAAGTACCCTTGGGTAATACACCAAACCTACAAATGATTCAGATTGTGGCTTGAAGACAGGTATCTGCTCTGTCATCCATTATTTGAGCATTCACTTAATTTCCTTTTCTTGTCATGAACATGGAAATTGGTTTATTTAGTTCAGGGACTTGTACTGATAGTGAGTTTCACAGAAATATAAGTTTTTCTTAAATTGCTTCAGTTTTAAACTCTGGTGACCGCTCAAACTTACTGGTAGAATCAAACCTCTTTAAAGCAGCGTTTTGGCCTTGATTTGTGAAAATGGCTAAACTGGTGGGTGTTTTTAATGACAGGGTGTGAAACCATACAACCCACCCGCAAGATAAAAAGACCTTAATAGCAATTAAAATGTTCACATGTGTTACTAAAGTGCTTAGAAGTGGGACTGTGTAACCTCTGAAAGATGAAAGACCTCCTCCTCATAGTAATTAAAAGTTACATTCAGCTTCAGTTCATATTCTGAGCCTGTACTGGTTTTTCTGCACATCTTTAGACAAACGCAGCCACATTGAAACTCATTACCGCGCTACATAACTCAGAGATTTTGATGAAAACAATGAAAAAAAACGAAAGAAATGAGTCGCTTTAAGGGGTTTTTTGAGTTATCACACGATATCCTGTCATTGCATTACCTCACCTGACCTGACTGATGCAGTTTTGTGTGAGGGAAGGGAATAAAACAAAAGGTAAAAAAAAAAAAAAAAAAGAAACAGAGGTAAACTGTAGTGGTAAAGCTTTCTCAATAATTCATGCAACATTGCAGTTTCTGCCCATCCATTATCAGTCAAAAAGCAGAACAACTCATGCACAGAGAAGCGGTTAAACTTTGTTTTTCAGATGATGAGCTACCATTATCCTGCCAACACTTTATCCCAAAAAGCTTGTTTCCATTACTCTTTGCCCTCTAGGTTCTGACCTCCTCAGACATATTGATCCACAAATCTGCCACTCACTTGATTTTCTTTGTTTTTGTATTTCTCTGGAAAGGCTGGTGTAATCCTCGCAGTTTCTGACCAACAACCATTTTTATTAACAAGATTTAAACAGATTTACCAAATGCGGTGGCAAGTAATCAAACAAGTAATCAACAAATTTCTGTTTTTATTTTCTTGTGGATCGAAAACCTGAACCCTTAAATTGTTGTGGTTCCTTAAATGGCCACTAGGGGGCGGTGTCAAGGGGGAGCAATTCCCCAATGACCCCCATGCTGTCAGATATTTGCTTCAGAAAAAATGCATGCCTGTTGTCAAAAACCTTTTAGATAGTTTTGCTTTGCTTAATTTATGTGACATGTATGTATGGGGAGGGGAGTTCTTTTTAATAATTCATCCTAAATTAGTCGTTTTCATTTATTTTTTACTCTGTATATGTTTAATGTGCGTATTGTATAAAATCGAACAGGGGCCACATGGGAAGTCATGCAGAAAACAGATAAAAAAATTGATCCAAATTAAATTAATTCAAACTTAAATGGGCAAACACCTGGTAGCCAGTTGTAAAGATGTAATATTCGTCAAAACCATTTCGATTTAGAGAGAGGAGAAGGTTGGTGGACCAGTAAATTATACATTAGGAGAATCTAAACTTGGCATTAAATGTTTAAATCTATGTATCTACTCTGAAATAATCCCATGTACATAGCATATGTTTTACTGTAACATTCTGCAGTTCCTAAAGTAGTTTTGAATAGGAGATAAAGCAAAAATGTATTGAAAATTTCCTTATAAACATAAACTGAACATATTTTAGATTTACCCTTTTTTTGACCTTTGACATTGGAGATGTTGGCGATGACCCCTAAATAACTTAAATCTTTTCTCCACGACATAATCAGGTGATTTGTGTTGATTGCATAAGCAGTTCACTGATTTAAAGTGTTGCAAGTCAGCACAAAGCTGCTTTTCTAAGCTTCAGAATTAGCTAGGACTTCGTTAATTGCGTAAACAGCTGAAGGGTTACAGTAGTCAAAAGAATGTCAACACTGTAGCTACAGCTCCGATGCTAAAGGGTTACCCTGGGAGTCGGTAAGAAATTGCTCCTCTCTGCAATGTTAATGTTCAGATTAGTTTAATCTCATGGACACAAAAACGTCTTTAATCTCCAGTTTCTGGTCTGTACTGTTGGATTTGTTTAAGTAACTTAGTTTCATCTGCACACAGCTAAAATGAATGTTTGTGAAAAAGCTATTTGAGTTCTGTACTTCATGTTCTGCAGAACAGTGTCTAATCAGAAGTTCACTCAGAACCATGTGGACTCCCAGGCTCTTTCTGACGACATGCTGGATCAAACACATCTTCTTTGCCCTTGAAGGCTGAGAGGTTGGGGTATCTTTTTAAACACTGGCAGTGCTCTCTTTCTCAGCAACTTCACTTTTCTCACTTTGCTTTCAATTTAGATCAGAAGTGCCTGTTCCTGTTATTTCCTTCTATTTTTTTCTGTTGATTCACAACATGGGGAACAAAATACAATGCGCCTCCAGCCTGGCTTTCCACAAGATATGTTTTGCAATACATTTTTCTGGTGAGGTTTAGAGAACTCTGATTTTTCATAGGGTTAGAAAAAAGGGACAAACTAAGAAAAAAGTGACACGTGTGTAAGTTATTTGAAAGAATAGATATATGTTTTTAATCATTTAATTTGATCTTAGTTTAATTTCTTTCAATATTGTTACTTATTTGAAAAATTATCTTCCCACCCTCCCTGGGGTGTTTACAACCCAGGCTTGGTTTCTCTAATAAAGGGCTGGGACCATGAGGGTCCTGCACAGTATCTTAGCTAGCTTAGCTTCCGAGCACTGCGCTCCATTCTTCTTCACTCTTGTTCCATTTTAAGTAGTGCAGCTGTACCAACACAGCATACTTTCTGCTTAGGGATTTGATATTTGTGGGGTTTGATAACACAGGACGATATGTCTAAACAAGAGAATACGAGTCATCGAGTTTGTTCTGGTTTGAGGAGGGGTCAGCCATTGGTTTCATTTATGAGCCCCAGCAACTTTGCTTGTGTCACAGAACAGTCAGGAATTTCACTTCCTCCAGTCCCTGCTGCAACTTCCACACCTGTTGCAAATGCACCTTCCAGTCCCACCCAAGTTATTACAGTTCAAACGTTCAGCACTGTAATTAGCGACTTGGCAAAGCAGAGTGGAGACAGTATCTCAGTATGTTCCAGGACGACGGTTCTGGCCAGTCACAACTTGCTGAGAGACAACCGTCTGTACACAATGATCAATTAAGAATGGTGGTCCAGTCGGAAGCTAAAGCACCACCATATTTCAGGGGTGACCAGACAGATACCTTTTCTATTGATGAGTGGGAAGATATGATGAGATGTTGCTTGTTCAGACTGAACTGTGGACTCAACAAGCATTCGACTTAATGATGTCCAGACTGATGGGCAAGGCTAAAGATGTAGGGAAAGTGTCTATGTGCTGCCGTCCCAAACTGAGGGGTGTTGATTTGAGAGATGTTGCTTTTGACATTTGGAAGCACAACTTCAGCAAACTGACATTCTCTGTCTGATCTGCCGATGAAGGACTTTTATGACACATTGCCATTTATTGGAGACGATGCAATGGATTATTGGATCCACCTGAACAAGGCTATGGATGTTGCCTCTGAGTGCTTTCGCAGACGAGGCAGACTGATGGCAAACCCAAGTGCTGAGGTTGTCATGATGCTTATTAACCACTGTCCTGCTGCCTACCTTGCACTGTCTTTTCAGTTAAAAGACCCTCATGAATGGACAGCAACTGAAGTGCAGAAAAGATTGGACAGCTACTTAGGGAAAATCAAAAGTTCCTCAGTCAAAACGTGATTTGAGTCAGTCCATCCCTAGTCAGAATTCCCTATAGTTTTACCTGTCAGTCTCAGTTTGATTCTAATGCCGCTGCTTTTCCTACAAACGATCAACACTGTCATGCTTCACAGGTTTCACATCCAGCCGATTTCTATGGTCAGCATCAATCTGTTGTTGAAATTGGAACCCCACAACAGTCAACAGTAATCGTTGATTCCGTTGCTACTGCATCCATTTCTTCTCAGTCCATGGTTGAACATGCTGCCCAACAAGTGTTGAACATGTTTGATAAGGTTCTGTCCCTGTGTACTTCCTCTCTCACAACCGATAGTCGCTGACAACAGCAACCTGGTCGTCCACATGGTCAGCAGGAATTTAAACATGCCCTGTGCAAGGTCTGTAGCGCAAAAGACCACACAACTCATGCAAATTGCAGACTATTTCGACTATGCCTCAACTGTTTTGGCTCGGGACACATGAAACGTGACTGTAAGTTAGTAGCTCAGAAATCGCACACAGCAGACCCCTCTTGTAGCACTCCCTCTAGCTAGCCCATGTGAAAAAAGGGGGAGCATGGATCAGACTGAAAATACCCTCAAAAATGCAATAGACCCTCACGCGGTGTATGTGAATTGTTCTATACTCCCGTGTCTGTTGGAAACAGGGCCATTTTGAGAGGAATGCTTGATTCTGGAAGCCTGTCATGCACAATAAGTAAAGATGCAGAAAGCAAACTAAAGCCTCTTGGTGTCATCCTTACGCTCACATCTGCTCCTGAAAATGTGGTTCTGGTTGGTTGTGGTGGCCTGCTAACGTCCCCAAAATGTGTCTACAATCTGGAGCTTGAGGTCTATGGATTTCAATTTGAATTGTCAACTTTTGTTGTACCAGGACAAAGAGATGAACTGATAATTGGCACCAATGTCCTCTGTCCAGAAAATGAAGTGTGCCCCGAAATATTGGGAGCTCATATCATCAAGTACCTCAGACCGAGGATGTGAAGAATTTCTCCAGCCTGTCAGTTGCATCTCACAATGGTTAGGCTCTGAGCAACCAG